>CM068368.1:355955417-356692917 GCA_034769895.1 Magicicada septendecula | reverse complement strand
TATAACATAAGTCCTTATCCATCACTAAATACAAAACTTACAGCTAATTGACAAAAATTGTATAAATCAATCTAAAACATGCTAATGTCCGTTATCCATGCTCTGATATTCTTATTATAGATCATCATCTTGTATTTTGTTGCAACGTGTGTTAAACAATGTGGGCGATAACCAACACTCTTTTCTGACGTCCTGATTAAGTATTGTCAGAGATTTTTGAGACTGTTTTAATCAATATTGTATGTAAATTATAATACTGTATTTTGTATAATACGAAGTAGGTTTACTAATTTGTATAATAACAATCATTTTTAAAACAACAACCTTCTTTTTAATATTTAGTAGATATACTTTTATTTTAAACAACTTTGATGTTTCCATTAACCTAATGAACTAGGTATCGACTATGAGACTTCTATTATGACAGTACTTCAGATAGACATTAGAATTTGCCTCCCTCGTAACGTAGAAGCTTAAGTTTAATCGTTTCTTCTGTTTTCAGGAAATCGTTTTAAATTTATTACATTCACGTTTTTACTTACTTTTTGCTATATATTGAATCTGTGTTATAACCAATTTTGGGGCGATTTATTTATTTTTTGTGCGCGCGTGGATTTATAACAGTCAATTTAATCAGCGTAAAAAGCTCATGGCGTATAAAGTTAAGGCATTTACATTAGAAGAATTTGAGCACTGACCTACTAAAGAAGAAATTCATGTCCAAGATAATGTACTCTGGAAGTTTCAAGGATAAATAACAAAAGGAGATAATAGTTCAATCCAATTTGCTATTAAGAATTTATAGAAATATGACGACCATTGACGCGTTATACTAAATAAATAATAATTAAAAAACTAAAAATAATAAAATTTGTAATTGAGGCTCATCCTCATCCTCATCATCATCTAAAGGTCATATCTTGTCGAGTTATCCACATCTCTATTTCCATCATTGCCCATCATTGTTAACTGAGGCTTGTAATTAAAAATAATGTAAATAACGTGCGGTATACCACACAATTCGCAACACACGTGTATTGAAGTTTCATCACAACTTTGGTTGAAATGTATTTCAGTGTTGTTCATCATAGTGCAATATAAATTACCAAGGGACTATTATTATTTTTGCTCGGGATACTTGCAAAACAACTTTCTCGTCATCGTTTATAAACACTAGACGTTATCATAAACGTCTACGATACTGTTTTGACGAACTCTGTAATTCTATTTACTAAACTGTCCTCAAATTTTGTACGGTACTGAAGTAAGAGAATCCTGTCTATCATTGGTTATAAATAAGTTTAATTTTAATTTGCCAAGCAGAAGAAATTGATTAATTTTTAATCTTCGCTTTATATATTGGATCTATAAACAGTGGCTTGAACTGTTGTTGTCAGTTGCAGATCCGCGCCTAAATTCAAACCCCGAGTTTTCTTAATTCGATTAGTAATCATATGAAATAATTTTTTATAAAAATAATTAATTTCGTCTTTTGTCATAATGCTTGCACTATTGACAAATAAAATATGTCGTGAAGTAGTGTTCAATACCAGTAAGCGACGACGAATTACCAGGTATTGAGTATGAATCACAACGGACTGCTTTGGAAATAAGTGTGCGTTCATCAATTAAGTGCCACTTCAAGGTTCAAAGACTTTGAAAAAAAAATCGTTATACTCAATGGCCATAAATTTATAGCACAGTGGTTTCTGTTGTATAGTTAACGTCCATCTTGAAACATTGTTAATTTTGTGATAACAAAATCACATCATCATCATCATCATCATAATTAACATCATTAACAAAATTATATCTCATTTCATCAGAAGTATTAAGTACTTCTGAACTTGAGTTCAAATATATAAAATATAAATGTCATTTTCTTTTTTATTGTCCCTTGCCTCTTTTTTTTGGTTAAAGCGTGTCCCATACTTTTCAGTTATCTTTTCTCAACAAATTCATTAGGAAGTTTCATTTGTGTTACTTGTTTTATTAATTACCGCCATACAGAATTATTCGTGTATTATTTTTATTGAAATACAAACTAATTAATTAAAAAATATTTTGAATTTTACCACAAAAAGCTGTTACGTGTTAATAACAACGATTAACTTTGAACGCTAAGTCAGCTAAGTACGCTTTGTTTATAGTTGATATTGATCAAAGTAATGCGAGAAAATGTTTTTATCAGTGTATTTACATTTTACTTTTTAGATTACTTTTCATACTTTCTGTATTTGTCTTATCTTTGTCTTTTATTTTACTTTCATTTATTTTCACAACACGACTCTGTACATTATGAGTCAAAAAGATGTCGCTGAAATTGAATCATAGGAATAACAAGAGAGAACAAAAACTAATAGATCGTTTTGATTTCATGTCACCGAAGTTCTTGTAATTTTTGTGTGTTCGAACAGCGGAGGCAGAAAATTTTGTAGACACTGTAGTTCAATGTTGGGCGTTAAATCTCTATTGAAAATATTTGCGTGGAACTACATTTTAGCCGTTGCTGGGAATAGCGGAACAGAACACTTATTATTTAGAAGAAAATTAACTTACAGTGAAACGTATAAATATGTGTGTGTGTGTGTGTGTGTGTGTGTGTGTGTGTGTGTGTGTGTGTGTGTGTGTGTGTGTGTGTGTGTGTGTGTGTGTGTGTTAAAAATACTAAATGTGTAAACAGTTAATTAACTAATTAAACCTGTGTACGTTTTTAGGACATTGTGTTTGCTTGACACTATTCATTTTCAGCCTGCAAAGTTTGAACTTCTCTAGAGGTTAAAACCTCAGAGGTAGTAATGTGGGAATCCACTTCATTAGGCCTATATGGGAATAACAATAATAAAATTCAATTTAAAATAGTAATTTTGCATTTGCGAATATGGGCTTCCCGCCTCTTTGCACTAGAACACTAGAACTAGAAAAACTACATATGATATAATATTTAATAAGAATTAAAAAAAATTGATTATTAACTTTAATTTTTTCTTAGCTCCAAATTTACAAACTCCAGTTTTTTCAAACTTTTTTCTGTTAATTAAATTTTAAAAGTGAATGTGTGTGTGTGTGTGTGTGTGTGTGTGTGTGTGTGTGTGTGTGTGTGTGGAATAGTGAAACAATTCTTTCCTCAAGGGTGGGTTATCGCAATAAAAGTAAAATTTCTGTAAATTGTGACTACATTGTTTACATTATAATTTTATACCGTTGTTATATTTATTAATAAGGCAATAAAAATAAATTATTACGTATACTCTTAACATTGTTATTATTTTATTGCATTTATACTTGCGTTTTCTATACTGAATAATATAATTATGCAAGGCGGATGGTTTTCGTTTTTAAAAGTGGTTTTAAGGACTAAACGTAACTGCGCACTTTCCCTACATTTGTACAGGAGTCATTTAGTGAGTAGTGTTTGGCTCTTTCTAGACCAAAATACCACTTTCTTGGCGTCATGTTTTTGCCAACGAAGGGATTGTTTGGTTTGAGCATTCATTATGGCAAAGCACCGTGATTAATGAGTCAGCTCGTGATAAGGTGTGCCATGTTGAAACGGGTGTAGGCATGTTAAAACTGACTGAACTTGTTTTAAATATTAACAACTTCCTCTTTAGTAGACCAATGGGTAATGACGTTTGGCTGTAACCTTGGGGGTCGATTCATGGATAGCAGCATAACCTCAAACTCCACGTCGAAACAGTCCGAGTACCTAGAACACCATAGGCGATTGAAATGTAGTCCGCTCCCTTGTAATAGTACGCCGAATCACTCAAACTGGTAAAGTTTCCTGCCTCCCTTAGTCATCTCTGTGCCAGGGAAAAAGGGTCTAAAATACTTATTTTCCCTTGAGATCGTTATTTTTTCATAGATACTGAAATATTTGTTTATAATCTGAAAGAAAAAGGAAACCGGTTTTACAAACTGTAATCTTAAAATGTTGCATTATTTACACGTGATATGATGGTTCCATTATCAACCTAAGAATTCACTAAAATTAAGTTTTCTATAGTTTCGTTTTAATATAGTGATACGCACAGTATCCGTTAAGTGATTAACGGACACATAGGCCTATATTTTATTCTGGTTGTTATACCATTCCAGAATTAAGCGATGTTATCTGCTTTGGCTCTAGTCACTGTTTCCAAGCCACCTTATACGTGGTTAAATTGCATCTCCTTTACTTTTGGCTTCATATTTCAAATATTTGTTGTGGTAGTCTGTGTTCTTTGATTCTACCCATATATTCAATTCAAGCCAATTTACTTTTTTCGATCTCTGAAATTATATCCCGTGACATATTTCAATAAGTTCTCAGCTAGCATACGAGTTGTCTTTTTTTTATATAGTATCTTGTTTCGGATCTGTATAAAAGAGTTAAAGTCACCATAATTTTATAAAAATCATCAGAGTTTCCTTTTCCACTTTCATTTTTCTAAACATTTTAATCGTCACGGGAAATATCTCTCTATTTGTTTCTTAATGCCCTACTGGGCTTGCTATTTAGTATCACATTATAGATACTGAAAATCAGTTATTTTGTTGTTTGTCGCGAAGTTTGTTTTTGTTGGATATTTAAAAGGCATTTTCATTTCATTTTATTGACACAGACAATGAAGTAAACAATATGTTTTATTAGTATGATGGTTTAGTCTCTAAATGCTCTCTGTAATTTTGTATTAGGTAAGCGAAAGTGATTATTTATCATAATATTTATGAGTACTAAAGAAAAAAAATTAGGTTCAGATATCAGCCAAGGTGTAATCCTTAATTTGTGTGTGCGTGTGCGCGCGCGCGGGTTTGTGTGATGTATAAAATCAAACAAACTCATAAAGGTCGGTATTTGTTTATTTTGGCTTTCGAAGATAATTTCAACTATCCAAGTATAAATAGGCCAAACGTTAAGCAACAAGAAAGGCTACAAAGATTACTCCCACAACCTCAACAAAATTTTTTATTACAAACAAATTGTTTCAACAAATAAATTAGAATACAGATTTAAAAATATATTTAAATATTTTTTGGCTCTAGCATTTTCTAATTTGCATACATAAATTCGTGTCAGCGTAAATATGAATGTAATCAAAAGGGAATAGAACGTATTTTAAGTTTTTAAAGGACTTTTTGTATAAGATTTCCTTACAGAAAGTACTGTAACTATGAATAACAAACTATTTGTTGAATCTTTATCGAACACAAATCTGTTACTATTGTATGTGTTACTATTGGATGTTAGTATTGTATTTCGTGATTTGTTGAGCACGCATCCAAGTGTAACCTAAATTTGTAACCACAGCTGCAATATACTGCCATTGTAAACGTATTTGAATACAGTTATTACCTTACGTAGTGCACAGATGTTACTATAATTATAACTATGACAAAGTTCTACAGTTCAGCTAAACTTGTCAAAGCTTACTTAATTAAGGTTATAAATAACAAGACTACAAGAAGCACAGTGCAAAGTTATTCTTGCCTACTCCACATGATAACATGATTGCTGAAGATATGCTACTGTGACTCTGTTTGAAAACGATGTTAAAAATGTTGTCACATAAACAATTTCGTATACATTTTTATCTGTTAAAATGTTCTCCTTATTAGTGAGCCCTTGTAGTATCATATTTTTTTAATATACAGAATGGCGGTTATTATAAATGTTGAAATATTTAGACGTTGAATTAATTTAAAAGTAAACTCATACACTGCAATTTAGCTGACGTTATTAGAGCTGGTAACGCATTACGCTAATACATAACCGATAATAAGTGGTTGCAACGACACAAGCATGCCTTGGTTTGTTGGGCATATCTTCTACATACTCCGTCTCATTCCTTTTATTGTATTCACTTTTGTTCTCTTATTTTGTCAAGCGAAAATCATAGGAAAATTTCACTGGGAACTAAATAAACATTAGATATATGGCTCTACGTTACATGAGGAAAACTTGAATATTCATTGTGTAGTTCGTCACTCAATCATGTAGAAGCAAAGTGCTTAATACGCATTTATCAAACATAAAAATTTGTTCCCTTTATTATAATTTTAAATATATTTAACATGTATACCTGTAACCAAGACAGGTAATCACATACATACTTCACAGTAGCCGATAAATAAATAGTTTGTGGAGTGTATTTATAGAAAAATGTAACAGCTAGTATGTGTGTTTGTCTATGTAAATCCCTTTATCTTTTAAAAAGCTCTTTAAGTTTTTGGTAGTATCTACAGATAATATTGTATCAACACAATAATAATACATTCTTCTATAAGTATATTACAACACAACAAATTGCAAAACAAATGTAAATTAATTTGTGATGTGCCAACATGTACCTAACATTACTGTTAATATGTACCTATTACTGGGGTTTGGGTGTAATCGTAATAAGAGTACTCATTTATTGAATTTTAACAAGTTTTCATCAATTTATTCTAAAAGAAAAAGCGTTTTTAAAAATCTCATTTGCTTTGCTATAAACCTTCATTATTGTTTGCTTAACGTTCAATTGTTGCAGTACCTTTATCATAAATAAATCTTATAACCTACAGTAACAAAATTATATTCTACTTCTCTATTTGTTATCTTAAAATTTCGACTGCTCAGTCTGATTTGTGTGCTTTACTGCAGCTTTGTTTTATTTTCTTTGTACAAATTTTACTACGTTACTTTATGCATTGCATACATATTAATTATTGATAAAACTTAAATTGACTAAATTAATTGTTAATCATCAAAGAAAATATTTATTAAATTTAAATTTGATACTCTGAATCTCTATATCTTGGCTCAAGTAATTGTTAATCATCAAAGAAAATATTTATTAAATTTAAATTTGATTCTCTGAATCTCTATATCTACATTTTACATCTCTTATTTATTTTTCTAAATTACAAAGTGTCTTTTAACTGTCTTTAGTCTTTCACATAAAATTTATAAATTGATTATTTGTCACCTTGATTCCGTAGCTCATACCCATGTCCTCCGTTGATCCGTAGGTCCTCTTCTGATGGAGTTCTCTGTCCGTTCCTCGGTTCCACTCGTCGTCCTCCAGTTACTCGTTCCTGATGGTCCCCTCTGGTTGGTGTAGTGTAGAGTGATATGTTGCTCTGCACCTGCTGCTGTTGTGCTAGTAGACGCCTCTATTGTTCTGCTTATCGTTCCTCTGCCTGATGTAACCTTGTTGCTTGTCTTGAGTGACGGACGTTTGTGGGTGTAGACATCGTAGAGTATGTTCTATAATCGTATTAGTAATCAAACCAAGAGTTACTGTTTGGTACTTAGATGAACATATCGTCCATCCAACTTTACAGTTCAATTAACAAAATTTAAAAATCGCGTCGATACTAGGCATAGCGTCCCGCCGCTTCTGAAGACTGATTGAGAGTAATTTGGCTTCATTCGTGCCCTTATTTATATTCGAGCAACTTACTACACCTGCTGTTCCAGAATTCTGCATGTCAGGAATTGCTTGGTGGCGTCAGTTCCCCCACTATCGTCCAATTTCATATTTTCGCACATTTCTGCCAAGTGCAATGTCTAATGTGGATTACAAGGTGCTCTGACGGTGTCTGATTTAATTACACATGTTCAGTGTAATTACCATCGTTATCGCATAATTCGTGTAATTACTATGCTCTCAAAATCGCACTGAACGTCTTATTCACGCCGTTTTCGCACTCCACATGTGTGTTATTTTTATACATATTAAGAAGTCTTTGCAAATTTTCTATCATTTATGGTTTTCTTATAATTAAATAAAACTATAATTTAACATCTATTTTGAGTGAGATTGCAAACTTTCAGGCTTGAACCGGCCTCACGCACACACATTATTTACTACTGTGCACACTCTCAGCAACAATCGCGTGATCGTGCAGGTCGATTACTGCGTATAAACTCAGCTTTCAATCTCACACCTGCTTATTTATTACATATTTCTAAATTTATTCTAAATATTTATTTTATTTAAGAAATGTACATTACAGCATATGCTTGTATTGTCGCATTATTCCTCTGTTTGGTAAAAAAAAATTTATTAATTTATTTATTAACATTTTTTTTCTTATCATTAGACACATCATATTTTTATATTTCATATTACTGATTTCTACACTTATTCATATAATACAAAACAATAATAATGTGTAGTAATTTTTTCAATTCACCCTTAGTTGGAGGGTTGAGCAAGTAATGTTTCCCCTCCCCACACAGGTCTTGCTGACCACGTTAGTCGTAGCTCGGCTTTAACAACTTTTTTGTTCTCCTTTAAACTAGTTCCACTGACCTATTTATTTTATGTGTAGAACTTATTAAATGATTTGCTTTCTCGAAAAATGGTAAACATTCTGCATCTTAACATTTTTATGCCATTCTTCAATCTGGAATTTTACATTTCTTGAATCATACCCTTCCTTCGTTCTTTAACCTTTTCTTACATTTTATTTCAATCTTGATTCTTACATTTCCTTTCTGATCGCTAATAATTCTCTTCATTCTTACCCTGTGCTAAAATACACTTACGTAAGAAAATATTTTTTTAGCTTTGCAGTGGGTCTCATGATCGGATACAGATGAACTGCCTTAGTTTTTAACCCGCTCGATGTTTTACTCATAGTCCTGAGTCCTAAGTAGTCTCTGCCCTTGACTTCCACTTTCTCTTTCTTCTGTGTCCTTGCATTTCCACATAAGTATGAAGTTTTCGCTTGATCAGCCATCTGACAATCCTAACATTTCTTTTTCATTTCTAACCCTTTCTTAACATTAATAATAATATTCCTTACTTTCCTATATCTATTTAGCATAAACATTTTTTTTTTATTCCTTACCGTTTTTCTGCAATCATAACATTTCCTTAAATATAACTTCTATCTTTTTTAAAAATATTATTATTCCTTATTATTTAACTACTTTTCTTATTAATAATTAACAGTAATATTTTTAAAATAATTATTCATATTCGGGCATTGAGTGTGGTTTAATTCACCCGAGTTTAAGCTAATAATGGTTCGTCGTATACAGGAAATTCACTGTCCCTGTGTAGCGTAGTGGCCGCCATGTCCCATTTCCGTCTTGCATTCCTGTCTCGTTATTGTGCGTAGTTACCGCGTGATCCACTTGTCTATAGGGAGAAATTTCATTCTGCCTGTCGACCAAACGGAAACTCCCCTTCGTTTCTCTTTACAAACGCTTCGCTCTCTCTCATTAGTTTGGTTTAGTGAACCTACATGAACAGCTGTGCGCGTCTTCGTGCGTCGTTTATGATAATCGCTGTAGTTTTTATAATTATAATTACGATTATTGTTACTATAATTATCGCTCGCTCGATACTTACCGTGCGTGTTCTCGTCGCAAAGGTTATGTTTTAAGTGTGTTACACGTATTGTTTTCCTACTGCGAGTTTACTCAGCGAAATGAATATTCCTATCAATAAGGTATGATTGTTTATATCCTACGTTGTATTCTTCCCTAGTGTTAATTATCTCACTAGACTTATAATCATTAATTATTAACATTAATTCAAGTTCATTTTTGATTTTAATAGCTTGTTTATCAAGTGCTGTTTTACCCTTATTTTTGCGTGCGTTTATGTACGTATCATTGTCGATATCCGTAGGCACTAATTGTGTAGTGTCTACGCTATCTCGTTCTAACTTCTCTTTTGCTTTTCTTTCTTCTCTTAATTTTTCTGTTTGTTTTCTAACAAATTCTGTTAATTCCTCTATTTGTGTTCCATTATTATTTTCTTTTAATTTTTCTGTTTGTTTGTCCTCTACTTCGCCAAATATGGCTTGCATCATAGCTTGAAGTGCCTCTTCCATCCTTAAACTTCCCGATATTGCTATGTTGAATATTTTATTTTTATTTTTTAAAATTATTATTATTGTACAACCGTTCGCTAATTTTACTGATTTATTTTTTTATTTTTATTAGTCATTCTTATTATTACTCTTGTTACAATTACACCTGTTATCATAGAGAATCAATTATATTGGTGGGCGCCAGTTGTGTCATTAAAAACAACAAATTAAACAACATACAAAAATATTCATACATAAACATCAATTATTATACATAAAATCCTATGCACAATTTTAACAATAGAGCATACATTTATTTACTAAATGTAGGCGTGTCGAGCCACACGTAACGGGCGACAAAATGTATAAGAGATTTAAATTGTGTGCAAATTTAAATTTAATTCAAATTGTATAGCCCCACACTTTGGAGCGCCAAATTGTATAACACAACAAATTGCAAAACAAATGTAAATTAATTTGTGCTGTGCCAACATGTATCTAACATTATTGTTAATATGTACTTATTACTGGGGTTTGGGTGTAATCGTAACAAGAGTAGCCATTTATAGAATTTTAACAAGTTTTCATCAATTTATTCAAAAAAAAAAGCTTTTTTGAAATCTCATTTGCTTCGCTATAAACCTTCATTATTGTTTGCTTAACGTTTAATTGTTGCAGTACATTTATCATAAATAAATCTTATAACCTACAGTAACAAAATTATATTCTACTTCTCTATTTGTTATCTTAAAATTTCGACTGTTCAGCCTGATTTGTGTGCTTTACTGCAGCTTTGTTTTATTTTCTTTGCATAACTTTTACTACGTTACTTTATGCATTGCATACATATTAATTATTTATAAAACTTCAATTGACTCAATTAATTGTTTATCATCAAAGAAAATATTTATTAAATTTAAATTTGATTCTCTGAATCTCTATACCTACATTTTACATCTCTTATTTATTTTTCTAAATTTCAAAGTGTCTTTTAACTGTCTTTAGTTTTTCACAAAATTTATAAATTGATTATTTGTCACCTTGATTCCGTAGCTCATACCCATGTCCTCCGTTGATCCGTAGGTCCTCTTCTGATGGAGTTCTCTGTCCGTTCCTCGGTTCCACTCGTCGTCCTCCAGTTACTCGTTCCTGATGGTCCCCTCTGGTTGGTGTAGTGTAGAGTGATATGTTGCTCTGCACCTGCTGCTGTTGTGCTAGTAGACGCCTCTATTGTTCTGCTTATCGTTCCTCTGCCTGATGTAACCTTGTTGCTTGTCTTGAGTGACGGACGTTTGTGGGTGTAGACATCGTAGAGTATGTTCTATAATCGTATTAGTAAACCAAGAGTTACTGTTTGGTACTTAGATGAACATATCGTCCATCCAACTTTACAGTTCAATTAACAAAATTTAAAAATCGCGTCGATACTAGGCATAGCGTCCCGCCGCTTCTGAAGACTGATTGAGAGTATTTTGGCTTCATTCGTGCCCTTATTTATATTCGAGCAACTTACCACACCTGCTGTTCCAGAATTCTGCATGTCAGGAATTGCTTGGTGGCGTCAGTTCCCCCACTATCGTCCAATTTCATATTTTCGCACATTTCTGCCAAGTGCAATGTCTAATGTGGATTACAAGGTGCTCTGACGGTGTCTGATTTAATTACACATGTTCAGTGTAATTACCATCGTTATCGCATAATTCGTGTAATTACTATGCTCTTAAGATCGTACTGAACGTTTTATTCACGCCGTTTTCGCACTCCACATGTGTGTTATTTTTATACATATTAAGAAGTCTTTGCAATTTTTCTATCATTTATGGTTTTCTTATAATTAAATAAAAACTATAATTTAACATCTATTTTGGGTGAGATTGCAAATTTTCAGGCTTGAACCGGCCTCACGCACACACATTATTTACTACTGTGCACACTCTCAGCAACAATCGCGTGATCGTGCAAGTCGATTACTGCGTATAAACTCAGCTTTCAATCTCACACCTGCTTATTTATTAAATATTTCTAAATTTATTCTAAATATTTATTTTATCTAATAAATGTACATTACAGCATATGCTTGTATTATCGCAATATTTTATTTTCTTATCTTATGTTTGTTTCGTAGTAACAGCTTGAATTATCCTGTAAGTTCAGAAGATAACGAAGAAGCTGGCGCTGCAGCGTAAAACGCTGCAGACAGCCCACGAGTCGATCGATTCCCAAACGCCTGACAACGCAGAACTACTTGCCACAACCACCAATATTAATGTGTGGCAGCAGATGTAGAGCAAACTCTCTGCCCTGAAGCAGAGCGTTAGGAAATATCAAATAGGTAGTTTCGCGTCGTCAGGAGTAAGGGAATCGAATCGACTCGTGGTATATCTGCAGGTTTTACGCTGCAGCGTCAGCCTCTTCGTTATCTTCAGTACCTACATGACCCGGACAGCACACAAAGCTACAAGATGATCCGAGGTCTTCTAGAGCATTGCGTAACACCTTATATATTGCAGTAACAAACCCACTGTGCTCGGTTTGCCAAGGCAGTTAGAAAACTCAGTGAATCTGAACAGATAACAAATTTTCGTTCGCCTCGGTGTTCACAGAAACGAAGAGTTTGCCATATGGCATATAGTTGGGAGATGTATACTTTTGCTCTCTTGTGTGGTGTTCAGGAGTTTGAGACTCCGCGATGACAAACGCACTGCTCACTCCGCTCTCCGTCTTCAACTCATCAGTGTACACAATGAGTCATTGACGTATTGGTCGAGCACTGAGCTGAAAAGGAGTTTCAGATCAGTTGAGTGGCATAATTGTTTGCTTCTAGTGGCAACATCCACCCGGAAATTTGGTTTGCAAAGCAGACAAGGAGGCACTTTGCATGGAACTTACTCTTAGATCATAGGTGCCTGGATGTTGTGGCGCCGGGCTATTTCGAGCGCCGGTTCGTCGGATGAACGTAGGAAAGCAGTCGTATGTTCTAGCAAGTCTGTTTTTCGCCAGCAGCACGTGGTTTATGTGGCTCAGTATTGCAGTAATTTTAGCTACATATCTCAGCAAAAGCAGCTGACGTCGCAGACGTCAGGACGTCATTCCTGCTTCACAGTATAAGCATTGTTCAGGGCTAGTAAAGAACGCCCCTGTGGCGTAGCGCACCCCAGCGTTATGAATGGGATCCGGCTTTTTCAAGCACGACCTCCTGGCTGAAAAGTACACCTCACATCACAGTAGTTGCTGTGAACTACATAGTTGATCAGTAGTAGAATGGTGTCACCGGAACCCAGACTAGTGTGCCGTCAGAAGGTCCTGTTTTTTCGAGACACCAGCGAGCCGGCTGTTTACCATCCTCTACAATAATTTTCCTAGACAGCACATCAGCGATACTAGACAATAGCTTTCTATTTTGAGGATATCCTTTCCGGCCTTCAGAAGCTTCATCGACTCCCATCTTTCGTTGCGAGGAAATCGAGAGTATAACGTTCTGTACTACTGACCTCGGCATATCTCGCAGCCAAGATGTCAGAAATTTCATCGGGGTTGCAAATCAATTAACCTTCGTGCTGTATACATGTGATCCGCTTAAATACTGATGTGCCAGAGATTGCTCTGATTGATCCCCCAGGGATCTCTCTCCGGCTGGGGTAGATGGTGTTATGGTCGATAAGTAGTTTTCACAGCTCCAAATTTTTTCAGCAAGTATAGTTCTGCGAGCAACGGCACGAAGTCGCTTAAAAGCAATGCGATTATCTTCGGCTGACGCTCGTTTATACCTGTTTAGGGGTCGTCGATTCTCTTTTATTGCGTCTTTCCCACCAGAAGCAGTGTTCCACCACTGTACGCTTGGTGTGAACGAACGGCCACCGTTCCGCGGGCAATGATCCGCAGCTGCTGAAAACTGTGTAGTCGTGTTCTGCATTTCCACTGACGTTCGTAGATGCACAAGCAGCATTAAAACTTGCCTAATCAGCACGGTCCATGCGCCATTTTTTTGGCGTGCATATAAAGCTCTTTGCCGTTCACGTTGTTATCAGCACAGGGAGGGTGTAATTATATTATTATTACAGTTTTTGTCTTTAGTATTGTAATTGATATTAAATTTTATTAATAATGTTGTATCTGATTTTTTCCTTACATCGGGGAGGGAAAGGTGGAAGGTCAAATTCCTATCGCGTTTACACTTACAATTTGGTGGGAGGCATTAATGATCGGTATGAAGGTTGCAAATTAACAATCCAGTGGAGAATTAGGGGGAAACAGTCACCAAATTTTTGTAAATTACATTATAGTACTTATAATTAAATAATTAATTTTAAAACATGAAATGTTCAAGAATATAAAAATAGAGTCATAGTAAACAAGGAATGTGTAAATCATTTAAAGGTCTCAAAAGAATACAAATCCGGAAATACAAAACTTCCCAGATAGGCCTATTAATGATTTTTCAAATTAGCCCGGATTAAGTAGGCCTACTGAATTGTCCGGTGCCGTCACAGAGCAGTACCGGCAATAATATAAAAATTGATAATGCTTCCCATACCAAGTTTAGTAGTGCATTTGGATAAAACAATTTATGTTTACGATATTCAATGCTACGATATAGCAGTTTTGGATAGACAGGAAAAAACATAAAAGATGCACTGGATAGTCAGACAAACAATATTTTTTGTTTGAGTACATCACGTAATCACGGTGGTTAACCTTTAGCGACAAGATTATTTGGTGACTGGTGATGTGAAAACGAATTGAGTAAAAATGTGTATTAAAAAAAATTGTTGTCGACACATGGTGAGCAAGGTCGGCTAAGATACGATATGAGCTAGGCTATTATGATTAGAAGAACTGGAAGATCTGGTTGAGCTCTGTTTTGTCAAAATCTAAGGATGTTTTTAGGATAGAGGAAAAACATTCCACTTAAGAACATTACCCGCTAAATAATTATTAGTGGGTACCCTCCTCCCTACTAAGTCATAAGGCGTTTAAAGTTAGATTATAACACATAATATGGCTGCTCTAAAAATAATAATAGGAAATATTCAGGGCTTACGGCTAGTGGTACATCAATTTCACGAGAAAGGGAGAAAATACAATTTTACTAAAAATTGTTATAATTTGTTTAAGGGCGTGTGAAACATGATCCGGTCAAAACATTTTTGACATATATTATAAAGGATGAAATAATTAAAATTATACAATTTACACCAAATTATTTTAATGCCTAATTAAAGAAATCGCTCCTAATATTTAAGTAGGACAGATAAACTTAACTGGAAATATTCAGTGTCGAACACAGAATTTTCAGTTTTTAAAAATAAAAACAAACATGCCGAATATAATCGTGAGACGAATACTACAGAATTGAGGAGCTTTTTTCAAAACTGAACATATTCAGTAAACTTTAATTTTGAGTTGAATGCAATAATTGATAGAATTCTTACGATTCCATAAGCTGGTATATCATTTTTAAACGAAACTTAATAAATACAGTAGCAGTAATGCTTTAAAATATCAGTTTTGTGTCAAAACTGTATATATCTCTTCTGTTGTATTTTTACATTTATTTGTCATCAAAAATGAACATCTCCACTAAACTTCCCCTAATGTAATTTGTTATTTCTATCAAAAGTGAACATATCTGTTTGCAGCATAATTTCGAGCTGTTCTTTCTTGTATTTCTTCAACATGCCTACAGATACTACACCACTATATTTGTTACTCGTCATCAGAAAATATTGCATGTTGGTAGCGGTGCGCGCCAATTCCACTCGTGTCAGCTTGACGTCTAGGTTAAAAACTGTGTTGTTCGTAGCTATTCGTTGTGATTGTCATTGTTTTTATTTTGTGTTTTGTTTTGTCGTGTACTTGTACAGTATATATAAGATGGAAACATTTGTTAGTAATTTAGATAGTGGTGCACGAAAAGAAGGTAGACCAAAAGCATCATTATCTTTAAAGCAAAAAATTGAGAAATATTGTGACAGTGATCCTAACCTCCAGTTCCTCAAGAAAAAACAAAGACCATGTAATCACAAAAATCATGTAAACGTTTCAGTGTAATTTAGTAGAGTACCAGATATTGCTAAACATCGTTTACAGTTTTATTCAGCTGGAGGTAAAATTGATCAGGATTAAGATTCATTTCATCAAATGAACTTAATCGAAATCGTATGAAAGATGGAACAAAACCCAAAACAGTCAGTTTAAAATTGTTCATGAATACTAAATCTAAAGGAATGATTCAAATAAATCGTTTTTCTCTTTCGCTATGAATTTACCAAAATCGAGAGTCCTTAGATTAGGGAAGATTATTCAAGAAGGTCGTGTTCCTACAGAGAAACGTGGAGGGGACAGGAAATCGAAAGAATTTACAATTAAAAGAGAAAATGTTAAAAAAAGTTTGAGTAATTTAGAGTGTCGTGAATCACATTATGGACGCAACAAAAGTAAACGCGTTTATTTGCCAGGAGATTTAAATATCTCAAAATTGTTTAAATTGTACCATACACAGTGTGATCAAATTAATATGGCAGTCACATTTCCATTTTTTTATAAAATTTTTTCAACAGAAGTTAATATTGGTTTCGGCACACCTGCTTCAGATGTTTGTTCCCTCTGTATTCGATTAAAAAATGAATTGATTTCTTATAAGGTAACGATGAAACGTTGGTGGACTTAAAAATTAACTCAAATTGCATAATTTACGTGCTAATGCTTTTTATGACATCATGAAAAACAACATTCCAAATAACGAAAACTGTATTTCTTTTGCATTTGATTTGCAACAAGAACATCCTCTTCCTAAAACACCAATTCAAGAGGCTTTTCATAGCCGTCAGATAGGATTCTATGCATTTTGTTGTGTTTCACTTGACTCTACTAACCCAACATTTTATATCTGGTCAGAAGACCAAGCTGGTAAAGGTTCAGTAGAAATTGGTTCAGCGCTCATACACTATTTGCGTTCACTGAATTCAAACAAATATATTACTAAAATTGCACTGTTCTGTGATTGTTGCACAGGACAAAACAAAACTTCACATATTATCCATACAATACATGTATGTCACTGGCTGAAGTTGGAGTCTCCTGATCATATAAAAAGTATTCAGATAACATATCCTGTCCCAGGCCATAGTTTCTTGCCTGCAGATAGGGCATTCGGAAGAGTAGAAAAAATTTTACGGAAACATGCTGAAATAAAAACAAAAGGCAAGTATGTGAAATTTTACAAGGAAGTAGGAAGAGTAAAGGAACTTGGCAATGACTGGGTAGTGTTTGATATTAAACAACTAGAAAATGTTTATTCCAAGATTAAGGGAATCAGTGATGTTAAACGGCTTATTGTGTCAAACACATATCAAGGACAGGGCAGTGTATTTACTAAAGTCCAATATTTTAAAAATTACAAATTTTCTTCTTCAGTTGAATTAGCAAAATTATAGAGCTATTGTAAATAAAAATAAAGTAGAAGGTTCTGTGGTGTTAAAAGAGTTGCCACTAAAACATACCTTATCAAGTGAAAAGAAAAAAGATGTCATTAAACTTCTCGAGAAACAATTTGGGGCTGAATGGGAGACCTACTGTTTTATAAAAAGGTCTTCGAAGAAAGTGATGGACAGGTGACTGAAACTGATGAGTCTAGTGATGTTTGCAGTTGTCTAGTGGAAGACTGTGTTTGTGTTTAATCATTTGTTTTTATTTTATTTCATTCTTAATAAAGCAGTGTTATATTAAAGTTAATTCTATTAAAAACATATAGATATTATTTTGAGATGGCTATTGCAGTGAAATCTACGAATGATTGTATTAGTAGTTATTGAAAAAGTTTAGAATTTAATAAAAGAAAGTGTATAATAATAAAAAATTGTGAATATTTTATGGAGCCTACTACAATGAACAGGTATGTCCTCCGTACTCTGTTTTTTTGCTATTTTATAGGTGTTGCAGGGTTACATAACGTAAAAATCTGTTTCTTTTTCATAAATTTACATATCCATATTTTTTTACCAAAAGTTATCAAATCCAAATGTTTTTTGTTAATAACTTGGAAACACATTTATTTTTACAGTGAAATCTGGGGTTTAAAATAAGGGTTATAAATGCAATACTTTTGGCTAAGTAGATATCAGAAACAATAAAATTGCTCAGAGCTATAGGTTTTTTGCTTCTCCTGAAAAATTTTGCTAAATGGATATGTTAAGTTTTGAGAAAAATCTCCTCAATTGTATTAAATATCACACAGTAGATAAGGACGTGTATAAACAAAGCTAATTTTTTCATGACTTACTTAATATGTAACAGGAAGTTATTTTTTACATAATTACTTTCTAATAATTCTTTACTTATTTAATGGTTTTTATTATTTTCAATAATTTTAATTTCATTTAATAATATAAGTTAGTAGTTTTTTACGAGGGCAGGTGGAAAAATTTGCTGTTCAAATGCCCGGAAGGGTGCTCACTTCCGTGGTCTATGGGTTTGGGTATTATGCCCGACCCCATAAAAATAAACTTTGGACACTAACCTGGGCTATTTGACACACTACTTTGGACCAGGTCTATGTTAATAGTAGTAGTAGTAGTAACATTAATAATAATATTAAATGGAAAGTCCGTCAATAGGTCACAAATTAATATTAAAAAAATATTCAGGGAGACTCTTGAAAACCATTCCCAGCATAACATCCAACATTTTTTTCATCGTATCTCCTCTACGCTTTAGAGCGTCGTTGAGAGAATTTATCGATGTGCATGGCTGTTCATGACAAACACGTGTTACCTTAAACAGGAAACGTTTTCATATGAATTATTTTCTTTTCCCCACAAAAATCCACAAGAGCACGCTGCTCTTTTAGTAGTAGTAGTAGCAGCAGCAGTAGTAGTAGCAGAAGTAGTAGTAGTAGTAGTAGTAGTAGTAGTAGTAGTAGTAGTACTAGCAGTAGCAGTAGTAGTAGTAGTAGTAGTATAAGTAGTAGTAGTAGTAGTAGTAGCTGTAGGAGCAGCACCAGCGACAGCAGCGGCAGTATTAGTGTTCCTAGTAGTGGTTATATTATTCTTGTAATTTGTGGAAAAAAACCTCTTTATTCTCACTTGTTGGCAACAACTAAAAAACAAATTACTGTAAATTAACAGCGCGTAAGGCCAAGTGGGATATTCACTCCGAACCCATAGTAAATTATCTAATTACTGTACATGTGACTAAGAAGTAGTAAAGTAACTTACAATGAAGAAGAGGTCGGTGTTATGCGTGATAACAGTAAACGTAGATATGATTTAATGTGTCCTGGAGTTCCTGTAACTAGCAGCAATCATGACGTGTACTAACTTTTGTGATGAGAAGTGTTAATTAGTTATTAATCAGGTTAATTTTGTTAGCTGTTTTCGTAATTGCAACTGTGTAGTATGTTACGGTATGCAGTGTTCTTACATGAGATTTGTATTTTGCAGAAGATGTTATAACATTTTAACTATTCGATTAAGCTGCTGATAAGATGCAAAATCATAAAGTGAAATTTCTAAGTGATACTCATTACACTTTCTATGAACATCTTAGGAAAATTCATGACCATCATGTTTTACTTCATCAGTATCGTCATCAGATATATTGCCTTAATCAGATTCATTGTCTTTTGGGTCCTCTACGCCTGGTAGAGCTTACACCACATCACGCCAAATACAAACCAGTCTGGAAAAGGTAGAAACACGCTGTGACGAGCTTTGGAAGAGGTAGTAATATAAATTATCACACTCGTTTCATTAATGATATCTCTTGTTGAAGGTAACAACATGGACATCTGTGTAATATTTTATAAGATTTATCGTGATTAGACTTACTTGGCATACGATTCTATACGATATGATACAATAATAAACCTGCCGAAAGAATCAGAATAGATAGTGATACAAGGCAACGATGCTAATACAACAAACATTAACGAAGACACGATCACAAGTTAAAATCTTAGGAAAACTTTCAGAGTCTTCTGAAATCAAAACGCGGTAAAAAAAAAAAAAATGTCACTCCACAATGCTATTCAATTCTGTCTTGGAATAAGTAATGCGCGAATGATGGAATGAGATGAGTCAATACAACATTCCGTACGGAATCAGACACACTTTTAAATATAACGCATAATTCACACAACTTTGCCGCAGGTTTTTTTATTTTAGCGCGTTAATGTTAAGTGCTTACTGGTGGGCCTTACGTACATTGCCCATTGTCTCTTGTCTAGTATGTTTATAGTCGTATCGTATAAAGTGTTTGATGGATGGAAAATGTGAGTGGTGTCAGTAAGAGACTGTCTATGTCTGTGTTTCTGGAAGACTTATGCATTTAGAATTCTTCGCCCCTACTTTAGATGTGGATGGTCTCAAAATTTTTTTCTAAATTAGCCTAATTATGAGCTATGTATAATTAGAGTGTATTTTGCAGTACCGGGATACATTTTTTTAGTATATGCTCATTAAATTATATAGCAACAATCTATTGGTTTTTCGATATAAATGTTACAGCAGCTATCACACCTAATTTTATAAACCATCAGACATATCTTCTTACGGTTTGAAGAGTTCGAGTCGAAATATTTTCTTTATTTAATGTTTAGTAATAAGTATAATTATTATTTAACACATGAACATCTTTACTGAAGATATTTGGAAACTGTTGCTACAGTCATATCTTTAAATATAATCTTAACTTTGACTGAAGTTCCTTCTCTTGTAATTCGATGTTTCTTGACAAACCGACGGTGCGATGGCTACATTTTCAGCTGGTCCATTACTCTAGCCTTAGATGATAGTGTGATTAATTTGTGAACAAGACAATTTGTGTGCTACCGTTTATCAGGGAAAGAGACGACGAGAAGTACCATTTACTGTCCTTAATTCTTAAGGTTCTATAATTCTATACTCCTCAAAATTTTTGTTTCGCCACGTTTCCACCACAAATGGCTGTTCTGATTCCTTTCATAACATTTATTTTCAACATCTATTTTTAGACCACTGTCGTTTTTTTCAACAAATTGGTAATTCCTTTTTTTTACAAAGTTTAGTGTTGCTAATGAACACATACATAATCTTTGTATAGTGTTTAAGGAATGAATGCACTACTAAACCAGTTAGTGGTTTAGTGTCTACATAATCTCTTTAGTGGTCTTCATGTCTAATCTCTGTCTTTAAATACATGGTAGCCGTAAAATACTTGAAAATGGTTAAATATAAAATAATGATATAACTTGTTACATTTTGTATAATACAAAAATCACAATTCGTTAATTTCTAAATAACTGCGTAGCGTGTTTAAACTTCAACAAAATAGAATTTGGAATAGTTATTGTTTCGTGTATTAGTATAAAGTTTAATAAGCAAATTTAGTCTAATTTTTTGCATTACTGTTTGGCTGTTAAATATTAAATATTTTGATGTCAAATAAGCGTTTCATATTATAGCTTTTAGGCCCATTTAATGTTGTATTTTAGGACTGTGATAAAATTCTCGGTTAAAGTTACCTCATACCTAACACTTAATTTTTTTAAATTATAAGATCGGTGGAACATATATGTCGATCTCTACCAATCACAAAATAAATAAAATAATGAATACAAAGGTCGTGTAATAATGATTACATAGATACAATAATGTTAAATATTTGTACCAAACTTCAAATTGTTAAACAAGGGTAAACAATAAATAATGTACTGTATATAGGAAATAATAAGACGTTAAGGAGATTTACAAGTAAAATCATGAAAAACTTTAGTATTATTTCGGATGTTGAGTTAGTTTTTCTTATGCGTGTTGTTCTTACCCTAATTAAAATATAAACAACTAAATTTGTTATTTTTTGTTATTATATACAAAAAATATATTTAATTTTAGGCAGTTTTGAATTTGATATTCCTTTGAAACCGGAAGTCCAGTTTCCTTGTTTATGGTGTCAAAGTAAAGCCAAAAAAGACTCATTTAAATCTCATGTATTTTCAGGGATATCGTTATTAGGAAACAAATTAAAAAATAGTCTAAAAAAATGTTTAAGGAACAAAATTGTATTAACAAAGAGAGTATTAGGCCTACGGTTACTTGAGTACATGAATTTTTAGAATGTTGAAACCCAAAAAAAATGTCCGCTTTCTAAGTCCAGTAGTTGTAGTTGTTGAAACCCAATTGAAACCCAATATCAATTTTTGTACCTGACTAACACCAAATATTTTAAACTGCGGGAAACCTTTAAATACCTTTAAAAACCTTTAAATCCATTAGTATGCGTATTGAAAAAACAACCCCTATGAATTTAGGACAAAATTGTTATTTTAAATATTTCTATAGTTAATAATAGTTATTAGTTATTAGTTATTCTATAGTTAATTCTTCAAAATTCACCTGCTGTATAGGTGAAATTCATCTTCTCTTTTTTTCTCTTTTCTTCGTCATGCAGTATTACAACCTTTTTGTTTCACTGATATTCATGAAATTTACTTTCTTTTCTTTGAAAGCCGACATACTCAATATTTTGAAATTTTTCCCTATAAAAACTCAAAGAATTAAGGTCAGAAAACATTTTTGAACCGCCATCTGATATAAGTGTTGTATATCAAAAACCAGACTGCAAAGAGCGGGACCAGATTTTTTCTGCAGAAGTAATCTCCATCATCGGTGATGATCCATGAAAATTACATTCACATTTAGTTTTAAGACTTTCAATCCAATCTTCAAACTCTGCAAACTAATGTTTTAGCTTTTGCCTCATCATAATATCACATGATCTACAATATTTTGACAAAACCTCGTAGTCAATCATGAATCCAGTTGTCACTTCTATACAAAACCCTACCCCATACTTTGACGTGATCCTCCTCTTATGCCAACTCCCATCCTAACTGACCGTAAGATCTATTGATTTTGTTTCATCAATATCATCAAATAACACATGCTTTGCGAACCTCGAGACGAGCTTGTTCAAGGTCTTTTTGGACATTTGAGGCGATTGTGTTACAAAGAGATTTTCTGTAAAAACTATAGGTTTCATTAGACATCACTGTCATATTCATATGCATGTTAAAAATATTTAAGGTTCTGTGGCCTTTTTCCATAGACGAAAATGTCTAAAAAATCCTGCGGTTCAAATCGTAAAGTGTAGTGAGCAGTCTGCATCAGCTGTGCATGATGGCGTCTCAAAATTTGTTGAATAACTACACTTAGAGCATACAAATATTAAAATGTCTGCATAACCTTTTACTGTAACATTATTTAATTGCATACTACTTTTGGCTAGCCATTCTGGACGTGGAAACAAGATTAAATGACTTAGTCAGTTAACATATATTTGGTCGCAATATCATCAGTGTGTATTTTTTCATCATAGCTGTTGTAAAGATCAAACGAAGATTTTTTCCACTAGGTCAATATTAGAATTAGAATTATCAGTAGATAATCAGGATCTGTGTTACAGAAGGTCATAACTTCATTTAGTTCTAAGCTTACGTCTTCACTTATGCTAGCGTCTGTTTTATTCCATCTGGACGACACACTTTTCCTGTTCCGCTTGGATAAGAACAACTTTGAGTTCTTTTTTTCTACGAATTTCGCTTTAGTAAGTGTTTGAAAACATAAATATTTAATTTTTTGATGAAACAAAACAGAACAATGGTCAGCTGATGGTCAGTGCTCAGCTGTTTATACAACAAGTTTATGTTATATGTGCTTATCATTTTTTTCATATGGTGTACTTAGAAATAAAAATAAGTTTTTCTTTACTTCTATTCTTTATTTATATTATATCACACGTAAAACAAATTTTGCAACAATTTGAGTCTTTCAAACGTAGCAGTACACCAAGCATTGTTAAAAAGTGGCGTTTCACGAAAAATGTTTATTCGGTTTATACCATATAAAAAGAACTTTTATACGTCCGAAAAATAATAAAAACCCATTATTTTGTATTTTCTGAATTCATAATAGTACAAAGAACAAACAAATTTGCAAAATCAAAAATTCGGAAAAAATTTATATTTTGGCCATTCCCTTAAATACTAGATTTGGTATTATATTAAAGACTTGTCAGTTAATCAGACTTCATCTGCTGTCAGTTATTCTGTTCCGATTATACATCACAACTATCTCTTCGACCATCGTAACAATGTAGATTGCACTGAACTTATCATATGGCTGACTTAAACATGTCTGTCTACAGCTGAATTATATCTAGTAAGACTTCTGTCTTCTTTCAGACTGAGATAATTCAATTTGTCTCGTCTACAACTGCGTTACAAATATCTGCTACGAAATTTAAGAAAGACGTATTACAAAGTACATAGTGCTTACCGTCCGTAAATAAATTTCGATTGTGCTGTATATCTCGCTACGTTAGACCGCTATATTTATTATTGTTCTTGTAACAAACTTCCGTTTTGATTATCCAAAGGCCAACTAACAAACCAAAGATCATTATAGTGTGAAGTCAAACGTAAATTGTGATGGAATCAAATATTACTATTTCTTAGTAATAAATCGTAGGCCTATAATGTAGCACAGGCGCAGAGTGTATGAATGTGCTCGTTTTTTGATCAGCGATTAATACCTTTTATCTAATAGTCTTCAAGCCCTGGGTGACTAACATAGGTCTACGTACTAGTATAAACCATTACGCACCAACAAAGATACATTAATTACTTACAAAAATACATTTTAATACACATACGATATTTAAATCTAATTTTCGATGGTACGTGAACATTATCAGAATGGTTAGTTTGCTGCTGCTCCTGCTACTACTACTGCTACTGCTACTACTATTACGAGCAGCTGTAATTATGTGTTATGCTAGCATGACCCAAGACTGTGATGTAGTAAGGCTAAGTCAAACGTTAACGTTGCATGCTATTGTGTTATCGTAAATTAATCGAACTCTGATATTAGATATCGCATTATTCTAGGTTTGATGTACAGCTACAGAATAAAGATATTGTAACATTATTTTGGAAGATATTGCGATAATACAATAATGTAGATTTTGTCTGTAATGTTATGTTTTAAAATATTTTATAATCCAAATGTAAACAGGTAACTATAATTAATTATATACCCACTGTACGATAGAACCCTGTCGAAAAGGCGGGAGCGTCTTTCCACCCGTTTTATTTCTCCGCTAGCCGAGCAGGTGCGTGTCTCAGTCACAAGAAACTTTCAGATTGTTCTGGACAGCACTTATAAATACGCAATTGTGCTGAATTCCCTTAAATACTGGATTTGGTATTATATTAAAGACTTGTCAGTTAATCAGACATCATCTGGTGTCAGTTATTCTGTTCCGATTATACAACACAACTATCTCTGCGACCATCGTAACAATGAAGTCGTTACCAAGATAATGGTCGTAACAATGTCTTACGCAGTAGTAAGGGTGAAAATTTATTCTGGAACACCTGCGCTACATATATAACCCACAGCAGCCGGCTTTATCAGATAGTTACAGTGAGCGGTTTTTGTAGTGCGGATCGAGTTGTTAGTGAAAAGTGACAATTATGTTATAAGTAGTCCGGAACTCTACTACTTGAAATTATTATCGCGTGTGCACAGAATGAACTTGAATTCTTGTACGAGACTACCTTGTTGATTACAAATTGTTATTTGTGACTCGTTAAAGCCGGTAATTAGTGATTAGTGATTTCATTGGTGTCTGTATTTTGTTTCCACTGTACCACACGACGATCAGTGAGACCGTCGTAACAGTTGGTCAGAAGTGAGACAGAACCGATAACAGTGGAAAGTTTGTAGAAGATTAGTGTGAGTGGTATTTGATAAAATATTGATAAAAGATGAACGGGTACCAGTCAGGTGATAGAAGCATTTCAAGAAATGCTACTGCAGGTCGAGGAACGACGTCGACGGGAATCAGAAAAACGACAGAACAAAAAATGTAAGCACAAAAACGAAAAAGCAAGTAAGTCAGGTTTAAAAAATTCAATTACATATTCAGTAAAACAAATTATAATCTAAGTTGAACATTTAGTGAAAGAAATAGTTGATAAAGCAAGACCATTAATAAACGCTGAAGAAGATCCAAAAACTAAGAATAATAAAACAGTCCCATTATCTGTAGTAGGGCCAGTTTACGCAAAGGCCCCAATGTTTGATGGAAACACTCACTGCACAACTTATCTTTGCCAATTTGAAAAGCCGCTCGTTTAAGTAGATAGACAGAGGAAGAGAAAGGTCTTTCACTCATTCTTGCATTAAAAGGACATACCGCAAAGGTAATATAGAAAGTGCCATCTGACAGCCAGAACATCTATGCCGAATTATCAAAAGCTCTGGAATACGGTGACCAGCATCTGTGAGATGAGTAACGTGTTCAACTTAAAGCAAAGCAACAGCGTTTCGGGGAAAGCCTCCAGGGGTTTGAAGCAAATGTCAACCGATTCACGAGATTGGCTTATCCGGAAACATTGAAGGACTTCCGGAAGTGGATTTGCCTTTATTGCCGGAAATATACGTTTATTGACGGTATAAGAGATAGTGAATTGCAACAAATGTTAAGAATGGCATGGCATCTTCGCAATGCAAGTAGACCAAGTGCCTAGATCGGTTGGCCAAGTATTACTTTAGAAACGGTTTGCCAGTTCGGGACGAACAGGCTGAAAGAGGTGGAGGTGTAACGATGGAACCCTCTCGAAAAGGCGAGAGCGTCCTTCCACCCGTTTCTCCGCTACCCGGCAGGTGCGCGTTTCAGCTAAGGGCGAACATAAGTATCTTCCAGATTGTTCTGGGTAGCACTTGTAAATACGAAATTATGCTGACACGCAGTAGTAAGGATGGAAATGTATTCTGGAACACCTGCGCTATCTATATAACCCACAGCAGCCGGGTTTATCAGAGAGTTACAGTGAGCGATTTCGATAGTGAAAAGTGATTGGTGCGGAACACTAATTACTTGACATTAATATTGCGTATGGACAAAGTTAACTTGAATTGTACGAGACTACCTTGTTTATTACAAATTGCTACTGTGATTCATTAAAGCTGGTAATTAGTGATCACATTGGTGTCTGTATTTTGTTTCTACTTTACCATACGACGATCAGTGAGACCATCGGGACGACATAATCTTTCTTAAGTATTCTACAGAAACGGTATTTCATTGAAATTACATAAATGAATTTCTTTACTTTTGTATATACGTACAAAAAAATGTTTTAAATGTAAATATCTGTCAAACCATTGTTGGTATAATAATAAGGACTGACCACAGTAGATGAATGTGAAAGATTCAATTTTTATTTAAGACAATAGCTAAAACAGGGCCACAATAGACTGAAACACCAAGGAAAGAAAAGCATCACGATAGAAAAGGCCAATTCGTTTAAAACATTAAGGACTTGAAGTTGACTGTAGAATTAAAACAATTACATCCACGCATTCAATGTCAGTGTTAATGAGTGCTAGTTTCAGTTTCCTGTGTGGTGTGGGTTCTGTGTAATGACGAAAACATTTACAAAGACACTACCAAAATAAATAAGAACACATTATTTCATATAATATTGTAAAGAATTAAATAATATTTGCAGTGATTCCGAATAGCATTTATTTAAAAACATAAATATTTAAGAAAAAATTACTATTTAGCGAACATGTGGTTGAATAGAATTTGCTATTAACGGAAAAATACTTTGGATAAATACGTGAATTGGTAGACTATTCCAGAAAACGTTAAGTAAATTATTTTCGGAAAAACGTATAGGCCAGCATTTGAGAAATGTTGATGACTTTTAGCTCGAAGCAAGCAAATGTATTACGTAATGTAGACGATATTAATAGGTAGATTTCATGTAGACGATGAGTCGATGTCTGCAAAATTCTTTAATCAACCTGCAAAAACAGACACGGTCCTGGAGGACTAAGTATGACTACTGAAACTGATCGACGGAAACATGACGTAGCATAATGTTTGTCACACCACATGAAAATACATAAACCTTTATTCCATCTGAACTTGTAGGGCAACCAATTTTAAATCAGTGTTTAATTCGTTCATATATGTAATCATGAAAACTTTCTGTTTATTTTTATCCAAATGTCAAATTTTTAACTTTCTGTCTGTTTATCCATAAGTTCCATAAATGTCAAATTGTTTTAAAGGAGAATACTTTGTTATTTCCATTTCCATTTACAGAAAGAGAACGATTATTTTTACATATAAATCTGAAGGATCAATAAAAGCATTATCATCATGGTCAATTTTACGATGCAATTTATTCTATAAGAACGGCCTCCAATTAGTTAGACCTAAACACAAACTCACGCGTGTGTGTTTTAAAGTTAAAGCTTAAAGTTATGTAGGCTATCATAATAAATATTTGCTAATGTTCTATAAAGTTTAACGACATAGTTGTTTCTAATATTCGATGCAAGTTTTGTAATTTTGTTAGTAAATCAGTTTCAATACTCAATATTTTCATATTGTTACGACGGTCTACTCGATCGTCGTAGGTACAGTGGAAACAAAATAAGTACAAGACACCAATTAAGTCACTAATCACACCTTTAGTTGTTACAGTAAAACAGTTCGTAATTAACAACACAGTCTATACAACAAATCAAATGAAAATTGTTCACAAGCAATAAAATGTCCACTAATATTAAAACTCAATTGTATTACAATTATACCGTCCGATTATAAAACGCAACACTTCACTAATCACTACTTGAACGTACACAGTAATAACTCGAATCTCTCTGGAGATATATCGCAGCTGTACTCTACTGAAAAACTAAGGCCGCTGTCGCCATGTATTTATAGTTCCGCCCACACACCAGAAGCTTCCAAACTGCGTCTTATCTCTCGTGTGACTACATAATTAACTGCGGCCTTGACACAGGCCGAGCGCCCGAGCAAAGCCCGGCATAGTCGAGAAGATTCTCGCAAAATGCGTCTAGTAGCACCTACGCCACACGCGTTACATCAAGTTTCTTCTGGCACATCCGACAAACACGTAGATTGTTGCCCCCTCCTTAAGCCTGTTCGTCCCGAACTGGCAAACCGTCTCCGAAGTAATACTCGACCAGGCGATCTAGGTGGACGTCCTTGCGAAGGATAATTTTCCCGTTCTTCGAATTCAGTCTCTTGTGATCCGAACATCACTTTCCCAGGAATGCGAGTCTTTCGCGCAACCACTAGTTTCGCTGGAATCACTCCCGTTGCGTCATGTACTGATGACCTAAATACCACTGGCTAATCCAAGTTTGTTTGGTTCTCGTCAACAACCTCTTGCGTAACCTCATCTTCAGCCACTTTGCCCTCGGGCGCTTCTATTAGCTCAGGAACAAGCAAGAGTTTTATCTCGACACCCATAGTTGCCTTTCCAATCACTTTTTTTCTCGTTATACTTATTTGTATTTCCGCTGTTAGTTCTTCCTCTATTTCCGCTTGCAACAGGGAGGGTTCCTCGTGACCAGACTTGTTGACTTTTTCTTCGACTAATGCCACTCGCTTATCGAATGGTTGGTAGTCCCTGCCATTTTAGCCATGCAAAGCTTTATATTTTCTTGCCCAACCTTCAGGACATTCTCTCTTAAGTCCACAACGAATACGTAGGCATTCATAACGTCCATTCCAAGAATCACTTCATCGACAATGTCTGCAAAGAGCATTTGGTGGCTAAAATCGAGAAGACCCAGGCGTACACGTACGTTTACATTTCCAAGCACCTTGACGGAGCTTCCAGTCACAGTCTGTATTGTGCAAGAGCTAATTAGAGGCTGGCGGTTGCTGACTATGTCAGGGCTCACAATGGACACTGTTGCGCCCGTGTCAACTGTAAATAATGTTGGTTTTCCTTCCGCAAATCCATTAACAATCAAGTTTCCACTGGTCTTATGTAGCGTGGAAACTGTGTGCTGTTCTGGGGCTTTACTTCTCCAATTGGTGTAATCACTCTCTTCTCTCGGTATCTCCTTCTCCCAACAGTCTACCTGTAGATGACCACGTTTTCCACAGTTGTAACATTTCGGTCTTCTGTCTTTTTCAAATCGTTGCGACTCTCTTGAACTTTTGAATTGTTTGTCCGCCAACATTGTTTTTCTGCACCCATCGTGACGGCAATGTGATACAGGAATCTTCTGACTGCAACGTGATGGCACAAACCCATTATTGTAGCAGGACGCTGACTTGGCAGCTTCAAACTCTAGGGCGTGAACAAGAGCTTCTGAGCTATTTCGGTGTCTTGCCATTCGTAACACTTGCTGAAGTTCACAATCTACGATGCCATCAATAAATGTCTGCACCGCAAACCTTATTCAAAAATCTTCTGGTGCTTCAGGATAGGCCAATCTAATCAATCTGTCGATACTTGCTTCAAACTCTTGAAGACTCTCCCCGGAAAGTTGTCGTCTTGTTCTCAACTGAGCGTAGTACACCTCTCGCAAATGTTTATCACCGTAGCGTAATTCTAGAACTTTTATCAACTCGGCACAGATGTTCTGGCTGTCTGGTGACACTTTCTGTAGTAATTCTGCCACAGGTCCTTTTAATGAGGGAACGAGTGAAACTGCCTTTTCTTTCTCTGTCCAATTAATTGCGCATGCAGTATCTTCAAATTGGCGGTGGTACGTTGCCCAGTGACTGCTTCTGTCAAAGGTTAGTGTTTTGACATGAACTGTCCCTACTGCAGGTAAAGTTACTTTCTCTGTTGACGTATTTTCTGTGTCTTTTTCTGTTTTTATCATTGGTACAATTTGTTCACAAAGTTGTTTTGACTGCATTTTCAGGCACTGCTCAACTTCACTTTCAATTTGTTCTCTTATGTTTGCCATTGAGTTTTTTAATGCAGATATTTTTGTTGACATAGTTTCTTCCACAGTCAAGACAGATTTTTCTACTTCAGCTATTTTTAATGTCATTGATTCTTGTATCTCCGATATTTTAGTAACTTGTTTATTAAGCTCATCCCGTAGGAGACCCACCTCTGAGGCGGTTTGTTCTTGTGTCTGCTTTTGCTCCTGTATTAATGCTTTGATGTCTTCTGTTTCACGCTTCCGTTCTTCTGCCTTTAGCAGGAGGGTTTTCTGTTTCGCTTCCGCTTTCTCGTCTTGTCGTTTTCTGCTTCTTCCGCCTCCTGTTTGCGTTTCTCATCCTGTCATTTTTCTGCTTCTTCCCTTTCTTGTCTTCGTTCTCCTTTTTGTCGTCTTTCTGCTTCTTCCTGTGTCTGACGCAGCAGCGTTTGGAAAGCTTCCATCATCTGACTGGGATCCATGTTTACCAATTAATTACGAATCACACTCGTCTTGTACAAAGTGTCCACTGTTTCCACTGTTAACCGTTCTATCCCAGTTCTGACACCACTGTTACGATGGTCTCCTCGATCGTCGTAGGTACAGTGGAAACAAAATAAGTATAAGACACCAATTAATTCACTAATCACACCTTTAATTGTTACAGTAAAACAGTTCGTAATTAACAACACAGTCTGTACAACAAATCAAATGAAAATTGTTCACACCCAATAAAATGTCCACTAATATTAAAACTCAATTGTATTACAATTATACCGTCCGATTATAAAACGCAACACTTCACTAATAACTACTTGAACGTACACAGTAATAACTCGAATCTCTCTGGAGATATATCGCAGCTGTACTGTACTGAAAAACTAAGGCCGCTGTCGCCATGTATTTATAGTCCCGCCCACACACCAGAAGCTTCCAAACTGCGTCTTATCTCTCGTGTGAACTACATAATTAACTGCGGCCTTGACACAGGCCGAGCGCCCAAGCGAAGCCCGGCATAGTCCAGAAGATTCTCGCAAAATGCGTCTAGTAGCACATACGCCACACGCGTTACATCGAGTTTCTTCTGGCACATTCGACAAACACGTAGATTGTTCTGTGATGCCGTAACAATATTTTAAACCGCTTTGTACTTAATAGTTCTAGTATAAATAATGTAAATATCCTTTAAATTAGCGTTGTGTAGTCTACTATATGATGAATCCGCGATTTCTAAAGACGAAAGAACATTGTACATACTAAAATAATAAAAATAAATCGACGTTAAGTGAACGCATAGATGAGGTGTTCGTACCACTGTCTTTAGCACTTGGTCTGGAAAATTTCATTATTACGCAATTAGTAACTTGCTGTACTGCAACAGACAAACCAAATTGAATTATCCTCGTGTAGACCCAAAAGCATTCCCCAACAGAGAGATAGCTTAATACCTACAGTAAGTGCGTATTACATGTTTTAGTAAATTGTCACACAGTATTCACTATGAATTAAAAATTGTTATAAGAGTTTTAAGTTGATTGATCTCCTTTTAATGTTTTCTTTAAAAAAATATTATTTTGTTATATAAAATTCTGTCAAATGAAAATATTACAAAATTAATTAAATGCAAAGTTCAATTATTTTTAAAGTACAAAAAGTGTAGAAAGCTGTAATTTCAACACAGACGGGACGAAACATCGATAAATGTTATAATATTAGTTTTTGGTAATATCTATAAATTTGTTGTATTAATAGCCTAATGTTGTGTACGCCTAATATTGTTAAGCTCCAATAAGAAAATGGACACCATTGATCCGCCTACGCTTCTGTCCATCTCTCGGGATCAAAGTCAAATATTAATATCAGGATAGCAGTGTTAAAAATTCTGTGAACACTACATACGCGCAGTAGCCATACTCAGACTCGGTACGCCCGAACTAACTATACATCTTAAAAACGGTGAAGTCACCTGGTGGAAGGAAAACAAAAAACTAGTAAACATATGTTATAGTAAGTATGAAACTGGTTAATCAGTATACATTTGTATCGTAATATTAACGTTTTCAAAACCCAAAAAACAGTCAACATCGTCCACAGTAAGCGACACTAAGAAAAGGAACGTTTTATTTGATAATGTAATTGCTAATGCATATTTGAGTAGTACACTTTATACGTCAGATGGATAGATTCAATTACATATAATATGTTCTTGACTATGTAACTTGATTTTTAAGTAGAGGTTCATGATCATATGAAATTCATGGTTTCATTTTACGATAGCAAATAGAAAGCCGTTGAAACATACGTATCGGTAAATTTTTATTATTTTCCTTTATGTTTACCTTACACAACACAATATATTGGAAAGAAAAAGTTGATTTTATTAATAGAAACTTGTAAAGCACCGTAAATATAAGATCAAAAGATACAAGATTACAAAAGCTGACATATTTGTGTCCGTTTCTTCGTATTTCGCAAACGTCTGATACTTGTTAAAAAAACATATTTAACCGTAGGCTAAATGATAATAGTATTCAACATGCGTGTAATGTAAATTAAAAACATTTACTTTTTGCTTTCGCTTACCTCAAAGTATCCTAACTGCATTTCAATTTCATTTTTTCCATTGGCCATCCTTCGTTATGTAGTTATATTTACATTAAATCTGCATTATTTCTTACCTGAAAATAAAAAAGCAAAGACATCAGTCTCAGCCTAACAATGATTTTAGTATAAAACTTTTACAGACATTTACACACGCGCGCGCGCGCGCGAGAGCTCATTTTAAAATAATTTAAAAATTTATAAAGGCTGCCAGAAGATCTAAGCTTGCAGTTTTCTTTATACTATTAGTTATTTGATGTAGATACAACATTAAAAAAAGCGTCACACCGTTACCAGATTAATAGTAATAATTCAAAATACAATACTATCACTGTCTATATAATTACTACGAGTATTACATCACACTATAAAGCACACAGAGAAATAAAAAATGTCTGTCGACAGTACAGTACTTGTTCCAGCAACATACGTCTTTCTTAAATAAACGTACTCTGAAATAAATAATTTATTGTGAATGATATTTCAGTCACGCTGTGGCAAAGTGAGGCAGCTGAGGTTAAAATGTTGTTCGTTGTTTGTTCCATGTAATTTACGGGTACTAGTACGTTCAAATTCAGTAAATTTAGCAGAAGCTGACTGTAAACAACATTTGTTCAGTTCTGCAGCAGCTGAGTTAAATTAAAACTGTTCCCTGTTCGTTTTAGGCTGCGGACCTATAAATTATAGAGATAGAATTAAGTGAAACTTAATGTATGCTGTGAAATGTGGTAAGCAAACATTTTGGTAGTAGACTGTTTAAAGTTTACCGTCAGTGGTGACTACTCACGTTGTCTGACATTTGAACGTGTGCGCGGTGCAGCTTTGATTGGCAGGTAGACCTTTCGGCTGTCGATGAGTACAATAAATTAACCAATACTCCCACCTTCTTCTAAACCATACTTACTTTTATCATAAGTCATCTTTTCTAGTTTTATAGTTGCCATTTATCAGATGGTTCACTCTAGAGCCTCTGTATCTCTGAAATTGTTTTCTGTCAGGTACTTGCCAGCCGTAGTCATGCATGTAGTTAATTCCCATTTAGAACTTTGATTAATGAGGTAATTTAAAACACACAGAAAGGAATTAAGAACGATTTGTGTCTTACCATTCTTAGTCTGGTCCATTACCACCATTTTAGTCTATTTAGCATCTGGCACAATATTAAATACTTAACAATCTTATAGTTTACGTTACCGTTTATAAAATTAAAGCTAACCATCTAAACACCAGGAGGTTTATCTATTCTCCCATGGTCGTGATTTGCCATATATTGTTACCCTCCAATATCATCTGGATGAATTCCGTATCAGTCCATAGCATTCATTACACAGTAATAGAAAGATTTATTGATAAAGATAGATGAATTACCTGCTAAGTAAGTAACATGTTATTTGAAATTTTAGGACTTGAATATTTGTACTGGAAGTCGTAACCCTCTAATATTCAACAGATTACGTACATTCTACAGGTAAGTATAAACTACATATATTTTATATAGTTGCGAATAATAAAATAAGAATAATTATATCCATGTTTACCTAATAGGCCTGAGTGAGTGAAATTGAATTGTAATGTCAAGCAAATACTTACAAAGTTGAAAAAACGTACAGTATTATTACGTATAAAATGTTTTGCGAACAATGTAATTTGTACTTACCGGACTCCTTTCTCCACTGAAAATCGTTCTCTACCCCAGAGATAGAAGTTATTTGGGGCTAAACTGGCAAGTGTGATAGTCAGGAAGCAAATAGAGCATTTAATTATTTTATTTTAGCCAAAGAAACAATTGATGCGTGAGCTGCTGCTGTTTTGTTTAAGTAAAGCTTAACGTTTTTTGATAAATGTAGCCATTTTTAATTGATTTAATTGTTTGAGTGTTGTATTAAGCTTGCGTAATATTTTCCTCCAATTGTTTTTGAAGGTATAATATGTTAAAAAACAGTCTTCAAATCTTTACCAGCAGGTGAAATTGTTTTTTCTTTGTTTGGATTTGGTTTACCTTTCGTAGTCCATTGTTTTCAATTTTATTTGTTTTAACATTGTTGTGGTGGTCCCAAGTCTTATGTAGGTGTGAATCAACGCAAAGACGTGGTTGAAATATGCTAATAGAAGACAAACAATCGATTAAATCATCATTTCGACATGTTTCTATCAGAAGCAAGCAACCGTTGCAACTTTCTAGCGCATAGCTTTATCAGAACATGTTTGTGTAAGACACTATTAGAAGTTGATGTGTCGGAAACTTCTAATATCTCACAATTTCACTCACCAGCGAAAAAGCGCTGTTGTAGATTGTTTCTGTTGTTTCTAGCATACTCACTTCATGAGGCCTCCACTGTGCGAATCTTCAGTTTGGCTAGTTCTATCCATTTTAAAGTCAGGAAATCAGTGTTCAATTGTTGTAGTCCACAGACAAAAATCTCCAAATTTTGAATCCAGCTCCTTTATTACTATATTTAGCACGTAATCCGATAAAATTTCAGAATCCTTACCTACTAAATAATACCTAAACTTACTAACACAGTATACTATAGCAAAAATTTCTTTTTCGGCAGTAAAATAGTTTCGCTCAGCGCCTTTTAACGACCGATTCACATGGGCTATGACTTTAAGATCACCATTCTTATTTTTTTGATATAAAATTCCACCAACGGCATAATCCGAAGCATCACAGTTTAGAACATATGTTCCTTCCTTCTCCGGGTGAAACATGTGTAGATTCTCTTTAAACAAGACCTTCACCGCATTAAATGCTTCATCATGTCTTGCTTCCCATCGCCATTTGGTGTTTTTCCGAAGTAGTTCCAACATTGGTTCTATTGTCTTCGCATACGCAGGTGCGAACCGACGGTAATACCCAGTAAGGCCTAGGAACGCTCTAATGTCCTTCGTTTTTTTAGGTGTAGGAAATCCCGTGATGGATTCTATCTTTTCCGGGTCCGTACTTACACCCTGCGCCGATATAATATGTCCTACAAATTTTATTTCGGACTTACCGAATTCGCATTTCTCATAGTTAAGTACCAAGTTGGCCTGACGGAGTTTACTGAAAACAATATCCAAATGTTTCAAATGCTCATCAAACGATTTAGATATGACTAATATATCGTCGACGAAAACACTCACAAAGTCTTCTACCTCAGGACCCAACGCTAATTCCAGGCATTTCATCATTGCAGCGAGGCTGGTTACCAGACCAAAGGGCACTACCTTGAACTGGTAGCATTTATTTCTATATAAAACTGCCGTGAACTTTCTGCTATCCTGAGCTAATGGGATTCGCCAAAAACCACGTTTTAAATCCAACCGAGACATATATTGTACACCCTGGCATTTGGTAAATAGGTTCTCTGCATTTGGAGCGCAGTCAAAACATTTTTTTGTGATACTGTTTAGTTTACGCATATCAAGATATATCCTAATCTGGTTATTTTTTTTTTTACGATCACCATTAGGTTAAGGAAATTGCTGTTGGACCGTTCGATGATGTTCTCGTCCAACATCTTATCGATTTCCTTATCCACCAATTTCTGATAGTGCAGTGGAATAGGACGAATTTATTTTCGTCCGTAACTTGGATGTCGTGAGTGTATACGTGTGTAGTAGTGTGGGTGTTTTGAAATGTCTCCGTATGTCTCTTTATCAGGTGGTTTAATTTGTTCCGTTGACTCGCAGTTAATTGCTCTGTATTATTCATATTATCTTTGTTGTTGTTTACAACCACCTTAGCCACAGGCTTGGTTATGCGAATGTACCTCGCTTCAGATTGCTTATCAACGTCATTAATTCCTAATACTATCTTATATTGATGATTATTAACTGTACACGCTAATTCATTTTTACTAAAATCAATGATGGCATTTATTTTTTTTTAAGTGTCTGTTCCTATGGTGACATCGTAAATTAAATCCTTAACAACTAATACTGGTGTTTCAAACTCCATATCTTGCGATGAAATGGTTATGTACGCTTGATTATTTACTTTTTGAACTTCGTTTGTGGCTGTCTTAATAATTGTATTATTAATCGGTAATATCGGTATTTTCTTAAACTCTACTATGTTCTTATTGATAAAATTTTCACTGATCAATGAGATCTGAGCACCACTGTCTATTAAAACATTTCCCTTACCGTTATTTATCCTAGCTTTTAATACATTACATCTACTATCTAACTTATCACTATCCCTAGGCATATTAGTTGCATCGTCATTACTGTCACTTATAAGTTCATTGCGTATATCATTAGGGTATACACCAGATACACAGTAGGTGTTCTACTCATGTTATTATTTTCCATGTTTTCATTGAATTTCTGATTCTGACTGGTACTTTGTTTATTATTATTATTATTTTTATTTGTTTTGCACGGTCTCACACCGTGCAACCTTACGCGTTTTTTTGAGCGTTTTCATTATCTGTGTTATCTTTGGTTATAGTCGCGACCATATGACTACCTAATTTGGGTGAATTTTGTTCGCGATCCAGCTTTTTCCATTGCTTATTTCTATATTCATTTTGTTTTGGTGTATTATTGATGTTTACCTTTGTGTGTGTATTGTATGTTTCGTGATTCCCGTCTACATTCTCCCATTTTGATATTAACAACAGCAGGTCTTCTAATGTTCTGATTCCTTATATAATTACAGCCACTTGTATTCCCCTGTTGAAATGATGTGCCAGTTTGCTGACAATTTCAGCTTCTGATATTACCGGCTCCAGGTGTTTCGCATTGGCTACAAGCTGGATCAAGTATTTCTCCTTACTTCCCTTACCTGGAGTATACTTACCAAACTCCAGCTGTACGCGTACTTTCCGCTGGATTTCGTCGTTCCAATACCTTGCTTTAAAGTGGATAACCAGATCTTCATATGCCACAATTTTATCTTGGACGATCGAAAACCATTCAGCCGCTGTACCCTTTAACTGACGTACCACCCAGTTTATATTGTCAACATCGCTAAGGTTGTCAGCGATGTGCTCCATATTACGCTGGCATTGCATAAGGAACTGTATGGGATTTTCATGCTCGAGGCCATAAAATTTCATTTACGTGTTAATGTCATCCTGTGTTTTGTATGCGTAAGTGACCTGGTTTGCGATTGGAGTAGTCTGTTGTATTTGTTTTATTTTCTGTTCTAAGCTTCTAATTTGTTTTCATGTGTGTTTATGGATTTATTTACTGCGCCCGTCTGTTCTCGCATACATTCCTCTACCGCAATCATACGCGTCTCACATTCTGTTACGCGTGTGTTGTTTAATGCTATTGCGGATTCAGACTCCACGCGGATAGATTCAACTTTCTCCGTCATTTTTTTTTCAGCCGCTTCAACTATGATTTTACTTTGTTTAGCTTGTTCGTGAATGGCCGTGAAGATTTTTTTATTTTGACTCTTAGCTTCGTCTCTTACAGATTTTAAGTTTTCGTTTAATATTTTATTATCGTCTTGTAATGCTTTATTATTTTTATTGCTTTCATCACGTACAGATTGAATATTAGCTAAGATTTCATTTAGTGTAGTTTGCAACTCAGCTGATAGACCTTCCGCCATTTTGAACACGATAACAAAACACAATAAAGTTTATCTTAATGTCTTGACTTACGTACGGCACACTTATTCTTATTGATAACGTTTAATGTTCAACTATTCTAAAATATTAGCGCAATGCACAGTAAACAGTCAGGAATCATTCAAAAGAATGTCTACATAAATCCTTAACCTATACATGCACAAATAAGATAATTCACTCCAGATAACGTTCCAATACTAATTTACGATTCTAACCTAAACACTAGTCTTTCTGAGCATATGGAATATTTAAATGATACACACTCTGAAGACAATTGTAATATATCAAAACACTACAACATTTTTTATAACATACTATTTTGTCGTGCCAAAAACATTGGGTATTGCAATTTAATACTATGAACAGGTTATTTAATATATTTATTGCATTTTTTCGAGCCCCATCGCTGCAAGCGCCATTTACTATGCGACAAAACATATGTTAGGCATAGTAATAATGGAACAATATAGTCAGTTATCTGGAGCAAGGTTGTATATTTAAGACAAAATTTTTATATGGTTGGTAGTTCACAAAATATTTATTTTATTTCAAAATTGTCTCTGAAATCAGACTGACCTGATAAAAAAATATGTCAGTTAGTTACTTGAATGTTGTTTTCGTGGGTTGATTCGTCTCACTGCCAGTCCTGTGATTCGCCGCAATCTGCTCCTCTCTCGTCTCATCCTTTCTGCACACTCCCGCTTCGCTGGCACTCCTCTTGTACGCACGCACGCCGAAACACCGGTAATCAGTCTACTCTTATCTCAGGGCACAGAAATTGAGGCGTAATTTAATCTTACTCATTTTTGGTTCTTCCCGCGCTTGAGGTGTCCTCGCGAAAACATAGGAGTATTCCGGATGGATAAACCTTCCCTATGCGGAAATCTTCACTCTCGCGAGACTAGCACTGTCTACAAATATTAAATAGCTTATATTTTTAATATTGAGTTCGTACCCAGTCAAGGTATCAGCAACGGGTAACTCGTCGCTAAATTGACCCTGGTCACTCGTACAAAAGCACGTTTCTGTTCGAAAAAATTCGCACAGAGAGCACGTCCGTAATATTCGAGCTGCAGGATGGAACTAACTAACTATTCGTCGGCGGAGACCCAATCTTATTGGAAATTGGGGCCGCTGATTGGTCGAAACAGCTATCACGCGATTGATGGCTAAAACTGATAGACGATTTCTTGAAACGATTTGCAGAATTCTGCAGCAGCAGGTATAGATTTTATCTATGAATTTTCTGACTTCTAAAAGATAAGGACTTTATAGGAACTGCTTTTTACTAACAAAATCCCTATTAACATACTACGTAGCAAGTGTTTGACACCGAGAAAATATAGCGCTATTTAAGATGCTTGCGCTGCCCAAATCTCAGTTCGGTGCGTCCATTTATACTAGAGCTATTCATAAAAATAAGAGTGACATGCGCACTCGCGCACTCGCGCACTCACACCTTTAACTCGCACATGACACGATCACAAGTACATTTATGGGCATTTTAATACATAATAGTCTTTTACCCAATTCTTATTTCAATACTTACATCTAATTTACATACTCAAACAAAAATCAAATTTTATCTTGTCTATAACGTCATAAACCTGTTATAACAGCATGTAGTCCTGGCTACATTTCCCTTACTGCAATGTTCTATTGCAATATATATATATATGAACACCACAGTAATCGTGACTCACAACATTAACAATATTTTTCGTAAACAATGTCGAACAACAGTTTCCAAGCTTACAATCGTAGTAGTTAGCATCATAATGCATAGTGCTGTTAGTTTTGAATAAATTAATATTTCTCATATGTCTTCACGAAAAGTATAAATATCAAGTGCAATAACATAATGGGTTTTCCCAGGCTAAACCCATCGCCAAATTTGACAGCGCTTCTCTCACAGTTGCTATTAAGTTAATTTTGAAGTTTCTGACTTAACATGACCATTATTCTAAACGGCTTAATTGTGCAACACACAACCAGCCGGTTCCGATACACCAGTATTATTAACACTGGGACACGTTTTCTGTAGTAACGTTACGATATTATTCTCGATGTGAGTAGAATAATCGACCAGCCTGTGGAAGGCGTAACAACATTCAGAGCTTTCGTAAATGCGACGTTACACGACCTTGTGAACATCGCTACGAAACCATGCCATACAGATTGCTTAAGACTACCCACCTTGTAGTTAACTACATTAGTCGTAAAGTTGTAATTATAACTTTAATATACAGTATAAGCTTTATTGAGTCAAACGAAATAACTAGAAATTATGAAAATTATTGCTACGTTCTTTGGATACAGCAGTGACTTGCAATAGACATGATACTCACTGTGAGTATTAGAGGGAATAGAAAGTAATAAGTCACATAGGAAAATAACAGTTAGATTTAGAGTATTTTACAAACTTTATGGTTACAAAAACGTAATAAGGCAAAGAAAGTATTATACAGATTATACAGAGTTGTGCGGACACGGAAGTGCAAGACTAGTTTGCAAAATGAAATGTGTGAGAAAGACCGAGTCATGGTCTGTCCAACTTCAATTTCGTAAGCTGAACCAAGTAGCAAAGTGCTTGTTTCCTACTTGTTAAAGTAGTTATTAGTAGTTATTCTCCAACGATATATATATATATATATATATATATATATATATATATATATATATATATATTTATAAACTGGTATTATCAAAAATTCAATAAAGTCTATTAATAGCAGCTATAGTTTCTCAATAAAGCAAGTAAAATAATTAGGATCTATACGTTTTGGAATTTTTATTTAAAATCACTTATTCATAACACAAAAGTCGAAGCTAGTGTATATTAAATGTAAACTGAGTTTCCTCATATTTCTAACAGACAGACATACCGTAATAAAATACGTCACTACATTAAAAACCTTGCAGTCACGTGAGTTACCAGACAACATGCCTGAACGCCTGATAGGAAACGGATTTTGGTCTCTAACCCTCAACGAAGCTCTGCACAAGGAACTTAAATTATGAAGAAAACTTGTGTAAGTTTTAAAATCAATAAATCGACAATAACGTTAACAACAGAATAGTAAATGAAACATTATTTGCGCCATATAAGCGTACAAGGACCCAAAACAACTATTTGCAACCGCATTATAATTTGGTCTCCGCAAAATAGTAGTGATTAATTACACTTGAACCAGTTGATTCTGGGGCTTAAAATTGTCCTGCGAGTTTTATAGATAGTTAAGGAGAAATCTGTACCTGTAAAAATTAATTACTGCATTCAAGAAGTTAATAAACATTAAGTAAATTTATTATTACAAAAATCTGTATATACGTTACCATAAATTTTAAATAAGAAGGTTTCTTAAATGCTTCAGAAAACCTCTCAAAATATTAATTAAACTTCGCACCGATGAAATCAGTTTCTAAGTAATTAGTTGGTTCGCATACTAACACATTTGACATGAAGAGCTGCCTGTGGTTAGTTATATAGTAATTAACATCATAGTAGTTACCGTACGTAACACAGTAATCAGTAGTGAACACACACACGCACACGCGCGCGCACACCAATTTAACTTTGTATCCATTGTATTTATACTAATAAATTATGTTCAGCTGGCGTATTTTGTGGTCGTTTAGCTGTTGACCACAGTGTGACGTATAACCCCTCTTTATTCTGTGTGTATGTGTGTGGGGGTATGCGCGCGCGTGTTGTTTTCACTGTTGAACAACTTTCATGATGGTGTATACGTAATATATCAAATTTGAATTGAATTTAAAAAATCTTTCTTAAAATATACTACTTCTTTCCTTATAAAAAAATCACACAAACCCTTTTATACTATTCATAGTTTGGTTTAAAATTATTTCACCAAAAGAGTCGTTATAGGATTTCGTTATATATGAGGGCTTGTGTTTAATATTATTATCATTATTTTCAACGAAAAACCGAATATAGTTTTATTTCTACCGTACTACCGTATTTTATATTGATCGGTACTGTAATTACATCACAGGTCGTTAATATTGTAAGTTGTAATTCTATTCTGTGAAATATATCGCTTTGTGGCCTAGTAATTACTTGTAATGTTCACACTAGTGCCGCACAATTTTGGATTTCACGCGCGCGCGCCCAAACACACACACACAGTGATATGTCTGTGCAGAGGCTGTGTTGGATTTTATGGCATATTTTGCTGATCTTCTGTATTAATAAAATGTGTTTAATTTCCAGTGGAACAATGCGATAACATTGGAAAAGCGTATAAGGCGGCGCCACAAACGAGTTGTGGGAATATTACCTTCTTCCTCTCACGTGGTTGTACCTGATCCTTACTCATGAGACAATCCGAAATGCATAATGAGATGATGATGCTGATGATGATCGTCATCATCAACAACATCATTGTTAATTTAAAAACATGTATTGTTCGTTTGAATTCACATTTGTTTGTTTATCTATGACCCACAGACTTCAGCTGCCAGTGTAGGTTACAAATTACACTTTATGCTCTGACATTTTTTTTTTTTTTTTAACCACTTCAATTCATATTTGCCTTCCTTATTGGTTTTGTTTCAAATTGTTTATTATTGTAATGGTACATATAACACATCCAACACCAACGTATCACAAATGAATTGAAAGCCACTATGAATAAAATTATCTACAAAATTGAACCTACAATCATGAATAGAGGAAGTATTATAAGCCAAAATAGGGGAATAAAATAAATAATGAATTACCAGTTAATGTACAACTGAAGAAAAGAAGACTAAACCAACGACAAGACAACATACCTAATTACCCAATAGATCAAACAGTGAGAAAGAAACCAATGACAACACCAAGAAGAAATTTACTAAGAGTAAGGAAGAAAAAATAAGTAAGTGCAAATAAGAAGAAAACATAATCAGGTCAAACACCGAAGGGAGATAATATAAATGAGAATGAATTAACATATGAAAATAAAAGTATTATTATTGAAAAAGAAAGTATAAGTGAGACAAAGAACATGATTTAAATCCCTAAGCTGTAACTTGACACTGACCTAAACTTATTAATCAAATACCTTCCATAACAATACAATACAAACAGAACTCAATAAAAATTAATTATAGAAAACAGAATTTACTAAAGAGAATGGAGTATCAGTATGGTAATTACATAGCTAAATGATGTGTAAATATTACAATTGGACTTTATTCCAAAACAGTAATAACAGATTGCAAAGTAGAATTGAAATTGTAAATAACCACTAATTATCAATAATAAAGATTGTAAAAATCAACAAATTGAAATCTAGTGATAAACAATAATATACCAGTACTTTATATGAATAAATAAATCAGGTATAATGTAGAAATTCAAATCTGATCCAAATCCAAATCCAAATTATAACATAACCTAATTTGGCGAACTAGTTTTCAACAAAACCATAGATAAATAAGACTAAAGTAATGTTAAACTAAACTGTGTTGTAGTATAACATAAATAGATAATATAAGAAACATTTAATGTACAACAGATAATGTGTTAAGGAAACCTAAATGCTGAATAGATGTAATCTAATATAACCATATGCATCACATAGAATGGTTGCATGAGACAAAAAAATTATCAAGTAAACTTGTAATAAATGAGTAGGAACTCAACCAATAACACTGAATAAGGCAGAATAACGTTTAGATAAGTAAATTCAAGGATTATATTCACCTAATTAACAATAATAACACAAATAATAAGTAAACCCTAGTAAACACTAGATGTAAGGAGTCAGAGTAATTTCAAACCAAAGTAATTGTCAATGTAAACGCAGAATTAACTACTGCACAGTACTAACAGTGTTATCAGAACACTGATAAGAGGTAATAAAACAATAATGAGATTAATGTGAAAGAATTACAACTCACGAAAAATGTAACTTTCAAGAGTACTAGAAACTCACTAAAAAACTATAATTAAGGTAATAAAAACCAGTGATAAATAAAAATGACACTATCAGAAGTGGAAATGACCAACGCATTATGCATAGGCCATAATAAAATGGTATTATCAACAACTATTATTGTGATATAATTAATAAACAATGTATGTTATAATAGGCCTAGAATTTCAACCAAGGAAAATGGATATTTTATAACTATAAGTACATAACCAGGTGTAAAAAGTGCATAATACAGTAATAATATGTTATCACCATGAACACACGGGATAAAAACAATATATTTAATGTATTAGGTAACTTAAGAAGTATTATTAATTTGTACCAAGTGCGGTTTTATCAACCCCATATCAGAACTATGTGATGAGGGTATGCAAATTACTCGTAATCAAAAGATAGAAACGATGGGAGTTATAAAAATATTGTCAGTGTAATTATAGATAAGACATTTGACTTATAAGAAAAATTAATAAATTGCCAGCTCTTGCGCGTGGTTGTGTAACCAGTAAACCATAGCCTCGAACCCAGCCCACTGACGCTAGTTTGAGCTTCTATTTTGACGAACCTCGCTGAGAGTACACGACATAAAGACAATTAGCCAATCAGAGCTCATTAAAAAGTACGAAGTGCCGAATCCCGACCAGGTAACAACATCAGTTCATCACCAGCAATCGAGACAGACTCCACGTTAGCAGAGCAGCCATCATAACATTAAATTCATAGCCGACAGCTGATAATGCACAACTAACCTCGAAACTTTGAGTTGAGGTTAGGTAGGACGAAACGGACAGTGAGGTCTATTTTCAAAGTGTTCTATAACGGACTTCATGCGTATAGGCAGTGTGTGAAGTGAATTAACAAAAATTAATTAAAATATTAATTAATTGATAAAAATTAAAAAAGTGTTGTGTTAGTGGTACTTCGACCCAACAGTATACGCAAGTATCAGTGCAAATGATCGTTATATTATATAAAAAATCATTAATCAATTAAAGAACGCTAATAGCGGATTCAATTTATTTAAATCAAATAAAAAATAATCCGATTTCCACAAGGAAAGAGACTTCGAAAAATTACGTAAACAATAATCAATGAAAGATTTTGCTAATGACAATTTTAACTTTCTAGATTAAAATTAATTGTAATAGTTTAAGAAGAGACGTTGAATAATCAATGAGGGAACAATGAACCCTAAAAATTAATAATTTTAAGATATTATTGTATTCAATTGTAGTACATTAACTCAAGGTCACACATGAGTGAACCCTAGTAGTGAATTAATTTGAATTACCTGTTTTTGTTTATATCCAATTTTGGAGATCATTCAGAAAATACCACTGAATTTAATTCATAATAATGTTGTACAAAATAAGTAATGCCTTCAAGGAAGCATCAATTAATTAATCTCAAATAAGTAAGGTTACCATGAACCGTAGTTAACCTCAATTATAAACAATGAACAGTCGTTCGTATTTTGTGTTATGTTAAAGCAACAACTAATATTTTTATTCTCCGCCTACTCATTATATAGTAGTGCATTTTATTGTTGAAGTGTATCTTGCAGACTCAAAGAACCTGCTAATTTTATAAAGCATAATAACCAAATTATTTACAATTAGACATAGTCGATTGTTCAGGCGCAGTCTTACCACCCTGAGAGTTTAATAGTTTTAAGAGTCCATACTCGATTTTAATTGTTTAAAAAAAATAAAATAAGTAACATAATTGTAAGAACAAGCATCCAAATTGAGTTAAATAAATAACTATTATTTCAAGAATAAATTAAAGTGTTGACCATTATTTTAAAAAGAACAGAATTACAGCTTAGGCGAGCAACAGCGACGGTTGGTACCAGAAGCCAGAGCGAAAATTTGAATCTAATGATTCTCGTCAGCAATATTATCTCACATTATTAACTTACTACAACCGCTCGTAAGTATTGTATAAATGTTGTGCTTATGTTAATTTCAGGACAGGAATGCACCGATCGAATCACCTCATCTAATGGCCGAAAACTCAACGCAATCAAAATTATAAAAAATCTAAATATATTTAATAACCAACTTCAAAAGTAAGTGAACAGATTTATTTATATTGGATTCAACAAAACAAAAATTGAATTGGATTGGATAAATCACTAAACAAAAAACTAATAATAATACTAATACTTTATAACAAATATTTAAAGAGAGACATTACAAAATGGTGAACAACGTTTGAGACGTTTAATTATGTTCAATCTTAACCTCATTAACGGATAATATAAATACACCGTACACACATTCGTCTCGTTACATTATGTATCTGAATTATTATTAGAATGTATAAATTTCTTGCCAGTGGTTGCAGGATAAACTCTAAAAACGATAAAACCATTTATTGTTAATTGTACATGTAAACAACAAATCTCAACATCATCATTTTTTGTCACACTTCCATTAACCTTAGTCTAATTAAATTTCCGTCGGGTTTTTATGTATATTGTAATTACAGAAAGTTTTTTACAGTGACACCTAAATATACTGCAACAGTACACAGGATATCAAATTCATTTAAGTGGAATACTAATGCTATATAACATTTTCTGATGGCCATAGAAATGTTTAAATTGATTTTGTTCTTCCTTTGTAAAGTAGTCATAAGTTTTGAACCAAGCTATGTTTTAAAATGTAAGTTATGTCAAAATGTTCACAATTTTATTCTCTTTTATGTCATGTGAAATATTTGTGTGTAGGTGTTCGGGTACGCGTGTGATTTACATTTTATTTAATAACATGGAGGGAAATTAACATTTCGTTCTGAAACTTAGACAGAATATCCTCTTGGTTATAAGCTACACTTTTCAGATACTCGATTCTCCACACCTATAATTTTTATACTTTTTTTTATGGAATCAGTCGTCTTTTATTCTCGTTATCTCATAGAAAGTAATACAATTTGTAGATTAGATCTAGACAGGCCTTCGCAGAATCGGACACAGTTTAAGCCTGATTTCAGTCTATCTGTGTTCTCATCTGTGATGTTGCTAAACTTTCAACCAATCAGAGGATCTAAAATTTATTTGAGACGGACGCTTTTAGCGGACGGACCACTCAGTTTCTTCTAAGGACTCGTTATTGAAAGACGTACTCGCTGCCACGAGTTTTTCGTGACAAGACAGGTCTTTTTTCTGTAGACTTACAAGTTGGTTCACGGTTCGAGGTCTTCGTAATCCATACCACTTAGAGAACTCAAATAAAAAAAATAGACCATTCTAGTGCTTTTCGCGTATAGTGGAAGATATTCGCTAGGTACAAAATATCTACCGAGATGTTTTGATAGTTAAGCGAGAACACTTCAAGAATCCGGAGTTTGTGTAAGCCCAATACACAAGATCTATTTAATCACCCATTACAAAAAACCCCTGAGATAATTTTGTAAACAATAACAGTTTCGTAACCGCAACGCGTGTGTGTGTGAAACGTAGAAGTGAACGGCGCTGAGATCAACGAGCAACGAGTCGTCTACAGCAGATGATCGCCGGTCATCGACGGTGGTTGTGGAATTCGACAACAAGCAACATAGTTGTAAAACAAGCAAATAGACTCAATTATTGAAAGACAAATTTTAAATAAACAATTTAATATTATAAAGTAATAAGGCAATAGTAAATTTTAATTTTTTAATTTAATAAATTTTCCTACCTCCAGATAAAGACCCTGTTGTAATAATTTCAATATTACCTATCTATGGAGTTTTAATTTGTAACGTTCCATAGACAGTATTTAGCGCCGTCAACTTTAGGCACGAGTTAAATTCTTAATACGATTTTAGGTTAAGAAGTTTAATTATTGTGTATAGACTAAATTTTGTTTGAACTGTGTTTTATATATTAAGTATTGTGTCGCAGGGAGTGTGTATAAACTGTTGCATATTCTCTGTGAAACAAACTATTTTGGACAATATTAATTTAGTTTTAAATAATATTTGGAGGTCTGAACTATAGGCCTATGTGTGTGTTAGCTGTAATTAGGTTAAGGTAAGATTGTGGTCATTCGATTTGAGATTGCTGACGATCATTGATCACAACATACAAGTATACAGTTACATTTTAATAATCTGAAGTAACAATAGTTGAACCGTACACGTTTATATCAAAACGACAAAACTTTGTTTTGCTGATAAGTTTAAAATTGTAAACAAATGGTTGAGTCTCAAACTCCATCAGCTGATCTGCAAGCTACGCTGACGTCAATATTGGCGAGTGTTCAGAAAGTACAAGAAGACGCGAACAGACAAAATAAAACACTGCATGATGAAAACAAAAAAATATTTGCGCCGGTACACGATCAAAGCAAGCCAAACAAAGCATTGTTAGAAGATATCAGATAAGGTTGAATCAATACGCGCGAATGTTGAGCTCGCATTAGAAGTTAATAATTCGCGTATAAGCGAATGCGAAGCCAGAGTTGGTTTGATCGAGGAACGAGTACAAGGGAAGGCGATCACCATCAGTGAATTTGTCTCCGAACAGGAACATCGGTTCGAAGAACTCAGACAACAAATTAATAGGTTACAACTTACCTCTATGCCTGCGAGCCAAACGACATATGTATATAAAACCATTGATGAACCTAACTCACAGCCAAAATTCTTTGGCCATGAGACAGACAATCCAGTCCAGTTCCTGCGCTCGTGCGAACGTAGTATGGAAACCGTTAACGACAGTTTGAACGAAGTGGACAAAATTAATTGGGTTTTGCGGCAGCTTAAAGGTACGGCGGCAGAATTGTTCATGATTGTGCAGGATAAGATTACCGTATACAAAGACCTTGTAGACGATTTCCGAGCACGGTATTGGAATGAAGAGGTACAGCGAAAACTCCGTGTACAGTTAGAATTCGGTAAATATACGCCAGCCAAAGGGTTCAAGGAGAAATACCTGATACAACTTGTGTCTCTAGCCAAATATCTTGAACCACCGATGTCAGAGGCATAAATGCTAAATAAGCTTGCACATCACTCTAGCCGTGGGATTCAAATAGCCGTGATCACACAATGTATAAAAACAATAGAAGAGTTGTTATTACTATTAACCAAATGGGAGAATGTTGATAGCCCTAATAGCAATTGCAACCAAACACGCACATCGATGCAATCAACGCATAATCAACAACAACAATATAAACATAAACAAAATATTCCTAAATATAATCAGCATAAAGTCGCGTCGATAACTGAAAATAAACCAGTTTTCGAACAACAACAAAATGTATGTCTGTGCACAGGAAAACATATTACTAAAAGTCAGTGTCACCAGTCTAGTGCTGACAACAGTAGTGATAAGCAAACATTTTGTGTGGCAGGCATATGCCCAAATGATATACTAGATTATTTAGTAAAAAATAATAGGTGTATGGAAAATGACCATAATGTTAAGATAGTGAATAAGAGTACTATATTTAGAGCCAAAATTAATAATTGTATAGGAAATGTTCTGTTAGATAGCGGGGCTCAGGTATAGGTAAATAAGCGAAAATTTTATAAACATAAGACTCAGTTTAAGAAGGTACCATTATTACCTGTAAACAACACAATTATTAAAACAGCTACAAATGATAATCAAATTATTAACCAACAAGCATTGGTGTCTGTCACAAAACAGGGAGTCGAGATTGACGTGCTAGTACTATTAATTAAAGGCTTTGTATATGATGTTATACTGGGTACTGACACGTTAAGCAAAATAAATGCAGTAATTGATTTTAATAATAATACGTTAATGTGCAATATAAATAACAAACATTATAACGTAAAGTTAGGACATCTGGCAGCAAAAATGAATCAGTTGCGAATGAATTAAAAATAAACAAACCGTGTATCAACATAACCTCAAATGTAAACAATAACAATAATAACAGTGATCAGCTGACTGCAATACAACAACGCAGATTAGACATGGCATTAAAAAAACATAAACTGGAGGATAACGCAGTAGAGCAAGAAAACTATTCTGCGACTAAAAATGAAATACAAATTTTAGCAATTAAGTATGTTTTACCCGATAATTTAAAAACTCGACTTAAAAACATTAGTATCGAACAACAACGTGATGAAAAGTTAAAGAAAATTTGTCAAGAAATTAAAGATAGGGAAAATCCAAAATACCAAATTGTTAATAATACATTATATAAGCTTATTGATGGGCAATGGAAAATCATGGTTCCAGATAACATCGTTGAGAACTTGACTTGGGCGGGCACGTCATGAGAGTCTAACACATGCGGGTACATATAAATGCTATTTAGCACTTAGAGAAGACTTCATCTGGATGAACTTTGTCTAGGAAAATAAAATCTATACTACGAACATGCCATATTTGTCAAACATCAAAATATCCCAACCAGCATACCTACGTTGAAATGGGTAATATTGTAACAAAAAATGAATTATATTGTGATAAAAATGAATTGTTATGTATTGATTTTCTAGGACCACTGCCACGTGCAGCTAGGGGAATGAGGAATCTTGTAGTTTGTACAGACGCTTTCTCCAAGCATGTTAGTTTGTATGCTATTGGCCGACGAACAACTGAGGCAGTTCTTAAAGTAATCCTTGAGAAATATGTTCAAAAATATGGGCATGTTAAAAAGATATTATCGGATCAAGGTAAGCAATTTTAGAATAAGAAATGGCAATCTGAGCTTGAGAAGCATCACATACAGTCAGTATTGACGGCGATCCGGAGACCTCAAGGTAATCTTGCGGAGAGGGTAAATAGGGAATTAGGAAGACTATTCATGACGTACTGTAATACCAATCAGAGTAAATGGCCTGAATATCTCGAGTTTTTCGAGCAAGCCATCAATTGGAATTACAACGATAGGACTGGATTTACACCTAATGAGCTACACTCTGGAGAAATGCCAAGGCGTGTATGGGATGAGTATGTAAAGCGAATTGCCACACAAATCTTACCTGTTCCAAACGAAGTTAAGCGTTTAAAAGCTAGAAGACGTATTACAAAAAGAGTGCAGAGGAACGCACAGAAAAGTTTAATGCGGAACATAAACTTCTAACATTCAAAGTAGGCGAGATGGTCCTTCTAAAAGCGTTAAACGTTGGTCGAAGTGAAGATAACACAGCTGCTAAATTCTTTAGGTTATATAATGGACCTTTATTATTATCTGAGCAAGTTGGTAAAAATACTTACATTGTTACTAATCCTACAAATAACCGTACTATTGGTAAATTCCATGCATCATCTTTACGCAAATATTATGTTAAAGAATAAACTATTCATGTATATCAGGGTATATGATGTATAACTGTATTGAAACAAATTGTATAAAAAAAATATATAAATGTATTTAAGAATGTGAGATGCGATGTCGGAGTATGTGGAGAAATGTTTGGACCTGTCTAAGATAAGGAGACATGACGTCATCAAATGTTATTATGGCTTATCTTGTGAGGGCATAGTATTCAGAGTCTGACCACGTGTAATTGTTTATGTTTCTTCTGTCAAAATGGAACTGTCAAACAGAGTTGAAATAATTTAATTTTGGGAAGAGTATTTATTTATTTGATTTTATTTCTTGTTTATATTTTTTGGAAGTGATATATTATTTGTTTTATGTTTGTAAAAAAAAATTTGTAAACATGTAAACAAATTTCTTTTTATACGTGGAGGGGGTAATCTTGCAACATTACACAGGATATGAAATTCATTTAAGTGGAATACTAATGCTATAAATATAACATTTTCTGATGGCCATAGACATGTTTTAAATTGATTTTGTTCTTCCTTTGTAAAGTAGTCATAAGTTTTGAACCAAGCTATGTTTTAAAAAGTATGTTATGTCAAAATGTTCACAATTTTATTCTCTTTTATGTCATGTGAAATATTTGTGTTCAGTGCGCGGGTGCGCGTGTGATTTACATTTTATTTAATAACATGGAGGGAAATTAACATTTCGTTCTGAAACGTGGGCAGAGTATTCTCATGGTTATAAGCTACACTTTTCAGATACTCGATTCTCCACACCTATAATTTTTATACTTTTTTTTTTATGGAATCAGTCGTCTTTTATTCTCGTTATCTCATAGAAAGTAATAAAATGTGTAGATTAGATCTGTTGTTAGGCTGTTGTAGTAATTTCAATATTACCTATCCATGCAGATTTAATTTGTATCGATGCAATATATATGATTAAGATGTAATTATAGGTGTTCTCCGTTGTCTCTCCGAAATGACTGCTCCAAGAAATACTGTTGTAGTAGTGACAAAATATTTTTACTTATGGAATATCCCTGTGTAGTATGTCTATTAATTCTGAATTTACTTACTGTGATAGTGTGCTTATGACTCCTCATCTCTTTCACCACTAACTCCGAAATAATTTTTGACTAGCTTTGTCGATCTCATAGCCATCCTAACTTCTTTCAGTCAAGTTTGCTTTGACTGGTCTTTTAACGTGTTATAATCGTTACGTCGTTTAATTTTATGTCATTCGGTGTCGTATTTATCTCCTATTTTTCACTTAAAACATTTTTACTTTTCCACATTCACTTAAAGAAACTTACAGACACATTGAAAATCTGCACTTACTCTTCAAAAATTTGTTTGTTATGTTCTACGTAGGTTATTTCCTTTAATTGCGCATTACCTAGTCTCTAGTCGAATTCTGAAGGACTTTTGCTATTTCAAATGCGGTTTACCATTATGTAGTTTAGCAGATGGATGTACGACATAAATATCTTAAGATGTTTACCGTACTCTCGATTGTCTGTAAACAATTTACCTCCTTTAGCCTTTGAAGATTCCTCTATAGTCATAGGCTATAGGCTTGTGGACCGAGAATTGGTGTTGTCTACTCTCCAGCTTTCTTAGGATTTACTGGATTTCGGTAGTTTTATTTAATGTTACCACTTTGTTACTAGTTAACGTTACTGTAACAGTAGCAGGCCTACGTAGTTGCTCCACTAGTCTTGCCATGCCGTTATGATTATTCTTCCGCCACATGCTAGACTATGACTGCTGTTTGGAGCTTCCCAGATACGTTATACTTTATTTTAATATATAACGAATTCTCTTGATAAAACTTGCTAACTTCCGAAAAGCTCACGTCAATTCTTTTAAACTCTTTCTAACACCTGTGAGGCCTGCCATAAAAGTTTATGGATAATGAAAACCTTAATCAAACAATTTTCTGGGTACTAGGCAATTTCTTACCCACATTTAAACAAATTAAGAAGCATTAGACAAGCTTTCATGATAACTGTTTCTTCAAAAATAATACAATGTTTCTAGTTTAACATAGAAAAAACGTTGTTTAACAATCATCGGAACGCGCTAATGGGGCAGAATATAAACCTCTACAAATATAAATACACAATCAACAAACTTAAATGCAAGTGCTACTAATATATTTTATAATAATTTATACTGTAAAACCTTTGTAACTTTAAAATTAAAAACCAACAAGGCGTGGTGAGCAGTAATGTTTGGAAAGCTGAGGAGCGTTAGTTTTAATTTAGTGCTGTCTACTTCACTACAGTCATTAGGACAGTACACATTTACACCATTTACTGTCATTTGAACACAATGCGGGGCCGCGTAATGACTGCGTTAGAAAAAAGAGATTAAAATTTCTTTCAAAACATTTGTTTCTTCTGAGAAAAAATGCTGCTCGACCTAAAACACCTTTTTTTATTTACTGAAATATTTTCCACATAACTTTAACAAATGTTTTCTCCCCGGAAAACGTTGAGTCCTTTAGAACCGTATATGTTAGGACCGTAAATGAACGTTCTTTAAGTTACTCATTGAATTAGCTTTGTTTCGAATTGTATGGAGTTCTGTCGAACAATTAACAAATAATTATTAATAATGTTTACTAATAGATATTAATTTTTTAATATGTCCGGAACAGACTAATTAAAACGACATTCTGACCTGTAAAATAGCTGTGAAATAAATTTATAATTGAATTCAATAATTCTTTTTCACTACCACAACCTACAGAAGGCTTATAAACTATTTCATAATAACACAAATATACTCTTATAAACCCAAATATATACTTAAGTATTAGACTTTACAAAAACTTACATTATGCTTAAAATATTAGTTCAAATAAGTCTTTCCTAACTCTTGGAAACTAAAGAAGTCATTAAAAAACAAGATATCACACATTTAAAATTCGTAGTAAAATAAAAAATTATGTACCTTCAAAAGCAATCGCCTGCGTTAACTCATCAGTACATAAATTCCGATGAGCTGACGAAAAGGTGTGAAACGCCTACCACAATCTAATTGTTATTACGTTACGATGATTTTAAAATATTCAATGAATAATTGTTTTTAAATTTCATAGATTACAGTAATAACTGGTTCACAAAGAATTTACACATTTAATGTTACTGAAATTGCTTGTCAATAATTATGAAAATTGGATTAGGTGTCAATTATAAATTAGATGTTAAAGTGGATCAACTTTAATTACATTCTCAACAAAAATATCTTAATCTCAGAAATCGTATCCGCTTACGTATGGCATAATTTAAGTAGCTTACAATTTTACTAAAAATACTGTGCGTACTTGCTGTAGAAAAGTGTTGATGCCAGTTAACTTAGCTTTAGCGATAATAACTGTTAGATTATTTTGAAAAATAATTCTTTATCATAACAACAAAATCATCAGAACTTCTTATAAAAAATAATCATAGACCTCTATAAACATATAAATGTTTGCGTAGGAGGACAAATAAAGGCCACCTAACCTTCATAATTATATTTGCACCATTTAAAAATATAATTACACATACAAACTACTAAAACATGTGCCCTCTCTCAACTCTCATTTGATACTCAGTTTTCGACGATATTAATATAAGGTAAACACTAGTCAGTACTTTTAACAGAGCACACTTCACTTAACAATCAGAATTTAGGTAAGTTAGATATTATATCTCTTTTTAATTTATCGACATGGCCCTACAAGTTAAATTCTAAAGCAGTTGCTTATTATTATTGCTTTAAATTATTGCGACTAAATTAATAAGCTTAAGTACATATCGGGTTATATCGATGAAGATATCGGAAGCTATAGAAAGGTTCGTGTTAGTATTAGCAATCCCGTTGTGTTTAGTTTATCTATCATCAACATTGCATTTGAAAAACGCAAATACAAGCCAGTTTCTATAGATATATAACCATTTATTGTAAACTACTTTTGAAGTTATTATGTGTGACTTGGAATATTGAGCATCCATACTTTATCAAATTCATTTGTTAAATGAGTAATGGAAAATACAGGGAAGCGGATCCAGCAAAAAACATAAATTGCAATTAAGTTGGTAGATTTGGAAAGTTGAGAATAAAACAACAAAAAAGCGTGCTCAGATATTTAATGTGAAGTATTTACATGAGATAAGTACATTTTATTCTTTTTCCACATATACAGGCACTGTAACATTAGGTATTATACATTGTATTTTTGAATTTCTGTCAGACCCATTGAATAATTTATACCATTATTTTATTTAAATACAAACAAGGATTAATAGGTTAATAATAAAAGCATTACAAACATTTTAATATTTGAATAAACGAATCCCCATTTTTAAAACGAGTATTCCGATCTGACGATGAGCTGTGAAGCTTGAAAGCGCTAATCGGGATAATTTTTATATAGTGGTGTGCAACAGTGATCATTCTCCTTTTGATTTCAACCACTAACACAAATTTATTCATTAAACGTCTGTTAAGATGTGCAATCGACGACAGGTAATGGACAACAACAATGAGGTAATAAACGACAACAATAAGGTAAGTAAAGTTTTTAAATATCTTAAGTTAAAAGTTAAATTGAAGAGGGTTTTAAGTAAAATATGGTTTAATAAACAATGTCTGGATAATAATGTCATCCCAAAGTACGCTCAAGTTAAAATTAAAAATAAGAACAGTGTAGCCAAAAAAGTAAAAGAACAAAGCGAGAAGTTGTGGATAAAACTGGAAATAAGGTCACTCTACGGCTTAATCAATAGATATAATAGGGAATTATATGACAGACACATAGAATTGTTAAGAATATACTCGTATGTAGAGTTAGAAGAAATATTATATAATTTTGGTTTGGGGTACGTTGAAAAGAAATTGGAAAAGGAAAATAAAAAAATGGTAGATAAGTTAAATAAATTAATAAGAAAGAACGAAGTAAAAAAGGAACACCTCTCTAAGAATAACTATGAAAAAAGAGTAATAAACCTTACAGAGGTAAATTTCAATACAGAAGAAAAAGAATGTTAGCAAAAGGCTTAAAATACGCGGCGCCACCAGAATTAAATCAAGAAAAAACGATTATTGAATGCGAAATCATAATCCAAAACTAAGAAATGAAAATGATAGAAAAAGAGTAAGGTGGGAAGTAGGGAATGTAGTAGATAAAATATTTAAGAAAAGTTTGTATAATTCAAAAAATGAACAGAAAATCAAATCAACTCTAACTAAACTAAAGAATAAAATATAAAAGAATGATATTATAGTTACGAAGGTGGACAAAGGAAATACAATGGTACTACTGAGAAAGGACGAATACATAAAGAAAACGGAAGAATTTATAAGGGAAGGACCATATGAGGAAACAAAGTATGATTATACAAGTAAATACCAGTCAAGGATAAAACAAATGATGAAACACATAACATTTATAGAAGAGAATAAGAAAAAGTATTTATTGGAAAGTAATCCAACAACACCAACTTTTAAAAGTCAGGTTAAGATACATAAAGAAGGAAAACCAATTAGACCGATTGTTTCTTTTATTAATGCACCTATTTATAAATTATCAAAAAAAGTTAGCAGAGTACTGAAAGAGAAATATGAATTTGGGACAAAATACAACATAGAGAATAATGTAAAATTGATAGAAAAATTTAGAAAATATTAGAATTAATGTAAATACAAAGTTGATATCACTGGATGTTAAGGACATGTTTACCAATATCACAGTGAATAAAGTTATTAAGTTAATAAACGATAATAATAAGGGAGAATACAGGTATAAAAAGCAGTTGATTAAAGTAATTAAAGAATGTGTAAATCAGAACTATTTTAGGTTTAATAACAAATTTTATATACAGAAAAAAGGTTTACCTATGGGGTCTTCATTATCCCCTATTCTTGCTGAAATATACATGAATGATTTTGAAAAGCAGTTAATAAGTTCCACTAAGTATAAAGACAATATAAAATTATGGTCAGATACGTTGATGATGTATTAGTAATTTGGGAAGGAAGCATAGAAAAAGTGCATGAGTTTATAAATGAGGTAAATAATAAGGATAAAAACTTACAATTTAAAGAAGAGACAGGAGGTAAGAAAATAAATTACTTAGATTTAAACATAGAAATTAAAGATAATGAGAAACTACTGTTTGGGATATTTAGGAAAGAGTCGTATTCTGATATAATTATACCAAGAGAGTCTTACCACCCTTAAAGATATAAAATGGCGGCAATCAATTCATTTTGTTACAGAGCTCAGAAGTGTTTAAAAGAGACCGAATCAAAAGATAGGGAGTTAAAAACGACAAAGGGAATTGTAAGGAATAATAATTATAACACCAACATAGTGGATAAAGTTATGAAAAGGGTTAACATACAAACAACTAAAATAGAACCAGAACAAAAGAATTATGCAGGGTCATTGACATACATAGGTTCACACACTAGAAAAATTATAAAATGTTTTAATAAATGCGGAATAGATATAGCTATTAAAAAATGTGAAACGGTATTTGATAAGATAAGGAATAAGAATATAGAAACAATCTCAGTATTACAGAAAAGCGGAATTTATAAATTAAAATGTAAAGACTACAACAAAGTGTACCTAGGACGAGACAGGACGAAAACTCGTATGCAGGTTGTCTGACCACAAACGTGGAGAAGGTAATAGAACAACCAATTCGTAGGAGACATTTCATATAAGTTTGTTAATCCTTTGGAAGAATACGAAATTGTAAAAGTAGTAAATAACACAGTTGAAAGGAAGCTTAGAGAGGAGTTAGAAATATTGTAAGAAAGAGAAAAAGGGTTAGACAATTTAATTAATATTAAAATTAAATTTGATAATGAAGAAATATTTTATAACATAATTAAGAAGTAAATGATAGCGGACAGATAGATAAGATTAAGAATTATATTGCATTGTACTAATTGGATGTTTTAAAATAAGGGTGGGTGACTGACCCACGTGTGTGGAGAGGAAGGGGGTAAGTTTAAAAGGACACACACACACACACACACACACACACACACACACACACACACTGAAACACAAGGAATTTGCTAGAAAAAATATATAACTGTACAGATGGTTTGACAGGGTTTAGGGGGTGGGGAAGGGACATTTATATTATAGCTTGTTGTGTGTGTGCACGGTGGGGTAAGAGGGGTGAAGGGTTTGTTTTCACATAATTTCTGTCAATTCCGATCTGACGATGAGCTGTGAAGCTTGAAAGCGCTAATCGGGATAATTTTTATATAGTGGTGTGCAACAGTGATCATTCTCCTTTTAAAACGAGATTGTTTGAAACTTAGATAATGTAATGTTTCGTGGTAAAAAATGAAGAGGAAAAAAGTATTTGAATTTACATAAGTCTACTAAACGGTCACAGAGTACAGTACACATACGCATAGTTTGTGCGCCCTCTTTAGTAGCAGTGCCAACGTGACCACCAGCTAAATGACCACAAATCTCGCCAGCTTAACATAACTAATTAGCGCAAATATCAAGTATTTGCGTGTATGAGTGTATCACCCCGTTACGTACGCTTGCTGACTGTGATACGTATTAAATACTGAACGTATCGTTAACCACAGGCATCCACACTGCTCCGTGACATATCCATTGACTCATATCATTACTACCTGCCAAATGTACGACCACACGGATCCGAACTGTTTAAAATTCAGTTTACCGATGCGCTTAAAATTCTGATTGGTTCAGAAGCTTAAAATAGTCTTCCACGTTTACATTATTTTATTAAACTTTGAAACAATTTTGTGGATTAAACAAATTTTTTTATATCGGTATATGGGAAATCGTAGGTTTCATAATTGTTAAAAGAATGCAACACATTCGAATGAAATATTCGTAGATTTCTAATTTTCGCCTTTATATAAGCTAACATGCATCTAAAGTACACGTTACGAAAGTGAACTACTTTGTGGTTATGAAAGTGAAATTCCAGAATAAGAATTCAGTAATAAAATGCACATGAGAATTAATATTGATATTCTTGAAACCATCGGTTGCAACAGTTTGAGGTGGTACTGATATGTACAAAGGAAGTAAGACGAGAGTTGGCCTAAACGAATAACCGAATGGACCTTCTTATACAGAAGGAAGAGTTGGAACATAGAAGTAAACGTCGCTTTAGGAAATTGAGAATTGGAGCGAATGGGCGGACTGCAGGCGTCGGAAGCTAGGATAGCTAGGACTCTAAGCGACAACTCGCATATGATGATGAGGTTTACAATTCTCAACTTAAAATAACAAAGACTCTGAATAATTTTAAGCAACATAAATTATCGTAACGAGAATATTGATTTTTAGCAATTAGTGATATGCGTTGGTTTTAATTTAATAACACAACTAATAGTGTGACATTAGTTGATATTTTTACAATCGTTCTCGTTAACTACCGGTACTCCCATTGCGCTTCTCAAAGAATAAGGCAGAGATTAGATGGTTGCGGTTGACAAGCTTTACAAGGAAACAACGTTTGAAACTTCTAAGGTCAATATGATTCCAAATATTTTTCGCCGATTGTCGTTCAATTGATTATATTTAGTATACTTGGTCCTTTAGAAAATTTGGTTATAGACTGAACAACGTAACAGATGAAACGAAAATGCTGCATTAGAAGTTTCTGTTTCCTGTTTGTGTTTCTGTTATATATATATAACATTACTCTTCTGCTTACTCTCAACTTCTTATCAAGTTGTCGTCAATTTGTAATATTATCTCACGCTGACGATGTCCGTCGCGAACGCACGAATAACCAGTACCGAAATCTTCACGTGTGTGATCCTTACCTGTCCTTAATCGATGTATCTGATTCCCGATAGGCGCCAAATTGTTTTATTAAACAATTAAAATGTTCAAACTAGGTTGTCTTCTGTGCGGTGATAAATTCGAATTACCCTCGCAGACTGGCGGGAATTCGAATCTCGCGTGCCGTTCGTCGTGTTGCCAACGTCCAAATCTGGTAAATATTTTATTCACCGCTAAAGTGCACAAATGTTATAATACAATTTAAATAAAATGAAGGACGGTTATTAATAATCAGTACTAGCTTATTAATGCTCAAAATAATTAATTATTGATCATTCAGATACAAAATATATTATTATAAAAAAATGTTGCTCCGGCTATAATCGAATGATATCTCAAGGTTTGGCTATGTTGGGTGAACTGTTACTACACCAGCATGGCTGCCGTTTTTGTTTATTTTATAATTTCATTCAGTCAACGAGTTCTTTTGATTACGAAAAAATTAAAACAATATGTTATTAAAGTACACCACCTTACATCAATGGTTCTTATATACTATTAAGGTTTAAATACTATTCGTTTCTGAGTGTTAAAAAGTGTGTACTAATCTTTCATACTTCGTACATAGGTTAAATTATGTTTACATACAAGTTTAATAAATATTATCAGTCAATCCTTGAAAGAAATTGAGTTACCAAGTTCGGAGTGAGAGTTATTGTGTTGTGAGAAAAAATTAATTAATTTAGTTCGCAAATTCTGGTAATTCAAATATACTTAACAAAACCTTGTCGATTCTTGTGATGGGTCACAGGTATTACTTACGTTGTGGGTTGATATGTTCATTAATTTTCCATCATTTCGTTTTTCGGCTTCATATTGCTTCTTTTTCAATTAAATAGAATTTTTATTTCTTTTTTAATTATTAAGATCTGGTTTATTTGCTCTCCGTGTTTTAGTAGGTCTTTGTTCAACTTCTTGAATCCATATCTTATTACATTTGATAGTATTTCTTCCTATTTTATTTATTAATTGAGTCGAATAAAAAAAATTATTTGGCTTCTGTCTCTCTTGATCGTCAATAATGGACTATTGTTTTATAACGGTTTTAAATATAATAACGTTACGTTGTTATGGTAACCACCTGTACTCTTATTGGTTGAATACATTTGTATCTATTGTTATAAATCCTGGGTTTTGGTTCAAAATGATTAAATACTTTATAATTGCTTTTATTCCTTGGTCTCCTTATCAATGCATTAGATATTAACATAAATGTCTCTATTTTCTTTCAAAGATTATTTTGATATCCCACAAAGCTGGGCTTGTTCATGTATTAATGTTTTAACAAAATTGCTAATATTACGTTATTACATATTTTCCTTATTTTATCAGTTTATTCTATTTCTGACATATTATTATTGTTAACTAATTGTAATTAATGAGTTACTTGTTCTTAATTTTCTAATACAATAGTTACTTGCTTACAAATTGTTTATTTTGAATTTATACAGTTAGGCATTTTATATGCTTAAGCTGTAATTGTTTATAATTTCTTACTTTACACAATTTAAAGATTATTTATCATTTACACAGGCCTCGCCCGCTGTCACTCATTACTTATTTGCATTTTGAATTATTTTGGGCTGTTTTACAATAAATGAAAGTTATAATTTTGCAAGATCATTTCTTGTCTGTTATTCTCTTTTTTTCTGTCTTTACTCTGATGATTAACATTATGGTTGTAAAATTTATCTCCTTATTTATATCTGTTACTATTTCCTACACACTTTCTTAGCACTTAATACTACTATTAAAACATAACACAAAAATAGGTTTATGGTCTGTTCATTTTCCAGCCATATTCCTTCTTATAAACACAATTTTTTTCATTAAACAAATAACAACTTTGGTGAATATTATTTTAACACCATCTATTCTATCGTGATAATCATCCCTTTGATTATTTTATTAATATATGATGTTTTATTATCATTGCAATCACAACTCATGTTTCTTACTATTTAACATTATGGAATTAGTTGTCTATCAACCTTTTGTTTCTGGTTTTGGTTTATTACCTTTGTCTATTCCATTCCTTTTTTACAATCATGAATTGTTTATGTTAATTTAATCTAATCACTTCTAACACTTTTACTGTTTCTCACTATCACTTCCTACCTATCTCTCACTCTTGGGTTTTATTGGAATTTGAACATATTTATAGTTAGTCTTTCAACATTTTAGTTTTCAACTTTCTTATTATAATAAGGCTATTAACAATACATTATCTATTAATAATTGTTTCACTAATTTCTTATGGTTAGTGTACTTCTTTTTGTATTATTTTATTTAATGCTCGTTACTAAATTAGTTTTACTTATTTGTGCTTTTTCATCATTAGTTTACCTTTTCTTATTTTATTGTCTTTATCTGGCCAATCTCTTGGGTTGGGTCATAGTCATTGGTTTGTCAGTCTAGTCCATTTACTTATTTATTATTCTTGTTTACAAGTTTTCTTTTATTTTCTCAATACCATTTTATATTGTTGTTCATTATTCCTTAAATTATTTTACTTTTTATCATTTATATAATATTTGTGGATTCCCTATAGGGTCTGATTTCTGCAACGTTATAATATATATATATATATATATATATATATATATATATTCAATCACTTCTGCTACAGTCCGTTCCTTGATGTATATAATACATTTAATATTTATAATTAATTTACCTCAAGATGTTATTTTTCTATTTGGTACATGTTTCGAGAGTTCCTGTTCTCTCATCTTCAGCCTTCGCGATCTTGTTTCTGGTGAAGTATTTGTGCGTTGGCTGCTGGATGCAATTAAGGTTGTTTGTTGGTCTTTGGTATTGTAAAGTTGTATTATTGTGTGTGATTGTGGTATATGTTTTTGTATTTTGTGTATTTTCGATGTTGAGTGCTTTGAATATTGTGTCATGTTTTGTATTGATTTGTATTTGTTCTGGTATTAGTTTGTTTTGTGTTTTATGTTTGTATATTTGTAAATTTTTCCAAATGTTCATTATGGTGCCTTTGTGTACCATAGGACAAACAAAAAAACAGCTGAAAAAACGTTATTTTGAACACCTAAACGCATACAAAAAACCAGAAATATATAAATCCAATTTAGCCACACATGCAATAAACACAGGACACGAATTCCCAGACATAACCAATGTATCACTAATAAAACATATACCACACAAAGGCACCATAATGAACATTTGGGAAAATTTACAAATATACAAACATAAACACAAAACAAACTAATACCAGAACAAATACAAATCAATACAAACATGACACAATATTCAAAGCACTCAACATCGAAAATACACAAAATACAAAAACATATACCACAATCACACACAATAATACAACTTTAAAATACCAAAGACTTTTAAAAGACAAAGACGGTTATGCGTTTACGTTAATGATGCGGACGTTAATCAGACTACACTTGTAGGAGCTTTAATGCAAGGCGATAACAAAGGGGAAGTGGGTGGTGGCCTTTGTTTATCTCATTTAAATGAAGAGGACGACTGTGTGAAACGTTTTTGTGAATACCCGGACGAATATTTAAATAATGTTGTAATAATTTATGATAAATTGAGGAAATGTTCTAGGTAACGCATCTTGTTATTGTTATAGCTTAATCATTTCACACGACAGCGAAAGTTCTGACTGTATGAGGTCATAGTTTAAATCCCTCGTGACTGAATAACATTCTTAGATTAGATTAACGAAATCTGAATTTGATCGTATTTTACAAACCTACTAGGCCTAATTATTATTGTAAAATAGAAGAGTGGTAGGTACTGATTTTTGAAGATACGGAATCATGCAAAAATTATCGTTATTGACAAACAATAATATTTATTTTTTCAGTTAATAATAGTCTTGTAGAGTGTAGTTTATTGTACTGATGTATACACAGACATATTAAAACTAGTATCCACGCTGTGCTGCAGAGCTCGCTCACTATTTCGAACAAAGTACATTTACTATGCTTTAGATAATGCTTTAGTTATCAGAAGAAATTACGAAAATCTCGATTACGCTACTTTTTTTTTGGTTTAGTAAAGTAACAATTGTAGAGCAATCATGCACTAACACTAAAAATTACAAACAATCGGAATTGTATTAAAATTCCCTTTAGTCTCATATCCGGCTGAAAATTTACAATTTTTAAATTCTTCAACCATTTTTAGGCTCTGCGGTCAAAATAATGTGAAATATTCAGATTTTAACATTCTCTTTAATTTAATAACCCACATGGAATTATCAATTTTATCAAACTTTTGCCCCACTTTTTGGTCCTGGCGTCCCAAAGTTTTGGAATTTCCAAAACTTATCGCTACATTCAAATTGAGGTCTTTGCCCGGACAGATTAGTTTGCCGCTGTGGACAGTACCCGAACAGAACTTCTTCGCGTTTTCTCGCTTTATTACCTCGACGTCTAACGAAAGGGATTCGTTCGTCTTCTGCGTAGTTACTTTTTTGTGCATTTATTGTTAGTTGTGAAACTCACCACTGATCGCAGCACCTCTCAATAACGAATGGTGAGGTAATAATTATGCGCTTCTACACGTTACACATTTATGGTAACAATGGCAACTTGGCGATTACGCGCATGAAACTAACCTCTGCGAGATAGTGAAATAATTGACATTCTAAACGCTGATTGAATTTATTTTATGTATAGCCATTAATTTTACATGTTATATGTAAGAAATTATATTAATGTAAGCCATATTTTTAAAAATACGTATGTCAAACTTTTCTTCATTTGCAGAAAGTATGATAATTATTTTTGTCCTCCGATTTGCATTATCGGACAAACGAATGTATATTACATACTATCAATTAGAGGATGAAAGCGGCTTTTATGTAAAATCCGTCAGTAGTGGTTACAGGGAAAAAGCAACAGATCCCTAAAGTTACATAAAAATGCCCAGTCCAAATGGGGGGGGGGGCGCACAAAGCCTGAAATGTCCAGAAATATGTATTAATTTGATATGACACATGAAATTTTGGATTTAATCAAAATTTTCGCCTACTTTTTGGTGTCCGGTGTCCCAAAATCTTTAAAATTTCAAAGTTGAAACTAAATTCATATTTTAGTTAAAGTTCTTTTAATTTGATACCGCACAAGTACTTTTGCGATTTTTTTTCAAAATTTTGACACCTCAGTTTTATCTCCAGGGTAGAACTATGAACACACATGCCATGTTTTACTAAAACCGGTTGATTCGTTTAAACGTTATCATCATACATCCCCAAACAGACATATAGATAGATTAGATAGATAGACAGACAGAAAGACGCACAAACAATCGAGTTAAAACTGATTACTTCCTTCGTCTGATCAATAAATTAATTGTTACGGGTTTCCAACTATCCAGTAAATATATTTACGTGTCTTCGAGTGTTCTTCCACTCTTATTTTTGCCGTAAACAAGTGTGGTTAGAGTTTCTAGTCAAGAATCAAATATTTCCAGGTCAGCACGGTTCAGCTTAAAAATAAACAGCTTAGTTTTGTTGCAACAAGCTGTGGACGTTATTGTGATTGTACTTCTCAAAAAATGTTAGTTGGCGTCAGAAAGGTTGCGTTTAGTTTTCGTTTATTTTACTCTCATATTTGTCGGCTTGTAAAGTGATATCGTTAAGTCTGGATCGTGTTCTTCTACGACTTCTACAGTAAGAGAAATCACACGTAGTAAAGGTCGGGAAATTCTTTATAAGACATAGCCTACGCGGTTTTTAAATATTGAAGATACAAGGAAGATAAGAAAATATGAGAAAGAAGGTTACAGTAACGGGTAATTTAGGTGTGCGCTGTGTTTATAAATAATGTTTTAAGAATTACTTAAGAAGCATCAGGGGTATGGGGGGGCATAAAACTTTAATGAATCCCGCGCTCAATAAGAAAACAATTTAGCATATTCCTATATGTGAAATACTCGGCAATTTATTCACGAATGGCGCAAGATGAAAGTGTAAAGTCTAAAATTAAAAATAATGTTATGAGTTTTAAAAAAACGAATTCATTTTTAATAGTATTGTATTCATTCCAAGGGCACGTTACTCCTCAAATGTGCTTTCAATACAAACACACCAAAACCAGTAGGAAAATTTAATAAACACGCAAGATATTAGAAACTTATGAGTTATTTACATAATCAAAATGCGGCAATGTACTCAATGTAGAAGAACGGCGTCCTGTAGTGTGGACGGACGAGACAACTTATTTCCATAGACTAACGTCAGTTAGCAAAACCGCAGATATTTAATTAATAAAGTTGTGTTAGTGGTTATAATCACAAACAGAAATAACAGTGTTGCACACCATTTGTGCAGACCTAAAATGTGTTCAAACCATGATTCGCCTGTGACGTCGGCTGCATATCGCGTTATCGCCTGACGAGCTAAGGTCGGTCCGCAACCCCCCCCTCCAATCTATCAGTCAGCTCAAGGAGCTACAAGAGGCAAGAGCCTGTTCCGCGCGTGTGTTACGCAAATTTACCTTACGGCCGTCAGTATGTTAACGATTTAATCAATTCAATTTCAATTAGCCTAAATTAATAGATGTGCAGTCGTACGGGCAGGCGCGGATTCGCAGAATCGCATAAGTATAATTTAATCTGTTCTTTATAATAAACCTTTTTATACAGTCCACTTTTATCGTTTTATATTTTATAAAACCCAGCCTATGGTTTAAATTGTGAACAGCCGTTAACCCCAAGCTACGCAAGGGGACAGCAGGTTCAACTGCAACACCATTATAAATAAAACTTTCCGATTAGCGCTTTAAAGCTTCACAGCTCATCATCAGATCGAAATATACCTCCGATATGATGATATATATCAAAAACCGTACAAAGAAATAGCACTTTAAAACTAGGACATGTGCAATAACATCATTCGTTCCATTGTTACGTAGCACTGAGGTCACGTAACATCCTAATGATAATCTGGGACACAATAAAGTGACAGTCAGTAATGGACCGGCTAACAAACAGGTGGGTGCTCCATGGAGACGCTGAAATTACTTTATATAAATCTAGACAAGACAAAAAAACAGCTCGTGTCTGGGCCTAGTGTTTACCGGATCACGAAATCCATTACCGAGAATTGCATATAGGCAGACTGTTGTCTGTTGTTTCGGTTCCGTGTTCAGAATACATTACATCTCCCTTTCTCGCTCTGTCTCTCTCTCTCTCTCTCTCTCTCTCTCTCTCTCTCTCTCTCTCTCTCTCTCTCTCTCTCTCTCTCTCTCTCTCTCTCTTTCTCTCTCTCACTCTCACTGTTACTTAATGAGTTTTACAGGAGTCAGATATCGTGTCAGAGCAGAACACACTAAATTCAGCCAGGGCGTATGTTACAGTATCTTAACACTCACTCAGGAAATGATAGAATACATTATCCCTATGATGACATAAATTATTAATATTCTCTCCAAAATATTTTCGTCCTGCTGTAGGCGAAGATTATTTCTGCTAATAATGAAATAGACGTACTAGTATATTTCTTCATTAGCTCTGTTTACTGTCAACATAAGTTAATATGAAGTAAAAGGTAAGCGACTAAACCTAAAGGTTGCAAGTTCTTGAACTATAACACCAGACGTACGATTGACGACAACTTGTTCTGTTCCTTTAGTCGCTCATATATTCTAAACGTTGACATGATAATCGTCTATCAATAGGCAGACAGACAGAAACACAAATACACGCTCACGTGCGCGCGCGTGCACACATGTAAACAGAAATATAGCCACGCTGGAGACCCTGCAACCTCGTTATGAAGTTGTATTCTCTACACACATATGAGTAATATGAGGGAAATTAAATAAATGCACACAACTAAAGGTATCGCCTACACGGTGGAAAAGGTATATACCTACACGCAACTAAAGTTGGAACTAATGCTACGGGATGATGACTCCATTGGGATCCTTAGTGCCAGTGGGGAAACATGGAGGGCAATATAATAATGCAGCTACATAGCGTTTGATACAAATAATGTCACGTGATGAAAGAAAGATGGTCTTAGGCTATAGAAAATTTTTGAAGTAACTATACAACGACAAAAACTAATGTGTATGGAGAATGAGGTTGCTGGTAGCCCCCGTATGTACTACTGTAAAGTGATATGCAAGGTTCAGCCAAGGCCAAAGCATACACCATCAGACATAAATGAAACTATTGGATAACACAGCTGCTCAGAAGAAGAATTTAAAATAAAAAAATATTTCGGATCTTTTCTGTTTAGTGGTAGATGCAGTAAGCAAATACTCGACGTAGCATTTGCCAGTAACAACGCATTTTGCAATCATTCCATGGTGACAGCGCACTTTGTACAGTGAAAGAGGCAACATATTGTAGTTCAGTAGCAGCCGCAAGTGTAGTGGTATCGTAGCAGTATCATGAATTTCCTGCAGTTAACAGCACGGATCCCAAACAAAGATTCCATACAATTTCTACAAGAGAGAAGTATTTTACACAACCCAAGAATTTGTACGAACGTAAATCATGTGAAACTGTATACAACAGAGAAAGACCGTTGGGTTTGTTCGAAAAAAAGGACTGGCGGGAATTCAGACTAGTGCGACAAGTAACATTCCTAACTAATTCTCAATTAGATTTCCGCACATCGTATACTTGCTGCTTACAAGCGTACAAGCGTATGCTTGCACAATCAGAATTTACTGCTGAAGTAAGGAGTACACAACCGTGACATTCTGTCAAAATGAGCTGGAAATGAATCACGGCGCATGCGTGGATTGGAATGCCTACATGCGAGAAGTGTGTGAGCACTATTTATCACAGGATCCAATTTGGTCCTAATTTGTATGTAGACGTGGACGAGACTTGTTTCACGAGAAGAAAATATAAAAGAGGAAGAGTTTTACCAAATCATTGGGTGTCTGGCGGAATTTGTCGTGAAACAAGAGACTGTTCCCTTGTGAGCGTTCCAGGCAGATCGGTAGGGACTTTAGTACCTCTAATAAATCAGTATGTTGACCCAGGTACAACCGTTTTGTCTGATGAATGGAGGGGATATCAAAATTATTAATATTTTATAACAGTGAACTACTTATTACAATTTGTCAATCCAGAGACCCAAGCCGATGCACAAAATATAGAAAGCATGTGGGCTGAGGCCAAAATAAAGAACAAAAGGCAATGGCGTACTTCGCGACTGATGTGGGATTCCTATTTGGCTGAATTTGTGCGGCGGCAAAGTATCGAGATGATGATAAATTTGAAATAAGTATTGAAAACTTTGCTCAATTTATGCCTCAAAAATAATTTATATTTTATTTGTAGCTGTAATAAATTATGAGATATATCTTTATATTTGTAGTTATAAATTAAATTGTAGTTGTTAGTGATGTAGGAAAATTATTGTAAAGTGTAAATAAAATGTAAGTAAAATTGTAAGTAATATTTAAACTAAACTAAAATGTAAATTATAAATAAAATATAAATATAAAAAATAACAGTATACAAATAGTGAATAAAATGTATAAAAAATGTATAATGACAAAAATATAATAGATAGAATATAAAAATTAAAAAAAAAAAACATTATGTAGATTAAAACAAAAATAAAAATAAAACCGTGCTGGTTATCGCTACGTGTGGAGGGGGAAATGTGTGTGTCTACGTCTAGTGACTGTCGATTGCTACGTCGAGTAATTACTCACTGCATGCTGCCACTGAAAAGAAAAGATCCAATATTTCAAGTGAAGAACAAAAATGAATTATTCTGCACCTTAAAAGTCTAGAGTCGAGTGGCAAGAAATCAGTGAACGGCTAGTGGCAAACGGCAAGTAGCCTAAGCAACGTAAGACAACAATGGTTATCCCGAATGCGTTAGTTGTTTCAACGAAAACGGGGTGCCTAACTCATTGAAATTCTAAGTAGCATTAAAAGAGACCAGAATCTATAGGAGGCGATAAGGCCCCAGCCTCCAAGGCTTAAAGTAGGCTCTTTCGCATAAAATAAACGAGGATTTTTATACTAATACTGAAAAACGACTTAATTTGACAACTACGCGAAATGCCCATTCTTCTTATAAAAAAATGTATTGTCATAGCTCTTTGGCAACTTTTTCGTAGTGCTAGTGTATGCTTGTGCTTTGTTACTTGCCTTTTCGATAAAACTCATTGCACGTTTTTAAAGTTACATTTACAAAATAAAATGAAGGTGGCTCTCTTTTGGTTCCCATCTTCCTTCTCTTTAGGCCAATCAAATTAGCTTTTTTTCGCGCGCAAATTAAGCACCGATTGACAGTTCCACCAGTTGTAGGAAATAGATAATACATGACACCTATACCAAACAGAACTCGAGATTTTGCCTATGCACAAAATGGCGGCCATCCAAAGTTGGTAAAAACACGTTTTTCGCTTCTGGAGGCCGAGGAAAGCTTTGTAGCTGAAAAAGTGGTAAATATAAAATGTAGCCGTGGTACGATATGTTTTGTCAAATAGTTATTGCAAAAAGTTCTCAAAACCCCATGAAAAATGCCTGTTTTTTGCAATGCTGATCGTTATTGCAAAAATGACGTTTTTTATACGTTTATAACTTAAATAGGAAGCCCTTACGATTCTGAATCGAATAAGTTTTTGTAAAGTTGGATCGGTCAATTTGTTGCTGAGATACGTTAATTTATTTATCCCAGAGCACTTAATGTTTAATACCATAACTTTTTTGTTTATAAACATTTTGGGCTATTTCGACGTTTATTCTCTTCTAGAAGACTTATATTTCCATGTACTTTTTAGGGCAAACCAAAAAATTATTTTTTAACCACCCGTTTTTTGCATTAAAAAAGTGGACGATTTTTTTTTCATGAAGATAAAGTTAACTTTGAAGAAAATATGCTCCACAAAATGGTCTTCCCGTTACGATTGCCTCTTAGCACTAAGGAATTATTTTCGGTCAGTGGAGTGCTTGAACAAATTAATATTATTTAACTCAAACAAATCAGAAATAGTAAAAGCATCAGCTATCAGAAAGCATCTGGATACATTTAAATTTATCATGTTGCTTACTCTTTAGTACAAAGTGCTCGAAAGTGTTTCCAAAAATCTAATTTTGACAGAGTTTGCAGTTCTTTGAATTATGCTTGTGATGAATTAAAAACTTTAAGATTTCACTTTCCTGAAATCTCAGTTGACGCATAAACTTTACCCGAGTCCTGGAATATTACAACTGACCTACCTAAGAAGCTTGAGCGCGTATCAAAACTTTTTTTAATGAAGTACCTTCCGATTATCGGATCTACGATCCATTTACGTCTGTCAAAATAAAAGTATTCAGTGCATCACTGGAAATCATGGTTAATCAACAGGGATTTAGGATTACAAGTCTGCGTACCGTTACTTAAAATATTTTATTTTTGCAGCAAGTAAATTTACACCAAGTCACAAAACATTCTTCGTTACAAGTCTGTCAAACGAAGAAATATTATAAAAGGCTCAAACCTTTGATAATATTTATTCATCTGACCTCGCCGAAACTTTGATTCCCCAAGTGATATCATTCAGGTCTTTGCTGTCTAAAGCCATTCAGATAAAAAAAAACTCTTTGAAATTTCAGAATTGCTTATAAAGGAAAATAATTATTTGATAAATTTCAATTATGATTTGATTTCCAGTAAGATCCAGGTGCTTACTGGATTTGGTAACCGCCTTACACTACCAGTAACAACAACTTCAGCAGAGAAAAGTTTGTCTAAACATAAACTCATAGACTCATACCTATGGAGCACAATGGCACAGATGCTACTAAGTAATTTACCTGTTTCAAGTACTGTATATGAATAGACGGAAAATATTAATGTCAGTGAAGTAGTTAAAAGAGTTCTTAATTCGAAACAAGAAAAGACTCGGAAAGCCGTAATCTTTGTTGAATGTGATATCGTTAAAATTAATTATTTGGTTAAAGACTTCATTTGCGATTGTAATGCATTGCGATTTGGAGAGGACGGCCTTGTTGCGTTCTTTCTAAGTGGTTGCGTCAATTGTCTTTGTGTTTATTAATTATATATTTCGAGCTATTCAGGTTTAGTAAGTAACAGAATCTTTCCTGCCTGCATTACGGGTGTCGCGAAGGGTTAGCTCACAGTGGTGGGGCTGCTACTTTAATTCCTTTGATCTTACATGATTTCTATTTAGGGTTAACTCTACTAGGTTCATCCGCTCTCGCAGCAGGTGGGATAATCCTCTTTCATCTTCGAGACCGTTCGTCCAAGAAAGATCAAGAAGAAGAGGGGAAAGTAAAGACCCCTAGCCCTAATACATTCCGTATTAGGATATTAAATTATTCTTTTAATTATAATCCGTGTTACCGAATCATGAATCAGTATCTACTGCACTATACAGTATTTACGGCAGAAAGGTTACACAAAATACAGCTTACTTTGCTCAAGTCTACTCTTGAAAGTTTGGACTAACATTTATGAATATGTTCTCTACACATTTCCTAACATGTATTACCTAGATACTAAGGAAATAAGATAAATAGAGAATAATAATAATAATAATAATAATAGTGGTAGAAGTAGTAGTAGTAGTAGTAGTAGTAGTAGTAGTAGTAGTAGTAGTAGTAGTAGAAATAGTAATAAAAATAAAAAGGAAGTATTGTTACTGAGAAGAATAAAATCTACAGAAAATATGAAAAGAAGAAAAATAGAAGAAAGGGTAGGAGGAAATGACAAGAGAAGTAAAAAGAGATGTTAAAGAAAACGAAGAAACCTGAAGAAACAATTATTGTGATATTCCCTACTCAGGCTTACGGAAAAGTAAATTGAGCATGCTACAGAACACAGTGGTGTAGAATTTCGGTTTCATTTTATACGAATTTAAACGGTGTGACTAAAGGTCGACTTGCATGCAAAATTTAATTTGTCTACTCGTACGTGCTGCAAAAGACATCACCGTTGGGACTGTTGTTTCAATTTGTGTATTCCGACACTTCTGCATACGTTTTGAAGGGACGAGTCCCCCTGTGGGAATTCGCCACAAAACAAGTGTCACTTTGTATCTAAACAATGAAACAACAGTAATAGAAGACTGCACTATATAACAAATCTTTTACTGATTTCTGATTTTGATATATCCACTCATATTGTCTAGTTCAACTTGGCGTGTGCACGTGTGGTTGTCGCGTGTTGAAGTGGTGACTCGTGATTGGTCGAGACCTTTCTGTTACATGGTGCTGGTGTATGAGTTGATTCCTAAAACATATTATGCTACATTCCTTTAAGAGCTTGGCTGTCTCTTTTAATATTAAGAGACACCGGTTGATTCTGTATTTATTTTGTTTCTCGAAGTTTTCTCTTAGTGACGTTAGTGCGGTGGCTGTAGTTGCGGTCAATTCGAATCCAATCTTATTCCGGTTATAGGCTATTGTAGAGTTGTGAGACTGGTGAGTTGTCACCGATACGGTATACTATAAACTGACGAAGCTACTTTGTAATATGTATTGGAACGCCAAAGCTTTGTGCCAACATATACATGAAGTCGAACCGTTACACACGACATTGACGTCATGCTCGTCTCAGAAACTCACTTCACTACCAGCAGCATCGTTAAAATACCTAAACATACAGCCTACAGTACCAACCACCACGAAAGTGAAAAATATGTAAGAGAACACCTACAAGCAACAAGCGTAATTATAGAAGAGAGAACTGGAACTCTAAGGAACTCTGCCTCTACTGTCCTCCCAAGCACATAAACACGAAAAAACAATTTGAACAAAACTTTCCAACACTTGGTAACAAATGTTTGGCCGGCGGCGACTATAACATCCTAACCAGGATTCCATGGTCACATATGCTATAGGGCATAGAGGTAGAAACTCTACAGAGTAGCATAGAGCTACCACAATCGAATCAAATAACCTGAACTGTTTTCCAATTACAGAACCAACTGATTGGTCTACCTATACAAACAAGAAGCCTGATCTCTCAGATTTCCGTGTAACAAAAGGTTAAATACGTATTTATCAGATTAAGACAAAGTAATTCCTAGACCTATCTTCAGATTATAATACAATAATAGTGGCCATACACTGTCAAAATACTTCGAAGACAATGATAATATAGCCTTTTCATCTATAAAACAACCTGGGAGATGTTTATAAGTGAACTGAATGGACCTATAACGTTAAACATAACACCAAAATTCGAACTAGAGATATAAAAAGAAGTCGAAAATAATACAAAGTCGATACAAACCGCCGCATGGGTAGCCACCTTATCCTATACAGATAGATTAACCGCGACCTATATTAAAAAGAAACAGCTCAGAAACGTACGACAGGAAAGCAGTGGCAAACAATCAAAACAGCAGATAATAAAAGGATATTGAACATAATCACAAGGAAACCAAAGGCTCTACTATACAAGGCTTCAAGAATATCTGATATTTAATTGGCTACCGATAAAAAACACTGAGTAATCACTGTGGAAAGCAACAAAACGCATTAAACGGCGGCAGCGATATATACCACCACAGAAGGAAGCCAACGGTAACTGGAACAGACACAATAAGCTGGATAGCGTATTCCAACCGTTTCCGTCTGAAAATCTAGAACATAATCCCAATCCCAAATTTATCTCTAAAAGAAGTAGGTCTACAAACAGTCAAAGAATAAACCCTACAATAGCGCCCAGCTTCGATATAATTAATGGTAGCGTGCTACAAGGCACAGTTCTACAAAGCTGATACTCAAAAGACTTTAATAATTAAAAACAGTCAAAAGATTACATAGCCCTATAGATGCTGATACTGCTTCGGAAAACCTGCAAAACAAAATATACAAAATCCAAAACTGGTTAGAGATATGGCAAACAAAGGCAAATGAACCCAAATCAACTCATGTAATGTTTAACTTGAGACGAGATAATATTAAACAAGTCTCAGTTGTCACAGGCAGAAGATAATAAATATCTCGGCATGCTTCTGGGCAAACGTCTTACATGGCAAACACATAGTAACAAAACATGAACAACTTCGGCATACCTTTAAACAAATGTACGGCTGAGGTCACAGATGTACCTGGGGAATAAACACCTCCCATATAAGACCATTATGGAACCAATCTGGGCATACGACATGCAGCTATGAGGGACAGAAAGTAATTCAAACACAGAGAGCCTTCAGTGTTTACACAACATATTATTGAGAACAGTGTCAATAAACTTTGTTACATGCCAAATCATGTCACACAGAAGGACCTCATAGCCTTCCGTACGAGGAGAAACTAAACATCACTACACTAAGTACAGAAGTCGACCGACAGCGTTCCCCAACGATCTGGCAAGAAAAGTGCTGGATAACGCAGGACATACAAGACGATTAAATAGGACATACATAAGACACACGACAATACCAACCAGATTTTTTGACATTATATTAGATTAGAGTAAGGGAGGAGTGCTTATTTGAGCACCTTCCGTTTGAAATGTATTCAATTTTCTTTTTTTTTTGTATTCACAAGTTTTTCTTAATGCTGCCAAGTATAACATTATTACAACATTTCGCAAAAATAAAATTAAGCTAAAAAAACGTTTGTAATGATTATGTCTAAAAATATCAAACGTTATACTTATTTGGCTTCAATAAGGATATAATGACATAATTTCCTCAAATATTTTGTTAATATTGATCCATGAGTTATTTAAAAATGTATTACTAAAACAAATAAACACACATTAATTTGAGTTGGTGAAGTAACAAATGGAAATTATAATGGAAAACCATAATATCATCCTTACAAGTTAGGTAGTTCTGTATTATGAACCTCAGTTGGAATCCAGTTATCTACATTTTTTATTAAACAATAACACTTTGCAATGTTATGTATTTCTTTAACGTATATAGTTTTTGGTAATTACTTGGATAAAATTAAGTGCACGTGTAGATAGATTTTGATTGTTTTGACTCAAGTTGGAACATCCTAACAACTTACAGATTAACATTTTGAAAAATAGTATTAAGGTATGTGAGACAAACGAATGCCATACAACGGTTAAATTTAATGAGAATTTCTCAATGTTTCCTATTACAGTAAACCAGAAGAATAGCAGAATAAGCTAGCTTATAGCAGTGAGTGATTAAGTTTAGGGCAGGGCGCAAAGACTACACAAATGATGGAAGAAATAACTTGTAAAAGTATACAATGAGCGAAGAAGAATTAGGGATAATCGAAAGTTTGTGATTATGGCAGTTATCCATTGACAGCACATATGAAGATGAATGGACTAATAATTTGATTCCCAGGATAGAGTAATTTAAGTAAACCGTCTTTACTGGACGGTGGGTCACTATTTCAATCAGCTGATCGCAGGAATTGTTTTCTTTTTTTCAATTCAATGTGAATTCTTCCTCAACTGTCCAACTGTCCACGTTGTTTCTGTGGTGGAGTACATGAGAAAACTGCTACCTTCCTTAACAATGTTGTTGATATTATTCAATCGAAGTATCAAAAACGAAGATGTTATTCATAAGCTGCTGGCATAAGCTGAAAACTGTATTAACTGTCTGTAAATAGTATCAATGTTTTTGTTACAGAGTTTGCAACGAAACTTGGATTATTAGGACAGGTATAGAAGGGATCATATGACCTAGGTAAGAAGGAAGTTTACACTGGTAAAGAGGAAGATGTACGATTAACTAATATCAACAGAGCAAGAACTTCAGCCCCGTTCGCCCTGAGAGGTAATATCATAGTTAGGTAGTCCCCAGCTAAAAAGGAGTAAACATACTCCCTTGTTTTGTCAAGTTTCGCTCTTTCTTCGTTTTAGTGATAGTAACACCAGGAAGTGATGGAAAATTATTTTTTTATTAATTACAGCGCTGTCATCATTGTACAAAAAAACTTTACAAGAGTCATCTTAACAGTTTTATTTTCCTAGACAGTCAAATACTTTGTATAGTATTTGACTACGAAGAGTAGTTGTGTCAATTCGTAGGAAACACAGTGACGGATTTCTGTATACTAAAAAAGATACGATACAGGAAAAGTTATTTGCTGGCCTTGTCTAAAGTACGTAGAAACCAAATAGATGAAATCAACTTTCACGTTGTCAACTAAAATTACGATAGACATGACAATACGAGAGAGATTTAATACTCATAGTATTAAATCTTGTTAGTGTTAGTATTAAATCTAGTTGTAGTGTCGTTAAGTAGTGAAATAGGAAAAAGAGAAATTTAAAAGAAAACGAAAATTATTTCAAATCTGGAGTATCTAAGGTATTAAATTATGTAAATATTATGGCGTTTTTTATAAAAAATCACTGAATTAGAAGACAACAAACAATAAATTTAAAAAGGAATGTAGAAACTGCCTGCTTGAAAGTGCAATGGAAAAATAATAATTGTTAACGCTATTATTAAAGGAATTTTCCAGTTTACGAACAACATTAACGTCTTTCAAAGGCCAATAGTAGCTTTTCCTAAATTCAAATTATCGCCTTGTCGGTACTTTAAGCTATACTTACACACACACATATTGTAGCATGACAGATATTCCACCAATAATTAATTCATTTAAGATAATAAAAAATAATTACATTACATAAACTAAAAGAATATCGAATGAAATTCAATTACTTCAAAGGAAAAAACCACAATAAAAGAAAAACAATCATTAAATTATAAAAAATACCACAATTAAAAGTCAAAGAAAGAATTAACGAAAACTCATATTATAAAATCAGGAATTTACCCAGGAGGTTAGGAGCAGGAGACAAATAAGATACCACAAAATCAAGAAAAAGAATCAGATTAGGAATAGTGAAGCAACAAAATACCCGCCACAAGAAGAAAGAAGAATAAAGTTTATTATCAGGAGATAAACAATACCCTGAAACCAAGAAAGAAGAGTAAAGTCAGTATCAAAAAATAAAGAAGATACTCCGAACCAACCATCAGTCGAGATAACACTGAGTACCTTGGTTTACCCAAGATTGAAAACAAGAAGGAAGACGAGAAGAAAGGAAGAAATAGGATGGAAGAACCATTATAAAACCTATTATTAACTACCATAAACCCCAAACCCATAGATACAATTAAAGAAAATATAACATCCCGATACCCTATCAAATTGTAATTATTGATAAACAAAAGTGTTATATAGTATGATAAGAGGTGCACCAACTAAAGTTATTGTGTGATAAAAAAATAAACAAATCTTCACAGTCCATTATGACTAAAGGTCTGGTCTGAGAATAATAAGACTCAATAAGTCAGAACCACCAGTGAAAGTGTACTAGTGTAAGTGTTTTTGAAATATAATAAACTTAAAGTTGTAGTGTTACTATGACTTAAACTGTATGCTATAAAACAACTTTTATATTTGAGAATTGGCAAATCATGAAATAATAAAATGGAAGGTATTTCCAATATTTCATTATTTTATATCACTTTGTTATTACAAGACATTTGTAGGAATGACAAAAACTAAAGTATGGGTGGAAATGTTTACTATATATATGGATATTAAATAATAGTAATAATATCAGAAAGGACTGGTAATAGTTTAAGTGTTCATAGGATTAAAACGTTTAAATGGCTAATATTGTTCCAAGCCATGAACTCCATATTTTTGAAGGAGTTCTTATACAATAAGATTTATATGTTTAGAATAAGTTATATTAGTTAAATAACAGCATACATACCAATTAAAATGTTTCAGTATGTATTCTGTATTAATTAACAAAAGGAGTTAAATGTATGTTAACTACAATTTCAGCAAACATGTCCAACTTTACAGAATGCTGAGTGATGTTAATTATTATTTTTATAACAGTAGCATGAATTAGATGCTGCACATCTCAATGAGTTTGTAAATAATTTTATTTTATGTCACGATAGCTATTAAGAGTCAGAGTAGGAGTAGAAATAAATTTATTTGAAAAAACCAGACATGTAAAATACTAAACTCTAGGCCAAATAATGAATTCACAGAAACTCAATATAAACCAGTTAATTCACCTATGAATCATGTAAACTGGCAAGATTTAGGTAAGGTAGGTCAATTAACGACTATTGTAAATGAACCTATGATTTAAAAAGGCAATATAGAAAAATACCTTAAATTATTGAAAATTTTTGAAATGTATAAATTAACTATTTTTAAAGAGGAATGTTAAATTCAGAAATTATCACTAAAAACCAGTTCAAATGTTCAATTTATATGTAATTAAGGAAGGGAAGGGATTTATGACCATTTGAAATTTATTATAATGGTATTAATAACACTTAAAATGGCAGTAAAAGTATATGAAGGCGGAAACCAAGTTTTGGGCCTAGATTTCCAAAAAGAAAGAAATTTGGTAATTTCAACAAAAATCTCAACAGATGTGGACTATAACATATTAAATTAAGCAGAATGAGATAAATAAACCAATTATATGGTTAATAATTCATGAAAGCGAATAATAAACTAAAATTATTCCATATGTAATGTAATTTGGACCTTTTTATAATACTTATAAGAATTTTTAACCTGTATGAACATATCGATTTATTCCTGAGACGGAGTCGACAATTGCTCAAAATCGATTTAATATCGATCATTATTTAATTCTGTTAATAAATCAATTCATTTCAATTGTATGGATTAATAAATTATTTCACATGGTAATTTAAGTTTTTAATTAAGCAACGAGACTTCCTGAAAGAAGAAAATATTAACAAAAGGTGAGATACTGAAGCAACACGGAAGGTCGTTAATCGATTGCTGACAGGAGTTAATCTGTTTAACTCCGGACTTTGTTAAGATCTTCAAGAAGTGCGAATTAATTAAAAATTACCTGATTAAATTTTAGAAATTCAATTAAAACCATAAAACAGAATTAATTCCAAATTATCTACACTATAAACAAACATAATTTTTTTTTTAAGAATATTTTTTCTTAAATACAATTTTTTCTTTCTTTATCTTTATTTGTAACTTTACAGAATACAGGGTTTGGTTACAAATTGGCGTCCAACTAGAGGGCTTAATAATTTAAGCCTGGCAGCGGTTATTTAATAGAAACAGAAGAAAGATGCAAAGACGAGCTACTTCTAAGAAGAGGGCGGCAGAGGCCGAAAAGGAAGTTGACACGGGGGATCAGGAGGCAACACCCATTGAGGATACAGAAGTGTTAGTAAACCCGGTGGAACATAAACAATTAGCACCACCAGAGGAACAAACGGAGAAACCCTCACAAACAGAGAACATGACAACGCAAGAAATGTTCAGGCAGATGATGGAGGCAATGAGTGAAAATAATAAGAAACTAGATCCAAAATAGAAGGAGTAACTAAGGAAATGGATTCCACACAGGAAGAAAACTATTTGGAAAGAAGATAAAAAGAATTTAGATTGAAACCGTCTAAATCCTAAAAATATTGTAAGCACACCTTACAAGCTAATTATTTGTGAAAACTATGGAAATATAAGAAGAATGAATTTTGAAAAATCCGTCTAAATTTAAAAATATTGTAAGCACACCTTACAAGCCAAGTATTTATAAAACACTTTGAGGAAATATAAAAAGATTGAATTTTGAATAAAACATCTAAATTCAAAAATAAAGTAAGCACTCCTTACTAACAATTCATTTGAAGAAAAAACATTTTGGAAAAAATATTAAAACAAAAAGAATTTTGAATAATACGACAAAATTCAAAAACAAAAGTAGGCACACCTTACAAGCCAATTATTTATGAAAACCTTATGGAAATATAAGAAGAATTTATGAATTTTGAAAAATCCGATAAAATTTAAAAATATTGTAAGCACACCTTACAAGCCAAGTATTTATAAAACACTTTGAGGAAATATAAAAGATTGAATTTTGAATAATCCGTCAAAATTCCAAAAAAAAAGTAAGCACACCTTACTAACCAATTATTTGAAAGAAACTTTTTGGCAAGAATATAAAAAGAATTTAATTCATCAAAATTTAAAAACAAAGTAAGTTCACCTTACTAACCAAAGATTTGAAGAAAAACTATTTGGAAAGAATATAAAAAGAATTTAGATCCGTCTAAATTCCAAACAAAGTAAGCATAACTTACCAAACAAGTATTTATAAGCACTTTGAGGAAAGAATATAAAAAGAATTTTTTAATCATAAAAATTCAGAACAATGTAAGAAAAACTTACAAACCAATTATTAGAAAAAACTATGGTGAAATAAAAGGAAGAGAATTAATACCATATTTATGGTACTCATACCATATATTTACCATATTTATAAAGGATCATTATGACATAAATAAAGGAAACAGAATTTCGAATTAAACCAAGCAATTCTGAAAGAAATGATAATGTCTAATTTCAATATAAAGTGTAAAACATCTTCAATAAAATGATACAAAAGGAATAAAATCAGTGATACGATTTGATTGATTAAATATGATAAAATACAGAAACTTATGTGGAAATATAAAATAATAAAACTTTGAAGTGGTATGAGGAGAAATGATGACCTCATTATCAACTAATTAAAACATTCATTCGAAAGAATAATAACCAAGACAGGAGTAATGTGAGAATAAAATCAAAGATATGATATAATTAAACAAATTAATATTGAAATGATTATGAATTAAAAGTCAATTGTAATAACGACAGTTATAAGAAAGTTCTAGAACATAGAACAAGTGGAACTAATAAAAACAGAGTAACAAACCAAAAATGTCATAAAAATATGCTACTATAAACCAATGCAAATTGTAATAAAAAACCAGAAAGTAATAAAGCATTAATAACCAAAAACTTTATATGATAAGAAAAATTGAAAAATGTACTAATAGAAGAGCTTCCTACCATGATATCAAATGAATTAACCATCAAGTTAAAGAGTCAGAAGAACAACTGAGATAGGAATATTAAAATCTCTGAGCAATATAATAAGCAATAAGTAAAGTATCCAAAGATATTTTTTAAATAGTAACAAAAGTGTACTATTCTGATATAATTTTTTAATCTGTCTGTAGATAATTCCAGCAGTATTAATATGTTTTTTGAGCAGAGATGATTTGCCTCTGTACTCAAATATAGAAGTGAAGTATTGGACAGCAGAGGAAGTAGCGTACTGTGCCTCTCTGAACTGAACCAGCTCACAAAGTAGGGAACGATAGGGAGGAAATATCCCAAGGAGAAAATACTAAGAAGAAATATGAAAATAAAATAATAAATATGAAACTCAGTTGACTATTACTATCAAGGAAGATCAAGTGAGAATGAGAAAGATATAAGCTCAAATATAAATAAGAAAATTTTTAGAACCGGAAGGAAGTCAAGAATAATAAAAAACTATAATAATTATCATAAGCAATTGTTTCAGACAAAGCAAGTATAGTCTGAAAAAATCACTTCTGGAGAAGGGCATTCTGTAGCATGACAGATATTCCACCAATAATTAATTCATTTAAGATAATAAAAAATAATTACATTACATATACTAAAAGAATATCGAATGAAATTCAATTACTTCAAAGGAAAAAACCACAATAAAAGAAAAACAATCATTAAATTATAAAAAATACCACAATTAAAAGTCAAAGAAAGAATTAAGGAAAACTCATATTGTAACATAACAAAATGATCACACTAAACATTTGAATTAATGCAACATAAATAAAATAAAAAGTTCCATAGTGAGTAAGAAGAATAAATTGTTTAAGGATTACACTAGAAACTGTATAATTAAGTCTATAAAATGCTAATAAAAATGGAAGATAACAAAGAAAACCATTAATTAAAATAACCTACTATGTAAAAACCAGTTAAACCAGCAGTATACCCAGTAGATTGGGGAAGCAGTACAAAAAGGGAAGGACCATAAAAAAGGAAATAATCTGTCATGAAACCATTTTAATAAGGAAACTACTAATGTGATATTTGAAGAAGGGACAAAACATATCAAGAGTCCAACAAAGAGACCAGAAACAGGAAGAGATATGCCAAAACAAAATGATAGTCATATAATAAATACCATGAGACAAAATTGAAACCGATATATGTAAACCCAAACAAGTTACAAGATACAATCCTATAAAACCCAAATTGTATATTAGTTGTAAGAGTAATATGTTCAAAAATATATCAAAAGAGACTACCGTAGTGTAGAACTCACTGAAAAGACTACCATAGTGTAGAACCCAATAAAGTGAAGTGAGATAACAAAAATAAGAAACTACAGTGATTATAGTGAGAAACATAGCTAAAAAATCTATGAAAAAATCTTCAATGAAGTGTAAATATTATAAAAAGACTACCATGAGTGTAGAATAATAATAGTAAAACCATTGGAATGAAAGACAGTCTAAGAACTGACAACCTTATCAGTAATAAGAGTTTTTTTAAATTAGATATAAGAAAAACTATTACCTATAAAATGTTTTCTTTAATTATAGTTAAGTAAATTGTAAGAAGGACAAAAATACCAGAGGACAGTTCATAACTGATGGTATAACTAATAATAAGATGTTTGTTATTTATTGTTAATTAGATAATATTTTAGATGTAAGGTGTTAATAGATACAAGATGTTTTTTAATCACAGTTAAAGTGTTTTCAAAAGAAACATAAATACACAAGACAGTTAGTGACTGACAGTATTACTAGTAATAGGAGTTTTTTATTTTTTCTAATTAAATTATGTCTAGGATAAGCTATTTTGTTATCATTTGATGATACAGTTAAAAATAATAGGAATAAAATGTTTTTGTTAAAATTAGGTGATATAGAGAAAATTAGGCATAAGATGTTCATGTTATGGTTCAATGATGTTATTAGTATAAAGAAAGTTTAGTAGATACAAGATATTCTATTGTATTTTAAAATCATGTCATTTAATTTTCCATTGTGTAAGTCAGAGAGGCAAGTAGGACGTAAAAATGTAATAATTTTATTCAAATCAGTAAACTATGTATAATGTAGAAATAGACCAGCCAAGACACTATGTTAGTAAACAGAGAATGGCCTATAAACCAAAAAATTATCTATCAAAGAATTAATCTATGTAATAGGAATAGAATTCAATACATACAATACAGAAATTGAAAATATAATTAATACAGATACAGTTAATAGCAAATAGAATGACAAAAGAAAGGAAATTAACTTCTTTTGGAAACAGTTAATAATAAGCCTATGATGGTAATCAAATCAGACTAAACAGCAAATTAATCAATATTGAAATGTTTTAATAACCAAATTACTGACAACAAAGTAATTACGGAGTTATTAGGTATATTCCATGGAAATATTATACCGAAAAAACAAATAAAAACCTCTAAAACACTGAATTTGTACAAAATATGGGGCATACAATCATTATGTAAAATTGTAATTTTTGGGCTTAAATGAGCTTGAAACAAACTCAGCTATATATCAAAAGATGTAAAATTAAATAATCAATATTACTGAATAGTTAGATTCATGTAAAATTGAGAAATATTTGAAATACAGTAAAAAATAAGAAAACTTATGATGTATAGTTAGATAGTGAAACAAGTCTTGTAACCCCTCTTTCAACTTTTAGACTTTATTAAAAAAAAAACTTTTTTTTTTTTATATTTTATTTTATTTTTTTTATTTTATTTTTTTGAAAGAGGGGCCACTGGTTATTTAAAAATAGGCTAGAGCCTAGGGAAGCCAAAACTGCGCTGGGTCCAGTATGACGGGTCTTGCAATTAAACTCTGGTGTTTAGCAGCAATAACAATTTTATTTAGCTAGTTCAAATAACATGCAAGTATCCTTTCATCAAATTAAATTAAATGTAGACATCAACATAATAATACCTCACAAATATAAATAACTATAACATCAATCAATATGCACACATAATTACACACAAATAAATAGTTACATAAATACACATGGCGTACACATATCGATATGCACACATATATATATACTACACACATGTTCACCTGGCAGGCAGCTCAGAAACATTTAACCATGCCACCGAAGAATAGCATCTTCAGTATCAGTAACCTAGATTCCCATCCCAAAATACTGTGAAAGGGTAAAGTACCCAGCCTACATAAACCTTCATAAACCAAACCATAAACCAGACCAGTGATGACTGCTTGCAACCAAAGAAATTATCACAAAATTTCAAAATTTTAGAAAAGCTCCCCCCAGATAGGACTGCGCCATGGCCAGGTCAACATGGGCGCACGGCCGTACGAAGGTATAACAGAATTTATGAATAGCAGTAAGAATCAATAGTGTACTCATATTAACAACGGCACCAGTAGTACACTGGCTATGGCAGTAGAAGAACTGAATGAAATTTCACTTATATAGAATTGTTACTGAGTTAATATAATTTTTATAAAACATATAAAATATGGTTTATGATTGAACCAATAGTGTGCTCCTATTAACAATTTAACTAGTAGTACACTGGCTATGGCAGTAAAAGAACTGAATGAAATTTCACTTATATAGAATTGTTACTGAGTTAATATAATTTTTATAAAACATATAAAATATGGTTTATGATTGAACCAATAGTGTGCTCATATTAACAATTTAACTAGTAGTACACTGGCTATGGCAGTAAAGAACTGAATGAAATTCACTTATATTGAAATATTACTGAATTAATATAATATTATAAAATATATATATAAAGACCATTTTAATTTAAAAAACTTTATAACATCAGCCCCTAATAAAACACGTTTGAGTTGTTTCTACAGTGTTGGCTTGGCCACAGGCGAGGCCATGCGCACCACCAGTTTCAGCAACCTAAAACATGCTATAGACCTGTACTAACGGCACCAGCGGGTGACGTCCACAGGTTACAGCACCACCCCAAACCTTTAAATCTACAAAAAAAACGAAACCCATATAGCTATGAATACCCTTAATCAATGTAAGCATAATTCACCCCCTACAAATCATTAAACTTAAGTCACACACACTTTTACCCTTAAAGAAAATTTCTCAGCAAAATTCGGTAGCACATGACCCCGTCCGGGCTCACATTTACTAAGGGGGCATAAGCCTTAATAAAATATACTGACAAAATTTAAAAGCACTTATTGTCTCGCTGGACTTGTGTCCCAACAACTTTAATTGGAGAAGTTCCAGGAAGAGAATACGGTGTTCTACATTGTAGAGGCCAAAATATAGATAAATGGTTAAATGTCACCTGTGAAATCCGGCACAAAACCTGGTGTATTGTCCATTTCTTTCTCCCGACGGCACAGACGGAGAATTACTCGTATAATGTCATTGGTGGCAGAACTTCGGCCACCCGCTGGAGTGGATCGAGATCGTCTTAGGTCGGGAACCCTGAACAATTATATATATTGACAATTACTTAATGTTACCCAATTCACGATCCCCCTAATATTCATGACTCCAGCAAAATCACACACTACCACAGCTCAGATTAAAAGAAAATTTGCAATTTTTTTAAGAAAGCACAGAAGTTACCTTCAGTAGAAAATTTTAGACTTAAAATTACTAGTATTTATGGACAGTTCGTCAACTTAATAAACCCTTATTACAATATCGAGATGAGTTGCAAACTTAAACAGGTTCATAAGACATATACAGTTCATATACCTCTACATTTAGTGCATAAAACATTCTCTTATGCCCCCCTATGATTATAAAGAAATTATTATGATATAATTAGGAAAAATACACAGCTATAATTACTTTATAAATGCTTTAGCTCAGCCAGTGTTAACTTTCAAGGCATGCATACACAGAGTTTAACTTGCACTCGCCACGTGGTGACTTTCGTATTTATATCGCATTGCATCGGCATTACTTTAAGCTAAATAACTATTCTTTTCTTAAATAATAAATAAGTTACTTTTAACAGACTTACCGAAGAGTCGCTTAGTCGATTATCTAGTCATGAAGGTTAATAGCAGAGAACGAAATCAAACTGATGGCCGCCGGGAGAAATTGGTTTCGTGTTTCGTGTTCGGCTGCCTGACGATAACTGAACTCCGTAGTCACAAGAAAAATATCTCTTTCACTCCCGCCTAGAGCGCGCACGGATCGCGAACGAGACATGCAGATAACGGCTCATACTTCGCTCAAATAATTAAATCACAAACCCCCGCAATGACCGTCACATAATTAACTAGGAAAATGGCCGAGTATTCCAAAACTCGGCACACCCCCACTCCAAAAGGGCAACATGGTTGCCCCAATTGGAACTCAGTGGTACCCTGCAGTGTACCATCCTTATATACCATACTCAAGTTGTTATCGGTTTTCCCATCAGTCATGGCTCCCAGGAGAACAGAGGCTCAGAAGGAAAATGAAAGAGCAGAAGAAGACATGTAACGTGTAAGTGTGTAGCCACCGCAGGCCGACCTGATCAGGGCCAGCCTACGGCAAGAAGAGACAGCGAAGAAAAGACGAAAGAAGGTACGGGAGCTCCCTGAGCACTGGCCCCCCGAGACATGCCCAACTATGTTTGAGAAACCGACACAACCACATCAAAAGATGTAAAATTAAATAATCAATATTACTGAATAGTTAGATTCATGTAAAATTGAGAAATATTTGAATTAAAGTAAAAAATAAGAAAACTTATGATGTATAGTTAGATAGTGAAACAAGTCTTAGACAGATATTTTATAGTTAAACAATATGAAGAGGAAAAAGACTTACCACAAATTGCCCTAAAACGACGACGTTGCGTCTATTAGTCTATTGTTAATCGCAAAGCTGAACAGTTGAAAAATGTGTTAGTGGAGTATTGAAAACAAAATAATTTGTAATAAAACCAAGTGTGGTTATGTGGCGTGTAACGGAGATGAACTAAAAAGTGAAATAACCTTAACTATCAATTTCTAACACTTCACAAATTTCCGAAAACACAGTATAACACCATAAAACTCAGCACCAGAAATCGACAGCCATTTTGAACAATTTTTGGAACGAATTCACAGAAAACCAACACACATAATTGAACACCACACTACACAAGAAATCCATCCAGAATTCGACATCGCAGACGACGAGGGAACATTCCACACTATATTTTGGACCAACACCACTTCGCAGAAAAAGGGAACATCGTTTTATTTCTGTGGGAGAAGATCTTTCAATTCCAATAGCATCGTAGCAGTTAAAATCGAGTAGACGGCGGCCATTGCTGAATTTCTCACATAGACGGTCCAGTGCCTCTTGGAGGGGAGTGACGTCATTTCATCGACTTGGTTCGCAATTTAAATAATTTCTTTCTAATTGACAATTGTAATAATAATTTTGTTCTATTTCAGATATTAACATTTAGTTTAAGAATACCTGTTAAATGTATCTTGTTCCTTGCCCTCTGACCATTTCGACTCGTTAAAAGAACCATAAATTTAAACTTGTAAAAAATATATTTGTTGATTTTTCTCACTACCGACTGTGGCGAATATTAGCCAGTGCCTGGGACATGCGCAGTTGACTGGCGCATAATTTTGAATGTGAATAAACGTAAATCATTACTCAGTTACCAGCATTGTTTTTATTTCTACAATTAATGTTATTATTATTTTTTATTAAACAAAAACATAATTCACATTGAGAAAATAGATGTAGAAGGAAATTACAACCTCAATTAATTAATTAATTATTAATTAATTAAATTAAATCATTCAATTAAACTCGATACAAGAACAAGAAAAAAATATTTGCACAAGTTTTAAAGTTTGATGTATTTGTTATTTCTCAATCAAACACACCTAGTTATAACATATTCTTATCATCAATACCTTTATATTTTATTTATTATTACATTTGAAATTATATTACAAATTGACTAGCCTAACCAGTGGGGCTAAAAGAAGAGCACAATACCTTTGTTATCACAAAAATACACATGATATCTCTACATATCAATTTAATTTTTATATTTAAATTATAATATTTATAATTTATATTATATTTGTAATATTATCTTTTATATTACAAATTGGCGTCCAACTTAAGGGGCTTTAAATAGGAGGTAATAGTGTTATAAAATAAGGACGATTGTCCAATTTCCTATTTTTAGCTTGGCAGCAGTCAATAGGTCGGAAGAGGGAGCGAGATGCACAGGAGAGCTACATCAAGGAAAAGGGCTATGGAGGCCGAGCAGGAGGTAGAACTGGAAGATAAAGAGGCGACACCAGTGGAAGATGTGGAGTTAATGTTACCGCCAGCAGAACCAAATAAGCCTACACCACCGGAGAAATCCACCGCAAAGGAAGATACAAAATTTGATCAAATGATGGAGATGTTACTCCGAGAATTCAAAACAACGAAGGAAGAGTTAAAGGAAGAGTTGAGTAATAAAATCGGAGATACCAACAAGAAAATCGAAGAAAATAGTAAGGAAATGAAGAACGATAACCAACGATTGAAGGAGGAATTAAAAGAAAATAGTAAGAAGATGGAGGAGAAAATGGAAGAAAATAGTAAGAAGCTGGAAAACGATAACCAACAATTGAAGGAGGAATTAAGTAATAAAATTGGAGATACCAGTAAGAAGATGGAGGAGAAGGTGGACGAAATAAAAAACGAAAATAAATTATTAATGGAGGAAAATATTAAGAAGATCGAGGAGAAGATGGAGGAAAATATTCAGAAAATTGAGGAGAAAATGCAGGAAATAAAGACTGACAATAAACAGTCGAAAGAGGAATTAACCCAGATAAGCCAAAAACTGGAAGAAACCAACAAAAAGATGGAAGAAACAAGTCAGAAAATGGAAAGCAATAATCAGCAATTGAGAGAAGAATTGAAGGAGACGAACCAAGAGAACATGAACCGGTTAGACGGAAGAATGGAAGTATTGAAGGAAGAATTGAGCCAGAAGATAGCTGAAAACAATGAGACAATCAGCAAGAAGGTAGAAGAGGAAATAACGGTAATCGAACAAAGGGTTACCAGAGCTGACGAAAAATGGAGTCAAACCGAACGAGAAGTACGGAGTATCAGGACAGAAATAAATACGAAAGTTAACAACATTGAAGAAACGACTAGGAAGACATTGGAGGAAAAACTTAAGGAAACACGGGAAGACTGGGAGCGAGTGCAGGACCGATTCACAGAAAAATGTGACGGCATTGAAGCTGCTGTGACCAGTATCAACAGTCAGGTACGACAGAACCAGACAGATATAGACCTATTTCATAGTCGACCGACAACCATTACCAGTTGTCCCAACAATGAGAATCGTGAAGGAATTAACTTCAGGTTCTATAAAAACAAACCCATGGAGTTCCTAGCAAGAATCGAAGAATACTTCACTAAACACAGAGGTAATCGCTGGAGGGAGAATAAAGAGGTGCTTGACGAATCGTTCAAGGAGATAGCAGACAATTGGTGGATGGCGATAAGAGACGAGGTGACCGACTATCAACAATTCACAAGGCTATTCAAAGCCAAATATTGGTCTGAATCAACGCAAAATATCGCCAGAGACGGGATATGTCACGGGAAGTACAACCCGTATGGAAACCAAACTTTAACGGCGTACTTTTTGGGAAAGGTGTGCGTGGCCAAACATCTAGAGCCCCGAATACCGGAAGAATGCCTGGTCAGCAAACTCTCCTACCATTATGAGGAGGATATTATCAGAGCCAGACGAAACAGTCAAATAAAAACGGTGCAGGCCATGACCGAGCTTTTAGAAATGTATGAGCACGAAGACTATTACCGTCAAAGTCGCAGGAGATATGAAAAGCCGGAACCAAGGAGTAACAACAATAATTTGAATAATAATAATAATCGGCAGAATGTGGGTAATAATAATAATTACAATTCCGCAAATCGGAATAATGCCGAATACAATTATAACCCCAGAAATAACAATAATTTGCCGAGGTTTAACAATAATAATAATAATAGTAATATTCCTCGCATAAATAATAATAACAACAATCACAACAATAATAATAATAATAATAATAACCGTCCACAAAATAACAACGGTTATTATAATAATAATAGTAACTATGTTCCAAATGGTCAGAGGAACCCCAACCTTTCTAACAATAATTATCATGGTAATTATAACCGAAATTACCCGAATGGAGGTAATAACCACAATTACAGGACATATCGACCCAATGTTAACTACATCCGAGCAGAAGGCAGTGGACACAGGAGGTACCAGCCTCAACGAAGGAGCCGATACTACGAGTACGAGACCTTCCAAGGAAGTCAGGGAAGTAATCGGTACAGAGAGTACGAGCCCAGACGTAGTTCCAGCCTGGATAATCAGCGAAGACTACCTGTAACAGAAGCCCAACAAGACGATCGAGCAGAACCAAACGAAGCAGTCTCAGGACTTCAAGCTGACGCTTCCAACGGCCTGATCCGTAATGAAGCGGAACATTTAAACGAACGGAGGCAGTAATAAACCCCAATAACCCTTTACTGCTCCAATCTGCTGGGTTTAACCAAGTAGGTATGAATTCGAAGAAAAACAGAAAAAATTTTACCATAATATACAGCAATTATTTGAAGGACATCCGTAAGGACCTATTAGAAGAAAGTGAGCTTAATATTAACAATAATGATAATGAAATAATATACATAATTGCAGAAATTGAAGGTATTTCTGTTCCTATAATGATAGACACTGGAGCCAATGTCTCCATAATAAATCGAAATGAGTTGGACCGGATACAGCAGGAATGCCACAAAAACTTAACGGTACTACCTATTAATAATATTGTACTTGTAGGAGCTACCGGCCGACAGAACAAGACCATAAGAAAGCAGGTATCCCTCAATGTCAAAAGTCAGGGCATTAGTGTGGATATGATATTTCTTGTTGCAGCCGGATTACCTTTCAACATCATGATAGGATGTGACATATTGCGCCGAAACTCAGCAATTATCGACTTGTGCCGAGGAAAGGTATCACTCTTTGCTGAAGGTTCAACCTGGATAGCCAATTTAACTGATAACAAGACTTTAGACTCCAGACAACTTCTCGACCACCAGAATAAGGTGAATTACTTGTCCAACCACTCAACAAACAACAAGCCAGTACATCAAGATTCGGAGGAAGACCTATGGCAACAAAAGATTCAAGAGATACGTAACTTCCAGTGCCACAATACTAACGAGCAATTAAAGGAAAACCAGCTGAATCAATTGGTAGAAATATATGAGAAATATCGAGCTGTATTTTCTGACGAACCTGGAAAGATCCGGAACTACCAATGTTCCATACGATTCAGAGAACCGGTAGAATTTAACCGAAAGTCGTACCCAATAGCACAATCTTTGAAAGAAGCCGTACGCACAGAGATCCAGAATATGATCCGTAGAGATATCATCGAGAGCAGTCAATCGCCATACACTAGCCCAATTGTGGCCATACAAAAGAAAAATGGGAAGGTAAGGCTTTGCCTTGACGCTCGTGAGATAAATAAAATGATAATAAACGATCGTACCTCACCTGGGGAAATTGATGAAATTTTGAAGAGGTTCCACGGAACACGATTCATTACCACTTGGGATACCGTATGCGGCTATTGGCAAGTGGAGTTGCACCCAGCAAGCCGGCAATACATGGCGTTCATCTTCGAAGGGCGCAATTATCAGTTTAAGAGGTTGCCCTTCGGGTTGGTGAATTCAGTAGCGGTTTTTGTCGCCTGTATGGATCATATCCTAGGACCAGAAGCGCTCCAATTCACGACCGTCTATGTTGATGATCTCCTAATAACATCAACCAACTGGGAGGAACACTGTTATCGTGTGGAGTATGTTTTGAAGAAGCTTGCTGAAAATAATGTCACCCTTAAACTGGACAAGTCCAAGCTTATAGCTAAAGAAGTACAATTCCTGGGTTTCCAGCTAAACAGTCAAGGAATAACACCATCAACAGAAAAGGTAGACGCCATACAACGATTGCCTACACCAAAAAACAGAAGGCAACTACAATCATTTTTGGGCCTGTGTAACTATTATAGGAAGTTCCAGAATAATTATTCCGAACTAACAGCCCAGTTTCAGTACCAGTTATCGTCCAAGAATAAATGGCGATGGGGTCAAGAACAAGACGAAACCTTCAAATCAATTAAAGAGAAATTCTTAGATGCAGTAATGCTCAACCATCCAGATTTTAACCGACCCTTCTTTCTAAACTGTGACGCTAGTAACATTAGCTTGGGATCTACACTGTACCAAGAAGATGAAAGTGGAAACCATCTAGTAATGAGCTTTGCTAGCAGAACCCTTAACCAGTGTGAAAAGAACTATAATGTGACGGAAAAAGAACTGCTAAGTGTAGTCTTTGCCTGCGGGAAGTTTCGGACGTATATCCTCGGATATCCAGTGACCGTCCGAACAGATCACAAGTCAATATCATTTCTAAGAAGATGCAAATTAAGCCATGGTAGATTGACCAGATGGGTACTCGCCCTACAGGAATACGATATACAGTGGGAGTATGTTCCTGGGAGTAAAAATGTAGTAGCCGACGTATTGTCAAGAGTGAATCTGGAAGAACAAACATTCGAAGGCGAAAAGGAGAGCATCTTGAAAATCTATAACATTATTAAGGACAGATCCGATTTAGAGAAGATAGTGCAGGACATCAGCAAACACCAGCAGTCCGATCCGAAGTTAAACCATATTAAACTTCGTCTCTCCAACCAAGATGACACAATAAACAAATTTTATTGTATACATAATGGGATTTTATTCATCAAGACATCCCTTGATGAAGAAATATGGAAGGTCATGATCCCTACTACAATCGAAAAGGATATCATCCTGGACTATCACCTACGATACGGTCACATGGGACCCATGAAGGTGTTCAAGGCAATAGAAGAGAATTGTCACATCAAAAGTATCAATAGAAAAACGAGAAACTACCTTAAAACCTGTCTGATATGTCAATTGGTGAAAACCAACAATGAGAAAAAGGAAGGTATGATGATACCAATTACCTCACAAGCCAAACTGGAAAAGGTCTTTCTGGACATATGCGGTCCATTTCCCCGCAGTGGCGGACGCCATCGATACAAATATATTATTATTATGATGGATCATTTTACAAAATTTACAAAACTATACCCTGTGAACAGAGCCACCACCCTGAAGACTCTAGGAATAATAACAAATCATTACATTCCAGAGGTAGGAAGCCCGACATCCATAATCACCGACCATGGAACGCAATTTAAGGGATGGAGGTGGAGAAACACTCTGAATACATTGGGCATTAAGACATACAAGACGTCTGTCTACCACCCCAGCAGCAATCCAGCGGAGAGGGTACTGCGAGAGGTCGGAAGAATATTACGGACTTATTGCTATAATCAACAAAAGAAGTGGCAAGAATATTTATTAGCTACGGAAGAATTCCTTAATTTGTCATATCACACCGCTATAGGTACCACGCCATACACGGCAATGTATGAAAAACCGCCTCCGAGAGAAATACAAGACATAATAGAGTTCCCCAGGAGTCAAGAATACAAATTCAATCGAATCAGATTCTACAATAAATTGGCAGAAGACCAGGAAAGGCGCAAGAACAAATATCAAAAGGCTATTAAGAAAATGTACTGCTAAAAAACAGGGAATTACCCAGTACTTTGGAAGGCATTACCAAAAAGTTGTTACTGCTGTATACCGGCCCATACCTGATTATTAAAAACAATAATAACAATACGTATGTACTAAAGGATATCATTTCGAATAAAGTAAAAGGAATTTATAATCAGTTATCCATGAAAAAATATTTGGAGGACTCATAATTATGAGTTAAAACTATTATGAAGAAATTGTGAATTTTGATAAAAATAAATTACAAAATTCAAAAATCAGTAAGTACAACTTACACCAAATATTCGAACAATTGTGAATGATGAAAAAAGAATTTTGATAAATAGATAATTACAAAATGCCAAAAGTTAGTAAGTACAACTTACACCAAATATTCGAACAACTGTGAATGATGCAAAAAGAATTTTGATGCAATAATAAAATTACAAAATTCAAAAATCAGTAAGTACAACTTACACCAAATATTCGAACAATTGTGAATGATGAAAAAAGAATTTTGATAAATAGATAATTACAAAATTCCAAAAGTTAGTAAGTACAACTTACACCAAATATTCGAACAATTGTGAATGATGCAAAAAGAATTTTGATGGAATAATAAAATTACAAAATTCAAAAATCAGTAAGTACAACTTACACCAAATAATCGAACAATTGTGAATGATGAAAAAAGAATTTTGATAAATAGATAATTACAAAATTCAAAAATCAGTAAGGACAACTTACACCAAATATCAGAAAGAATATTGTAAACGAAATAAGAATTTTGATAAAAATAAAACTACAAAATTCAAAAATCAGTAAGCACAACTTACACCAAATATCAGAAAGAATATTGTGAACGAAATAAGAATTTTGAGAAATAATAATTTCAAAATTCAAAAATCAGTAAGTACAACTTACAACAAAACATTTGAAGGATTATTATGAATAAATAAAAAGAATTTTGAACATAATAAGCTTCAAAATTCAAAAGCAATAGTAGGTACAAGCTACACAAATATTCAAAGACTATTATGCAAGTAAAAAGAATTTGAATGGAGATAATAATTGTCCAAATTCAAAATAATTAGCAAGTACCACTTACACAAACATTCAAAGACTATTATGAATGAAAAAAGAATTTTGAGGAATAATAATTTCAAAATTCAAAACGATAATAAGTACAACTTATACCAAAATATTTGAAAAACAACTATGAATAAGAAAGAATGTAGTTGAATAAAAATGTCTAAAAAAAGAAAAACATTAAACTCATATCATTACTCATACAAATGATGAGAAATAACTCTGAAATATGAAAAAAGATTTTGTAAGAAAGAGATACAAAATTCTAAGGGAGAAAGGAAAACAGAATGTCATATGACTTAATCGAACAAATTAACCAAACTCACACAGAAAATAATTTAATAAAAATGGAACAATGAAGAAGGACCAGCTCACTAAAGACCAAATAGTGAGACCAAAAAACAAAAAAACCTGATACTAATAATGATAATGCTGTTACAACAGCCACTGTTATAGTGAAAGTGATAAAAAATTAATTCATGTTATACCATGAGCAATAAAAATAACTCAATGGATACCAGATGGTAGAAAGAGTAAATATATATACTACTTACTATGTAAACATGATGAAATGTATATTATACCACATATCTAAACCACCTAATATGGAATAAGCTTTAAGAGAGAAGAAGAGTCAAGTGTATAAAAGTATTAATTAATATAACGTATTATGAAGTGAAGAATCTAAAGATGTTTATTTTAGTCAAAAATGACTACTTTTACTGTTTATTTATTTTTATGACTGGATGTAGAAAATGCCATCAGTCTTATGTGTTGAGCAGAGATGATAATACCTCTGGACTCAATTGAAGTGTTGGACAGCAGGGATTGAAGCCAAAAGTGCCACTCTGAACTGTTCCAATTAATTTGTTAGGGAATGTTAGGGAGTAAACATACTGGTGAGGAAGCACCAAATAAGAAGGAATATAAAATGATAATGTTATACACAAGATTGAAGATCACTTATCAATGAAAAAAGAAACTAATGAAGGAGATACACATCATCTGAGAGGAAGCAATGGTGGAAAAAGAAGGTATATAAAGTGAAAACATGTAATCACGGAGAAATGTAAATACAAAAGAATTAGTAGTAATTATTTCATCCATACTAAGAGTATGATCTGAACTAATCACTTTTACAGGAGAGCATATGTAACATAACAAAATTATCACACTAAACATTTGAATTAATGCAACATAAATAAAATAAAAAGTTCCATAGTGAGTAAGAAGAATAAATTGTTTAAGGATTACACTAGAAACTGTATAATTAAGTCTATAAAATGTTAATAAAAATGGAAGATAACAAAGAAAACCATTAATTAAAATAACCTACTATGTAAAAACCAGTTAAACCAGCAGTATACCCAGTAGATTGGGGAAGCAGTACAAAAAGGGAAGGACCATAAAAAAGGAAATAATCTGTCATGAAACCATTTTAATAAGGAAACTACTAATGTGATATTTGAAGAAGGGACAAAACATATCAAGATTCCAACAAAGAGACCAGAAACAGGAAGAGATATGCCAAAACAAAATGATAGTCATATAATAAATACCATGAGACAAAATTGAAACCGATATATGTAAACCCAAACAAGTTACAAGATACAATCCTATAAAACCCAAATTGTATATTAGTTGTAAGAGTAATATGTTCAAAAATATATCAAAAGAGACTACCATAGTGTAGAACTCACTGAAAAGACTACCATAGTGTAGAACCCAATAAAGTGAAGTGAGATAACAAAAATAAGAAACTACAGTGATTATAGTGAGAAACATAGCTAAAAAATCTATGAAAAAATCTTCAATGAAGTGTAAATATTATAAAAAGACTACCATGAGTGTAGAATAATAATAGTAAAACCATTGGAATGAAAGACAGTCTAAGAACTGACAACCTTATCAGTAATAAGAGTTTTTTTAAATTAGATATAAGAAAAACTATTACCTATAAAATGTTTTCTTTAATTATAGAAGTAAATTAAGAAATTTGTTTCTTCTTTAATTTGTTAAGTAAATTGTAAGAAGGACAAAAATACCAGAGGACAGTTCATAACTGATGGTATAACTAATAATAAGATGTTTGTTATTTATTGTTAATTAGATAATATTTTAGATGTAAGGTGTTAATAGATACAAGATGTTTTTTAATCACAGTTAAAGTGTTTTCAAAAGAAACATAAATACACAAGACAGTTAGTGACTGACAGTATTACTAGTAATAGGAGTTTTTTATTTTTTCTAATTAAATTATGTCTAGGATAAGCTATTTTGTTATCATTTGATGATACAGTTAAAAATAATAGGAATAAAATGTTTTTGTTAAAATTAGGTGATATAGAGAAAATTAGGCATAAGATGTTCATGTTATGGTTCAATGATGTTATTAGTATAAAGAAAGTTTAGTAGATACAAGATATTCTATTGTATTTTAAAATCATGTCATTTAATTTTCCATTGTGTAAGTCAGAGAGGCAAGTAGGACGTAAAAATGTAATAATTTTATTCAAATCAGTAAACTATGTATAATGTACAAACAGACCAGCCAAGACACTATGTTAGTAAACAGAGAATGGCCTATAAACCAAAAAATTATCTATCAAAGAATTAATCTATGTAATATGAATAGAATTCAATACATACAATACAGAAATTGAAAATATAATTAATACAGATACAGTTAATAGCAAATAGAATGACAAAAGAAAGGAAATTAACTTCTTTTGGAAACAGTTAATAATAAGCCTATGATGGTAATCAAATCAGACTAAACAGCAAATTAATCAATATTGAAATGTTTTAATAACCAAATTATTGACAACAAAGTAATTACGGAGTTATTAGGTATATTCCATGGAAATATTATACCGAAAAAACAAATAAAAACCTCTAAAACACTGAATTTGTACAAAATATGGGGCATACAATCATTATGTAAAATTGTAATTTTTGGGCTTAAATGAGCTTGAAACAAACTCAGCTATATATCAAAAGATGTAAAATTAAATAATCAATATTACTGAATAGTTAGATTCATGTAAAATTGAGAAATATTTGAAATACAGTACAAAATAAGAAAACTTATGATGTATAGTTAGATAGTGAAACAAGTCTTGTAACCCCTCTTTCAAATTTTAGACTTTATTAAAAAAAAAACTTTTTTTTTTTTATATTTTATTTTATTTTTTTTTATTTTATTTTTTTGAAAGAGGGGCCACTGGTTATTTAAAACTAGGCTAGAGCCTAGGGAAGCCAAAACTGCGCTGGGTCCAGTATGACGGGTCTAGCAATTTAACTCTGGTGTTTAGCAACAATAACAATTTTATTTAGCTAGTTCAAATAACATGCAAGTATCCTTTCATCAAATTAAATTACATGTAGACATCAGCATAATAATACCTCACAAATATAAATAACTATAACATCAATCAATATGCACACATAATTACACACAAATAAATAGTTACATAAATACACATGGCGGACACATATCGATATGCACACATATATATATACTACACACATGTTCACCTGGCAGGCAGCTCAGAAACATTTAACCATGCCACCGAAGAATAGCATCTTCAGTATCAGTAACCTAGATTCCCATCCCAAAATACTGTGAAAGGGTAAAGTACCCAGCCTACATAAACCTTCATAAACCAAACCATAAACCAGACCAGTGATGACTGCTTGCAACCAAAGAAATTATCACAAAATTTCAAAATTTTAGAAAAGCTCCCCCCAGATAGGACTGCGCCATGGCCAGGTCAACATGGGCGCACGGCCGTACGAAGGTATAACAGAATTTATGAATAGCAGTAAGAATCAATAGTGTACTCATATTAACAACGGCACCAGTAGTACACTGGCTATGGCAGTAGAAGAACTGAATGAAATTTCACTTATATAGAATTGTTACTGAGTTAATATAATTTTTATAAAACATATAAAATATGGTTTATGATTGAACCAATAGTGTGCTCCTATTAACAATTTAACTAGTAGTACACTGGCTATGGCAGTAAAAGAACTGAATGAAATTTCACTTATATAGAATTGTTACTGAGTTAATATAATTTTTATAAAACATATAAAATATGGTTTATGATTGAACCAATAGTGTGCTCATATTAACAATTTAACTAGTAGTACACTGGCTATGGCAGTAAAGAACTGAATGAAATTCACTTATATTGAAATATTACTGAATTAATATAATATTATAAAATATATATATAAAGACCATTTTAATTTAAAAAACTTTATAACATCAGCCCCTAATAAAACACGTTTGAGTTGTTTCTACAGTGTTGGCTTGGCCACAGGCGAGGCCATGCGCACCACCAGTTTCAGCAACCTAAAACATGCTATAGACCTGTACTAACGGCACCAGCGGGTGACGTCCACAGGTTACAGCACCACCCCAAACCTTTAAATCTACAAAAAAAACGAAACCCATATAGCTATGAATACCCTTAATCAATGTAAGCATAATTCACCCCCTACAAATCATTAAACTTAAGTCACACACACTTTTACCCTTAAAGAAAATTTCTCAGCAAAATTCGGTAGCACATGACCCCGTCCGGGCTCACATTTACTAAGGGGGCATAAGCCTTAATAAAATATACTGACAAAATTTAAAAGCACTTATTGTCTCGCTGGACTTGTGTCCCAACAACTTTAATTGGAGAAGTTCCAGGAAGAGAATACGGTGTTCTACATTGTAGAGGCCAAAATATAGATAAATGGTTAAATGTCACCTGTGAAATCCGGCACAAAACCTGGTGTATTGTCCATTTCTTTCTCCCGACGGCACAGACGGAGAATTACTCGTATAATGTCATTGGTGGCAGAACTTCGGCCACCCGCTGGAGTGGATCGAGATCGTCTTAGGTCGGGAACCCTGAACAATTATATATATTGACAATTACTTAATGTTACCCAATTCACGATCCCCCTAATATTCATGACTCCAGCAAAATCACACACTACCACAGCTCAGATTAAAAGAAAATTTGCAATTTTTTTAAGAAAGCACAGAAGTTACCTTCAGTAGAAAATTTTAGACTTAAAATTACTAGTATTTATGGACAGTTCGTCAACTTAATAAACCCTTATTACAATATCGAGATGAGTTGCAAACTTAAACAGGTTCATAAGACATATACAGTTCATATACCTCTACATTTAGTGCATAAAACATTCTCTTATGCCCCCTATGATTATAAAGAAATTATTATGATATAATTAGGAAAAATACACAGCTATAATTACTTTATAAATGCTTTAGCTCAGCCAGTGTTAACTTTCAAAGCATGCATACACAGAGTTTAACTTGCACTCGCCACGTGGTGACTTTCGTATTTATATCGCATTGCATCGGCATTACTTTAAGCTAAATAACTATTCTTTTCTTAAATAATAAATAAGTTACTTTTAACAGACTTACCGAAGAGTCGCTTAGTCGATTATCTAGTCATGAAGGTTAATAGCAGAGAACGAAATCAAACTGATGGCCGCCGGGAGAAATTGGTTTCGTGTTTCGTGTTCGGCTGCCTGACGATAACTGAACTCCGTAGTCACAAGAAAAATATCTCTTTCACTCCCGCCTAGAGCGCGCACGGATCGCGAACGAGACATGCAGATAACGGCTCATACTTCGCTCAAATAATTAAATCACAAACCCCCGCAATGACCGTCACATAATTAACTAGGAAAATGGCCGAGTATTCCAAAACTCGGCACACCCCCACTCCAAAAGGGCAACATGGTTGCCCCAATTGGAACTCAGTGGTACCCTGCAGTGTACCATCCTTATATACCATACTCAAGTTGTTATCGGTTTTCCCATCAGTCATGGCTCCCAGGAGAACAGAGGCTCAGAAGGAAAATGAAAGAGCAGAAGAAGACATGTAACGTGTAAGTGTGTAGCCACCGCAGGCCGACCTGATCAGGGCCAGCCTACGGCAAGAAGAGACAGCGAAGAAAAGACGAAAGAAGGTACGGGAGCTCCCTGAGCACTGGCCCCCCGAGACATGCCCAACTATGTTTGAGAAACCGACACAACCACAACAGGGCGGCAAGCCCTATAGTTACCAGAGGGACTAGCCCCAAAACGCCAAACCATAACCGTGTTTCAGAATCACCGAAGAAAAGGGGATCTGGTCTCCATGACCCAATAATCTCACTTGCATGCATATGTATACATATCCATAATCCCATACGTGTGTGTGTGCTCCAAGGGCTCTCTACTCTCCTTTTTTTTTTTTTTTTTTTTTTTTTTTTTTGAGGCAGATTAGGAAAATCAGGAAGAAGGAAAGGGCAAGGATCATTGAAGATCAAGGCCTGAAACAGAAGGTAAGGACATGGCTCTCTCCAGAAAAAAGGAAAATTGGAGAGAACCAAGGCTCGCGCAGGCAGGGGCGCATCCCTGAAGTAGACGAACACCACTGGGACTGTGGGGAACACCTACCCGCTACCATAAATCAACTCCCCCCCCAGAGCACACACCTCCCCGAATAACCTCCATCCCTACCTAAATGGGGACCGGCAAGTTCCCCCCCTTTCTATCAGCCCGTCCGCCCGATGTGGCAGGGCTTCAACTTCGAGACGTGAGAGACTATCTCTTTAGAAGTACCTCCCGGTTCGCCCAACCTAGCCGTCACAGGCGACGCAAACCCCAGGATGCGGTACGGCCCCGACCAGCGGTAGCACAGCTTGGCGGCTCTTTTATCGGCAGCTGAGCTGATCGGGTGGCTCTGGCAGTAGACCAAATCTCCTACTTTAAAGGGATTCGGAATACGCCCCTGATTATACCGACTACGGACGCGCTCGTGCGCACGAAGCAAATTCTTCCGGGCCTCTTTCCACCTATCTGCCGTCCTAATGTCCGGATTACTCGGCAGAAGATCGTCTATGTTCCACAAGTTGGCCAAGGGAAGCGTAGGCGAGAAACCAAACACAACTTCAAAAGGAACGGCCTTATGGCTGTCATGCAGGGCCGTATTGAAAGCTAGCTGTAACCACTTAAGGTTCTGGTCCCAGGTGGTCTGTTGTTCCGCATGATAGGCAATGAGTGCGGACCGGAGATTCCTGGTGAATCTCTCCGCGTGGGACGGCTGTGGGTAATAGGGGGAAGTGGTTACATGTTTGATGCCATTGGCGAAGCACATTCGCCGAAAATCGCCTGAAATAAATTGTGGACCATTGTCCGAGACAATGATGGCCGGAAGACCGAAGTGCTGAAATACATGACTCTGGAGCGCGTTTATGGTCAATCGAGCAGTTGCCTGCCGTAAGGGCAGTAGCCAGGCAAACTTCGAAAAAGCATCCACACAGACAAGTAGGTAAGCATTACCTGACTTGCTACGCGGGAAGGGTCCCACGTAGTCGATGAATAGCTTCTCCATCCGTCTGCTCGCCACATCAGATGACAACAGCCCTAACTTTGTGTTTTGGGCAGGCTTGCTTAAGCCACAGAGATGACATGCCTTCACCCGAGTTGCTATGTCCCTATCCATGCCCTTCCAGATGAAGTTTTTCCTAATACTGGAAATGGTCTTCGAAATTCCCTTATGTCCACCTACCGGGGAATTGTGATAGTAGCTGAAGACCATGGGCACGAGTTTGCTAGGCAGCACTATCTTCGGGGCCCGTCCTTTCTTCTCTCTGCAACATAGGACGCCCCTGGACAAGAAGTAGGGGACCTGCACGTTACCCTCTTTTAGATTTTGGATGATCGGACCCAACTCTTCATCATTTAACTGATGGGGCAACACATCAGTAAAAGCTAAAGGAAAGTCCAGTAGAACAGAACAGGGTTGCTCCGGCTGGGCTTCGCTGGGCTGGGAGAACATACGGGACAAAGCATCTGCAACCACATTTTGAGTTCCCCGAATGTGTTGCACCTTAAATTTAAAGGATGAGATTTTAACCACCCATCGTCCAATCTTACCCAGCTGCCGGGGATGAGCGAGAAGCCAAGAGAGAGCCTGGTTGTCGGTCTCGAGCAGGAACTCAGCGTGTTCCAGAAAACGCCTGAACTTATCTAGAGCGTATACAACAGCCAAACACTCTAGCTCATACACTGAAGACTTCCGTTCTTGTTGGGTCAAAGTTCTAGAAATGAAGGCCACAGGCTGCCTAGCACCATCAACGACTTGGGACAGAACCGCCCCGAGCGCCACCGAACTCGCGTCCGTCTGTAAGATAAACTATCTCGAGAAGTCTGGCATTCTCAGTACTGGAGGGGAAATAATGGCTTCCTTCAGAGTCTCGAAAGCCTTCTGTTGCTTTTCCCCCCATACAAATTTGGCGCCCTTCTTCCGGAGTTCATTCAGAGGTGCCGCAATCTCCGCCGCGTTTGGGATGAAACGTCGATAGAAATTGACCATCCCCACAAATCTCGCGATGCCTTTGGCATCCTTTGGTGGGGGAAAGTCCCTGATCCCCTGTGTTCGCTCAGGATCCACAGTGACACCTCTATGGGAAATCAGGTGGCCCAGAAAAGAAATTTGTGTCTGGGCAAACTTCACCTTTTCTGGATTGACAGTGAGGCCGGCACCCCTCAACCTGCACATCACCTCTTCAAGATGATCCAAATGTTCCTCGTACCCCTCGCTGTACACCAGCAAGTCATCAAGATAATTAAAAACGTACTTGAACTTGACATCGTGAAAAACGGTGTCAAGCAAACGGGTGAGTGTTTGGGCCCCTACCGCTAGACCCATAGGAACCCTAGTATACTGATAGAGGTTCCACGGAACACAGAATGCCGTGTAGGGCCTACTTTCTTTCGTCAAGGGAATCTGGTGATATGCAGAGTTGAGGTCAATGATGGTAAAATACCTCGCCTCACTGAACCAATCGAACGCGGAATGAAGGTCAGGAAGTGGGACCGAATCTACCTCGATGTTAGCGTTCAGCTTGCGGTAGTCGATGACCATCCTGTGCTTACCTCCAGGCTTGGGCACTAGGAACGCTGGACTGGCATAACTGGACTGAGAAGGTTCAATCACCCCTTGATCTAATAATTCTTGAACCTTCTCCCTCAAGATGCTCATCTTCGGAGGGGCAAACTTATAAGGGTGGGAGCGCACTACCTTGGAGTCCGTTAGGCGGATCTTATACTCCAAGAGATGTGTGAGCCCAAGGGCCGGAGTTAATACAGTGGGGAAACGCTCACACAACTGATCTAAAGCGGACCGCTGGGACTGGGAGAGGTGGTCTCTAGATGTGTCGGGGCACTTAACCTCTTGGATATCTTGCCTGGTCCCCTGATATCCAAGGAAAGGGATTACAACTCCCCGATTAAATTTAAAATAGCATTGGTGCTCTTGGATGTCAATAACGAGACCACTTTTGCAGATGAAATCGGCACCAATAATGCATTCAACTCCCAGAGCAGGAGAAACCAGAAAGCTCCACACCCAAGAAAATCCCTCGATTTTGAACTTGAAAGAAACTACCCGGGAAATGGGCAGAATTTCCTGGGATGCCGTCCAGCACACTACGGAAGACTGTTCCGACCTTTTAATTAAACCCTGTCGTTCAAGGTCCTCGCACACTTTGGATGAAATGATAGATCTTGCTGATCCGGAGTCAACTAGTGCTCTGAGTTGACTCTTTTTCAACTCCAACAGCAAGAAGGGGCATACAGAAGTGGTTCTAGAGATGGTTTGGAGGACCTTGCTGCCTAAAGACTTGGGACCTACAACTGGCCTGGAGGCGCGTACCTTAGAAGACCCGCGACAGGTAGGGGAAGACCTCCGACATATCTTCCCCTCATTGACCCTTTTCTGAATGACCTTGGGCGCCTTGGGGAGGGACGTTGGACTCGACCCAACCCCAGTACAAAATCGTCTGACGTGGCCCAACCTACCACACTTAAAACAAGTCACATTAGGCGAACGACGGCGCCTCTCGCTACAAGAGTTTATAATTCTATTTTCATTACCGCATGAGGATGGAACGATTCGCCCCCCATGCCTCTCGTGTCTTAACTTATCATGGGTCACGTGCTCACGGGACTCGTCAATCCCCTGGACCGTTCTAGAAAACACACATAGCCGTTCGAGATCCGCAAAACAACGTGGACGGTCCGCGAACACCAAACGGGATCTCTCTTGGGGCGTCACCCCTTCTAAAATTCTTCCAACGACATCCTTCTCGGGCAACCCTAACCTCAAAACCCGAGCACATTTACGGATATCCTGCACAAAATCCCCCAACGCCTCTCCGTTGGCCTGTGCACGATAGAACCGGCTAAGTTTCAAATTCTCACGTTGCCGACGGGGTATGAAAGAGTCCAACACCTCCCCATGGAGAGAGTCGATACTGCCACCACGACGCAGAGTGCGGGTGACCAGCTCAGCCAATAAACCCCGGCAATATGGATATATAACAGACAAGAGAACATCCTCGGGCAGCCCCGGAAACTCCGCCAACTGCAGGACGATGTCCAGGAAAACCAACAATTTGCCCACATCTTGTCCATCTACCACCGGAAGTCTCTGGAGAATGCCGGAAATAGGGTTGGGTAGTTTCTGGTAACCTACCCCCGCCAGAATCACAATTCAAAACCCACAACAACAAACATAATTCCCACGAAACACCTAACACAAAAACATGACTTACAACACATATTAACAAGAATCGGAAAAACTCAAGTACAGTCCTTCCTTTGAGTAGACCCCCGGGTTCCCTAGCGCTGCGAAAACTCGATCCACTCCAGAACCAACTCTCCGTCAGCCGCCAGACTCAAAGAAGAAATGACCTCAGACACCAACACAAACATACAATTCACACCACCGAACAACTACAACATATAACAATTCGACAAGACATTTAATATAAATACCATGACTAAGTCGGGTCAATGACAGTTCCGACTTCCGGTCAGGCCATACCGCATCCAGTTAACCTCTCGCGTTATTACTTCATAACACTTTATATAACAGGCAGCCATTCCCCCGGCATCCCCCCCCCGCTCTCTCCGGTAAGATCCAATCTCAACAATAATAAAACTCCCAACTAAAACGCATGCCACGTGGCGGCACCAGGTTTACAATTAAAATCCCATAGCATCTACCAATTATTTTCATTTTCAAATATTGCTGATGTTTGATGTTCTTTCCAAACTATTTCCGAGCTTGCAAGCCCCGTCACACCACAGGACCCAAGGGTCGACCAAAGAATCGATCGCGCTCTGCTACCATTTGTAACCCCTCTTTCAACTTTTAGACTTTATTAAAAAAAAAACTTTATTAAAAAGGAAATTAACTTCTTTTGGAAACAGTTAATAATAAGCCTATGATGGTAATCAAATCAGACTAAACAGCAAATTAATCAATATTGAAATGTTTTAATAACCAAATTACTGACAACAAAGTAATTACGGAGTTATTAGGTATATTCCATGGAAATATTATACCGAAAAAACAAATAAAAACCTCTAAAACACTGAATTTGTACAAAATATGGGGCATACAATCATTATGTAAAATTGTAATTTTTGGGCTTAAATGAGCTTGAAACAAACTCAGCTATATATCAAAAGATGTAAAATTAAATAATCAATATTACTGAATAGTTAGATTCATGTAAAATTGAGAAATATTTGAAATACAGTAAAAAATAAGAAAACTTATGATGTATAGTTAGATAGTGAAACAAGTCTTGTAACCCCTCTTTCAACTTTTAGACTTTATTAAAAAAAAAACTTTTTTTTTTTTATATTTTATTTTATTTTTTTTTTATTTTTTTTTTTTGAAAGAGGGGCCACTGGTTATTTAAAACTAGGCTAGAGCCTAGGGAAGCCAAAACTGCGCTGGGTCCAGTATGACGGGTCTTGCAATTAAACTCTGGTGTTTAGCAACAATAACAATTTTATTTAGCTAGTTCAAATAACATGCAAGTATCCTTTCATCAAATTAAATTACATGTAGACATCAGCATAATAATACCTCACAAATATAAATAACTATAACATCAATCAATATGCACACATAATTACACACAAATAAATAGTTACATAAATACACATGGCGGACACATATCGATATGCACACATATATATATACTACACACATGTTCACCTGGCAGGCAGCTCAGAAACATTTAACCATGCCACCGAAGAATAGCATCTTCAGTATCAGTAACCTAGATTCCCATCCCAAAATACTGTGAAAGGGTAAAGTACCCAGCCTACATAAACCTTCATAAACCAAACCATAAACCAGACCAGTGATGACTGCTTGCAACCAAAGAAATTATCACAAAATTTCAAAATTTTAGAAAACCTGGTGTATTGTCCATTTCTTTCTCCCGACGGCACAGACGGAGAATTACTCGTATAATGTCATTGGTGGCAGAACTTCGGCCACCCGCTGGAGTGGATCGAGATCGTCTTAGGTCGGGAACCCTGAACAATTATATATATTGACAATTACTTAATGTTACCCAATTCACGATCCCCCTAATATTCATGACTCCAGCAAAATCACACACTACCACAGCTCAGATTAAAAGAAAATTTGCAATTTTTTTAAGAAAGCACAGAAGTTACATTCAGTAGAAAATTTTAGAATTAAAATTACTAGTATTTATGGACAGTTCGTCAACTTAATAAACCCTTATTACAATATCGAGATGAGTTGCAAACTTAAACAGGTTCATAAGACATATACAGTTCATATACCTCTACATTTAGTGCATAAAACATTCTCTTATGCCCCCCTATGATTATAAAGAAATTATTATGATATAATTAGGAAAAATACACAGCTATAATTACTTTATAAATGCTTTAGCTCAGCCAGTGTTAACTTTCAAGGCATGCATACACAGAGTTTAACTTGCACTCGCCACGTGGTGACTTTCGTATTTATATCGCATTGCATCGGCATTACTTTAAGCTAAATAACTATTCTTTTCTTAAATAATAAATAAGTTACTTTTAACAGACTTACCGAAGAGTCGCTTAGTCGATTATCTAGTCATGAAGGTTAATAGCAGAGAACGAAATCAAACTGATGGCCGCCGGGAGAAATTGGTTTCGTGTTTCGTGTTCGGCTGCCTGACGATAACTGAACTCCGTAGTCACAAGAAAAATATCTCTTTCACTCCCGCCTAGAGCGCGCACGGATCGCGAACGAGACATGCAGATAACGGCTCATACTTCGCTCAAATAATTAAATCACAAACCCCCGCAATGACCGTCACATAATTAACTATTAAAATGACCGAGTATTCCAAAACTCGGCACAGTCTTAGACAGATATTTTATAGTTAAACAATATGAAGAGGAAAAAGACATACCACAAATTGCCCTAAAACGACGACGTTGCGTCTATTAGTCTATTGTTAATCGCAAAGCTGAACAGTTGAAAAATGTGTTAGTGGAGTATTGAAAACAAAATAATTTGTAATAAAACCAAGTGTGGTTATGTGGCGTGTAACGGAGATGAACTAACAAGTGAAATAACCTTAACTATCAATTTCTAACACTTCACAAATTTCCGAAAACACAGTATAACACCATAAAACTCAGCACCAGAAATCGACAGCCATTTTGAACAATTTTTGGAACGAATTCACAGAAAACCAACACACATAATTGAACACCACACTACACAAGAAATCCATCCAGAATTCGACATCGCAGACGACGAGGGAACATTCCACACTATATTTTGGACCAACAACACTTCGCAGAAAAAGGGAACATCGTTTTATTTCTGTGGGAGAAGATCTTTCAATTCCAATAGCATCGTAGCCCCAGTGGGGCTAAAAGAAGAGCACAATACCTTTGTTATCACAAAAATACACATGATATCTCTACATATCAATTTAATTTTTATATTTTATTATATTTGTAATATTATTTTTTATATTACAATATTATAAAATCAGGAATTTACCCAGGAGGTTAGGAGCAGAAGACAAATAAGATACCACAAAATCAAGAAAAAGAATCAGATTAGGAATAGTGAAACAACAAAATACCCGCCACAAGAAGAAAGAAGAATAAAGTTTATTATCAGGAGATAAACAATACCCTGAAACCAAGAAACAAGAGTAAAGTCAGTATCAAAAAATAAAGAAGATACTCCGAACCAACCATCAGTCGAGATAACACTAAGTACCTTGGTTTACCCAAGATTGAAAACAAGAAGGAAGACGAGAAGAAAGGAAGAAATAGGATGGAAGAACCATTATAAAACCTATTATTAACTACCATAAACCCCAAACCCATAGATACAATTAAAGAAAATATAACATCCCGATACCCTATCAAATTGTAATTATTGATAAACAAAAGTGTTATATAGTATGATAAGAGGTGCACCAACTAAAGTTATTGTGTGATAAAAAAATAAACAAATCTTCACAGTCCATGATGACTAAAGGTCTGGTCTGAGAATAATAAGACTCAATAAGTCAGAACCACCAGTGAAAGTGTACTAGTGTAAGTGTTTTTGAAATATAATAAACTTAAAGTTGTAGTGTTACTATGACTTAAACTGTATGCTATAAAACAACTTTTATATTTGAGAATTGGCAAATCATGAAATAATAAAATGGAAGGTATTTCCAATATTTCATTATTTTATATCACTTTGTTATTACAAGACATTTGTAGGAATGACAAAAACTAAAGTATGGGTGGAAATGTTTACTATATATATTGTAATATAACTATGAATGGTGGTATTAGTAAAATAAATATCGATGTATGTTGATTGTGCTCACCTGTAAGCCCCACTGGTTGGGCTAGCCAAATTATGTAACATATACTTGTTTTATTGCAAATTATAATTAAATTTATAAAGTGTTGCTTGTTCTGGTATTCTGCGGTAATCGAGCCCCACAAGTTGGACTCGCCAATTTTGTAATAATACGATAAATATTAAATATAAAAATAAATAAAAGGTTGATGTATGAGAATTGTACTCTCACTATTGTGTGTAGTAACGTAGCTAATATCTTCTTGTCTTCTAAGCTCTCACTGTTGACCTTCGCTTTTGTAATATAACCCTACTATAATTGTAATTGTATAGTGTTCTGGTATAATATTACCCAGGATAATTTTTATGGTGTGTATGTTCAGTAGTGACGTTCCGCTCTGGGAATCGTCGATTTGGTAAAGTTCCTGGTCTTTGTTATTGGTAATTGGGATGTTATTACCATCAATTAAATAAAGTGTATTTTGCTGTATAGCAAATTGAAATAAAATATAAATTTAAAATTTATATTTATAAAAAAAAATAATTTCGGAACAAATATTTTCGAGGTATTTATGTGCTTAATATTTAGGAATAAATTGAGGTTGTGGATCGTAATTATAATTATAATAGTAAGGTGTTTAATTTGGTAATAAATTTCTGTTCGGTAAATTTGTTAAAAAGATAATCCAATTAACTTCAAGTTAGGCGAAAACGGCTCTCTTCTTCTTACTCTTGAAATGTTGTAGTTTCGCATATACTGCCTTTAAAGATTATCTATTTTTCTTGGTTAATTAATGATTATGTCCTTTTATAAGAGAAATCAACTCCAATTTACCAAAAAACAGACAAATACGTTTATTAAATACAATAATAAGGTTGGTCGATTAATTAATCGAAGTTACAAGCCATATCGAGTTCTTGCTCAGGGTCGGTCGATATTAGAAGTTTTACAATTGTATCATTTAAACAGGTTCTTTGAACGGTTATTTATATAAAAAGGCAGAGAAGGTCAGGGACATGAAAGTATAACACTTACAATTCAAAAAAAAGGTCTTAAATTTAAACAATATACTGGTAATTATTAATAATAAAAGTTTATATATAATTTTGTTCAAACCAGAAAGCAGCCTAGTCGTCTCTAATTGAGGTGACGGAACGGGATCAGAATGGCCGCCTGACGCATGCGCGTTGAAAGCTTCTAATGTAAACAACGTACTTGTTGAGATAATATGTCCCTTCTTTGGTTAAATGTTCTTCACTACGGTATATGATCTTCTGGGGTATAGTTTATTGTCACTGTTGTTAGATGGAAACGTTCACTTGGTGTAAAAATGTTGTTAAATAAGTATATCAACTGGTGTTTATGTGTCAGTTAACCTCGAATTTTCACTTGGTGTTTGATGCGATTTCAGTGTTATTTCAATGTAATTGGTTATATGTGATTTCGTTTATAGGTGTTATGTAGTTCGTGGGTCAACTTCACCACTTCACTTTCATTAAAATAGTTAAAAATTTAATTTACATAAAATGATTCAGAACTCCGTTGTAGCATAACGTCCATTAAAGGTTGGTTCAAACAAATATTCACGAGAAGTGCTCTCTTCGAGGTATAATAATGAACTGTCTGTATTTCCTTCATCTCATGAAAATCTTAGCCTATATAATATAGTTCAGACATTGTTAAAAATTGCCATAACTTCCGACACGTTTTAAAATAGTACACTATGTTCATAAAATAAATTCGTTATTAGTTAACTGTTTGCAATATAAAATACATATTCGTTTCCACTATTCTATTCTACTTATTTTGATAGTAATTAAGTTAGTATTACAAACTTTTATGAGAAAATCATATTTCTTATAATTTTTTGGGAGGTAGGCCTAAAGTTATACTTCCCTGTCTTCTATGTAAATAATAGCCATTTTAACTAATATAATTATTATTCTATGAAATCTGAAATTTGTATAATTATCAATTCTCACTTATTTTATTGCAATTTAGTATACTAATGATGGTTTTTTCACATAATTCAGTTGTATATGATTCCCCTTCTGATAAAGTTAGTGAACCTATTTCAGTTTCAAATGGTATTTCATTAGACAATCAAATAATTTTACTCATATAATGACCATATCTTTAGAAAGCCTTATTTACATAGTATTTAATATGTTGGGTGTATCTTGCCTAAATATTGTCAGTTTGCCTGGTTTATAAGATTAGGTTTATTAATTATTCTGCATTCTAACTTTATTATATTGCCTAGATTTGAATTGTGGCCATTTGCAGAATGTTTTACTAATGTAATTATTTTATTTCCTTCTCTGACTTCTGACTCTGATATATTTGATTAAAAATTAGTTCTCTGATCTGGCATAACAGTAACTACAGATTATACAATTAAAATATAACACCCAGATATATAAAACTGGTGTTCTTAATAACATTGTTTTGGTATATCACCTAATAACATAATAAAAAGTATTTCTACAACATTGGAATGATATCTAATTTTAGATAATGTATTCCTAAATTAACATGAACAATAAAATAACAATTATAATACTAATATCTCTTATGACTAACCCTTACTTATCTAAATGCTATATTTAATTGGAACCCCACATTTGGATCCATATATAATTGTTAATACCTTCTACTACTTCATCATAAACAGTTAGTTCTGTAATTCCCCATTTTATAAGATTTATGCCCCCTCTTAAAGTATAACCCTGGCTATCTAAGTTATATTCCATTCTATGGAATGTTCATACAGTTTTAGTAGCTTTTTATTAGTAAAATTACTACTTCATTATCAAAGTAGGCACTGTTCACAAAACTTAAAGTTTGTTACTTTGTACTGCTACTCATGCACCTTTCTTAAAGTTTATTAGTTATAATTTGATCACTTACACTTTTCCATGGTGAATTATTACTATATTTACTAGTCTTTTTCTAGTTTTTAATATGAAATATTCAACCATGGGGGAACTGTGAAGACTTGTCTATACAAACTAAATAATAACTTTTTGAATGCACTAATATTTAATACTACTAACACTTTTAGTTTTTGTCAGTTTTACAGTGATATGGTTTTTTAGGGTGTTATACTTTCTCTTTGGGCATTCATTGATTTTGGGGTTTTTTTGGGGGGTTCTTTCCCTATGGGGTTTTTGTTTTATATGGGTCGTCTTAATTATTCTCCTTTCTTCTTTGAGTTTGGTTATTCTTCCTTCTTCTGTAGTTTTGGATTATCCTTCCTTCTTCTTTCTTCTGTAGTTCTTATTTTTATTATTCTTCTTTCTTCTTTGAGTTTGGTTCTTCTTTATTCTTCCTTCTTCCTTCTTCAGTAGTAGTAGTTTTAATTAGTCTTCCTTCTTCTTTCTTCAGTAGATTTAGTTAGTCTTCTCTCTTCTTTAGTTTTAATTAGTCTTCTTTCTTCCTTGATTTTAATTATTCTTCTTTCTTCTCTCTTCGGTAGTAGTAGTTTTAATTATTCTTCCTTCTTCTGTCTTCTGTATCTTTGATTGTTCTTCTTTCTTCATTCTTCAGTAATAGTAGTTTTAATTAGTTCTTCTTTCTTCTGTCTTCTGTATCTTTGATTGTTCTTCTTTCTTCAGTAATAGTAGTTTTAATTATTCTTCTTTCTTCTGTCTTCTGTATCTTTGATTGTTCTTCTTTCTTCATTCTTCAGTAATAGTAGTTTTAATTATTCTTCTGTCTTCTGTATCTTTGATTGTTCTTCTTTCTTCATTCTTCAGTAGTAGTAGTTTTAATTAGTCTTCTTTCTTCTTTAGTTCTAATTATTCTTCTTTCTTCTGTCTTCAGTAGTAGTAGTTTTAATTATTCTTCCTTCTTCTGTCTTCTGTATCTTTGATTGTTCTTCTTTCTTCATTCTTCAGTAATAGTAGTTTTAATTATTCTTCTTTCTTCTGTCTTCTGTATCTTTGATTGTTCTTCTTTCTTCATTCTTCAGTAGTAGTAGTTTTGGTTATTCTTCTTTCTTCTGTCTTCTGTATCTTTGTTTTTTCTGGTCTGGTTTCTTTGACGGGGTATATTAATTGCCTGCTTCTATCTTTCCTGGGTAATTTTGTTATTATTATTTTTAGTCTTCTGGGTTTTTAAATTTGTATTATATTATATTATTTGCAGAAATTTTCTTTATTCAACCTTTCTTGTGAATATATTATTAAACAGTGCATTTTAATTAATTCTCATCTGGATATTCCATATATTAGAGCTTTATTAATGATCATTGGGTAATGCATTTGTGTGGATTATCTGTCACGCTACAGATTGCTCTCTTCCAGAAGTGATTAGTTCAGATCATACTTAGTTTGTCTGAAATAATTGCTTATGACATTATATTATAAATTATATTTCTTTTACTTCCTTCACATTTCTAAAAATTATTTCTCCTATATTTTTGACCTTATCTATATCTCATTATTAACTGGATTCTTACTGATAGTAATAGTCATCTGAGGTTCGTTATTTTTTATTTTTCCATTTTCTTCTTAACTCGTTTCTTTATCCTTGGGATATTTATTCCCTAAAATTCCCTAACACGTTAGCTGGGGCAGTGTCCAGAGGGGCTCTGTAGGCATCTCACTCTGCTGGCCATACTACGTCATTTATTGATTACAGAGGTAAATCATCTCTGACCAATACATAATAATACTGCTGGACTTATCTCAGACAGTCATTAATAAAAATTATATAAGAATAGTCCACCTTATGACTATAAAAAAAAAATTAAATATCTTTGGATATTTCACTTCGTATACGAACAGATCTATTAATATTTCTATCTTAGTGAATCTCTATCTCAGTTATTTTTCTCAATGGTTAGCTCTGTTGGCATTTTATTTCTCCTTGTGGTTGGAAGCTGGTATAATATAATTATCACTCCTTATTCAGTGTAAAGTTTTTAATTCTCTGTCATTTTTTGACTGTTATCACAATCTCCTTCTGGTCGTTGGTAGCATATATTTTGTATTATATTTTTGTTCCTTTCTTAATTCTTGTGAATCGTTCCACTAGTACTGTTTTTTCAATTACTCTTTTAATTGTCTTTTTAATAATTGACATTGATTATATGATCATCTTTTTTTTATGGATTTATTTATATATGGTTTTTTCTTTCTTAATCAAAATTTTATTTTGCTCTTGCTTTTTATCCAAATGCACTCTTTATTATTAATGTCATATGTTTACTATCTCTGTTTATTTGACATAAAATTCTCATTAATTTCACTTCACAATAAGTTTATTCATTTAAATTGTATCAGTGGTTTGTACTGCCATTTCTTTATTCTTGAAAGTTTTTCAGAATTGGTTCCATATATAATTGTTTGTAATGTTTTATCCAAATTACCTTTCTTCTTGTTCATTTCTAAAGTTGTTTTAAGATAAGGTTGTAAGTTGTTCTTACTTGGGTTTTTGAATTTTGATGATTTAATTCAAAATTCCTTTTCTCTTTGATTCATAAATTGTTTCCTAAATGGTAGGCAGTAAGTAGTCATTACTTCATTTTTGAATTTAGTGGTTTAATTCAAAATTCATTTTCTCTTTGATTCATAAATTGTTTCCTAAATGGTAGGCAGTAAGTAGTCATTACTTCATTTTTGAATTTAGTGGTTTAATTCAAAATTCATTTTCTCTTTGATTCATAAATTGTTTCCTAAATGGTAGGCAGTAAGTAGTCATTACTTCATTTTTGAATTTTTACTTTTTTAATTCATAAACGGTTTTCCAAATAATAGGTAGTAAGTAGTCATTACTTCATTTTTGAATTTTTACTTTTTTAATTCATAAACGGTTTTCCAAATAATAGGTAGTAAGTAGTCATTACTTCATTTTTGAATTTTTAGATTTAAATTCTTTCTTCCATACATTCAATTACTCATAATATTTTTTCATAAATATGGTTAACATATCATATTATTACCCTAAATATGGTATTAGCTCTCTTCTTTTCTTTATTTCAAATGTACTTCTTATAATTATTTTTCTTTTAAATACCCAGGTTGAAGATTTTTATTAGGTTGGACAATTGCTCATAATTTCTTTTTCTTTGACATAGTTTTTTGCCATTGCCGGTTATCATAACATCAGTCCCTTTTTGTGGAGGTGTATGGTATTAGACTTAACCGTAGTCTGTCACTTCATTTGCTCTCATTGTCCGGATGACCATAGTCTTCATCATCGTTCCGGTACTAGTGACATCTCTAGCCTTTGTCTTGTATTTCATTTTTCTAGCTGCTATTCCTTTGTTGGCTGCTAAGCTTATTCGGCTCCCTCTATCATAGTGTTTTATACACCAGTACTTCTCTGGTCCATATGTGGTATTGCATGAGAAATATCTGTGAGGATCTTCATCTGAATTATTAATTATTTGCTTATCTGAAGCCCCATAATCTGGTTCATCATCACACATCCACCCTGAAGGAATACATTTTAGTGTACCTGTATACTGGAACTGTCCTGGATGGTACACTAATGGAACACATCCTGGTGATTCATCTGTGCCGTCATCACAGTCTGGTAAGATGTCATACTTCCATCTTTTTGGAATACACTGTCCAGTCCTGCGCTGGAACTGATCTAGTCTCCATGTTTTACTCAGTTTACCTCTGGTCCCTTCCCAGTGATAAACTACTGTCTGCTGGTAAACCATCTCTGAGATTACCCTTAATCTACTTCCATTATTCCTGGAACTCAAGATTTCTTCATGGTTGGTAATAGGGATATTATCGTCATCAAATAAACCATGGTTCATCATTTCCATTTCTTCCTTTGTTTTCATTACATTTCTTAGATACATTCTCCTTTTCCTTTGTTTAATATTTTCTTTGTTTCGGTTAGTTTCAATTTCAGGTACTACCATTACTTGTTCCTGCCTTATATCATTTGGTACTTCTTCTGGTTCTGGTTTGCTATCATATTTTATTTCTTTGGTCCTCTCCTCTTCTTCTCTTTTTAATCTGTCTTCTCTCCTTTCCTTAATCCATTGTTGATGCTCCTCTTCCCTTCTCTTACTGTTCTCGACCATTTCATTATGCATATCATCTAGCTTCTTATTGACCTTTTCTATTTGGTTTCTCCATTCTTCCTTATCCGTGGCATCCATGTTTTTCATTATACGCTGGAACAGTTCCATTATCCTCTCTGTTCTCGTATCTTCTTCTTGTGTTAGTTCTGCCATTTTGCTTGTCGTTGTTCCCTTTTCTCTGGCTGGCTAACCGCTGCCAAGCTGAATTAGGAATTGGGTAAGTAATTACAGTAATTTCAACCCCTAATTACAGCCCTTTAGTTGGACGCCAAATTATGTAATATAACTATGAATGGTGGTATTAGTAAAATAAATATCGATGTATGTTGATTGTGCTCACCTGTAAGCCCCACTGGTTGGGCTAGCCAAATTATGTAACATATACTTGTTTTATTGCAAATTATAATTAAATTTATAAAGTGTTGCTTGTTCTGGTATTCTGCGGTAATCGAGCCCCACAAGTTGGACTCGCCAATTTTGTAATAATACGATAAATATTAAATATAAAAATAAATAAAAGGTTGATGTATGAGAATTGTACTCTCACTATTGTGTGTAGTAACGTAGCTAATATCTTCTTGTCTTCTAAGCTCTCACTGTTGACCTTCGCTTTTGTAATATAACCCTACTATAATTGTAATTGTATAGTGTTCTGGTATAATATTACCCAGGATAATTTTTATGGTGTGTATGTTCAGTAGTGACGTTCCGCTCTGGGAATCGTCGATTTGGTAAAGTTCCTGGTCTTTGTTATTGGTAATTGGGATGTTATTACCATCAATTAAATAAAGTGTATTTTGCTGTATAGCAAATTGAAATAAAATATAAATTTAAAATTTATATTTATAAAAAAAAATAATTTCGGAACAAATATTTTCGAGGTATTTATGTGCTTAATATTTAGGAATAAATTGAGGTTGTGGATCGTAATTATAATTATAATAGTAAGGTGTTTAATTTGGTAATAAATTTCTGTTCGGTAAATTTGTTAAAAAGATAATCCAATTAACTTCAAGTTAGGCGAAAACGGCTCTCTTCTTCTTACTCTTGAAATGTTGTAGTTTCGCATATACTGCCTTTAAAGATTATCTATTTTTCTTGGTTAATTAATGATTATGTCCTTTTATAAGAGAAATCAACTCCAATTTACCAAAAAACAGACAAATACGTTTATTAAATACAATAATAAGGTTGGTCGATTAATTAATCGAAGTTACAAGCCATATCGAGTTCTTGCTCAGGGTCGGTCGATATTAGAAGTTTTACAATTGTATCATTTAAACAGGTTCTTTGAACGGTTATTTATATAAAAAGGCAGAGAAGGTCAGGGACATGAAAGTATAACACTTACAATTCAAAAAAAAGGTCTTAAATTTAAACAATATACTGGTAATTATTAATAATAAAAGTTTATATATAATTTTGTTCAAACCAGAAAGCAGCCTAGTCGTCTCTAATTGAGGTGACGGAATGGGATCAGAATGGCCGCCTGACGCATGCGCGTTGAAAGCTTCTAATGTAAACAACGTACTTGTTGAGATAATATGTCCCTTCTTTGGTTAAATGTTCTTCACTACGGTATATGATCTTCTGGGGTATAGTTTATTGTCACTGTTGTTAGATGGAAACGTTCACTTGGTGTAAAAATGTTGTTAAATAAGTATATCAACTGGTGTTTATGTGTCAGTTAACCTCGAATTTTCACTTGGTGTTTGATGCGATTTCAGTGTTATTTCAATGTAATTGGTTATATGTGATTTCGTTTATAGGTGTTATGTAGTTCGTGGGTCAACTTCACCACTTCACTTTCATTAAAATAGTTAAAAATTTAATTTACATAAAATGATTCAGAACTCCGTTGTAGCATAACGTCCATTAAAGGTTGGTTCAAACAAATATTCACGAGAAGTGCTCTCTTCGAGGTATAATAATGAACTGTCTGTATTTCCTTCATCTCATGAAAATCTTAGCCTATATAATATAGTTCAGACATTGTTAAAAATTGCCATAACTTCCGACACGTTTTAAAATAGTACACTATGTTCATAAAATAAATTCGTTATTAGTTAACTGTTTGCAATATAAAATACATATTCGTTTTCACTATTCTATTCTACTTATTTTGATAGTAATTAAGTTAGTATTACAAACTTTTATGAGAAAATCATATTTCTTATAATTTTTTGGGAGGTAGGCCTAAAGTTATACTTCCCTGTCTTCTATGTAAATAATAGCCATTTTAACTAATATAATTATTATTCTATGAAATCTGAAATTTGTATAATTATCAATTCTCACTTATTTTATTGCAATTTACTATACTAATGATGGTTTTTTCACATAATTCAGTTGTATATGATTCCCCTTCTGATAAAGTTAGTGAACCTATTTCAGTTTCAAATGGTATTTCATTAGACAATCAAATAATTTTACTCATATAATGACCATATCTTTAGAAAGCCTTATTTACATAGTATTTAATATGTTGGGTGTATCTTGCCTAAATATTGTCAGTTTGCCTGGTTTATAAGATTAGGTTTATTAATTATTCTGCATTCTAACTTTATTATATTGCCTAGATTTGAATTGTGGCCATTTGCAGAATGTTTTACTAATGTAATTATTTTATTTCCTTCTCTGACTTCTGACTCTGATATATTTGATTAAAAATTAGTTCTCTGATCTGGCATAACAGTAACTACAGATTATACAATTAAAATATAACACCCAGATATATAAAACTGGTGTTCTTAATAACATTGTTTTGGTATATCACCTAATAACATAATAAAAAGTATTTCTACAACATTGGAATGATATCTAATTTTAGATAATGTATTCCTAAATTAACATGAACAATAAAATAACAATTATAATACTAATATCTCTTATGACTAACCCTTACTTATCTAAATGCTATATTTAATTGGAACCCCACATTTGGATCCATATATAATTGTTAATACCTTCTACTACTTCATCATAAACAGTTAGTTCTGTAATTCCCCATTTTATAAGATTTATGCCCCCTCTTAAAGTATAACCCTGGCTATCTAAGTTATATTCCATTCTATGGAATGTTCATACAGTTTTAGTAGCTTTTTATTAGTAAAATTACTACTTCATTATCAAAGTAGGCACTGTTCACAAAACTTAAAGTTTGTTACTTTGTACTGCTACTCATGCACCTTTCTTAAAGTTTATTAGTTATAATTTGATCACTTACACTTTTCCATGGTGAATTATTACTATATTTACTAGTCTTTTTCTAGTTTTTAATATGAAATATTCAACCATGGGGGAACTGTGAAGACTCGTCTATACAAACTAAATAATAACTTTTTGAATGCACTAATATTTAATACTACTAACACTTTTAGTTTTTGTCAGTTTTACAGTGATATGGTTTTTTAGGGTGTTATACTTTCTCTTTGGGCATTCATTGATTTTGGGGTTTTTTTGGGGGGTTCTTTCCCTATGGGGTTTTTGTTTTATATGGGTCGTCTTAATTATTCTTCTTTCTTCTTTGAGTTTGGTTATTCTTCCTTCTTCTGTAGTTTTGGATTATCCTTCCTTCTTCTTTCTTCTGTAGTTCTTATTTTTATTATTCTTCTTTCTTCTTTGAGTTTGGTTCTTCTTTATTCTTCCTTCTTCCTTCTTCAGTAGTAGTAGTTTTAATTAGTCTTCCTTCTTCTTTCTTCAGTAGATTTAGTTAGTCTTCTCTCTTCTTTAGTTTTAATTAGTCTTCTTTCTTCCTTGATTTTAATTATTCTTCTTTCTTCTCTCTTCGGTAGTAGTAGTTTTAATTATTCTTCCTTCTTCTGTCTTCTGTATCTTTGATTGTTCTTCTTTCTTCATTCTTCAGTAATAGTAGTTTTAATTAGTTCTTCTTTCTTCTGTCTTCTGTATCTTTGATTGTTCTCCTTTCTTCAGTAATAGTAGTTTTAATTATTCTTCTTTCTTCTGTCTTCTGTATCTTTGATTGTTCTTCTTTCTTCATTCTTCAGTAATAGTAGTTTTAATTATTCTTCTGTCTTCTGTATCTTTGATTGTTCTTCTTTCTTCATTCTTCAGTAGTAGTAGTTTTAATTAGTCTTCTTTCTTCTTTAGTTCTAATTATTCTTCTTTCTTCTGTCTTCAGTAGTAGTAGTTTTAATTATTCTTCCTTCTTCTGTCTTCTGTATCTTTGATTGTTCTTCTTTCTTCATTCTTCAGTAATAGTAGTTTTAATTATTCTTCTTTCTTCTGTCTTCTGTATCTTTGATTGTTCTTCTTTCTTCATTCTTCAGTAGTAGTAGTTTTGGTTATTCTTCTTTCTTCTGTCTTCTGTATCTTTGTTTTTTCTGGTCTGGTTTCTTTGACGGGGTATATTAATTGCCTGCATCTATCTTTCCTGGGTAATTTTGTTATTATTATTTTTAGTCTTCTGGGTTTTTAAATTTGTATTATATTATATTATTTGCAGAAATTTTCTTTATTCAACCTTTCTTGTGAATATATTATTAAACAGTGCATTTTAATTAATTCTCATCTGGATATTCCATATATTAGAGCTTTATTAATGATCATTGAGTAATGCATTTGTGTGGATTATCTGTCACGCTACAATATGGATATTAAATAATAGTAATAATATCAGAAAGGACTGGTAATAGTTTAAGTGTTCATAGGATTAAAACGTTTAAATGGCTAATATTGTTCCAAGCCATGAACTCCATATTTTTGAAGGAGTTCTTATACAATAAGATTTATATGTTTAGAATAAGTTATATTAGTTAAATAACAGCATACATACCAATTAAAATGTTTCAGTATGTATTCTGTATTAATTAACAAAAGGAGTTAAATGTATGTTAACTACAATTTCAGCAAACATGTCCAACTTTACAGAATGCTGAGTGATGTTAATTATTATTTTTATAACAGTAGCATGAATTAGATGCTGCACATCTCAATGAGTTTGTAAATAATTTTATTTTATGTCACGATAGCTATTAAGAGTCAGAGTAGGAGTAGAAATAAATTTATTTGAAAAAACCAGACATGTAAAATACTAAACTCTAGGCCAAATAATGAATTCACAGAAACTCAATATAAACCAGTTAATTCACCTATGAATCATGTAAACTGGCAAGATTTAGGTAAGGTAGGTCAATTAACGACTATTGTAAATGAACCTATGATTTAAAAAGGTAATATAGAAAAATACCTTAAATTATTGAAAATTTTTGAAATGTATAAATTAACTATTTTTAAAGAGGAATGTTAAATTCAGAAATTATCACTAAAAACCAGTTCAAATGTTCAATTTATATGTAATTAAGGAAGGGAAGGGGTTTATGACCATTTGAAATTTATTATAATGGTATTAATAACACTTAAAATGGTAGTAAAAGTATATGAAGGCGGAAACCAAGTTTTGGGCCTAGATTTCCAAAAAGAAAGAAATTTGGTAATTTCAACAAAAATCTCAACAGATATGGACTATAACATATTAAATTAAGCAGAATGAGATAAATAAACCAATTATATGGTTAATAATTCATGAAAGCGAATAATAAACTAAAATTATTCCATATATAATGTAATTTGTAATCATGTATATGGGAAGTAACAATTATTTTAACAATACTTTTCAAATATTAACTTGGCAAGATTTTTACTAAAGTGGAGGAAGTTAGTTAGTTCTTTGTTAACGCTCAAACTGAACAGTTTATGTGAAATTGCGTTCTTTAAAACCGTATAATGAAGTACTAAGGTTATACCGAAAAAAGTCTGTGTGAACGAGAGTTACTTAAATAAACACCTTTCCAGTAAAAACATCTAAAAACTTCAACGACAACAGTGAAAACGAACACCACACTACATAATACCAGTGATATAAAACATTAAAACTACATATCAGTAATAATTCGAGCTACCACAGAATAACCGTTTTTGCGTAACGGACAAATACCAGTGAACACATCTAATATAAAATAATTAACACCAGTGGACACTAAACACTCATCCAGACTATCCCAAACAACATATTAGACAGTTTACATAAGTTCGGGGATCTTTAAAACAATTATAAAGTTGATTTTATTGTGAGATTTGCTCGCTCCGAATATTGCAATAACCTCTTCACTTTTGATGTCCGCCATCATGGAATCGAGCTGCACTGCCTCCAACATTGAATGACTACAGAGCCTGCAGTATTGGTTTGAAAACTCAACTATATTAAACATTTTATAAAGATTATTCACATTTGTTAGATACTATTTATTTAAAATAATTTATTGTAAATGTTATACTTTCTCGTCCTGCCCTTCTCTGACTATTATAATATAATCGCTCCAAGAACCTTTTTATAATACTTATAAGAATTTTTAACCTATATGATCATATCGATTTATTCCTGAGACGGAGTCGACAATTGCTCAAAATCGATTTAATATCGATCATTATTTAATTCTGTTAATAAATCAATTCATTTCAATTGTATGGATTAATAAATTATTTCACATGGTAATTTAAGTTTTTAATTAAGCAACGAGACTTCCTGAAAGAAGAAAATATTAACAAAAGGTGAGATACTGGAGCAACACGGAAGGTCGTTAATCGATTGCTGACAGGAGTTAATCTGTTTAACTCCGGACTTTGTTAAGATCTTCAAGAAGTGCGAATTAATTAAAAATTACCTGATCAAATTTTAGAAATTCAATTAAAACCATAAAACAGAATTAATTCCAAATTATCTACACTATAAACAAACATAAAATTTTTTTTTAATATAATTTTTTTTTAAATAAAATTTTTTCTTTCTTTATCTTTATTTGTAACTTTACAGAATACAGGGTTTGGTTACAATATGTATGTGTAAATTAATGAGCAACGAGTACATAAATGTGTAGTTTTATGTGATATATCTAAAAGTCCTTCTTTTTGATAGTACTGATAACATTCAGATCGATATAAAGCCATGAAAATTGTTTATCTACGTTCAAAAAGTCCTTATTCGCAAATCCTTTGCTACATTAATGTATGCATGTTAGGTAGGCCTACATGAAAGGATGTTCTCTTGTCACTAAATTCCATAATCTTAAGTGATCTTAAACACATGTTTAGATCTAAAACACGTACACCGGAGTGTGTTTTTAGAGTATTTGATTTTTTTAAATGTATAGTTAACTTTTCTTACAACAATAACAAAATAGAAACGTTTAAAAATTACTCATTATGCGGAATGTAAAATGTCCAATCTCACTGAATAGGAAGAAAAAAGTTAATACTGCTAGGCATATTACAAAAGTAGGCGTACTGACAGTTTTACCAAAAATGTTTAATACACATAGAGTTTGCAGTTATATAGAGAACCGTAAAGTCTGTAAGACTTAAGTAATTCCTAAAACTACGGCAGTTAGTCATTGTCTCCGCAACAAAAACCTATCTCCTACAGAATTAGTTTCCCAATCTGGATAAAGTGGTGGTGAAATCTTCACCACAGCAATTTACCGAAGTAACTTAAAACTTCTTTTGTTTACTTTCAGCTAAAGTTTTATTTTACTAGGATTATATAGAGGATTTCTAGTCTAGGTCTAACAATGTTAGAAAGAAAATAATTCGATTTATCAGTGCTTCAAAATCAAACATGCGATTGTCGGGTTAATTGATAAAACGTCACACGTTAAAGAGAAATAACTTACTGAACGTTATAGAACTAAGTAAACTAAAGACATTATAACTTACAGAAACTTAAATAACACTAGAATGGAATTTTTACCACACATTGAAATCATCAGTCACAAATATTAGGATGTAATTAATTGGTTTTATGTAATCTTGATCATTCGTCCTTAATTTAAATATCTCCATTTGTTTCCAAATATTTTATAATGGTGACTATAAACATATAAATATTACTTTATATATTTTTAAATCTTACACGATTTTTAGCTACGCAAAAGCTGAAGGAATGGATAAAAGTCTCAGTCTTATCTTTAAAAGAAGCTGATTCATTGGAATGCGGCTGATTCGACTTGCCTACGTATTATAATAAAAGTAAAAACTACGAAGATAAAATAGACATTCTACTATAGTATAATATATGGGGTCTATTGTAATATGTCCATAAAAAATGTTAAGGTACTGTATAGATTGTGGCAGTAGCACTATAAATATTTCGTATCGTGAATTAATTTCTCTCTCCTTCTTTCTGTCCCATTATAATTGTGTTTATTTAGGCAGAGGTACGTGCAATTAATTAGAAACAGCATTCAGTTTCAGTGTAAGGTACCTCACTGGAGTATATCTATGATGTGAAGGTGAAAATTATTTCAGCGCTGGTTTAACAGAAACTACTGTTTAATGTCAACTCTGAGGAATGGTAACTTACTTGTAAACTTGAATAACGATACACTACAGCTACATTACAAGATTGTATACTAAAGCGGTGACATGTATACAATACATAGTAAGAATACACTAGACCAGCTAGAACGTATGTGTTTATAAACGTTAATGGACTGTTGTATGACAAATGGAAAACTCTAATACAAATGGCAAAGTGTAAAGTACGGATGGATAGTAAGCTCCTTTAATTTTAATTTCTCACTGAAAATAATGATGCACGAAATAAGTGGCAGTCATAGAATAAGCAGTGTAGTCAGGAAATAACGATATACGTATACAATATAATACATAATATACATATATATTATTATCTTATAATATGTGTATTTTCATATGATGCGTATGAATGTGATTTACATATTTGTATTTTATTTGGTAAATTATTTTGAAAGTAAAGTTGTACAACTGGCAAATTAATTCCCTTATAATTTGAACATACATAATAATTATTAATATTGCTTTTTCTGTCTAATGGGCAGGTGTGATTATAATTAGGTATTAATATATATGGGAAGAATTAAATAGGATTCATCAATAGCGTCTTTTACTAACACAATTTTTAACGTGTTTTACAGACATAATGTTTTATAGATTATATTCATATAGACAGTTCAAATGCGTCATCGGTACTGTATATTACAAAGCGTTTTTACTTTCAGAGCGCGTGTAAAGAGTAAACTTTTCAGACGTTGATAATTAGTACTTAAGCCTGTCCCTGAATGCAGATTACCTAGTCTAATTTACGTTTCGTAAAACACTCTTTCAAGTCACGATCTTGGCTGTGATGAAACTTTGCGTTTATTGTCGATTCCAGCAAACTGGTCGCTTAGGAACAAAACTTATTTTTTGAAAGAAAGAACATTTTAAATTACGCAATACCGTTTGCAGAAACTCCGACCTTGTAGTGGAATCGAGTAAGACGAAGCAAGACGGTAAAGCAAAGAAGAACAATAGTTGAATTGAGAATATAATAAAACGAAAAGAAACTTCTGAACGGTCTTGAATGGTTTTCTCGCCTTCTTGCAATATAAATGTGTAGACTGTTACAGAATAAATACTAGATCACATAATACGATTTGGAACAGGCTACGATTGTCCGATGAACTGAATTAGAACTGAATTACGATCTCATAAAAGTAACGCTGTAAAAATCTCGAATAATAACCAGTAAAGTCTTGTGATTCCCATGGGTATCGTTACAATCGGCCTGTGATCAGGACAGTCAGTGTACTGCAAAATAATAGAGTGTGTTGCCAGCGAAAAAACCAGGTGCGAGCGACATGACTACGGTAAATCTATGGCTATAATGGAAAAGTAGTGTAAATTTATTTTTATATTGTGGAAGAAGAAATGCTGGATTAACTGAATAGATGGAAAACAAAGTTTGTTAACTCTTTTGCTGTATTTGATATTAATTTAGTTTTACCGCTGAGGAACGTGGTAATTCCCGTATCTTTGTGCAACGACATTTTGTATGCCACATTGTGGTGGTTAACGTTTGTACCCCTATTAGTCGAATATTTGTAAATTATTTATTTATCATATTTTGATGGAATTTAGTTTTCCTGCCATGTGTTAAAACCTTATGTCAAGCACACCTTTTTGTCATGTTTAATTTTTATTCACATATTATTCTAGCCCTTCCTACGACAAATGCTGAGAATAGAGTAACTAACATAAAAAGTTTGCTTGAATGGCTTAATGAACGGTTTGTATTATGCGATTTATATTGCATACCGTTAACACATGTGAGGAACAAAATAAACCGCGATAAATAATGTATATAATTTTTTTAACACAATTTAGATAAGTAATGATATTCTTCATACTTACCTTAAAGTAACGAACTTAATGGCCTGCATGTTTGTTAAAATATTTTTATATGTTGTAGTGAAGTTACAACTTTCTAAGCGTTCCATACATTTGAAACGTATAGTTGAATGTGAATGAAAGACCGGTTGATTATCACACGTTTAAAGACTTTTTTCACTGATCATTCCTGGTCATCCGTGTAGAGGAATTGCATTTTCAACACGTTGTCAGCTTAGAATAAGTCTTTTTGTTAGCTTTCAGACAAAATTTCGTTAGATTTGTGAACACGTTAAAGTTAGAATTTCACGTTATATGAAATTTTACGTCATACATGTAGTGAGCAATAAATAACTTAGGCTACGTGTTTAGTACTTCTACGTCGGAAAATTGTTATTCCTAATAGTATTTTATAATAAGTATATTTTATACCTTATTTTATAATAAGTACGGAAATGGTGACTACTTGAAATACACGTAACAACAAAGCGTAGTTCGTTTCGATAAGTAAATTTTAATGAGTAATTTATAGTTACCTAGGAATACAGCATGTTTTAACGACCACAGAAATATGTAACGAGTCTTTTGACGAAAAACAATTCAACTTACGGAAGAAAATTTTCCATCTTCCTAATTTGTGGTAGGAACTTCGTTCGTTGAATGTCCTCTGATTAATGCGTTATTTCTCCCATCCTGTCGTAGGCTTACTTTGTTGTAGAACTGCTAGCTGCTGCTGCTGCTGCTGCTAGTGCTCAACAAGGCCTCTCGGTGTCGTCAACACTACCGAGTTCAAAAGCCTCGTTAAGCGTGACACAACAGCTAGCAGTTGCAATGAAGTACAACAAAGCTGGCGTGATGAAGACGGCCAAACTGAAAAACCTGGCTATTATAATCGAAGGCAATAGAGTTTAGGAAATCAGGATCATTTGTAATACTTTCTATTTCAAAAATGCCTGACTGCCGCTCTTTAAACAAAAAGATACCAGTGCAGCAAATAAAAAGACAATTGTACGGAAAAATTTTACAGGGGATGCACATTGTTCCAAAACAGGCATGTGGGTTAAAGCGTCTGTGTAAAAACAATATTCAAAAAAAATATAAGCAGAAATATGAACATTTTAGAATTTCCGAATTTACATTTATTTAACAAACTTTACTGTTTCTGTTGAAACACTTCATAGAAATTCAACATGTGTGGTTGGCAACTACGCCAACATCAAAACACTCGCAACTAAACAGAGAATGACTGACTATACATAGCCATTTTGTGCTTAAAATCCATTTTAGCTAACGTATGAGCTGCAGAACGGTACCATCGCAGCAAATGGCTTGTATGTTAGCTGCCATGGTAATGTGAATCTAAGCCCCTTTGTATGTTACTGGACGCATTGATTACTTTACTGTAGCCACTATCTTGCAATAAAGATAAAATATAATGCAGATACAGTAAATATTAATAATCATTTCATTTCTTTTTGTTTTAGGTCTCCCGCAGACCACTAGACCATGACGATCCACCCAATGGGACAGAAAGACACCCAGTAGAGGAACAGGGGACAAGTGTGATAGAACAGTTTGTAGAACCTTAGTATACTATACTTGAAAAAACATAAATCTGAAGAATTTACTACGTCAAGTAATAAGACGTCTGTGACAAGAAAAAATAGATTACACAATAAATTGTAAGTACTACACATCTAACAAGCCACGGCGTAAAATAGATGTGACATAACAACACGTGGAGTCAAAAAATTACATCCATTACTACCCTTTGCAACATCTTTTTGCCACTAAAGAAGTCGAGGAAGACAACATAGAGGTTGGCACACTGTTGGACTATATGATCATGCATGTCCATCAATAAACTTGGAACTTACCCGAAGTTTGTAGGTAGGATCTTTACACCAGTAGTCATGGACAATCCACTAAGTCGAAGAAGAACTCGATCAAAAAAGAGCAGGTATGTATGAGTTCTTCTAGTCAAGAGTGAAGGAAGGCCAAGAGCTTTTCTCACCTCTACATCACGACCCAATAGGTTGAATCTGTTGGTCGTCTAGTGCAAGAAGCTTCTCTAAACTCCCCCAGTGGAGTTAGTTGTGTACTCATGGTTCCTCTTCCATATGACTTCTAGATTGCTTCGTATCAATGCTTTGTAAAGAGTCACATAGGGATCAGTACTCTTAAAGTGTCTCCCAGTCTATTTAATAAGGCCTAAATTTGTGTGGGCTTTAGAAACAACACTTTCAACATGATGAGGGAAGAGTAGCTTTAATCCAAAAGAACATCCAGATCAAATTCTGTAGATTCTTTCCTTCTACAGCCACATGTCTGTCGTATAAGCATAACAAGACTGATTGGACCTAAGAGTGTACGTGGCTATTACAGTTATTTTATGATTTAGTGACATGCAATTCCTCACGTGCCCACTGTACAGGATTATCTATACATTGTTGAATTATAAGACGCTCCTTCTTGCCACTAATGGGAAGTCATCATCTTCAAACGACTAGATATCACAATTTAGGAAGAATGTTATGTCATTAATAAACATTTAAAAAAATACCTCTGCTCAACAGTCCGTTAATTACCAAGGCACACCGCGCGGCTTTTATGTTTAGTGTGGGGTTTGTAAAGCCCCTAGTTGCGGTATCAGCAGCCAGAATTAATAAACATTAAAAATGGAAATATGGTAAGAACTGTAACTGTTATGTTTGGTTTTGAGCCCGAAGTAGACTAACGAAGACAATTCCACGTCGTCGAATAAGTGAATGACATTGGTCTCAGCCCTCAGCCATATCAGGTGCAAATCGTGTCACGAACTGCGGCTTCATCTTCTAAATAGTAAATTGTTTCCTAGCTCCCTGCTGCATCCAGTAATTGAGCCGACGTCCTCGACTTTAGCCGAATCGAGTTGTTAGTCATTTTTGGATTCTTGCTCTTTTTAACAACCGTAGCCTAAACCCCTTTATAGCCCATAGGAACTGTGTCCAAATCTACATCCCTAATTTCCAGAGCAGCATTGGGTGCCAGGAGAAGAGAGGGAGCTGATCCCTGCTGACTCCTGAAAGATGAACTCCTTTCATCGAAGCCTTCATGGCTGGGACTTCTTTATCGCCGCCTTTTTTTGGCTGATTACTTTTTTAGTGTTACGAACTTTGTCTAACTGAAGCTCAGCGTTAGTGGATTTTAGACCAATATTCTCTTCACGGAAAAGACTAATTTCCTCCTTACAGACTTTAGCTCGTTCCTAAACAAGTCTACTATTCGCTTTGTCTGCTACTGCAGCAGTACATTAAGCCGATTACATATGTTGTCATGAAATCATCTTTAGTGCATCATTGACGCTTTCCTTAATGAAATCGGCTTTACCAATGTCACACCTCCTAACAGGCGTATCATCATTTATCAGCTTCGGCCTCTTCATGCACTCAGTGCACTCAAAGTCTTCCCACATCTAAATAATATCCATCTTCTGTGATATTCAGACAAGCGAAATAGAACCTCTGACTGCACACAGAACAATCGAGAAAATTTTGCTTTCCGAAAAGGTCTTATCACAGTGCAAACTCTTATACTTGCTACTAGGTCTCATAATAAAAGAATAGAGAATACCTCTTTATTTATTTAAAGTAAAGAAAGTTATAAAATTTATACAAGTGGCAGTACCACTCTTAGTCAAGCAAACTAATACTAAGAAGAAAACCTCGAGTGAAAAAACTGAAAATTATTATTCTTTAATAAAACAATATGTATTTTACCTAAGAAATCCTGCCGATGGCCTACGGCAGGAACAGACTGGTCACACTCGACCTGCCAGAAGATCAATACGCTGACCTCACAACGTACCTACAGAAGGTCAAAAGAAAGCAATGCGTGGTTTTCTGTCGTCCCCAACGCCTTAAAGCAATGAACAGCACGAAGACTGACACTGACTGTGAGTGACTGCGCTCAAGATCCTTGACCAGCCCAAACCGATTGAACTCATCCAGAGAGCCCAGCTCACTGGGAGGTAAGCCCCGTTTGCTCAAAACGTTAACGGCCTATGACATAAAGCTAGCAAAACGAACGCGATAGAAAATAAAATACATTCAGTTTCGAAGAAGCAAGACTGAGCAGCAGAAGGATCGAGCCAAATACCGAGAAGCAATGTAATATTAATAGAAATAATAATAATAATAATAATGTCCCGCCAAACTACCGGAAGGTGTGAGTAATGACTTATGGTATAATTCCCCTATGAAGGTAAATAAGCCAACGACACACCAAGTGATGAGGGACGTAAGACACCTGCAGGTGGCTAACACGTTCTGGAGACCGAGTGTCAGCCGGTATAAGTTGTACATCCTCTGTTTGTCAGCAGTAAAAATTAGGGCATCTTCTTGGCCGTGGGATAAGAAATTGCTCCTAAAGAACTTTTCTTGGGCTTTTGTAATAATAATAACAACATTTTATTATTATTATTAATGACAAAATGAACTACTTTTTAGGTACATGAAGAACCGTAAGATACATGCCTTCATGCGTAAAGTACAGTAGAAGGGAACTTAGCACTCGTACGCTGTAAAGGGGAAGAACATTTTAGGTTGGTCTCTTTTATATATAAAAGTATTTGTTTTTTACAGTATTTGTTTTCAAAATCTCATGCTGTAGCTATCAGGGGACACTATATTTTACAGTTTAACACTTTTTAATCAGTGAACGTATCATCCAAATGGAAATTTGTAATTGACGAATTGTTTATCAATTGATGCTTGAGCCAACAAATTTTATACAACAAGAGACATTTACAAAACGACTAATTGACAAATATTTTTTGATTTATTTAATTTTTCACAATTATAATGGTTTCTCATCTATTACAAGTGCACACACAAAAATGTCTTATAATAAAACTGCCTTTAAAAGAAGAAAAATTTCAAGCATTTGCAGTGAATATTGGACTGTCTCCGAATGCAGAACACCTACTCTAATTTAAGTTTGGGGAGTTCTTTTCTAGTCACGAACTTGGCAATGATGAAACTACTTTACGTGTTTCACTGTCTTCAACAAACTAGTAACTTTAGAACGAAACTCAATTTTCAAACGAAAGAAAAATTAGTGAGCAAGCTACGCACTGTGCCTCCTCCCCTCAACTCTTTCTATATAGTCTGAACGAACAAGCAAGAGGTAGAGATAGAGAAAACATTGCAGACAGTTAGGCTTTAATGTTACGCAGGGAACGTTACAATTATTCTCTCTTAAGACTATGCATAATCAGAAACAATTTACATGTCCGTAATTAAGCGTAAGCCACACGCACACACACACACACACACACACACTGTTTGTATAGGATATTATTATCTTATTTAATTTAGTATATATTATTTAATTAACTGTCAAGTAATTACATTTTACTTAGACATCGATGTCGACAACTTGTCAGACAAATTCAGTGACATCTTTTGTCAATTTAAAATGGTTAAAACCCCTGAAATGAAACTGTCAAATACTACAACTAAAAATATAAAAACTTCTAGACTTACTCTACCAATGTTTGACATAAATCCTTCAGAGTGCATGCATTTTTAGAATTTATTTGGTGTCATTGTCGACCACTCTGAAAATCTGACGCCCTGTAAAAAATTGCAGATTTTAAGAGCTCATCGGTCTGGTCATGCGCTTAATCTGGTTTAGTCCTTGCCTATTACTTCGCATAATCAGAAGAACACTTACGAAATACTCCGAAACACTAAATCAACGTTTTTCAAACGTTAAAAATCTCTCGTTGAAATCTCTTTTACAGTCAGCTGAAAAATTTTGATGTTATTTCTGACAGACATGAATTCATAATAAATTAGCCACACTTCAGTTATCAACGAATGCGTTCAAAAGTCTGAATATTCACCTGCAAAACCTTTTGCTCTTCAGTTAACTTTATATAAAGTTTCTACTGACATACGTTTAAGTTTCGTACAAAAATGTGACACCATGACTTTGCCAATCTGTCAAAGTTTAATCGACTTTCTGATACATTTAGAAAGCTCATACGATATCATCATATAGAAATCGCTACCCTTTTTACCTGCCTTAAAGTAAAAATCATTTAGCAATTCTAATTGTAAAAAATTAACTCATGCACCGAAACTTAACACCAATAAAGAAAGTTCCCAGAACTTTGTTGTCACAAGCACAATATGACTCCGCCAGATGTTCAGCGTGCCAAGGTCTGCACAAAAGTTTCTCCTGTAATCGGTTTAATAAAATGTCTGTTGAACGTTATAATGTAATCAAACAACAAAAGCGTTTCTTCACGTGTTTCGCTGCACATAACCGTCAGCAGTGCACCTCCAGTAAACAATATCGCCAATGTGGAAGTAAAAGACACAATACATTATTGTACAACGAAGATTTCATAATATCAACGTTGTCAGCTTCAGTAAAACTTACCCAGTCTTCGTCACATGTACTCCTTCACATGTTACAAATACGTTACCTAACCAGTCCCCAACGCCCTTTTGTGGTCATGCTGTCTAACGCTGTTAATGAATACGTTCTTTTAAGTACCGTAAAGATTCTAATTGAAGGTGCTTTCGGTCATCGCCAAACTGTTCGTTGTGTCTTAGAATCAGGGAGTCAGCGTAGTATTATCACTTCTGAGTGTGTTGAACGTCTTGGAGTAAACAAACATTGAATCGACCTGCTCTTAAACGGAATGAGCTCACAACAAACTAAAATTGAACAGACTGCTGACCTACAAACTTATGCTAAAGAGTGGAGATATTGTCCTGTTTGCGTGCAAACCCTAGTAATGGCTTGTATCACAAGTTGCTTACCTTCAGAACGTTTGTCTCAAGGTCTATATTCAACAATTGCTCACCTGCCTCTTGCAGATGATGAATTTCATAATTCATCAAAAATTGAAATGCTAATCGGTATGATACTTCTTCTTATGTCATTGTCGACGGTCCCAACACGAATATTTGAGTAACTCCCTCAGCCATGAAAATAACCTTCGCATGTCTTCGCATGCCTACTTTACTTTTGAACCGTACACTAATCACAAAAGTGGACACACCCAATGGCAAGCCTTCTACGCTTTTCGTCACCTCCACAGAATCTATCGATAACCTGTTAAAACGATTTTCTATGTCAGAGGATATTTACGTGCCAAAATGTGCTGCTCCTGATGAAGTGCATTGCGACACCTTGTTTGTTTCTACCGCTATGGGACAACATGGCTGGCTGCATCAAGAGCCAAAATGCTCCCGCGCTAGGTGCAAATCGCAAGTCAGCCATTAATGAATTTTTAACTCTCGAACGTTGCCTATCCACCGATGAAGAAGTGAGTCAGAGTTATCACGATTTTATGAAGAAATATTTTGTTTAAGCCTCAAATGTGACCAAAGGTATTAACATCACGCAGTTAATATTTTGTAATAAGCCAGCGCATTACGATTTCAATCACAAAGATTACTTAAATACAGATCTAGGCTATTATTCAGAGCATGAAATGACATTAAGTCCTTGAATATTTCCTGAATATGTGGTGGCTGAGATGCAGGATCCCGGTTGAATGGAGATTAGCCTTATTTATTTCTGTTTTTATGAAAGCTGGTAGAACTATGCCATCACAGTATAAGCTTGATAAATACAACTTACCAGTTATACAGAAAAATTATTAATGATATACTTCGTTCTATCTCGGGTATTTTACTTCTTGGCGAATATGCAGGATTTCGTAGGGGCCGATCTTCCATTGATGTCGTATTCTCTATGAAAATATTGAGTAAGGAAAGAAGGGAATTTATTTTGGAGACACCATGCCTTCAATGACTATGAGAAAGTATCAGGGGCGTATTTACGGGGGGGGGGCGAACGGGACCGGACCTCCCAGAGGGTCAAAAAAGTTGACGAATTTTCTTAATCTCTTAATTTTTAAGTTATTTTATTTTATTTTTTTAAGCTGCATACCCTATTATAGTAATACCTATTTTTTAAATAAACAAACAGATTTATTACACAGCTTTACGTTTGAAAAATGAAATTTAGGAAAATCAATTCATTCAATAAGTATCTTTTAACAATGTTTCAATAACGCGTATTTTTATTGTGTTATTGCCTTTCTTTAATGGAAGTGATTTCAGAATGTTATCACGCAATGTTTAGCCACTTTAAAGATAGTAATATTGATTACTCTTAACTTGTTTTTTCTTTTGTTTGAAGCCGACCCGAGCCCGGACGCCCCTCCCATATTCAAATTCTAGATACGCTACTGTTTGATATAGTTAACAGATGCGTTCAATGGGATATTATGTGTAAGAGAGGTTATCCTAATCATCTTGTAGACGATCTTTAAACCTAACTTTCGATGGTATGTGAACATTAATAAAAGGGGTAAGTTTGACAATAATCACCGTTAGAATTTATCACCTAACATTTCCACCTCTAAACTATCTGTGGTCGTCTTCAGGTGTAAGTTAAACTAGTACAATTAATACAAACCTAAGCCTACCCAAAATTCGTACACTAACAAGCGCGAACCGTCAAAAAATTAATAAACCACCGCCACCTACAAACTTAAACACAACTATACAAAAACTGTATAAAAAATGGCCTCATTCTGTGTACGATAATTCTGTGCAATACTACTTGTATACGTTAAACTGTTCTTATACTATCGTAAAAGGATAGTATCGTCTATAAAAGAGGATTTGTCGGGTGGATTTGCATAAATGACAACACTTATTACGTAGATTATGATACTGATCATAAGTTGGCTAAGTTTCAGTCAATGTATGGCAAAATGTATGACACAGTTCGTAAGTGTTATCGAGGAAAACAAGGAAAGAGACTAGATTAAAATTTTATAAGGTATTAGCTGTACCAGTGTTGTTGTATGGTTCTGAAACTGGATTCCGGTGAACAAACATCTGAGTAGGACGCAGGCATTGGAGATGAGAGTCTTGCGATATATTACAGGCTGCACGCTCATTGGATATAGCAATTTGTCATATGATATTTTTTATATGACATCGTCAGACGCATTGTGAGATTTGTGGTAGATCGACATTATTGCGCTTATTGTTGAGAGAGCGAACTAAATTTACCGTTACCTTCGTTATTATTCCTTTCACGCGTCAACGTAGGAGAAATATTGGCAGGTCTCAACTTTCAGTGAAGTTGTGGTATTTAACTAATACCTCAAACTTTATCTACAGTACTGAAATTAACCTCAGCATATGCAGACTAAAAGATGTGAATACCAATAGAGATATGTATTGTACTAACGATTTCCATACATACCTTGTGTGTGTGTGTGTGTGTGTGTGTGTGTGTGTGTGTGTGTGTGTGTGTGTGTGTGTGTGGTGATTGTTTCTTAAAAATTGGAAACAGTACATAGATTTATTTCAGGACGAGCATAATATTTGTTTCCTTACTATTTCCTGCGATAACAAACTATATTTTAAACATTTTATTTGCACGTATTTGTTTAAACATTGAGTACTAATGTTGAGAACACAACAATAGCTGAACGCTATTCTTAATGAAATTCAGCTACGTTTCTTGAGCATCCTTTGAATTAATTTAAATTAATTACGTTATTTTTGTGGCTTTCTGTCTGAAAGCAAATTTTCTTTACTGCATATAAAATGTAAGATGCGATTTGTTTTATCCCAGCTCCATTTATGAACATGGCATCAGGTGTATATAAAATGAACAACTCCAAATACGAAAGGATGCCTTTTTTGTACAATATTTTAGAAGAATGGATATACAAAGTGTCTTATTTAGCACTGACTTACTCTAAGTGAATAAGAACACAATGTCTTTCTGAACTCACTTCAATTTCCTGAGAGTCTACTAGTAAGAATTTCGGTTGGATACCATTTTGCTGATATCGTTAAATGAGAAGCAACGTGCACTCAAGTTGCAACACTGAAACGTTTCCAAATTAAATTAATTAAAAATTGCAATTTCAATTATTCTCCAAAAAATTAGTGGGCAAGAGCAAAGAAAAAATATGAAGGGCATTGTTTGAAGAAATCGGAAAAACTCGTGTATTAAAAAGTATTTAAACAGAAATCTGATGTAACTACCATTAGATTAGTAGGCTATATGCTATAGGGCTAAATTTGAATATAGTGTTCAGTGTCGTTAATTTCAAAATTTGAGATACCAGAGCCTAAAAAATGTAATCACAGATATCATGGAATCATTTAAATATCCATGCAGGGTATATATACCTTTTCCTTTAAATCTTTTACCTTTAGAAGCCCCACGGTCAAAAACGGAAATCAAACTTACGAAAATTAACATTATGAGGCATGAGAAATTTTATTCAAAGTACGAAAACAGTATCATTAAAAATTTGACAAAATTAAAATCTGTCGTCACACCTTGCAAATTTTGGACAACCTTCAAAACCGTTTTAAGTCATGTTTACAAAAAACTCTACATATTGTTATCAATTATGTACACTTGTAAAAAGTATTATAAGTAGGCTTCTAGAGACATCTGTCTAAACATATATAAACTTTAAACATGGGACTAAATTTTTGTCACTTAGGTATCACGGTTATAAATTTAACTACGTAAATCACGAAAACCAGTAAACGGAATTTTTAATGTTTATTGTATTCCTAATAATTATAAAAGAATAATGATTTTCTGCTGTACAACTGTTATTTTACTAAACAAAGTAGTAGAGTAATTGTTCGGAGTTTTGATTATTTTTTTACACTTTAAGATGCAACAAAATGGCCACTGACCGTAGTAATGGATGAGGGTCACGGCCGAAAAACAGAATTACATATACAGAATTAGCGTATTTTTACGGACACCGCTGATAGTTACAACAAATGTCGGGAATATTTCACTGTGTAATAATAATGATTACACAGCCAATTGCCATTAGATCTTTATTTTAAAAAAACTCTTGATGAAACAGATATCGGTTTACTTAATAATATATCAAAGTATAACAGTTAGTTGACTTAATGTAAGACAGTATACAAATTCTTCAACAAATGCAAAAAATTTATTTACATTGTCAAGTACAATAATGGATAATTCATTTTAGTTTTTTGTTTATCATCATTGGTACTTTTATTTCTCTTCTCATATTTTTCAAAGTACTTATTCTGTTACCCAAAATTAACTTATTCCCTTAGTTATTTACAATTTTGCTCTTCAAAAAATGTTATTAAAATGTCTGCTGCTCCCATTTCCTCAAAAGGTTTAATTTGTCTTCACTTTACTAAAACCTGTTGTCGCCTTCTGAATCACTTTGTTAAGCCAGCATGTCTTTCCGTGGATAATTACTTTGTCTGATTCAGCAATGTGAATTCATTTATGTTAGTAGCATTTAATATTTTTGGAGAATTGTGGCCACCAAGTCAACAACGCAAATGCGCGAGTTTACTTTGTGTGTGTGTGTGTGTGTGTGTGTGTGTGTGTGTGTGTGTGTGTGTGTGTGTGTGTGTGTGTGTGTGTGTGTGTGTGTGTGTGTGTGTGTGTGTGTGTTACTATGTATACAGTAGCATATTGTGCCGCTGTCACATATTTTTCTCGGCTGACATTAAGAATCATACATATAAAGAATTTTACTCACAGGGTTACAAATTGATTATTTATTGATTTGGTTTTATCTAACAATGAATACATTTCGTTCTAAATATTGAAACACTGTTTCAGGGAGTTTGCTATTTTCTGTCATCTTCGCATCGTATTCAGCACACTTCCAGTGCTTGGTAGTAACCTTGTAGTCGCAGCCATGACTGCCTTTCCCCATTAGTACACGCCTAAACTTACTTGTCGTTACAACCTCCCTAAATCTAGTTTTCGATTAAAGAGACATAATACGGTTAGGCTTTTATAAAACTTTACCAATGTGTAATATTCTCACAAGTTTTCTTGCTTCTCACCCTTGAAAATTGTTTGATAACTTGTACAACGATTGGTACAAATCAAAAAGGGCATCACATCGCCACAGTGTTACAAACACTTTCAGCCGAAGAAGAAATACGTAAACTGTGTAGTTCAGTTATTTTATCAACAACAAACTTCTAGTTGAAGCTAAATCCGCACCATGCCTTACAACTTTCAAACTCCTTGCATAAAGCTGTTTAGGATAAGTAAAAAATAATATTTTACTGACACATTTATAAATATACAACTTTGTGTTTTAATAAACGTATTGTCTACATCAGGATATTATGAAGCTAAAACGTTTAGTGGCACTTGTTGTGTACAAACTGTGCAGTAATGTTTTCGTCTAGGTTTAATATTCTAACGAGGTCAGTACCATCTGTATGTGGTGTTGTGTAAACAATTTTACCACAGCTTGACGCCGACCAAACCGAATACACTAATGTACTTTTGTTTGCTTGTTGTCACGACCTGTTTTCAACCAAAACAAGAATCTGAAATAAAGGCAACATCACTTGCAAACAAAAAGCGTACGTGAAAGTTTGTGTATTGCTCGAACATATTTATAACTTACTACATCTCAATGTCAAACACAATTCAATCACAAAATTATAGATACTGAATATTAATGTCAATAATTAAAACTCATATACCACTTTTAAACTTATAATTTTTAAGTGTTTTGTTCAATTAACTAATATGACGCGGCAACTTTCCGTTTGTAGGGCGACAGCTTGCCAGACGGGAATAAGGTTACAAATCTATTGTTTATTTTCTAGCTGATCTGATCTTATTGTCTTACTATCCATATTTTTATTATATCTGTTTATAGAAATCCTCACTACTGAGGGAATTATAATTATAAATGAACATAACACCGCCAGAGGTTTATGTTCCCATCTTCCCATTATTCGCCCACTCGTCATCAGGGAGGACAGTTATGTTAGATTATTAATTCGGTTATCCCAAATAATAGGGTATAGATTCACACTGTGCCTTTAAAAATTAAATGATTACACAACAGAACCTTAAAAAAAGCAAAAATAAACCCAGGACTAACCAAGAAGAGTTACAATGACCCCATGAGATGGGAAACAGATTCAAAGAAGGGTGGAGAGAGGTAAGCTATAGAGTATTCCACATACTAATCATAAATGTTTACAATATGTTTATCATCATACAGAACAGTGTTTACAAGCTTAGTGATAGCAACATTTTATGCAATAAGTCTTTTGTATACAACATGTAGGCATTATACTCATCTTTTTTATTTTTAAGCTGGATTCTCAGAGGAACCTGTATTCTCCGTATGTGAGGAAACTAGACAATGTTACATAGAAACTTAGGTAAAGCATTCGCTTCAAACAGTGTTTCAAGAATAATCAGTCATCAACGTCATTCATGGTCTGGCCCTGAATATATGTGCAGGTACCCAGCGGGCGTTATATTATGGAAGCAATAGTGAAAAAAAACTCAATATAAACAGGTACTGGAAACCAGACATTTACGTCCTGTAAGAGAGTTTCACGGTTTTATGGTTTCAAGATATGGACTTATTGAGTCCCATTGCCATAAAATGAAGAAAATATTAAAATTTATTAAATAAACAGGTGTTCAGGTATTCCCTCGGCCAGATAATAACTCTCATTTCATCCCTATAAAAATGTTTGTGATTTAACTATGTAGGAAAAAAGAAAATCGATTAGTACAAAGGCTACTAATTGTAATTGTACGAATGTGGAACAATGACGAAGAGATAAAAATAATTGTATAGTGTTAATAAGAAGTATATCAAAGTCATTACAAACTGCAATATAAAATGAAGAAATACAAACTAAGTATTCCTTTTTAGAAAAATACTTAGACACGAGTTTCGTATAGCACGCGTATCCGACTAAAAACTAGTGAAACATGTCTGCTACATCTTTCAAGAACAGACAAAACAGAAGTTACACCTGGTCACATTCACAGCACAAAGTAGCCTGTAGACTACATATGAGATGAATAAAGGACAATTAAATAGGACCTCTGTACAACGATGGTTACTTTCAACGCCTTTCACTCCTCCGCTTAATTTGCTTAGGTAGATGAAAACATTTAGATGGATTCAGAGTAGACTTCTTACATACGTGTTTGGATCCGGACAGACTGCGCTTATAATCGCGTAGAATTAATATTAATAACATAATTGATAAGAACAATATTAATATTGTATTAACAATAATATCAATATTAAAATTGTAATATTAACCATTTATATTTGTCACTCCCAACGTAGTCAGAAACTGAGCGGTTTTTGCTTACAGTCCACATTATTATTCAATACAGTACAATTTTCCTCCATTTAAATTAAACTAACTACAAAACTATTTCCTTTTGATTATTACGGAGCAGCAAATACAATTTAGACTACACTGAAGTACCAGATACGAAAACGACTACAAGACAACCGCGATACGATTGCAAGATGTTTCAACACATCAAAGGTCGTGTCAATAAACTCTCTTCTTTTCTTTCTTCTGTTCAATCATTTTATTTACTTATATTAGTTTGCAGAGTAGAAAATAGAGCGTAATTAGTTTCGATGTCTTTGTACTATTAAACTGTTAGATGTGGTCAAACGTAAGTTCAGAAGATCTTAGAGTCAGAACTTGGATACTGGATAAATATTAAGGCAGTTTTAAGTCAAACTTAAGGGCGATTTTGTTTTGAGTTTCTGGCTGTTTGTAGCCTAAGTGGGCATAATCACTGTTTAGAGAAAATGTAAAACTTCCAAGATTTAAGTTAGAGATTAATTCATATGATTTTATTTGACTATTGATAAACATTATGTTTTTCGTATTCATATTTATTTTAGATATGATTTTTGATAGCTCGTTACACTACCAGCACCACTGTCGAGCACTTGCTAATGATATCACAGAGTGCCTGATCTTTATTTTATATTGTTCACTGTTATTGATATTTGAACAGGCGCGCTTCCAGGTTCATTTTTTGACAGATTATCCAGGTTAGTTTTATCCAGTTACATTCCGACAGTCCTTTCTCGGAAGGAACCGACAATAATCACGGTGTAACAGAAGATACACTAACGGCTGCAGGAACTGATAATATAATTGACAAAAATTAACATTGACTTTTAAAGATTAAGTTTTTCAGAGTTTAAATGAACTTGATTGGGTGATATCTATTGTCTGTTACGTTGGTGTGTGTTGGACAAACGTGAACTTGATTGGGTGATATCTATTGTCTGTTACGTTGGTGTGTGTTGGACAAACGTGAACTTGATTGGGTGATATCTATTGTCTGTTGCATTGGTGTGTGTTGGACAAACATGAACTTGAAGAAACGTTATATACGACAGTTTATTGTAGTCTTTTATATTTAAACTGTCATGAAAGTTCTAAACAACTTTTTCATCTGGTATCAATTATTCTATCTTCACTGTTAGAACACGACGTTCCGTGTGACCATCATAACATGTCTATTGTTTAGCCAGTAAATTACTCATAAACTGAGTAAAATAATAAGAAATACGTTATGTGTGAAGCAGATTCAAACTAAACGTTTTGTGTGCTCTGAATAGACACGTACAGTAATTGAAACCTTATGAAATATGGCAGAGTAGATTTTGTAGCGAAATAGGTGGGATGAGAGGTGCATAAAATGTAGATAACGGTTGTCTTACGCAAGACCTTTAAATTGTTTAAATGTAATTACACATTTTTTTACTCTGTAAGAAAACATAAATAGAATTTTTAGATTTCAGTGGCTGTGCACAGTGTGGTTCTGATCAGATGAAACAACTTTCTTTAATGTGATCGTAAGGCACAAAATGAACTACATGTAGCTATATAACTACCTACTGATACATAGTACGTTAGATAGCAGAAGTAGTGCAGAAAAATAATTGGAGCCTAAACGGCTTATACAGTATTTAATACAAATAGAACACATGCAAATCAATCGGAAGGAAACTATCCTTGATTTTACTCCAGGAATAACAACAATTAGGGCTTAGACTCGATAAATTGCATCCTGAGAAGCAACACTGAAATATATTATCTTACTTTTCAGGGATTAGACATTTATGGCCTGAGTTTAAGTTTAGAACCTAATGAGGACCGTGCTGTATAAAGTGCCTCTGATATCGCCCCACCATTGGATCATAAGTCGTATGCACCTACAACGGTAATATGAAATTACATTGACTGTAAGTGTATGTACATTTAGCGTTCCATGACTTAAACTTTATTACTAGGTATAACAGCGTCTCTACTAAAGTAATTATTAAGTAACGGTTGCTACCGATCTCAAGTTACACTGTGAAGTTATTAATGTCTACTTCGGTAGGGTTCATAGGTATTTTACCTTAACAAGATAAAGTTTATAAAACACACACACAGTCTCACACGTACGAACAGAAATTATGTTATGCAATGTACATCAGCAAGTCTCTTATATGACGTAATCGTATTAAACGACATATTTTGAATGCATTATTAAAGAAAAAGTGGCAAACAATAATGATCATTAGGCATTTTGGTATTCTACCATCGTTATAGCCATTATAATAATTCCTTTCTTTTTTTTCCTCACTGTATCGTCTAGTTCTACCGCAAGACTCGCGTAGGCCTACATGCATATTATTGTACACGTATCGCATACGAATGATAAGAATTCGATTGTGTCTTCAAACCTCTATTAAATATCATCGCTTTAGCAAATCTAATATCAATAAACATATTTCTAATAAAACTTGTTTTAACTAATAGACATTTTTCTCAATACGCAAAATTTATTAAGTAATTAAACATGAGGTTGGAAAAGTTTACAAGCGTCAGAACGGTGCTTTAAAAACGTTATATTGGGAGCTCCATTAATAAGCCGACGTTTGTATGGGAAAGGTAGGAAATTTTAGGTATAGAAAACCACGAAAGCTCAGTGCACGAAGTAACTCTGGAAACCAATGTGTTATATATTACTCTCCTTCTTCAGTCAATAGTTAGAAACGACTTCGACTTGTGACTTGTGACTTTCGTTGTCAACTTTTTGTACATATTCTTACGGCTACTGACATAAGGATACGTGCAACGTATGTATAAGTATATTAGAGACGCACAGGTCCTATAATTTGTATGAAGTTTATTGTTAAAGTTGTGCTTAGAATAGTAAAGTAGAGAGCGGTGTCAGTGAATTACACTGTGTCTGCATATTCTCAGCTACATACTTAAGGAATTCCCTGTACAAACTTACTCTGAGGTAAACATCTATCCAGCACCCTCCTCGAAACGCCCGTTAACAATAGTTCTTCATTTCCTGTTTTGTTAGTTTTATTGGGAGGCATCTTAACAACAACTTTGTCACTGCTTATTGCCACACTGCTAAATATTTCGTTTTTGACGAGGCCTTTCGGTGTCTCCACCATCTCCACCATTTCGGTGTCTGCTGATGTACGCCATGCTTCTTCCTTCACTATATGTAAATATTTTGGCGAGAGCTCGTTTGATGTGTACTCCTCAACATATAATAATCAACTCTCTCATTTTCTTCTTCATTCGAAACGTCTTAGCCCAGTTAATATTAACAAGACATTGTTTTAAAATTTTATCATTTCCGTTACATGGTTGACACTTACATTATATTACTTAATACATTTTTATTATTATTTGATTTTATCAAATAATTATTACATAATCTTTTTCCTTAGTTACTTCTGCGTGATTTGATACCAAATAAGATATTCTTACAATGTTTTTATCTCAAAATGCCATATTTACTGCATTTTGAAAATGTAGGCTCTAAAATTTTACTTCCTGTCATTAAACTGTTTGCCATTTTTATTATGTCATAATTATGATTGAACAAAATCTTTGATTGAAATAAAATGCTTATTTTCCCTTAATTCCTTTTAATTTTATGAATTGGTTGTCTAATTTAATTATTAGCTTTAATTTAAATAATTCCCCTTATGTTCTACTGTTATTACATTTACAATTTTTCTATTAATACTTCATATATTGCTTCACTATCTTTACAAAGTATTGGTGTAGTTGTAATACACTGTGTTGGATTTATATGATACAAATTTCATTCGGTTTATCAATTTACTTCTCTTATTTATTAATTTTAATGTTGCTGAGATTTAACATTTGGCCTAGATTTCACATGTTTTTATATACTTGGTTCTTGAATATTACAGCCTGCTTATACCCTTTCTTACTTTCATTTCTTATACAATCTTAATTACAATTCCCTTACTTAGTTACATTAACATTTAACATTGATTAATTCGATTAACTCATAACAAATATTTTATAACATAAAATGGTATTCAAGCCCAGACATTTCAGCCTTGATTAATACTATTAACACATAATAAAAGTTGTATACTAAAAGAATTGTACTCAACTCTGACATTTCAGTCTTGAGTTATTTGAACTTATTATAAATGAAACATATCTGTCCTTCCATCATTTAAACTATTTCTTATAACTAAATATATTTGCAGTCTTACCTGTTTTTGTTTAATTTTTGGGTATTTATTCTTGGTCACTTCACTTTTTTATGGTCTGCTCTTGTTTTATCACTGTCATTCTAATGAATGCTGTTAGCTAAAGAGTGGCAGTTATTTAGAAACACTTGTATCCTATTTGTCATTATAATATTCTATTAAATATTATTTCTCGACACAATATAAAAACTTTAAAGTTGTATAAATGCACAATTTACTTAGTTTATGAACTTAAACATTGACACATTAAGTTTATTTAATATAATATAATAACATGCACTGGCCCCCTTTTATTCTTTGATTTTATTTCTAATCAGTTTTATAGTCTTACTAAAATCAAGAATTTTATTTATAGAGGATAATGAAGATTTGTTTTTTTCCATTATTATTATTTGTAGAGGATAATGAAGGTTTGTTTTTCCATTATATAACTAATTCCCATTGGTTCACTTTTAATTCTACTTTATACACTTTTGTTTACATCTATTTTACATGGTTTTCTAAATTTGGGTTTTTGTTATACTTTCATTGGTTATTTTTACTTTCTTTTGGGGTTTCGTTTTGATTTCTTTTAAAAGCATACCTTCTTATTGTGGATGTTGTCTTGCTCGGGTTTCTTCCTTACTTACTCCTATCCTACTTGGGTATTTCCTTACTTTATTTTTAGTTTTTTGGTTTATTTTTCTTACTCATCATTCATTGTATATCTGGTTTTAATGAAATTCTTACTTCAAACTATGATTGTGTTTTATGGTGGTTCTTAATTAATTTTTAATCTTGCTGTCTTGGATTTAAATTTGTTTTTATTTTATTTTATGATCTTTCTTTCCATTCAGAATTATGGGCATCATCTGTCATGCAACAATATATATATATATATATATATATTGCAACAAAACACAGGATGATGATCTATGAATATGAATATCAGAGCATGGATGACGGACATTAATATGTTTTAAATTCATTTATGCAAGTTTTGTCAATTAGCTATAAGTTTTGTATTTAGTGATGGATAAGGACTTATGTTATACCAAATTCTTTGTAAATTTTTGCTCTGTAATGTCATGTATTGCGACAGTACAATCATATGCTGTATTGTGCATTTAATAGATAAAATAAATATTTAAATTAAAATTATAAATATGTAATAAATAAGCTGGTATGAGATTGAAAGCTGAGTTTATGTTAAAAATACGGAATGTAGACAGACAGGAACTGATCTGAACACTCACACAACTGTCGCTGAGAGTGTGTACAGTAGTAAGTGATGTGTATGAGTGAGGCCAGTTCGAGCATGAAAGTTTCCAATCTCACCCTGAATAACTGTCAAATTACAGCTTTTATTTAATTATAAGGAAACCATAAATGGTAGAAATAATTCAAAGACTCCTAAATATGTATAAAATTAATACGCATGTGTAGTGAGCAAAAGGCGTGAAAAAGACGCGCGGTGCCAATTCAGTGCGATTTTAAGTGCGTAGTAATTACACGGATTATTCTATTACGATGGTAATTACGTTGGACATGTGTAATTAAATCATCCATCGTTAGACCACCCTGTAGTTTACATTAGACTTTGCCATTGGCAAAAATGTGCTAAAATATGAAATTGGACGAGAGTGGGAGAACTGACGCCACTGAACAATTTCAAACACGCAGAATTCTGTCCCAACAGGAGTTGTACGATGCTCGATTATAAATAGGGCACAAGAGAAGCCAGCCTTCTTCTCAATCAGTCTTCAGTAGCGGCGGGACGCTCTGTCCGTTAACGACGTGAATTTTTATATTTTGTTAATTGAACAGTAGATGCGGACGGACGCTATGTTCGTCGGAAGTGCAAAACAGTAACTCTTAATCTGTTTCCGAATACGAATATAGAACATAATTTACGATGTCTACACACACAAACGTCCGTCAGTCAAGACAAGATAGTATGTTACATCATGCACAGGACCGCTATGCTGAACAATAGAGGCGTCTGCTAGAACTACAGCAGAAGGTGCAGAGCAACCTCTCACACTATACTACATCAACCAGATGGGACCATAATAGACGAGTAACTGGAGGACGACAAGTGGAACCTGGGGACGTGAAAGGAACTCAATCAGAAGAGGACCTACGGATCAACGGAGGACATGAGTATGAGCTACAAAATCGAGGTGACAGATAATCCATTTATAAATTTTAAATGAGAGACTCAAGACATTTAAAAGACATTTTGAAATTCAAACATGAATAAGAGTTTATGTAAAATGTAGATAAAGAGGTTCAGAGAATCTGATTTAAATTTAATAAAATATTTTCTTTGATGTTTAACGATTAATTTAGTCAATTTCAATTTTATTTTAAAGTTTGTAGAGCAATCAATGATTACTATGTATGCAATACATATAACGATTATTTATATACATAAATTAACGTAACTGAAAGTTATATAAAGAAAAAAAGACAAAATTGCAGTAAAGCTGTCAGACTGAGCAGTCAAATTTTAATATTAACAAATAAATGTTTAGAACATAACTTTGTTACTGTAGAATATAAGATTTATTTAATGATAAATGTACTGCAACATTTGAACGTTTCAAGCGAACAATAATGAATATTTATAGCGAAGTAAGTGAGATTTTTAAACACGCTTGTGGTTTATAAATAAAAATTATGAAAACTCGATACAATTCAATCTATGACTACTCTTATTACCATTACACCCAAACTCCATTAATTGGTACACTTTACCAGTAATGTATATAAATTTTGGCACTCCAAAATTTAAATTACATTTAAATTTGTAAATTTGTAGTGTTATACTATTTTGTTTCTGAATATGTGCGCGCGTTTGCGTGTGGTGAACCTTCGTTGTTATATCTTCCGCGTTAGTTAACATATCGGCTTGAAACTTGGACAGTGAATTATTTATGAAAATAGATATATTTTCTATATACTCTGATGTTCTCAGCTGTTTTTTTAATGTGGTTTTTTTAGTAATTGAAAACTCATCTTTTTAGCTTATCTGTGAAAGAGTAATAAAATTTCTAGATAAAATCTATGCAGGCTCTCGCAGACTTATACAAAGATTCGCCTGCAACCCGTCTTTTGTTCAATCTGCCACGTAGACAGTCGATTGACAAATCAGAAGCCCCTAATTTCAGTCAGATCCGTCCGTTGTCAGATGTACTTCAGGCAGTTCATCCGAAGCCATTGCTAAGTGAACGTGTGCTCTTCGTCAATATATTATTAACCTTGTTCATACTGGTTAATCTAACATAACTCTAAGCCTTGGAACTCTTTTCGAGTTGTTCGATTAGAACCAAGCGAGTGAAGTACATAATATCTAGTATATTATATTGAGTGCTATTCCGTGTTAGTAGAAGATTTCTGCTTAGGGAGATTTATCTACCGGGGTAAATCTTATTAACGCGGAACACTTCAAGAGTAGCCGGAAGGTGTAAGCATTATGCACCGCTTTTATAATTACAACTCATTACAACCCTGAGAATCAATAATTCATAACGATTAAATACTAATAATAACAAATTCCTAGCTATACAAACTAATAATTCGGAAAGTGACAGTTTATGTGTGACATCTGCAATTAGTGTTATCAGTTGTTCGACGAACCCAACACGCGGAGAGAGATAGAGAGGGAGATAGCAGAGCGGCGGTCAGTGCAGAGAGAGAGAAGCCAGCGGAGCAGCGAGTGACGTCACGCCGAGTATAAGGAATTCTACGTATCAAGTAAACTCATCCAAACGGAACTCTATAAACTCTTTTATAAATAATAAAGACTATACATGACATGGTTTAAATTTAAATATATCATATAAACATTATTTACTTGTGTGCTGAATAAATAATTTTTCTACACCTCCAATATAGACTTGTTCATAATTTGTACACACATAACTATCCTATGCGAAAGTATTTATTTGTATCGTCGCATAGAGATAATTGGCGCCTGCCAACGTGGTGCACGATTTTATTGTAATCTATTAATATTATGTATTTAAGTGTGTAAAGACTAGATTCATTTGAACTATTTTGTGTGTGTTCTATTTGTAAGCAGGGAGTGTATATAATTTGTTGTATATTCTCTGTAAGCAGATTTCTGAACAGTATTATTAATTTAGTTTATTTGTAGGTTTGAATTATTATTTATGTTTTTATTAGGCTAAGTTTTGTGAACATTTGATTTCGATACTAGACTGTGACGTTATACAAAATTTTAACTGAACATTAATATATAATAATAAGAGTTAAATAAGGACTATAATATGTGTTTGAATGTATAAAATAATTATAAATATGGCGGAAGCACTTGAATTACAAATTACGTTTGCTGCAATATTAGCCAATATGCAGAAAATGTTAGAAGGAAATAAAGCTAATATGCAGAAACTATTAGAAGAAAATAAAGCTAGTAAAGAGGAAGCAATAAAACAGAATAAGTCGCTACATGACGAGAATAAGAGAATTTATACCACTGTGCATGATCAAGCTAAGCAAAATAAACAACTTTTAGAATCGACAGAAAAGCGTATCGGAGAGAAAGTCGAATTAATTCGTACTAACATTGAGCTAGCACTTGAAGCTAATAATTCACTTCTTAGCGACTGTGAAGCTAAGATCAATGTCATAGAAGAGAGAATGGTAAGTCATGCACCGACGGTAAATGAACTGGTAGCTGAGCAGGAACAGCGGATACAGGAGATAAAACTACAGCTGACCCGACTCCAGAGTACCTCAACACCAGCGAACCAGACCATATTTTTATATATTTATAAAAATTATGATGAACTCAATTCGCAAGTAAAATTCTATGGTAGAGAGACGGAAAATCCCCTCCACTTTCTCAAAACTTGCGAGAGAGTTATGGACGCGATAGGTGACAACCTAAGCGAAATGGACAAAACAAACTGGGTGCTGAGAAGGTTAAAAGGTACCGCGGCTGAATGGTTTACCGTCATACAGGACAAGGTATGTGTACATATGAAGATCTGGTGCGGCATTTTAGGGCTAGGTACTGGAACAGCGAAATACAAAGAAAGATCCGTGTGCAGCTGGAATTTGGTAAATATTGTAACGTCACGAGACGTCCCATAAATAAACACACCATAAGAATTAAATAAAACCAATAGTAATAAATAGTATTAAGGAATAACCTTTGTAAGTGACAAAATGTATGTCACAATGTTTTCAGAATTAGCTCAGAATAGGGCATAAAAACAGAATTGTTACAGAGTTATTACTCAGAATGAAACCAATGTATGGTTAAATATATCAACTAGAATTACCAAATGGCTTAGATCCATAAATAGAATAATAAAATTTTGTAAACTAATACTAAAAAATTGCAATAACAATTATGTAATGGGCGTGTGACGAACACCCAGAATAATGAAAAAATCAATTATCATAAAACCAAAAGATAATGATCTCTAAATGTCAAGTAGATTAAGATGAACGTTTTATGATCAATAAAAGAACTTTTAAAATACAAAAAAAAGTCATAGAAAATATTAAAAAACCATGTTAAAGGAGTTGCAAGTACTATGCCTCTAAAATGATTTAAATTATTACTAATATATTGTCAAATATATTAGTTTGATTTGACCAAATCAAAATGGCAAGCCCAGATGAGTAAAAAATGCTGCTAACGTATAATGCTCTTAAAATACTGTATATTATGAAACAGGAGGTGGTCATGATAATGAACCAAAGCCTAAGCTAGAATTACGCACCAACAACAACCTGTTTCATAAGATAATAACGTCGCAAATTAATAATTAGTAATGAAAAACTTGTTAGGCCTAAGCCAAGGTCATTGTTTATTCACCTTCATTCATATATTATGTTATTATAAAGATATTAATTTTGTTATATATAATTACTCACATTATGTATCCATGTTTTAGTAAGGTGTAAGACACCTAATTATTAAAAATAGGTGGACAATGATAAATTGTTGAAAATCATTACCAGGTAAGCTTATAAACTTGTTATAATTTTCTAATGTTAACCTATTCGAAACCAGGCTTAACTGGTACCAAATTAATCAGTTGATCGCAAGGAGCTCAATAATAATAGTCAAATTTACATTGTAAGTAGTCCTGTAAAGTTATCTGAAAAAAAACAGAATCAAATAGGGAATTTCTAAAAATTAATTCAAGAGGAGGAAGAAGAAAAACAGACGCTATGGAATGTTTGCCGGAAATTAAATTTGTTCTATGAGGTTCGATAAGACACGTTCTAGTACCTTCTCGAACAATTTTTTCATTAACAACGGAAGTGCGTAAGAAATTAATAGAAAAATGGCGTAATAAGCGTCAGGTAAAACAATGCATTTGGCTGGACTATAAATACGCCACGCCTCCAAGCCAGATTATCAGTTTTTTCTCAGATCTCACTCAAGACGGAATCCACGTAGATCGACTCAACAACTTTCAAATTTGTTACATAACCAAGCAGTATAATTAAACCAAGTGCATGGTAAATAATATCAGTAAATATTTTTAACAACGAGTGATAAATAATACACAACAACGAACTTGCAGAAGAAGAGAATTGATCGACGACTACCAGCGACGAAGCACATTTGTGGTTAGGACGCCGAATTATCAGCAACACGTGAAGAGTACCAACGAAGAATAAAATTTTATTAAATCAGTGAAGTGAATTGTGGAGTGATAGTGAGCAATTTATTTAATTAAATAAATTAAATTAAAGGCAGTGAAAGAAAATAATTTCGACGGACACTAAGTTTTTAACGAAATATTTAATTAATGATCTGGTATATTTTTTCAAATAACTGAACTACATAACAACCAGTATACCTGTAATTCACAACCTAATAAGGAAACAATCTTAGAAATTACTGAACTCTGACGTTTAATTAACTAAAATATATTCCTAGTAGGAAACCAATTAACCATACGTCATTTTCAATACGAAGATTGTTAACTTAGTAAGTTTATACTAGATTAAGAAATTTTGTAAGGCATCATTTTGATAAATCTTAGAAGTTCAAAGAATTCACGACCTTGTGATATTGTAAGGTATTTAAACTCAACCGATCAACTGAGCAAATTTTTAGCCGATATAATTATTAAAGGTTATCTAGAATATTGAACTTTGTAATTTATTTTAAAAACATTAAAAGTGTGTTAACAGCCCTTCAGGCAATTTTGAAATTAATAAATTAAACGTTATGTAATTACAACTTAGTCTGGCTTATATCCTGTTGATGTTAGGAATGAATTAATATATAATAATTGTGTGGATAAATGTGTGGAAAATACTAGAGTTGAGGACGATAATGACATTGTTGTGATAGCGAGAATCAATGGTTGTGTGTGTTGGTAATGTTTTGCTCGATAGTGGTGCGCAAGTTTCATTAATTAATGAAAAATTTATTAACAAACATAAGCACCAATTTAAGAAAACACCTATCTTACCTGTAAATAACAGTATGGTTACTACGGCGACCGGAGATACACAAATTATTTGTAAGCAAGCACTTATATCAATAATTACACAAGGCATAGAAATTGAAGTGACAGTCCTTATAGTTAAAAATCTAGTATACGATGTTATATTAGGTACTGACAATTTGAGAAAAATACATGCCACAATCGATTTCAGTAACAAAAAACTTACATGCACATTTCGAAATAAATTATACACAGTTAAATTGGGATGTGTTGACAGCGACTTGAAGCAGTCCGAGCAGCATACTAACATACAAAAGCCAGTTTTTAATCTCGTAGATAAGATAACGAATAGTGGCCAGTCCACAGAAGGTAAGCTCACAGCTGGTCAAGAGAAACAATTAGATAATATTTTAAACAAATATGAATCGGTTTTTAAAAAATGAACGTACTCTTACTAGCGTATATGAGCATAGAATAAATGTAGTTGATGAAAATAAGTTTGTCCGGAAAACCTATCCGATTCCATTCCACTACCAAAGACAAGTTGAGGAGGAAATTAATAAAATGTTAAACAATAATATTATTGAACGTGCTGATAGTAACTTCCTAAATCCCTGTGACTAAATGGTAGTGGTAAAAAAGAAAAATAATGATATTCGTATTTGTTTGGATATGCGTAACCTCAACAGCATAACACAAAAGTGTTACGATTGTGCCACCTAACGCCGAGAATCTATTTATAAAATGTCAAGGGATCAGTACATGTCGCGGCTGGACCTCAAAAGCGGGATTTGGCAGATTCCATTACCCAATGATTGCCGAAAATTTAAGGCATTCCTTTATAAAAATAAATGCTACCAGTTTAAAGTAGTTCCTTTTGAGTTAGTGACCAGCCTCGCTGCAATGGTTAGCTAAATGTCTAGAATTGACACTAGGACCGGAAGTAGAAGAATTCGTAAGCGTGTTTTTAGACGACATACTCATAATATCTAAATCTTTTGAGGAACATTTAAATCACCTTGACATTGTTTTCCGTAAGTTAAGAGATGCTAATCTTGTGCTTAACATGGACAAGTGTGAATTTGGAAAATCCCAAATAAAGTTCCTGGGTCATATTATTTCGGCGGATGGAGTTAATGCCGATCCGGAGAAAATCCAGGCCATCACGGAATTTCCAAACCCCAAGAAAGCAAAAGATATCAGGTCATTTCTCGGATTGACTGGGTATTTTCGTCGTTTCACACCTGAATATGCAAAGACCATAGAACGACTTCTGGAACTATTAAGAAAAAATACCAAATGGCGATGGGAAGAGCGGCATGAGGCTGCATTCAACGCTACCAAGGGCTTGTATAGTAAGAGCTTACACATATTCCATCCTGAAAAGGAAGGAACTTATGTACTTAATTGTGACGCGTCGGACTACGCGATCGGCGGAGTTTTATATCAGCGGAATAACCAAGGTGAACACAAGGTTATTGTCCACGTAAGTCGTTCGTTAAAAGGTGCTGAGAGAAACTATTTTACGTTGGAGAAGGAAATTCTCGCGATAGTCTATTGTATCAGCAAATTCAGATATTATCTTGTGCCACAACACTTCGAGATTTTATCAAACAATCAGGCGTTGTCTTTCAAGGTCAAATGTAAACTCGCTAATGCGCGCATATCACGATGGATCATGGCGATCCAAGAATATGATTTTGCATAAAATATTGCAAAGCCAGTGAAAACAAAATAGTAGACACGTTAAGTAGGTATCCTCCGATAATTAAAGAACAGTATTCCTCAACAAGGAATGAGGTGCAGATCTTGGCAATTAAATATGTGTTACCCGACGCATTAAAAACTAGATTAAAAAATATAAACACCGAGCAACAGCGGGATGCTAAATTAAAGAAAATCAGCGATGATATAACAGCTCAGAACAACCCAAAGTATAAAATAGATGAAAATGTATTATACAAGATCATAGACGGGCAGTGGAAAATAATGGTACCGGATGAACTAGTTGAAGATTTATCTTGGGCGTGCCACGAGAATCTGGCGCACGCGGGAGCGTATAAATGCTTTTTAGCAATGCGAGAAGACTTTGTGTGGTTAAATATGGCTAGAAAAGGTATATCTATATTGCATACCTGCCACATATGCCAAACTCCAAAGTACCCGAATCAACATACGTATGTAGAAATGGGCAATATTATTACAAAAAACAAAAATGAGTTATTACGTTTTGATTTTTAGGTCCGCTACCGCGTGCATCGAGGGGTATGAAGAATCTGGTGGTGTGCACGGATGCGTTCTATGAATATATAAATCTTTATGCAATAGGATGACCCACCACGGCGGCCGTGTTAAATGTCGTCTTAAATAAATACATCACTAAATATGGTCATGTAAACAAAATTTTATCTAACCAGGGTAAACAGTTCATCAATAGGAAGTGGCAATCCGAATTGAAAAGCACAATATCCAGACTGTTAACAGCGATCCGGAGACCGCAAGGCAACCTCGCTGAAAGGGTCAGCAGAGAGTTTAGATCGATTGTTCCGTACTTATTGTAATACCAACCAAAGTAGATGGCCGGATTATCTAGAGTTTTTCGAGGCGTCCATCAACGGGAATTACAATGACACGACAGGATTTACGTATAACGAGTTGCAAACTGGAGAAATGCCCAAAATGTCTGGGATGGGAGCATCAGGAGGATTGCAACGCAAAATTTGCCTATTCCGAGTGAGGTGAAACGCATTGAAGCCACGAAACGCATTAAGAAATGTGCCGAAGAACGGACTCAAAAATGTAATGCAGACCACAAGCTGGTAACTTTTAAAATTGGCGAGAGGGTACTCTTGCGGGTTTTGAATGTCGGTCACAGGGAGAATAACACCGCATCCAAATTCTTTAGGTTGTATAATGGCCCATATATTTTATCCGAGCAAGTTGGTAAAAACACCTATATTGTACTAACCGTGTGATAGGGAAATTCCACGCATCAACTCTAAGAAAGTATAATGTTAGAGATAATTGTACCTAATATGCCAGGGTATAGGTGGTATGAATGTTTTAAGAAAATTATGTGAAAATGAGTGAAAATTAAAGAATATTTGTTGAGATATTAGAATAAATGGTTTGTTTGAACGGAGGTTACGTTCAGTTATGAAAGTGACGTCAGAAGTATTGATACGCTTATATCAGTGTTTGAGATTTAGGTCAGATTCAACCACGTGTATTTGTTTATATTATTACTGTCAAAGTGACATTGGAGGAATGTTTTGTTTGAAAGAAGTTTATTTATTTATTTTGATTTGGATTTATTAGGTGATGATTATGATTATTATTGGAAGAATGATGGTTTATTTATTTAGGATATGAAGAGAGAAAAATTTGTATTCTTATGTAAACAAATTTTTGTTTATACCTGGTGGGGTTAATCCGGCAACAAAACACAGGACGATGATCTATGAATAAGAACATCAGAGCATGGATGACGGACAATAACATGTTTTAAATTGATTTATGCAATTTTCGTCAATTAGCTATACGTTTTGTATTTAGTGATGGATAAGGACTTATGTTATACCAAATTCGTTTTAAATTTTTGCTCTATAATTTCATGTACTTTGTTTGCGAATATGTGCGTGCGTTCGCGTGTGGTGAACCTTCGTTGTTATATCTTCGCGTTAGTTAACATATCGGCTTGAAACTTGGACAGTGAATTATTTATGAAAATATCTACATTTTCTATATACTCTGATATTCTAACTATTTTTTAAATGTGGTTTTTAGTAATTGAAAACTCAACTTTTGACGCTTATCTATTGAAGAATAATAAAATTTCTAGATACAATCTATGCAGGCTTTCGCAGACTTATACAAAGATTCCCCTGCAACCCGTCTATCTTTTGTTCAATCTACCACGTAGACAGTCGATTGACCAATCAGAAGCCCCTAATTTCAGTCAGATCCGTCCGTTGTCAGGTGTACTTCAGGCAGTTCATCCGAAGCCGTTGCTTAGTGAACGTGTGCTCTTCGTTAAAAGATTTTCTTGTTCGGACTGGTTAATCTAACGTAACTCTAAGCATTGGAACTCTTTTCGAGTTGTTCGATTAGAACCAAGCGAGTGAAGTACATAATATCTAGTATATTATATTGAGTGCTATTCCGTGTTAGTAGAAGATTTCCGCTTAGGGAGATTTATCTACGCGGAACACTTCAAGAGTAGCCGGAAGGTGTAAGCATTATACACCGCTTTTATAATTAGAACTCATTACAACCCTGAGAATTGTACTTCTAACACGTTTTTTAGGTTAGAAGTACAATAACTTTGTTAAATGATTAATAAATGCATAAAAGTTAAAAACAAAACTTGTAAAGAATTTAATTCTGAGAAAAACTGTGAAAATAAAGTCAATAAAAATCAACAAAAAATTCCAATTTTGGTTAAAAACAATACAATACGTTTTTAGGCAAAGATTTTTCTGTTTTACGTCGGATATCATGAAAGTTATGGGAGATGCAGTTCTGCGACTTGTTTTATTCGTTTTTTCAGGTCACAAACCATAAAAAACAACAGAATTCGCCCCTTAATTTACCTTCCCAGAATTTCAGAAAGTCTTCATTTACCCGGGGGAACCGAAACCCGGGCGAAATCTTTTACTAGCCGTAACTCGCTTACAAAGCGTTTCCGGACATATGTTTATATGAAATTTTTTTCTTCTCTTACACTATAGAACCATTTCTCAAATTATTTTGACTACTTACCCAAAAGTCGAAAACTTAACACAGCAGAACAATACGAAATATACAAACACTACAAAACATAACCAAACAACATACTTAACGACCAATTAAACTATAAATCACACACACTGTTTGACACAATTATACATAAAACTAACAATAATTTGGATCCCCGCGCCAATCCCCTTCCTCCACACACCACCTCCACTAAACCTTCCAAACAAAAACCGTTACGAGTTACTGGCCAGTCTGTCTCAAACTGCTGACGAAGGCGAACACCACGCCGAAACGCGTACGGAAAGAAAAACAAGTAAGTTTCACAAGTGAAAGTTCTATATTCTATATTACTTATTACAAGCTAATTCTCAATACATATAAAGACAACTCCATTATTACAACAATTACAAAGATTCAAAATAAACAAGAAAATAAAAATCAATTTATTGATACAATGAATTAGTACTACATTATTAACATGTTAAAACTGTATGTATGTATGTATGCATGATGAAGCTGTTCAACCAATATTTAAGTTAATTCATAATAACAAACGCATACAATGATTCAAAATAGATAAACAAGTACAATAATAATAAACACTACAATGAATCAAAATCAATATTACGAGTATTAACATATTTAATAAACTGTCTAACATACTTTGAAGTCAATTCACTTCTATTTGGAGGCCTTCGTCCACCACTCCTTAGTACACTATTTTTGAAATTGTGTGTGTGTGTGTGTGTGTGTGTGTGTGTGTGTGTGTGTGTGTGTGTGTGTGTGTGTGTGTGTGTGTGTGTGTGTGTGTGTGTGTGAAAGACAGTGTACGTGTGTATGTAACATGACGCAGTAAGATACGAGGAACCGCGAGTCTAAAAGTGGTATAAGACTAACAAAGACTACTATAATGAATCAAGATAGTGACTAAACTTTTCTGATTTATGTTTAGTGTACCAGTATTATGTAGCCTACGCTCTAGGCTGAGAAAATCTAACACATTTATTGTTCTGTAGGGGACAGTTATTCATACAGCTGACGGCGTCAGAAGCAGTAGTCAGTTTAAACCACTGAATTTACAATTCCTGTGGGATACCCGACGTTATGTGAATTTATAAAGGCGTGGAGTATTCAGAAAGGCAGAAAAGCGGTTGCCTAATGAAACTAAGCTTATGTTTTATTTATGTAAAAAACTTACACTTAATGTAAAAATGAAAATAAAAGAGTTATTTGTAATTAGGTCTGCACGATTTTTCTTGTATTGAATATTAGTACTCAGTTCTAACTACGAGATATACTGTAATCTATTAATGTATTTACAGTCTTCCTTTATTTGCCTCGTCGACAATCGTCTAAACATTATCTGAGCAGTCTGCTTAGTCTCGCCAATTGGAAATCCCCACGGTTTATTCCCCCACTTGTTTACTTAAAGACTCATTTTTCACCCTAGACATAATTGTTCCGATTTCAATTGACTTACATTTACATTCTCCTCACGGATATCCTGTTTATTGCTGCACTGTTCTAATAAAACGTTTCCTTAGGATCCAGATAATATAACACTGCGCGGCCGTTACTTTGTTGCCTTAATGTTATACAGTTCATAAAACGTAAAGATAGCAGTGGATTAGCAGTGGATATGTTGCGTCCACAAGATAATTTCTTAAAACCGATAATAAAGCTAACTGTAAGAACTTTCAAGAAAAATACTGTTTAATAAGGTACAAATGTACCTTTATTCATAGTTAGTATGTCGAGCTAATTTCACACTTCTAGTATTTCAACTTCACATTAGATTACATTACTAAAATTAGGTAACATCTATGTGAAATTATTATGAGAATTGAAGCCAATCTTTAAACCAAGGTTAAAATCCGACCATGTAAATGTCTAATAATATAATGTCTAATAAGTATTTTGTCAACAGGAGGAGGGGACCGCCACCTACATCCTGTCCAATAACTGCTACCACAAAAGTCGGATAACAAACGATTTAACTTGTGAAATACATCTGTCACGAGGTTGGACAAGACCTCCGTCAATCAAAAATAACACCAACCGACTCAACCAAAACTCGGTTGGTGGATAATGGAATACCATCAATACATTTTAGAGGACAAATATTTATTGTTGTAAATAAATCTTGCGGTGCCCCTGTCCTCATGAACAATTCAGGGTAAGATAACGAATTCCCCATTGTCACCAACAGGGTCGAAAGCAGACGCTGATGACTGGATACCGCAGTTGTAGCCGAAACGTCTGTCCAAAAATCAAACAAACGGTAGAAACTAAGGCCCAATAAACCGAAAACCCCGCCGAGGTTCTTAAACATTCATTATCGTGTACTTAATTTTAAGAAGAGTTAACAAAATAAACGAGTTGCTATAAGCAAAGTTCAAATTTAAATTTTACTGTATACTTGGTCGCAAACTATGTGAGGAGCTGCAGTAAAGTTTTCAGATCGTGTTATTAGAGTGTCGATAGCGACAACACATTTAGTACATAAATTATCCAAAATTGTATACGTCATTTCAAAGACCTGGTTAAACCAACAGCAGCCTCCATACGAAGTGTAACCTCTGTACTAGTGTTCACACTGTACGTATCACGCACACATGGCAGAGTCTGTAACAGTGTATGTTTCCCAATTGAGACGAGGTCTTTTGCTACAACAACAACATTAAGAACAGTAGTGCATATGTGTATTGAAACTATTTTTACTTCAAATAATTAAATTGAAGTGGACAGTAAATTTTATTCATGCTCGAATCAGAAATATTATCGCATGCAAATGAAAGTAATTATTAAATATTAAGCCGAACAATTGCAAATTGTAAAATTTCATCTGTGTTTCAATAATATTACTTTACTAACAGAGTTGTTATCAATTATAACAATTAATTACTGTTGAAGTGAATGGCAAAGTTAATTGAATGAGCAGAATAATAATTGCATGATAGTTCGTTTAACAATAATAAACAGAGAAACCTAACTAATTATACAGTCACATCGCAAGTAGAGCAGTTGTGATGTCATTAAGCGTTACTTGGTATGAGAATTGTGTGTGTGTGTGTGTGTGTGTGAGGCCGCCAAGGGTACCGCTGGTGTTAGCAGTGCATTAGATTAATGACGTTTCTGCGTCGCTGATGTCAAAAGAAAAAACTAAAACTTGAAAGAATCTTTTAAGCCTGTTTACTATTAATATGCATATTAGTGTTAATTTCGTGTAGTAATCTTTGTTGGTCTCCTTGAATATTTTTTCCGTAATATATGTGCATTTTGTGTCTTGACTCGTCAGTTTTAAATCTGTGAACGAAATAGTACCATTGCAGTTTTTTCCAATAATTACTACTTCTAACCTGAAGATGGGATTGTGAATCAGGAATGGTTTAATTTTTTAACGACTTCATTAAACTTTAATGTCGTCGTCGTCGTAATCCTTTACGGCTTAGGCTAGGAGCCTGTCCAGTCTCAATGCAAGTCATCCAACCATCGCTTACGGAGTCTTCCCACACTTCTCTACCCCTTGGATGATAGTCAAGGGCTCTTCTTGAAAATCGAGTTGGATCCATTCTATCTAACTTTAAATGTAGCGAGGATAATTAAAAAATTCCATATTTATTTGTAAGATAACTTATTGTTATTTGGGCGTGGAAGTACTGTATGTACGAGTACATGCACACGTTTTCCTGACGTGTGGGGTGGAAATGTGTGATTGTTCGTTGTCTGAGAGAACTTGTGCACGACACCATATTTCTGATACCAAGCCGTATGTTTACGGTTGTTAGTACACAATAGGTTATATAAAGTGCAACTTTCTAGGAACTTTAATGACTGTAGACTGGAAAACAAATAGAACTGAAATTGATAATTTATTAACTTATCAATAACTTATAATATTTGTGATATAGTAAAGATAATGGATATTGTTGATTACTTTAGGACTATTGTGAATAGTGTATATACTTTATTATAGTTATGAAGTACAATTCTTGTTGACATGTTAGTGAGAATCATACATTAATTAAATAATTATAAAACAAATACAGTCCTTTTGTTTTTTCAATAACGTTACTGCAAATGTAAATATAATCAGCATTGTTAACTATTATTAAAACAATTAATTAAGCGTATTATAACACTGAGAGAAACTGATCTCGTACAACAATGATTAATTGGACCAATAAAAAGTGTTTCGTTTCCGGTTTAATCACAGTTACTAGACTACAACCGTGGTTATAGTCTACAGTAGTAACCGTGGGTTTAATGTTAACAATAAAATAACCCAGAAAACCAACCCGTTTCAAGAAACGCACGAAGAAAGATTATTTATGTTTGTGGTTTATATAAAGCAATCCCACAAAATGTCAAAAATAACAATACAATTGTATGTTATTACATTGATGTCGTATTTTCAAAATTTTTTTTATGTAGTAGAAAATAAAGAGATTTCGTTATTTTTAAATGTAGGAATTATTCGATTAAATACGATGTTAATACACAAAATTTATATACGATATTAATATTGTAAAATACAAAACATAAAGCTGTGTGATAGTAATAACCTCAAATCTAATCGTTTTATTCTAAACTAGTTACTTAAGAGTTTATGTTGCCATGGAGGGGCATTGAATAGACTCTACCATTCTCTTTAGTTCCCTGTAACGGTCTAAGTTTAAACTTCAAAACATAAAACTAGATTAATCTATTACATTCATAATTTATCTACAAATAAGTAAAAAACATTTGTAGTCTTTGTTCTCTCTTCTTCTGTCAAGTACTAGGCGAATCACCTGTTCCGGTTTCAAACGAATTTATCCACTTCACCAACGCTTCCTAGGACTTCATTGTCCAATAGGCCAAACATCATTAGGTAACCTGCCATCAGATGAGCAATCCATCTCTCTTTATTTCTGCAATAAGATCATAGATATTAAAAATATTCATCTTTTCACGAATGTCTTCATTGTAGAGTCTGTCACATTTAGAGTCATCAGAAATTTTAGTTTCAGATGTTTGTACCATTCTAAATTCCTCAAAAGGATGAACATTTCATGACACCTATATTGTTTTGTGAGATGCGAACTACTAAGTTATATAATGAAACAAAATCCAATTCCTAGGTTCCTTGCCACGTGTAACAGATTGGACAGCTGGTCGTCCAAGACAAAGAAGATGGAAAGATGAATAGAGGTTGGTCACTGTTCTGATTTATTGTATGTGCCATTTATCTATCGTTGACAAATAATGTGTGAGATGGCAGCCAGCAGCAAAGAAGCGTTGAGAAGATAATCTCTGTATAGATATAATGGGTCACGACGTTCGGAAACGAATAACTACGAAGAAGAAGAAGCTAGCTGTATTATGGTAGGCTCAGCTTTATGAATACATATTATGTAGACGTGAATATCAAACACCACCAGTCTAAAATGGCAGACGATAAACGTGACAATGAAGTTGCCGAGAGCACAACAATACGGCTTACTGATATACGGTCTAAGAAACAGTACAGACCCCTAATATCAACATAACAATTCAGTCCACTCGAGTCCCTCCTTCCTTTTAGATACCAAAAACCCAACCCAAATTTTCTTTACTTCTTTCGACGACGTGCTGATAACATTCACGCGGTAAGAATTGCAGCTTTGTACGCACAGCGTGTGTAGACGTTATACAAATGTAGGCCTATTTACCACAGGAAAATCAGTCATAAGCCCGTCAAGTCGAATGCAAGTAAACAATTCTTTTGTTAATGCAGTCAAGTGCAGAGTCCGGCGAAAAAAACATTTAACGCCACTGATAGCAACATAAATGTAGCAGGCCTAACATACTTCAGACATACGTGTTCGTATATGTAGTAAAATACAGATACCTAAACAGTATGTTGGAATACGAATAAACTGTAAGCTGTGAATACGTAACACAGATTGTTACTCTATACTCTCGAGAAAATACGTCGTAATAATTACACTTACTTAAAAAAATTAAAGAATTACACTTGGCAGAAAATGATAACAAACTGCATGTGTAATGGGAAAGTAATTCCGATCGTGATTAAAACAAGGTTCCGTGTTACACAGGTGAAGATATTGTACAAAAACACAGTTCAAATTTTGTCAGATGAGAGACGTCACGTACTAGCAGGATACATAAAAATGGACATCATTTTTTTCATACAAAAGTGAGGTTAACAATAGCATTAATATCATTAATAGCAACATAAATAAAATTCGTCACTGTTTTGATTTTTAATAGAGTAACAGACTACTTTACAGATTTAAATCCACTTTCAAAAGGAACAGTTCTACGATCACGGCATAAAAATATCAAGATCCTATTAGTAATTAGCGCTTCAAAACCTATGTAAATCCTTTTACGATTTGTTCCTTTGTGTGTGCGCGCACATTTCTGCCCCCGGAAGGAAATTTTTTGTTTACAAATTCTAAGCGGTTTTATAGATTCAGTTTTTTCAATAAATTCTTGTTGTTTTTATGTTTTAGTAGCAAACACCTGTTACTAACAACAATTTTAATGCTCTTCCCTTAAAGATAATTTTATAGATAGAACAATGTAAAAGACTTCTTACGCGCATAAAGGTTCTGCACCTTCTTATAATCATCTCAAGGTAGATTTATCACAGAGGAAGTTTATATCAAACTATTTGGCGTAAACAGAAGCTCACAGATAGTTACATAATCGTTACTGTGAACTAAGAACTCTGCAGAATTACTAAACGTACTTATTACGCTTAGTGCACCTTACCCTCACATTACATGTACAAATAACTCCACACATGTTTATATATTTAAACTTTTAAATAATGTTGATAACTCTTTATTATACGGTTTTGCCAGCATAAAACATTATTACATTTGTCAAAAGTTAGTTTTATTTGTTATGTTCAAACTTGTTTTAAATGATCAATAATTTATTTTAAAAACCTTAACGATTTGATATTTTAGGTAACTTTCTCGTCTTAGCTGAGATCTATTGTCAGAGAAGCCATAACTTAATTTTCACTGTTAGTTTTGCCAGTCAGAAAGAAATATTTTGACGTATTTTGTTCTAAATCTCTTTGGACATTTCTCCCGATGGAATTGGAAAATTTTCTGTTATCACAAGTTATCCGACAGCTTACGTCATACGAGCAAACGAAATTTATTGCTTCAGTAGGTAGGCCAATCCCGGCAATAAATAACTCCGCCTACCTCCGTTAATAGTGTTTGTCATTTTACGTTGACATAGTTCAACAAGGATATAAAATATTTTTTCTTATGTTGTGTGTAAAGTGAATAACAAAATGAAAACCGATTGTAATGATTACGTATTTAATTCTTTCAGACTGTACAGAGTTACCATTTTAGGTTAAACTTTCTAGTCACTTACACAAGTTACATATATTCGTTTTACTCAAAATATATTTGTATTAATATACAATATATTGTATAAACGGTAAAATACAGGCCTACATTAAATTACCTTAGATTTCAACGTAATATAAATTAAACTGTAATAATAAAGGTATACTACATCACAAACATTTACGAAGGACATTAAGAATGTCTCTATTTAATAAATTATTCAAATCACTGTTTGACGATGAATTACGATATAGTTTTTAAATTATTTTTGCTCTTCTTTAGGCTCCTGAGCTGTATGTTCCCATTCTATATTTTTCTTGTCAAGGCTTCTACTTATTCCCTCGTTGTGCAAGTTTCTAGCCTCCCCCTAACATTCTTTTCAACTGCTCCATAGTTTCAGACTGCCTTGGGTAATCTCCAGTCTCATAAAATGACCAAACCACCCCACCAGTGGCGAAGCTAGTAGTTAATGAATGGGTAGGCAAAAATCTTTTCTAAATTTTTTTTAAGGAATCACTAAAAGGATGGTGGTTCAAATCGGACGCTGAGGTAGAGTTTGCTGTAAGCGAATGGTTCCACAAACAGCCGTAAGAATTTTACTAGCAGGGAATCTACAGGTTGGTGCAACAGTGGAACTCATGTCTTAATGATAATGGAGACTTCTTTTAAAATCGTTGAATAAAAAATGCTTTACAGCTCTATACGTGTTTCTATTGAACAATCCTTGTATTAGTCATACACAATAATACAATTGATTGAACTTCAGATTTTTAAACTTGATTAGTTTCTATATATTTTATATGTTTAATGTTACAAATAATTCAAATAACAATCTTGATCATCTGTTAGTTCAGCGGAATAACAGGGACACTTTTAATAACCGCATAAAGTAAACACACTTATAAACAACACAGCGCGCTTTAACTTGAATGTTTGGACCACAGAAGTGGGGCATGCCTCAACGCTCTATGTTTACAGCACGGGACAATCCCCCCTCCCATCACTTCCCTATCACTCCGGCACATTGCTTACATACGATGTATACAAAAAACGCTGAGGCAAGTTCAGGTTGCCTCATTCGCTTTAAACGAGCTATGCCGAGTCTCACCTGTCACCATCTAGCGGTCGCTCAGTAAAGCATGTTTCGGCCTAATAAATTCGACAGTCGCGGTAACAATGTATAATCTTTACGTTATGTAGTTCATACGTATTTATAATTTTTATTCTACAGAATTTTTTAGGGTAGGCATTGCATCAATTGCCTCCATGTAACTTCGCCACTGCAAACCACTTAGTTGTCTCTCTTAAAGTATGCTTGTCGATTTCTTTGGATTTTGGTTTACTCTAATTCATCATTTTTGATTAGAGTTTTCTTTTCTGCATCCCCTATTTTCCTTCTTCTGTGACATTTCTCCTCAGCTGCTTTTTCCTGGATTTAAGCTAGCCGCTGGCCTCCAGTTTACTTCCGCTATTCCACCAGAATACATTATACATTAACTATAAATTTTGTATCAGAACTTTACTCATTCGTCTGTCAGTGGTGCTCAGACATCGGCAATGTTTTACTGCGTACGGTCATTGACCTCGTAATAGTTGCCACTGTACAAACTGTGGAGGGGCGGAGACACATTCGTCCACCCAATGTGTTCCCACTGTATAAACGATCAGTTAGCAGCTATGTTTGTTTTCGGAACTGACGTGCAGCAGATACTACGTACCTATGTGTGTTTTGTTCGTTTGGTCATGTGTTTCTCTGTTTGTCTTTATTAATTTTAATTCGATTATTTGTGTTCTAATTTATTCTGTGTAAATATAATGAGAGTCAGATCCCGTTGAACCGGGACCCTCTTCTTCTCTCACGGAATGATAGAAAATGCTCTAAAAAGAACACTTGGTACAAGTGTGCCGTATCTAGTCGTTACGGCGAGTGTTTTTTATATCGAATCTGGGCCATAGTTTCATTCACGCTATTGTGGACACTCTCGCCATCTATGAGACGTTACGGCGACTTCCGAATATTGGCTATATCGAATCTGAGCGATGGATCCTTTCATTTGTGTAGTTCGCTTTGGATAGTGGACACTCTCGCCATCTAGGAGACGTTACTGTAACTTAGGAATTTGTTTGTCGCTATCTGTCTGAGACTTCGGACTACTGTACCTTTCGTTCCCGCTGCTTGGAGCGGGGTTTGTCGTGGGTGTAGAGTGAGCCTGCGGAAGTCGGTTGGTTGGTTATCAGCTGTTGAGGCTGCCAGCTGTTGTTTGGTTCAGGTCAGCTGTGTGCATGTTGCCGGCTGTTTTTTCAGTTCAGCGTCTGAAAGTATTGTGTTTTTTTAATGCCGGGGTTTTGTAAATTTATTATGAAAGGCTAAGAAAAAGGGTAGCCGACGGGCTCTCGGCCTGGCAACTGTGACCGTGTGGGGAAGATCGAGATGTTGTGTGTAAGTATTAGGGAACTCGTACAGCACGTGCTCTTGCACCATTGAACAGGTATGAAAAAAATGAAAAATTATTAAGTTTTGCCTGGGATGCGCTTTCGCGCTGCTTGTTTTTGGAGTCAAGTGGGGCCTGGCTGGTTCTTAACAAAAAAAAAGGAACAATAGTTGCTTAATTCTGGATTTTTTGTTTGTTACTTCACTATATAGTGGGAATATAATAGGCAGGTTTCTGCAGTCATTGCAAATTCTTGGACGCAGGTTTTTCTAAAGAAAATCTGTTGAACTTGAATAGCTTCTGATATTTCTTTCTAATGATGAGTAGCTTCTCCGCTGTTTGCGGTGACAGTGTATCTTATGTGCAAAACTTTTTTTTACCTACAAAAAAGAAAAAAAAGAAAAAAGAAAAAACTTAAGAAAATGTGTTAGGAATTGGCCAGTGTGATCATTGGGCCTAGTGAAGCAAAATTCAGCCGAGTTCCTTAATTGCTCTTTGTATGATTCAGTGTGTTCATATAAATGTCTTGTGTTTGAATTGTGAAAGCATGTAAATTCCAGTATACATTTTTTCATATAATCTGTGTTGAACTTATATTGTGGCTGCCTTTTATTGGAACGTATAAATCTGTTTATGAAAAGAGTTGCAGATCACCTACAATTGTAATAATACATTGCCCTGTACTAGAACTGTAATTCAGAAGTATTCCGCCTGTAATAAAAATGACTGAATTTTTGTACAAGATGAAATTTCCACTTTGGCAATTCTTTTATTTTATTTTAATTCTCTATCAATGTACAGTCACTGTTAAAATTCTTTTTGTATATGTATATGCTCATAGTGTTTTAATTGTCTATCAACGTACAGTCACTGTTAAGATTCTTTTGTAGATGCATATACTCATATTTATTTTAATTCTCTATCAATGTACAGTCACTGTGAAAATTCTTTTTGTATATGTATATACTCATAATTCTATGTACACAACATATTACATTTCTGAGAGATATATGTACCTGAGTATTTGATAGTTCTTTTTTTATAATTGTGCACTCTGAAATCTGCAAGCCTTGGTGCTACACCAGTTTATACAAGTTTAAGGCAAATTGAGCACACGCACTTGTGAGTTCCACACAAAGTATATAATTACCTATCTTATGTTACATTATACCTTATTAATTAGATGATTCTCCTTTCTAGCGTTTGATTTAGATTTCAGAGGGCGCATGTTGTTATGTAATATAATTGTTTAAATTGTTGTGGCTGTAATAATTGTTGTAGGATAGAATTGCTTGTTAAACGGTTTATAAAATGTTTATAGTATTGAAAGTGTTTATAGTACAACCAGAGGGGGACTGAAAAAGGTGTTAAATTTTGGAAAGTTGAAAATTTTGTTGTGACGTCATTGGTGATGAGCGGCTCACAAGAAAAAATTCGAATTAATTTTTAGGTTACGGTTTAGGTCTATCACAACCGGCAACAGGTGTTATGTACCCTCGCCATGCCACTGATCTGCATTCAATCAAAGACAAATTTATTAGCCGTAAATAACAGGAATACTTTATCCAAGTGATGTTACTGTTTCTGTCATGCGGATTCAGGTGAGCAGATGATTCCTCAGTTAGTTCTCACGCAGAGGAATTTTATCTACATGCAATCTAAGCCTTTACTCTAGTAGTCTTTCAAAAACGTTACTGAAGGAAAGAAGAAAACCACAAAAGAAAAAATTCATACCATTAAATAAATAATTGCCACTGCTACACTCGCTTTCAAAAGCACTGAAACCAGTTTAAAGTAGTGAAAAGATATGAGAAACTCAAAATTCATGGAAATTAAAAGTCACGATTTATTAATTCATGAGACAGTTACATATATTGCAACATTACAATTTATGTATATTGTGTGTATCTGAAAAGTACTCCACGTAACTATCGTACCAGCTAGGTCGTGGGATTTCTTTGTTCGTTAAGTGAAGTCCCTTTTGTTGCTCAATAAATTTTTATGTAAGAAGAGTGGGTGAAGCTTTTAGGGAATAAATAACAATAAAACATGAAAGGAGAAATTGCAAGTTCAGAATATTTCCTTTTTTAAGAAACTAAAATGAAAAATAAAGCACATATATAAAAGTCATTATTAAAATATTTAAATTATTTTGGTGGCAGACATGAATATTACGTTTGAACGTGATTATTTTTTTAACGTTGCAAATCTTATATGATAGTGTTGTTTATGTTTATTTTATTATTTATGTTTAGTATTTGATTTATATTCATTAAATTAAATTGAAAAGTTTACTCGTTAATAGTTTAATAAAATAATACTTACTTAAAGTTAAAATAAATATTATTTATTTATAGTGTACCAATTTTAAATTAAGTAGAAAATTATTAGCAACAAAAATTAAAAAGCTTCATATTGTAACAATTAATATCGTCCGCCTTTGTTCAAGCCCCGCGATGGAAGCCAATATGTAACGTATGAACGAGGTCGTACCTGTTAAAATGTCTCACACTTGTTTATATGGTGTATTAGTGTGAATGTAGTGTGTTTGCCTCACACTGGTTGTTACATAAATCGACGTCACTACTGGAGTCCGTAGCGTTGTCAATGTCACCAGTACAACCTACCTGTTAATTCATAGGGATTACGATTCCCGGGTGGCGCCAAATTGTTTTTGTAAAACAATTAAAACATCTAATTTTTAAGGTAATACGTGGTATTAGCATGGACAGCTGTGGCGTTCGAATTATTCCCGCTGCTACACAGGTTGTCGACTCGGCCACTCGTGATAAGCGCTAGTTGGCTATGACTTAAAATTCGCTAACACACATATATTTACAAAAAATCCTATGAAATAACAAGATAGTAATGTTCTGTACTGCGTTTTTTAATACACAGTTAGTTATCAATAAATATGACAATTGAATCATAAATAAAATTATAATATTATGCTCCGGCTTAGAGCTTGAAACACAAAATATCTCAGGTTGGCAAAATTGATTTCAAAACACTATCGTTCAGTTACCTTTAACAAAATTACTATGTTTTTAAAATCTGGAGTTCTTTTGATCATGAAAATAGACATAAACGTTGATTACATGAAAAGAAAGTACACTACTATACCTTATACGTACTTAGGATTTATAATGTGTTTGTACAATTTGTTCAGTAGTGTCGTATTTCTGTTACAGTAGTTATGTTCACAAATAAGGTTATCTTTATAAATATTTTTTTTTTAATGTAAGTAAATTATGCCTTTACCTTTGAAAGAAAATACTACTTTTTAAATAGTGAGAAATTTTATCATTTGAAAATAATTTAAGTAATTTGGGGTTTTTGGGAGTAAGAAATTATTCGGTACTTATCAGTTCGTCTCACGTTGAAGGGTCGTCATCAGGATAGGCGTATATTTCTCGAATTTGGGCTGGTTGAAGGCTTCCAGCATCTTCTTCAAACTGGTCTGGGTTTTTTCTTTAATTAGTTTATTTAATTTCGTCCCTGGACATCATTAATTCTGTATAGATCGACGTCTCTTCATATTGGATTATTTTGGTTCACTGATTCTACTTTTATAACTGTTTAAATTAAAGTTTTAGTTTGTCCAATTTTTCGTGTGGCGTACCCACGCTTCGTTTCTTCAGCGTCTATATAATTTAACGGAAAAATAAGCCCTCAAACGTCTCGTTGTCATAGTAACCAATAATTCAATGCTTGTTTAATTACTCTTTACATACATTGTTAGAAATATTTGAATTTTTATTCAAATTTATTAAGTATTTTCCTAATGATTTTATTCCCTTATAATTCCTTTGGGATAATAAATGACATCACTATTATTTTTCTTTCCTTTCAAAGTTTACAATGATACCTCATAAGGTCATATTCTGTTACACTTTAACTATAGTCTAATTATTTGACATTTAATAAATAACATATCTTTCTTGAATTAAATTATTACAATAATATTTCTGTGTTGAAATAACTGATATATAATTACTGTCCATTCACTGTTCTTAGATTAGTAAGATTTCTTGTGAAATTGATACAATTTGCATTTGAATGTTCTTGGCAGTTAACTGTTTTCATAGTTACAAACAGCCATGATTGTTTTCTAGTGTATTTCCTTTTTAAATTACATTCTGAATTCAGCCTGATGGGCTTCACTTATTTGTTTGTGTTTTAATTACTATTCAACATACATTTTCATTACTCTTCATTTAAAATATAATAGTTAGGTTTATGGACTGTAAGTCCCCTTCAGCCATATTCCTTCTTTAACATTGTATCAACTATTCTTTACAAGTCATAAATTATTCTTACTACTAACATTGATTTCTTTCTTGTCTTATAAACTAGGGTGATAAACATTGTTACTTTCTCTAATATTATGAAGGTTGATTCTCCTTTCAACATGGGGTGTTGTATTCTTTACAATTTTAATCTTTAATAACAAACTTTATTTCTATCCTATCATGCCATGTTAACACAAGTTATGGTACTGGGCTTTCTCCCTGAATATTATTACAAGCTTCCTTAATATTAATTTTAAATACTATTTTTAATTACTTCTAGGTATATAACTAATTATACTTTCACTCCAATCATTGGTGGTTTATCAATGTTTTACAGAGTGTCTATTTACTTATCATTCTAATTTGAATGTTTCACATCCACTTTCACTATTTTTTAGGGCATTAACACTTCACTAAAGCACTTCACTTTGGTTCACTGTTTTGTAATTAGTGTTATTTAATGGGTAATCCCTATACTTTCTTCTACCATTTCTCACTATTTTGTTTTAGTATTATTTTTACTATAAACAATATTAGGCTAGTTGTGTTTTGGTTGAATCTAACCTTTCTGACAGGGTTAGTGTACTTTTCCTATACTATATTACTTTACAATTGTATTGCCTTAAAAATGGGCACATAGGTTAAATTAATGCTAATAATAACATTGGTTTCATTAATATATAATTATTCAAGGTTTATTGACCGTATTCTATCTCTAAACATACAATCTTTCCCTTTTATATATGTGTGTTAGTTCCCCTTGGGTTTTATCTGTCTCCTCTTCATTCTTCCTCTTCTTCTTCTTCAATCCGGTTCGGTTCTCCTCTTCTTCTCTTCTGGTTTAAATTCTGTTTATTTGTATGGATCTGTCCTCTTCTTCTGGTTCTTCTTTAGTTCTGTGTCCATCATTGTTTTGTCTATCATATTTTTAATAAGTATATTACGTGGTTCCCTTCTTTATGTTTGGGTTGTTGGCTCAATCATGTCAAAATATTTACATTTTAATAAGTATGTTACGTGGTTCCCTTCTTTATGTTTGTGTTTTCGGCTCAATCACTTGGGTTGGGTAATATCGTTGTACGTCTTGTCAAAGTATTTACATTTTAATCATTTTTTACACATTTTATTTCATATGAAGTAATTTTATATCAAGAATTATCTTTTTTATCACTGGTACGAGATTTGGCTTAATTGTATCGTTACATAATGCCTCTCCTCTAAAATTGATTATTTTAATAAAATACTAGCATAGTGTTTTATGAAATTATCAGTTATAGATAACTTTTTTCCTTCTCTTCCTTGTTTGTTTCTTCCTTCTCCATTTCTCTTCTTACTTAATTCACTCCATTTTATTTGGATCTGTTTTTATTTATTTCCATTGGTGTATATTCCCTCATACACAAATTTTTTTCCCTAACTTTATATAGTAGCTGGTTTCTCCCATTACTACTCATTTTTCTGAGACTAGAGCACATCTTCTCTACTCAGTTCATATAGATTGCTGGAGTTTTCAACAGTCAATCTTAAATCTTTGTCAACTTGTGACTTAATAATAATAATAATATAATACTATAATTGGGATTGTCCACCTTGTGGTTTGTTTTTAGATCACTTTATCATTACTACTCATTCTTCCTTCCGCTATCATCTACTCATACACTATATTTAGAAATTTTATATTTATTCATATGTTAATTTCATCATATCTCACTTTTCATTATTTTGTTTTCAATGCTCGTTGTGATCATCTTAATTGTTTTAGACATTTAGCAGGATTCTGCTTTAGCCATATCTGTATATTGGTTTTATATACAATTTCTCTCTCTCTCTGTACCAGGTAAAGTTTTATTTATTTTTTCTGATAATACTTTTGATTCAGTATAATTTCAAGTATTTATCTCAGTAATTTGAGCTTGATTTTATTTTTGTTTATTTTACTCTGTATTCAACATTATTTTTGATAATTCTTTGGTAAGTTAATGGTGTTACCTTAAAGGAATGTTTGTAGCGTATTCCTTTTTAGCTATTTTTTGTTTTAATTATAATTGTAAGTTTGTGCTTCTTACATTTTTATTACATAGGAATGTGTGTAACTTATTCCTGATTATTTCACTGTTTACTTCATACTTCATATTTCAATCTTTTGTTATATTTTCAACTGATTTAAATTGAAAGGAATTTGTGTAACTGTTTCCTTTGTTTTTTTTTTTCATTAAAACTTTTTTATTGTTCCGCATATATCATCTAAATATTTGAGTAAGCTGCTCTTACAATCTCTTTTAGAATTTTGAAATCGGTTTCATTTCACAATGGCTTTATTCTTCTTCGTAAAACTTTTTTATTGAAGTTTGATTGTAAACTCCCTTGATTTTCCTTGTATTGATATTACTGATTTGGTAAGTATTATTACCACTGTCTCTTGTGATGATATACGGTCCCGTGTATAGCAATAATAATTTCTTTGCTATACCTTCCATTGTACTTGGCAGTTCACGATTTTTGATTAGTATTTTTTCTCCCTCTTTATATTTGATTATTTTGGGTTGGTTCTTTGAATATTTGGCCTTTTGTTTCTCAATTTTTTCCACTATTAGGCTGTACCATTTATTTTTGTCATAGGGGTCTTCTGGGTCTTTTGGGAATTCTATTATCTCTTGTATCTCTCTGTTTGGCTTCCTCTCGAACATCATCAAGTAAGGCGTACTTTCAGTGAATTGGTGGTAACTAATGTTTAAAAACACTTCGGTTGAAGGTAAATATTTGTACCATTCTCTCTGGTTGTTATGACAATAAGTTCTCAAAATGCGTCCCACCTCCCTCAACATTCTTTCTGCGGGATTGCTGCTAGGGTGGTAGACTGATGTTTTATAAGTTTTAATATTTAATTTTAATAACTCTTCTCGCCATTTCCTTCCTTTAAATTGCGTTCCATGGTCTGTTATTAACATGTACGGTCTTCCAATTTCTATAATGTATTTATTTTTGATAATGTCTAATATTTTCTTTGTTGTGGCTCTGTTTATAGCATATAATTTGGTGTACTTGGTGTAATGGTCAAGTATGATAACAATGAATTTGTAGCCATGTCGACCTCCGCTACGTGGGAATGGTCCACATATGTCGAGGAACGCCTTCTCTAATTTGGCACTTGATGTGATGGGTATCATCGTTCCATCCTTCCTTTCGTTATTGGTTTTGACCATCTGACACAATGTGCAGGTTTTTATGTTTTTACTTACTTTTCTTGCAATATTTTTTATAAACAAATCTTCTTCTAATGATTTTACCATTTTAATTGTTCCCATGTGGCCGTATCTCACATGATAATCTTTGATGATTTGATTTTCCAATGATTGAGGAATTACCAGTTTCCAAGTATCTTGGTTCTTTTTTGTTTTCATAAATAAAATATTGTTGTACACACAGTAAAATTGGTTAATAATGGCTTCAGACTCCATCAGTCTTCTTCTGATGTTGGATATTTTTGTATCTTGCTCTTGTTGCAACACTATTTGGTTCATAATATCTTCCAGGTCTTTTCTATCCTTCAACATATAATACACTTTTGCTATCTTCCCCTTTTCTCCTTCAAATGTCTGATTTACTACATTTATTCTGGACAAAACATCAGCCACTATATTTTTTCGTCCTGGGATATATTCCCATGTAATGTGGTATTCTTGCAAAGCAAGTATCCATCGAGTAAGTCGGCCATGATTCAACTTACATTGTTTTAGAAACGATATTGATTTATGATCGCTTCGGACCGTTATACTATATCCAAGTATGTACGTCCTAAACTTGCCGCACGCGAATATTATGCTGAGCAACTCCTTTTCTGTAACATTATAGTTACGCTCACAGCTATTGAGTATTCGGCTGGCGAAGCTAATGACTAGGTGATTACCATCTTCGTCTTCTTGGTATAATTCTGCGCCTAGACTTACATCACTAGCGTCGCAGTTTAGATAGAACTGTTTTGCAAAATTAGGGTGGTGTAAAATAACAGTGTCAACAAATTTTTGTTTGATTAACTTAAACACTTCTTCTTGTTCCACTCCCCACGTCCATTTTTCTTTTGAAGATAATTGCTTGGAAAATTTTGCTGTTAGGTGGGAGTAGTTGGTCTGAAATTTCCTGTAGTAATTACATACTCCTAGGAAGGATTGCAACTGTTTTTTGTTTCTTGGTGATGGGAAATTTTGTATGGCGTCAACCTTCTCTTGGGATGGAGAGATTCCCTCTTCAGTTAGGTTGAATCCTAAGAATTTTACTTCTTTAGCAATGAACTTTGATTTGTCTAACTTAAGTGTGATATTGTTGTTAGATAATTTTTCCAACACATGTCTGACTCTTTCACAGTGTTCGTCCCAGTTTGCTGACGTGATAAGTAGGTCGTCAACGTACACTGTAGTAAATTCCAGTGCCTCTTGACCTAACACTTGGTCCATGCACTTCACGAACACTGCTACTGAATTTATTAGTCCAAATGGTAGCCTTTTGAACTGGTAGTTTCTACCGTCGAACAGGGATGCTAAGTATTGTCTACTGTGTGGGTGCAGCTCTACCTGCCAATACCCACATACAGTATCCCAAGTGCTAATATATCTGATTCCGTGGAATCTCTTCAGAATTTCTTCTATTTCTCCTGGTGAGGTTCTGTCATTTATAATCATTTTATTTATTTCTCGGGCGTCTAGGCAAATTCGCACCTTGCCATTTTTCTTGGGTATGGCAACTATGGGACTGGTATATTGAGAATGACTGTACTCAATTATGTCTTCGGCAATCATTCTATTTATTTCCATTCTAACTTCGTTTTTTAGAGAATGTGCTATTGGATACGATTTCCGGTGGAAGTCCACTGGTTCTCGGAATTGAATTTTACATTGGTATCCCTTAACCTTTCCGGGGATGTTCGAAAAGACATGCTGATATTCATTGTAAATGGCGATTAATTTTTTGGATTGTTGCTTACTAATCTCCTGCATAGGCCGTTCTCATTGGAAGGTGATAATCTCTTCCAACTTCTGGTTCCATAAGATCTTACGCTCCTCCTCCTCTACTATGGTAACATCTGGCTCATGCCTCTGGCAATAATAACTTTTCAGTTCTGTGTTTTGGCTTAAAGCAGTTGGACTTGGTACACAATTGATAATGTTTGCGGACCAGGTTCCTTGTTCTGAATTTAACAACACTACTCCCTTCTGCAAGTTTATTACTGCTGAATACCTTCTTAGTATATCACATCCGATGAGCATATTGAAAGGTAGCCCACTTGCCACGAGAAATATAATGGAGATGGTGGATTCTAGATTATCTAGTTCCAATGACACTTGCTTTTTCACTGTTTTGTTCTGTTTGCCCGTTGCGCCAATGATGATTATATTATTTATTGGTAATGTAGGTATTGGTGTTCGAGAGTGAGCTTGAATTCTTTCTAACTCAGGTTGGTTAATGAGAGAGATATTAGACCCCGTGTCTACCAGAATACTGGTTATGGTACCGTTTATTGTTGCCTTTATATGAACAATTTCACTATTGTTCTGTGGTAATTGAGTGGCCTCTTCCTCGAGAAGTTCTTCTCGAATATTTTTTAAATAATTGTTGTAAATTATCGTGATTCCTTTGGTTTGTTTATCTGACATTGTTTGACGTATCAACCCAAGTGATTGGTCATGTGAAGGGCGTTCATACTTTATCACTGGCCTTTTTAGTTTAAAGGTGGCTGCTGGCTGACGGCCAGGTTGCTTGGCTGGTCGTTCGTTTCATTGTGTGGCACATTTTGCTGGTTATTTCCATTTCGTAGTGGTTCATGGTTCCTGTTCACTGATGGTCTGTTGTCAGTCTCGTTGGATGCATTGTACCATGGCTCTTGGTGCCAATTTGAGTTGTATCTTCGGTGGTTATTCCGCCTTCTACCACTAATAAAATTTACATGACGTCGATTGTCACTCCTATTTGGATTGCCCCCGGGTCCCCGGTTGTACTGGTAATTGGGATGATACCGGTTGCCGTAGTAATTGTGGTCATTGGGGTGACTGTTGGTACGTTGTTCAGGTTCTCCTCCTCGATAATTCTCACTTGGTCGGTTGTTATTATTTGGGCTGCTTCTATTATTGTTTGGACTTCCTGGGTGATTGTTCTGTTGTCCTCGGTTACCAGGCTGGTTATTTGGATGGCGATGCTGATTGTTTCCATTGAATGTTGGTTCTGCATTATTATTATTGTTATTCCGGCCCCAGTTATTTCGATTATTGCCTTGTGGATAATTGTATGGTCCCTGGTAATTAGGTGTATTATTGTGTTCATTCCACTTATTGTATCTTTGGTTTGTGATCCTGTTTTTTCGATACTGGTTATCGTTCTCCAGGTCTTCCAGTAAGCTAACCATTCCTTGGATTGTTTTAATTTGGCCTTGTCGCCTGGCCTTCTGGATGGCCTCTTCGTAATGGTAACCCAGTTGTATCACCAACGACTCTTCCGGTATCCTGGGTTCCAAATTTCTGGTTAAACATACCTTTCCCAGAAAGTACGATGTTAACGTGTGTCCTCCTTGTGTCTCGTACCTTCCGTTACTGATGTCATTGCGGACCACATTCTGTGTTGATTCGGACCAATACTTCTCCCTGAACTGTTTCTTGAACTCTTGAGTATCATTTATCTCAGGTCTTGTGGCCGTCCACCAATTGTCATGGGTGTCACGAAACATCTCGTCGATCATACTCCTCACACTAGACCATCTGGTTTCTCTGTTCTTCTCTATCAGTTCTTCTACCCGTTTGAGGAATTCTATCGGGTTTCTCCTGTAGCTACGAAAATTAATCATTTCTCTGTTCTCACTGGTGATGAACTGTGTGTGATTATATGGTTTTTCTCTTAATGCATCTAACTCTTCCTGCATCTGTTTCTCTCGCATACTGATTCCCTGGATTTTTTCTCGGTTTTCTCGGGTCAGTCCATCGATTTTATCTGTGACGGTATACACCTTCTCCACCCGATTGTTTACATCCAGTTGTAGCTCTTGGTGCCTCTCCTCTAGCTCCTTGACCACTTCTTGTTTATTCTTTTGGCACCCTTCAGTAAAGACTTGGTAGAACTCCGTCGCCCTCAATTTACCTTCCTCTTCAACGTTACTAATTTTATTATTTAATTCTTCTCTGATTTGTATCACTGTTTCGTTGGTCTCTGTTACCGTTTGTCTAATCTCTTCTCGACATTCGACTAGTTGTTGCTTCCATTCCGCTTTGGTTTTCTTACTTTCTTCCTCGATTTTCCTTTGGAGAACATCATGATTAGTTTCCATCTTTCTGTTTACTATCTCCAGATCCTTCTTGATCTGTTTCTTCAGCTCTTCGCTCTTCTTTTCCAACGCCTCCTGACTTCCCTGTATTACTTCCATTTGCTTCTTCAATATTTCACTGTTTTGGTCCAGTTTTTTATTCATTCCTTGTTGTAATAATTCCAATTTTTTGTTCAAATCTTCCTTGTCGGATTCTAATTTTTTTTTAAATCTTCTTTATCTGATGCTAATATTTATTCAACTCTTCCTGGCTCCTGTTCATTTGTCCAAATTGTTCCATCATGAACTTCATCATGCTATCTAAATTCGTTTCTTCTGTTAGTTTGATTGGTTGGTTATTTGCCATGACTTCTGCTTCTATTTCCGGTTCAGGTTCAGGTTCAGGTTCAGGTGGATTTGGATTTTCCACTTGGTCCTCCTGTGGGTTTTCTTCTGACAATTCTCCAGTCGTTTCCTCCATTTCTACTTCCTCGACTTCCTCCATTTCTTCTGGGTTTCCTTCTTGGTTTGGCGCTTCCTTCCCTTTGCGCCTCGTAACAATACCGTGTCTATTCATGATCGCCGCTAGTTAGTCTTCCTAGCCACACGTGGCTGGTCGCCAATATGTAACAAGTCAAAAACTGGGTGTGTGTACTTCCCTTAAGCACCTCGTTGGGTTCGTCAATATGTAACAATTAATATCGTCCGCCTTTGTTCAAGCCCCGCGATGGAAGCCAATATGTAACGTATGAACGAGGTCGTACCTGTTAAAATGTCTCACACTTGTTTATATGGTGTATTAGTGTGAATGTAGTGTGTTTGCCTCACACTGGTTGCTACATAAATCGACGTCACTACTGGAGTCCGTAGCGTTGTCAATGTCACCAGTACAACCTACCTGTTAATTCATAGGGATTACGATTCCCGGGTGGCGCCAAATTGTTTTTGTAAAACAATTAAAACATCTAATTTTTAAGGTAATACGTGGTATTAGCATGGACAGCTGTGGCGTTCGAATTATTCCCGCTGCTACACAGGTTGTCGACTCGGCCACTCGTGATAAGCGCTAGTTGGCTATGACTTAAAACTTCGCTAACACACATATATTTACAAAAAATCCTATGAAATAACAAGATAGTAATGTTCTGTACTGCGTTTTTTAATACACAATTAATTATCAATAAATATGACAATTGAATCATAAATAAAATTATAATATTATGCTCCGGCTTAGAGCTTGAAACACAAAATATCTCAGGTTGGCAAAATTGATTTCAAAACACTATCGTTCAGTTACCTTTAACAAAATTACTATGTTTTTAAAATCTGGAGTTCTTTTGATCATGAAAATAGACATAAACGTTGATTACATGAAAAGAAAGTACACTACTATACCTTATACGTACTTAGGATTTATAATGTGTTTGTACAATTTGTTCAGTAGTGTCGTATTTCTGTTACAGTAGTTATGTTCACAAATAAGGTTATCTTTATAAATGTTTTTTTTTTAATGTAAGTAAATTATGCCTTTACCTTTGAAAGAAAATACTACTTTTTAAATAGTGAGAAATTTTATCATTTGAAAATAATTCAAGTAATTTGGGGTTTTTGGGAGTAAGAAATTATTCGGTACTTATCAGTTCGTCTCACGTTGAAGGGTCGTCATCAGGATAGGCGTATATTTCTCGAATTTGGGCTGGTTGAAGGCTTCCAGCATCTTCTTCAAACTGGTCTGGGTTTTTTCTTTAATTAGTTTATTTAATTTCGTCCCTGGACATCATTAATTCTGTATAGATCGACGTCTCTTCATATTGGATTATTTTGGTTCACTGATTCTACTTTTATAACTGTTTAAATTAAAGTTTTAGTTTGTCCAATTTTTCGTGTGGCGTACCCACGCTTCGTTTCTTCAGCGTCTATATAATTTAACGGAAAAATAAGCCCTCAAACGTCTCGTTGTCATAGTAACCAATAATTCAATGCTTGTTTAATTACTCTTTACATACATTGTTAGAAATATTTGAATTTTTATTCAAATTTATTAAGTATTTTCCTAATGATTTTATTCCCTTATAATTCCTTTGGGATAATAAATGACATCACTATTATTTTTCTTTCCTTTCAAAGTTTACAATGATACCTCATAAGGTCATATTCTGTTACACTTTAACTATAGTCTAATTATTTGACATTTAATAAATAACATATCTTTCTTGAATTAAATTATTACAATAATATTTCTGTGTTGAAATAACTGATATATAATTACTGTCCATTCACTGTTCTTAGATTAGTAAGATTTCTTGTGAAATTGATACAATTTGCATTTGGATGTTCTTGGCAGTTAACTGTTTTCATAGTTACAAACAGCCATGATTGTTTTCTAGTGTATTTCCTTTTTAAATTACATTCTGAATTCAGCCTGATGGGCTTCACTTATTTGTTTGTGTTTTAATTACTATTCAACATACATTTTCATTACTCTTCATTTAAAATATAATAGTTAGGTTTATGGACTGTAAGTCCCCTTCAGCCATATTCCTTCTTTAACATTGTATCAACTATTCTTTACAAGTCATAAATTATTCTTACTACTAACATTGATTTCTTTCTTGTCTTATAAACTAGGGTGATAAACATTGTTACTTTCTCTAATATTATGAAGGTTGATTCCCCTTTCAACATGGGGTGTTGTATTCTTTACAATTTTAATCTTTAATAACAAACTTTATTTCTATCCTATCATGCCATGTTAACACAAGTTATGGTACTGGGCTTTCTCCCTGAATATTATTACAAGCTTCCTTAATATTAATTTTAAATACTATTTTTAATTACTTCTAGGTATATAACTAATTATACTTTCACTCCAATCATTGGTGGTTTATCAATGTTTTACAGAGTGTCTATTTACTTATCATTCTAATTTGAATGTTTCACATCCACTTTCACTATTTTTTAGGGCATTAACACTTCACTAAAGCACTTCACTTTGGTTCACTGTTTTGTAATTAGTGTTATTTAATGGGTAATCCCTATACTTTCTCCTACCATTTCTCACTATTTTGTTTTAGTATTATTTTTACTATAAACAATATTAGGCTAGTTGTGTTTTGGTTGAATCTAACCTTTCTGACAGGGTTAGTGTACTTTTCCTATACTATATTACTTTACAATTGTATTGCCTTAAAAATGGGCACATAGGTTAAATTAATGCTAATAATAACATTGGTTTCATTAATATATAATTATTCAAAGTTTATTGACCGTATTCTATCTCTAAACATACAATCTTTCCCTTTTATATATGTGTGTTAGTTCCCCTTGGGTTTTATCTGTCTCCTCTTCATTCTTCCTCTTCTTCTTCTTCAATCCGGTTCGGTTCTCCTCTTCTTCTCTTCTGGTTTAAATTCTGTTTATTTGTATGGATCTGTCCTCTTCTTCTGGTTCTTCTTTAGTTCTGTGTCCATCATTGTTTTGTCTATCATATTTTTAATAAGTATATTACGTGGTTCCCTTCTTTATGTTTGGGTTGTTGGCTCAATCATGTCAAAATATTTACATTTTAATAAGTATGTTACGTGGTTCCCTTCTTTATGTTTGTGTTTTCGGCTCAATCACTTGGGTTGGGTAATATCGTTGTACGTCTTGTCAAAGTATTTACATTTTAATCATTTTTTACACATTTTATTTCATATGAAGTAATTTTATATCAAGAATTATCTTTTTTATCACTGGTACGAGATTTGGCTTAATTGTATCGTTACAATATTCATTTCTATTTGTGTACTTACAATATGTGTACTTATGTATTCGCTTTTACGATTTGTATCACAGGTTAGTTCTTTACAGTTTTTATTATTTTTTAATAAATGTTCATCTTTCACCTGGGATAACTGCTATGCTACCGCTGCAAGGTTATTATTGGATATGCGTACGTGCAGCACCTGGATGACGATAATGATGATGACTACCATGGTTCTGGTACTCCCACGTAGATCATTGGTTGAGTGTAGACTACTGCACCATGATCATGATTATGATTCTAGTGGTCCCAGGTAGATCGTTGTAGGTGTTGTATGAACGTGATGATAACGCTGATGAAGTGTCTGTACCACAGAGCAGAGCAACACAGTGATCCCGTAGGTTATTATTAGCGTCTATCTCTCGTTTAAAATTGTATTGTACACCAGGTATATATAGTCTGGTGTAAATCGACATGTCAGGTATGGAAAAATCCGTCTTTAACTTGTTAAATTTTGTCTAAGCGTGAATAGCGTCAGTTTTATACACACAACCTTTCTCTTACCTTGCACTAATGGCAGCGCTCTTGTGGAAACCAGTAGTTACATTAGATCCGCAATTTTTCACTCGTTATGTGCAAATAACGTAATTGTTTATCACTTATGTATTACAGGAGTAATTAATTTTAGTTTATATAAATCAGTTATTAGCATATAGTTCCTACTAAAATTGCGACCACACACGCGTCTATGTGCTCGTCTGGCATTACTTGATTCGGTATCCGTACTTTAAAATGTGGGAATTTTATAAAAATAAGACATATTTACTTATTCGTTTTTACAAGTGTCTGAACTTCTTTTGTCCTTTCATTTAAATAGCGAAAATACATATGTACACAGAGACATACTCACCTCGACGTACAATCAGATATGGGCCGCAGAACACACACACACACACACACACACACACACACACACACACACACACACACACAAATAATATTAATAATACTTAATAATACGTTGGCCTACAAGAATAATTGTAGTCATTAAAGTGATGAAGCGGGAAAAGCAAAACACATAACTTTTTGCAAACACACCAGGAAGCAAGAAAGTTTGTTTTAAGAGCAATAAAAAATTATAGATATAATTTTTATTGACTATCCTGTTTAGGACTGTCATAATTTTAAGTTTTGATACAGATTAAAGTGTTGTTTCTATAAAATATGGCGTCCATGAATCCACGCCTTACACTAACACCTAATTGCTTAAGGAGCCTAATTTTCAGAACAGCCGGATGTCCATGGAATAGAATGGGATGGAATGTCCGGGTGTACAGACGACACTCAGATAAAAAATCTAAAATGATTTGTGTTACTGAAAAACAACAACAAAACTAGAAATGATTAGTGAAAAACGAATACCCTTTCTTTGTAGTTGTTATTGCCACTATGTAATTTTATTTTTCAAAATGTGCCTAATAAACAAGGTTAAGACAGGAACCATTCAGTGATTCTGAGCGGAAAAGTGAGATGAAAGAGATATGAAAAAACAGAGGAAGGAGAAAGAGGGGGAAAGAGAGAGAGAGAGTGAGAGAGAGAGAGAGAGAGAGAGAGAGAGAGAGAGAGAGAGAGAGGGAGAGAAAGTGAGTGAGAGAGTGAGTGAGTGCGTGTGAAGGGGGAATGTGAGGTAATGGAGCAACATCTTAGAAATGGTGTGTGAAATTTGAGCAAGATGTGAGTCAGCTGCATATAAAAGACAACGTGTGGCGGCACGTGACAAGAACACTGGGAATTGTTCAAATTAATTCAGCGCATTAGTTAGTTTGAGTTATGCAAACCACAATATAAACTTTCCAGCGAATTATTTACTGTGTGAAACTTTCCTAGTCACGATAAAAACAACGTGTTGTCAACGTACGGAAATTCTGCGTAGCAAAATATTAAGAATACAGACGTCATTATAACCTCTGCACATTTAGTTATCCGGAAACTAAAACGCAAATAATAATCATGAATCATGAATAGGCAGCAGCTTGTCAAATACTGTTTTATTTGAAGTTTACATGAAGTTGTTGTGTAACTTCCGGTGGCGGCTCAATGCCGGACATAGACAAGTAAAATTTGATGTGTGTAATTATGTATAGATGTACTGTACTTCTGCTCTTCAGACTTCTCATATTTTAAAATTGTGTGTGTTGTATATAATTAATCCACGTATTCGTTAATACCGCAACCTATCATCTTTCATTGAACTGTCTATAGTCTTTACACTGTTACAGTCGGAAAACTATAAAATTATTTGAACCTAATGACCTTTCACAAGAATTTATTGATGATACACAGCACTAAATTAGTCTGTAAAAACCTAACCACTTAGCAAATATTCATATAAGCCTAATACAAATTTGTCCACTATTCAGGCATGGATTAATCTTTATTTTATGTTTAAGGAATACGTTATTGTGGAGTTACAAAGACATTACTGACAGCTATGATAGCGCGGTTTAAATAATACTCTACACACCGCCGTTATTACCTTCGTGTGACGGTAATGTCCACATTTTATTTTGTTTTTCTTTTCTTTTTTGAATAAAATGTATTTTAATTAAAGTAAATTTACAGAGTACAAATACTTTTAATATAAAATAATTTTAAATATAAAAAAATTAATTTTTATGCTAAATTTCTTTTTTGTCAGTTTTGTCTAAAATAATTTTTATTATTCTCAAAAGTAATAGCCAGACCGGAAGAAAATTTCATAATATTGTAAGAACTTAATATTTAAAACATACAAATAAATACATAAATTCTTATTTGGATTACACAATTCTTTCATTTGTCTTCCAAAAGTGCACATCCTTTGTCACACAATGAACACAGTCCTGTCTTTTGTACACTACGGTTGTCACATGTTGAACCGCGTTTTACATTCCAAACACTGGATCCAGTTTCTTGTTGACCGCTTTTCATAATAATAAGCACTGCAGTCACTGCGATAGAGATATTTTTTGTCCTTATTTAACACTCTATTCTTCTGTTTGACGACATTTGCATTTGATGTTGGTGGTGAATCCTGAAAAGTTATCTACTTATCACAGCAGCTTTAACGTTCAATGATTTTCGTGAAACCGATTTTCTAACAATTTTTGGGGTTGGAAGAAGGGTTTCAACTGGAGATTCCGTTGGTGTAGTAGAAGAGACGGGTTCAGTTATGGTAATGTTGCGTCATTTCTGGGATTTTCTCTTTCTGGCACGGAACTTGATGCAAATGCAGATTCTGGAAGAATATCCAGAATCAACAGATATATTACAGTGGCTTGAAAGCCAGAAATTTCTTTGGGAGGAGTTGAAGCACAATACCACGTTTTAGTGAGAAGCTTTGGAAACTGTCCAGAGCTTGATTCCAATATAGGCCTACTTTCAAAGGTTTGGAAAAACTCTTGTCTAGTGATTGCAGTTCATAACTCCAGTGAGCCGGAAGACACAATATTAGAATGCCAAGTTCTTGTCTAATGTTTAAAATTGCTTCATCCTTATGGCTTTTATGAGCATTTAGTATGAGCAGGCAGGTACCTGGTGTACGATAATGATTAAAGTGTCGCAAGTATTGACAGAACATTTCTGTTGTTATATACATATGTACTCCTTTGTTATCATGCAAAATACACTGTCTGGAGGTAAATCATCACCAACATCCGTAAACGCCTTTATAAAGGACCATTGGAGGAATCCAGGAAGATGCAGTAACATTGGTGAATGCAATTATCGTAACAGTTTCCCCATTCTCTCCCTGTGTAGCTATATGCACCTTTTGCTTCTATTTTGTGCCTAAACGTTATCATTACCACGAAAACAGAGTTGAATACCGATTCATCCACATTGTTAATCTCGTGTGGCTGTATTTGAGTGTTTTGATAATTAGAAGTTAACCGTGAAAAGAAGTGATCAACTGTCTGTTAAGACGCATAAGTCTACCGCAACTCAAGTTTCCCCTTTCCTCAGTACAATATCACGATTACGTTTCAAGAAACCTTAAAACCAATACCTGCCAGCTACGACTTTTGAAAACGGGTTTTTAATTTACAAGTTTTAAAAATTTCCATTGCTTTCTCACGCATAATTCTTTTTGGTAACACCGAATCCCACCTGGTGAAGTTTTATAATTCTCACCTTTAACTTCATTCTCAGTGCTAAATACAGAGTTACCGCCAAGTCTTCTGACCGGGTTCTGTTCATCACTTTTCTTAATTCAGTCTCGACAGTTCTTCGAGGAATATTGACCCTCCTTGCTGCTTCTGCAACGCTCGTTCCATTTTTAGTTGTATCAAGAGCCTGTTGTACGTCTCGTTCGTTCATTTTCTCTTATATTTTTGCAAATTTTCCCCATTTCAGTAACTGAAGTAATGAAAAGCAACAAACAAAATATTATAATCAAATATTAAGCCCTTATTTTTAGTAAATTTTTAAATTATACATACATTTTCCTTACCGACCATACTTAATCTCTTTTAAAATTCATTACAAATTATATTTTGTCAAAATTTTAAATATACAACAAATTATTATCTTTAAACAAGGAAGAATATATTGTAAAATTAACCAAGTAATAAAAAATCAAGTTAATGAACGTATTTGGCTGTGAATGTTACCCAGTAATGTAAGTATCTAATCTAACATAAATTAGTAAATAATCTCAAATAATACAAATGATGTAATCCCAAATACAAGAAAACAAGTTTTTAACAAAAATTGAAATATATGTTTAAAACTTCTCGTAAACGAATTACCACTTTTTACGCACTATGTACTTATTTTATAGTATAATAAGAGCACTTATCTTAAAAATATAAAAATTAATTATCTGACTTGTTCACACTTTTAAGCCAACGTTTACATATCGGTTTTAATCTCGTCTTACATTTTATTTGTATGTTATTGTTCTCAATTAACAGTTTATACTGTATCCTGAAGCATCAATACAATTCCAATGTAGCATTTCTCTATATACTATACTGCAAAAAAGAGTATATAGTGTTGATTTTAACAAACGGACATTACACACACACGCACGCAAATGCATACACACAAACAAAAACACACCCATAGGCCTAAAAACTAATTTTATGTACTTCTGCGTCACAAAGTTAATATATTTGTTGCTATACAGATTAGTGACCGACATGTTACATTCAACGATTCAGTAGTAACGATGCAGAAACTGAAATTGCATCGTACTAAAACTTAACAATGAAGGAAAAGCTACTTAAAATACCCTGCTGCATGTTGTCTTGTGAGTTAGAAAACTGGGATTAGGCTATACTGTCTCGACTATTTTAAACACTCCTAGTCCTAAAAACAATAAAGCGCATATACCTAATCACATACTACCATTTATTTACTTCCCCGTATTTAGATTTGTGAATATATTTAAAGCTGTTTATTTCCCATGAGTTGGAAGTTATTAATTAGAAATAAAGTTACTCAGTAGCTACGCTATAAGTCCTGGAAGTGTCACGACTGGATAACCAACGAACAAGATTGCGTCTGGTGATGAATTGATTTGTAAAAAAAATGTTAATAATTACAAGTTTTAGTAAAGTCTGACAATAGCTAATGTAGGTAAATATATACACGACAAAACAACAGATGTGCCTAATGACAATGAATGACTCTGTAGTTTGATTAACAGAAAATACGTAAACAAATATGAAAAGCGACTAATTGTTTTAATCTTCTTACTAGTTTTTATTTCCCATGTGCCTGCAACATTTGACAGTTTTAAAGCAAATTAAGTTTGCCAATAAGTAAATAAAAAATATTTTGATGTTATTATTATTATATTACCGATGGTGGAATAAAACAAAATATTTGTATAAAAAATGATTATAACTGAGAAAAGCGCATGCACATGCATGAGAATGTGCATGCGCTAAGGTGAAATAATGTAATGTGTTTCAAACTTAATAGATCGTTATGCTAGGATGGGATAACAGATTACGTTCTTACGGCAGCAACACTACGATACTTGCTGATAAACGTTTTACAGTAGTCGGAAATAGTGTAGGCAGATTTGGGTGCGCCAAATTGATGAACCCAGTAAATCGTACTGTTACGGCTGGAGAGCTCACTTTTATTGTTCAGTAACATTGTTGTTTTTCTAAAAAAAAGTAGGGGGACTATACCCCATCCATGCACGCACGCACAGGTCTAATATGATAGTAAATCTAACCGTTAGAGTACTATTTGGGCTTGTGCTTGTCAGTTAACTGTTAAGGGGGGTGGACGGATAGCATTTACCATTGATAAAGTAATGAAATGTAAGAATATCGTAGAATATCGTCTCTTAGAACAAGCAGAGTTGATCTCAACAGAGACACAAATGTTGATCTATCTTTGAAATACGTTTCATCTGTCACGGATTTTAGCGCCAAAAAGGTTTACCGCTCTTGACTATAACCAAAGAGTTATAGCCGTTATAGCAGTACCAGTTGCTACTCTTCTTCTTGTCTTCTGTTTGTAAAATATTTACAGCTGATAGTATTGAGCTAACGTTAGTTAAAAGTGTGGAAGACCGAAAATCAGACGGAATGTTTAACTATGTTAGCTACAGTTTAAATCTAAGACTTATATGGAGACAAAACCGCTTAGGCAAGTTAAATATTGTATTTCCGAATTCAACATTTTCCTTCATGAGTTTATTCTTGTTAACCTGTCAGCTCAGTCTACTTAATAGGACAACCGTCTCAGGAGAGTATAAAGCAGTAGATGTGTGTAAAAACCTGATATTGAAATAAGTTTAACAGGTTTTACTATTGTAATGGGAGACTTTTAACCTTAAGATGTACGTAATTTGGTAAATGTTATTTTTTCCATTGTGTTATTTTATTTTAACTACTACTGTGATTACACAATTTATACTTTAGTATCAACTGCTACTAGTTATCAAATTTAGTATTAACGTTAGGTGCGTTGGAAAATCATTAACGAAAACAAGTCTTGCGTTGAAAAATTGACGTTATCGAAACGACGGCAGAGGTCATCTGATCCACTGCACGCCGCTGAGATTAATGACATTCCGTACTTTGTCACTTTTGCTGACATGTAGGCCTATTACGCTCATCAGAAGAGAACATTAACATATATAATTAAAAAAAAAAATACAACGTATCTTGTAATAAGTACTTGTGCAAATATTACCGAGTTACGTTGTTGTAATTATCAATACGGGTGTAGAAAACTATGAAATTATTCTTTTAAGAAAAACTATATATCTTAACGTTATAACGAAATTAGTCTTAACCTATTTCTAAAGTTTTCACGGCCGGCGTCAGTCTTGTTGATATTAAAATCCGGGTTATTGGGCCGTGGTCTAATAAAGTTGATATTCTCAGACGTTTCGGCCTCATACTTCGTCATTATTTGGCAGTACTGTGGTCACTGACGAACGCCGTGTCAGTTGTGTAGAATCGTTGTATCACTGAAGATGGCCTCCAGAGGTGAGGCTGGAAAGGTCTGAGAATTACATCCTTAAGAATTACAACTTTATTAGACCATGGCCCAACAGCCCGCATTTTACTTTCAACGAAATTATTCATATTAGCTTATTATTCTTATTATTGTTAGCAATATGTAAAGAAGGAGTAAATCACTTTTAAATAATTGGCGAGTAACGTTGTAAAATTACTGAATACAAATGAAAATGTAGAGAATGACTGAGTATAATAATTGTTTCAACTTGTCAATATTCCGACAAAATACACGACGAAACATTGACACTGTCACTTTCAGTATCTACGCAACACCAGTTTAAGGGAAGGATATTGTTACGACATTACAGAACAGTCTACGTGTTTGTCGAATGTGCCAGAAGAATCTAGCTCTAATGTGTGTGGCATACGTGACTCTAGACGCATCCGCGAGAGTTTTCTCGAAGCCGCCAGCCGCGCGGACTGTGTCAAGGCCGTAGTTAATTACGTAGTTCACACGGGCGCTAAGACCCAATTAGGAACGTTCTGGTCTGTGAGCGGAGGTATACATACGGCGGCAGCGGCCTTAAGTGTCAGTATAGTGGCGATATATTTACAGTGCGGTTCGAGTTAGTATTCAAGCGATATTACCGGTTACGTTCAAGTGGTTATTAGTGAAGTTTTGCGTTTTATAATGGGGCGGGATAATTGTAATAAAATTGTGTTTAATATTAGTGACATTTTATTGGGTGTGAACAATTTTTATTTGATTTGTTGTAGGTGACTGTGTTGCTAATTACGAACTGTTTAACTGAAAAAATTAAAGCTGGTGATAGTGACTTAATTGGTGTGTTGTACTTATTTTGTTTTCCACTGTACCTACGACGATCAAGTAGACCGTCGTAACAGTGGTGTCAGAACTGGGATAGAACGGTTAACAGTGGAAACAGTGGACACTTTGTACAAGACGAGTGTAATTCGTAATTAATCGGAAACAATGGATGCCAATCGGATGATGGAAAATTTCCAGGCGCTGCTATTGGAGACAGAGGAACGACTACGACAGGAGGCGGAAGAAGCAGAAAGACGACAAAAAGAAGAACGAAGACAAGACAGAGAAAAAGCAGAAAAACGACAGGATGCGAACGCAGACAGGAAGCGGAAGGAGCAGAAAACCGACAGGATGAAAAACGTAGCCTAAGCAAGAAGCAGATAAAACGGAAGCTCTCTTTGAACCTATGCAGTAACACTTGTAAAAACACAGTACCGCAGAATAGGCTCTCCTACGAGGTGAGCTTAATAAACAAGTTACTAAAATATCAGAGGTACAAGAATCAATGACATTAAAAATAGTTGAAGTAGAAAAATCTGTGTCCAGTGTTGAAGAATCGATGTCTATAAAATAGCTAAAGTAGAAAAGTCAGTCACGAGTGTGGAAAAAGCTATGTCAACAAAAACAGAAGACTCGACTACAAATATAAAACAGCAGATTAAAAATGAAGTCGAGCAGTGCCTGAAGTTACAACCAAAAAAAACTTTGTGAACACACGGTACCAATGATAAAGACAGAAAAAGACGCAAAAAATAAGTTAATAGAGAAAGTCACTTTGCCTGCAGTAGGGTCAGTTCATGTCAAAGCTCCAACCTTTGACGGAAGCAAGTCACTGGGCAACGTACCTCCGCCAATTTGAAGCTGCTGCATGCGCAAATAATAGGACAGAGAAACTGAGTCTCACTCGTTCTCCCATTAAAAGGACCCGCGGCAGAACTACTACAGAAAGTGCCACCTGACAGCCAGAACATCTATGCCGAGTTGATAAAAGCTCTAGAATTACGCTATGGTGATAAACATTTGCGAGATGTGTACTGCACCCAGTTGAGAGCAAGGCGACATTATTCCGGGGAGAGCCTTCAAGAGTTTGAAGCAAGTATCGACAGACTAATTAGACTGGCCTATCCTGAAGCGCCAGAAGATTTTCGAACGAGTTTTGCGATGCAGACATTTACTGCCGGTGTCCGAGATAACCAACTACAGCAAGTGTTACGAATGGCAAGACACCAGAACAGTGCGGACGCCCTGGTACATGCTTTGCAATTTGAGGCCACCAAATCAGCGTCTGGTTGGACAAGTAATAAAGTGCGCGCGCTAAAAGATCGCGATGTCACAGACGATGAGGAAGAAGAACAAGGAACAGAGACTCGACGGTCGGCGCCACAGAATAAAATAAGAAAGAATGGAAGACGGAAGTGTTATAGATGTGGGAAACCTGGACATCTACATCGAGATTGTCGGATTAGAATTCGCCAGCAGGGAAACGAGCAATAGTCGGTACAACGGGGCGTGTGCTGACTAACTGGAGGAACGAAGCCCCTAGACAATACGCAATTTCTACACTTCAGACAAAACAGCGGGAGCTTGGTAGTTACCGGATTTGTTCAAGAAAGGCCAACCTCGATTACAGTTGACACAGGCGCAACAGTTTCTATTGTGCGCCCCGACGTGGTGAAAGATCTCAAGCTTGACTTGAGTTTAATCATCAAGTACTTGTTGCAGACATTGTGGATGAAGCAATTCTTGGTGTAGACGTTATGAATGCATACGGATTTATAGTCGACTTCAAAGACAATGTTTTGAGAATCGGAGGCGAAAAGGTAATGCTATCAACAACGACGACAGCAGAAAAATCGATGGACGTCATAAACCAAGTAGCCGTAACTATTCTGCCGAACTCCGAAAAGATGATCATGGTTAGAACCGAGGTAGATACTAGGGACAACCAGTGCTCTATAATCGAACACCAGGTAGTCAGCACACCGGGCATACTAATTGCCAGAAGTTTAGTAAAACCTGACGGAACCGGAAATGTACCTATTAGAGTGGCGAATATTTTGGATCAAGCTATCACTTTACAAAGCAATACGCTCCTAGACAAATTGACTCCTGTGGCTTGGGTAGCCGGAATGACGAAACGAAGGTCCAGTGCTTCGGATAATTCCAAATTACCAGAGAAACTGCAAGAATTATTGAACAGACCTTCTAACGACCTCTCAAGTGGTGAGGTAAAAGAACTCAGACAGTTTTTACAGGAATTCATAGTTTGTTTTACAGTTCGGGAACAGTCACTGGGAAGAACCTCTCTTGTGCAACATCGCATCAATACCGGGGACAAAACAACGACACGCCAACCTCCTCGAAGGCCTCCGTTATCTAAACAAGAGGAAATGTCTCGGTTAGTACAGGACTTGTTGACAGAGGGAGTAATCAAACCTTCGTCAAGTGCTTAGTCTTCTCCTGTAATGCTGGTAGCGAAGACGGATGGTGGATTGCGTTTCTGTGTAGACTGCCGGAGGTTAAATGACGTTACAAAAAAGAACTGCTATCCATTACCTCACGTTGACGATACACTCGACACTTTGTCCGGAGCACAGTGCTTTTCCACATTAGACCTGAAGAGTGGATACTGGCAATTGGGTCTTTATCAAGAAGACAAGGAAAAGACCGCTTTCTCGGCCCCAAGTGGCTTATTCCAATTTAACGTCATGCCATTTGGACTCTGTAATTCAACGGCAACATTTGAAAGATTTATGGACCTGGTACTCCGAGGACTGGCGTGGAAAACGGCGTGGAAAACTTGCCTTGTTTATTTAGACGATTTCATAGTCATCGGGAAGACCTTCAAAGACCATTTGGAGAACTTTAAGGAGGTTCTAACTAGAATTCACTGTGCCCCACTGAAGCTGAGCACGAAGAAGTGTTCTCTATTCCAGAAGGAAGTACAGTATCTGGGCCATCTGGTTTCGGCAGCGGGTGTTATCATGGATCCTAATAAAGTAGACACCGTAAGAGACTGGCCAGTGCCGAAGAGTAAACACGAAGTTCGGAGTTTATTGGGGTTATGTTCATATTACAGACGTTTTGTGGAAAGTTTCGCTACTACTGCTATACCACTACATGAGCTAACGGAAAATAAACGAAACTTCCAGTTGTCGAGGGAGTGTGATCAACCATTTAGGACTTTGAAAATTGCATTATGTTCGCAGCCAATTTTCGCTTTCCCAGATTCTGAAGGGAAGAACATTGTGGACACAGACGCAAGCAATACTGGTCTAGGAGCAGTTTTGTCTCAAGTGCAAAACTGTGAAGAACGAGTAATAGCGTATTACACCAAGACACTTTATAAACCGGAGAGAAATGAGAGAAATAGTTGCGTTACAAGGAGAGAGTTGCTGGCAATCGTCCGAGCGTTGGAGAACTTCCATAAATACCTCTATGGAAGAAAGGTTTCACTACGTACCGACCATGCCGCGCTTGCATGGCTCTTGAGATTTAAAAATCCGGAAGGACAGTTGGCAAGGTGGCTTGAACGTCTGCAAGAGTACAACTTCAAGGTACATCATCGACGGGGGCGCCTGCATGGTAATGCAGATGGCTTATCACGAAGACCGTGCCCGAAAGGCTGCCGACATTGCCACAGAAAGGAAGAACAAAACTTAAGTGAACATGTTCAAGCCATCACTGTAGATTTCCTGGCAGACGGCTGGACAACACAAGACTGTCGACAAGAACAGATGACTGATGAAGACATTGGACCGATCTTGACAGCAAAAGAGGAAGGTCGCCGCCTGGATTGGCAAGATATCTGCCATGGTTCCGAAGTGCTGAAGGGCTACTGGGTACAATGGGAATCTCTCACCTTAGAAAACGGATTGCTGAAAAGGATGGGAAAGTGCAGATGGACGAGATGTGGTGATGCTCCCCAAAGTATAGTGCAGTCTGTTTTGAAGGAGATGCATGATGGAACATCTGGAGGCTATCTTGGCGTTAACAAAACCGTTAACAAAATACGGAAGCGATTCTATTGGATTCATCTTCGCCACGACGTAGAGGAAAGGGTTCGGACGTGTGAAATATGTGCTGCAAGCAAGGGCCCGCAAACCAGAAGCAGGGGAAAAATGAGACAGTATAACGTTGGACTGCCTTTCGAGAGAATTGCCATAGACATTGCTGGACTATTCCCAATTACTGACGATGGAAACCGGTACATCATGGTTGTAGGTGACTACTTTACTAAGTGGGCGGAAGCCTACGCAATTCCAAATCAGGAGGTTACCACTGTGGCAAAGCAGTTAGTTCACAACTTCTGTTGCCGTTATGGAGTCCCTATGGAAATCCATACGGATCAAGGGAGACATTTCGAATTAGGAATGTTAAAAGAATTATGCCGTCTACTCGGAATTCGAAAGACCAGGCAACGCCTCTGCATCCTCAGTCGGTCGGGATGGTTGAGAGATTCATTAAGACACTTGAGCAGCATCTTTCGAAGGTTGTTGACGAGAACCAAACAGACTGGGACCAACGTACACCACTATTCCTCATGGCGTATAGATCACCAGCACAAGACACAACCGGCATGACTCCAGCAAAATTTGTGTTTGGGAGGGAGATTCGTCTTCCTGGGGACTTAATGTTCGGATCACCTGATACTCGGTCCCAAGAACCACAGAACTATCCCTCGCAATTAGAAAACCAACTGCGAGAAATGAATCTCTTGATAAGAGGACGGCTGAAGATTGCCAGCGATACAATGAAAACTCGGTATGAAATTCGCAGCAATAGTGTGGGTTTCCAAGAAGGAGATCAGGTCTGGTTGTTCAACCCAAAGCGCCGTCGTCGTCGCTCACCTAAGCTTCAGTCTAACTGGGAAGGACCCTACACTGTGAAAAAAAGAATCAACGATGTTGTTTTTCGGACTCGACAGGAAGGTCAGCGAAAGTTCAAGGTCGTCTACCTAGATCGCCTGGCTAAGTACTACTTCAGAGACGGTTTGCCAGTTCGGGACGAACAGGCTTAAGGAGAAGGCATTACAGAACAGAAGGTGTTACGACATTACAGAACAGTCTACGTGTTTGTCGAATGTGCCAGAAGAATCTCGCTCTAATGTGTGTGGCATACGTGACTCTAGACGCATCCGCGAGAGTTTTCTCGAAGCCGCCAATCGCGCGGACTGTGTCAAGGGCGTAGTTAATTACGTTGTTCACACGGGCGCTAAGACGCAATTAGGAACGTTCTGGTCTGTGAGCGGAGGTATAAATACGGCGGCAGCGGCCTTAAGTGTCAGTATAGTGGCGACATATTTACAGTGCGGTTCTAGTTAGAATACAATCGATATTATCGGGTACGTTCAAGTGGTTATTAGTGAAGTGTTGCGTTTTATAATCGGGCGGGATAATTGTAATACAATTGTGTTTAATATTAGTGACATTTTATTGGGTGTGAACAATTGTTATTTGATTTGTTGTAGGTGACTGTGTTGTTAATTACGAACTGTTTAACTGTAAAAATTAAAGCTGGTGATAGTGACTTAATTGGTGTGTTGTACTTATTTTGTTTTCCACTGAACCTACGACGATCAAGTAGACCGTCGTAACACTATTATATTCGTTTTATTATCCCCAAACATTCGTTAACCGTAACTACAGCATATTAGGTAATATTATACGTACTTTTATTTTAACGAGTACCGATAGGATGAATAATTCAGAAAAAAGGGATTAAAATAAATGAAGATTTAAAAACAGGCTATAATGAACGTAGAAACATCATGCAAACATGATCGAAGAAACAAAAGTGGCCAAATAATTAGAATTATAAATAATTTATTACTCTTTATTAACAATTTATTACTGTTTATTAACAATTTATTATAATTTATGATTTACAATTATAAATAAAAACAGTAAGTATAAAATATGATAGAAGCAATTAATTGAAGTAATTTGATATTGACGGTTCTGGTGAAGCGGGTACAGCAACAGTGTCATGAAGTGGATAAACGCGACGTACAGTAAACAATAATTCACATACAGACAACTTGTAACACGTTCACGTGCAACGTAATTTTATACGTCTTTAAGACATAAGAGTCTACTTTTAACACGTTATAATTACAGTAAGACATCTAGATATGATTCTGTAGCGAAATCGCCTAACTTGAGGTCTTTCATTTCAATTTAATTAAATATGATTATTTAATCTACGGTTGCAATAACAGTTACGTATTATACTGTACATTACCTTAATCACATCAACCTGTTTACACTGCGTAAAAAATGACACTGTTTTATTGGTAAATGACATGAATCGTGTTATGCGAATTCCCGTTAAGTCCAAATCGGGTAATTTGGGGTCTTATTTAATATTTTGGGGTGGAGTTAATATTACAATATTTTACTTTAAAAAAATGATAAATAAATACTCTCTTAATATATAACTAACTCAATCAGTCGACCTACAGTTACTTTGGTACTAAACAAATATAGGGATAAATGTTTGTGAATTCGTTATAAATGAAACTGCCTATATCGTGAAATAATAATTTATAATTGATAGAATATATGACATTGAACAATAATATTTTGTTTATTATTTTTTTAATTACGAAAGTTGTGTTAGTAGTTATAATCACAAACAGAATCATCATCGTAGAAAGATTATTCCGATTAGCGCTTTCAAGGAAATCCGATCTGACGATAAACTGAGAAGCTTGAAAACACTAATCGGAATAATTTTTTTCTATAGTGGTGTGCAACAGTGATAATTCTGCTTGTTCTTTTTTGTTTACTTAAAACTTAAATTACAATTTTTTGTATTGTAATGTTAAATTACTTCTAACATTAAACAAAATAAAAACTTTCATTTTTTAATGAGTGAATTCCACTTAATGTAGAGTCACTCGAATAATTCACAGAAATTACCAAACTTCCATGTGCTGTTCCACTGTACCTTCACTTTCCCATGCGTCTATAATAACTGCTTGGAGTGTTCGACTACCTTCTTCCAATCTTCTCCAGTACTCCTTTGTACGTCTTCATTTGTTAATTTTTCGACTTCAGTCATTGTGAATTTTGTATTGTTTGTGGCAAAGTAGTTTTTGTAACCCTGGCCCATATTAGTTTTATGGAGATTAAAATGACAGTGATATGGAGTCAACCAGACAAATTTATGACCGTAACTTTCAGCCAATTCCTCAACAATACACCCCGGAAACTGTGGTTTATTAAGTAACATTAATTCCATCAACTTAGCCTTTTTATGTCCTCTATCAGTGGAATGTTTCGACGTTTTAGCCATTCCTTTTATGGAGCTTTGTTTATAAGTTAATCACAGAATGATATGGCACGTTGTCCATTACGATCACTGAATTGGGACGAATGTTCTTATAACACGAATTTGTCAAACCACTTTTTAAATTTATTGAGATTCATGTCTTCATGATAGTCGAAAATCTTTGTTTATTTTATTACGTGGAGGCATCATCATCATCATTATTCCTGCATCTCCTAAGTGGAGCATAGGGCATCAATGAACTTCCGCCACCGGACTCTGTTCCGCGCCATCGTCTTGATCTCGGGCCAGGTCTTCCCTCCTTTCTCCATCCCTTCCGCTATTACACTCCTCCTCCATGTGTTCCTTGGTCTGCCTCTTCTCCTGCTACCTTGTGGGTTCCATTCCAGGGCTTGTCTTGCTATGTTGTCTCCATCTCGTCGTAATGTATGCCCAATCCACTTCCATTTCCTACGACGCATCTCAATGTCAATGGGTGTTTGATGGGTTCTTCTCCACAGCTCTTCATTGGAGATAACTTGTGGCCACCATATCCTCAGGATATTCCGCAAACTTTCCATTACGTGGAGGCAGTAGGGAATAAACACCTTAGAGTTTCCGGCATGGTGGATAAGTCTTCCACCTTTTCAAATGTAATCATTGGAACTCGTGACACTCAAGCTCACACTGACCAATTATGCAGTGAGAAAATTACTGGATAAACTGTCAAATTAATTTTATAAACAAGTAAATGATGTAATGCGTTTTAAAATTAATCGGATTAGAAAACGAAAAACGTGACGAAAATTTTTTTAAATGGCAGACTAAGAGACGGAACCGTAATGTTAGTAATATAAGTATTGACACAGGATTAAAGTCAGACTACAATTTTATAAGCTGACATCGGTAGATGACAAACTAGGAACTGGAGTAAGCAAATGATAAAAATTAAAAAAAAAGTAAGTGATGGGAAACTATTGAAAGGTAAAGATGTTGTCTACTGAATAATTATACTAAAATAAAATCTATATTTTGCACGCCTTGTAAAAAATTGAGTCTGATTCGATTTCGATAGCCAACATCGATATCTTCTCCTCCATTTACTACTTCGTAGTGTAGCAAACTTGTAGTTTGATCAGACAAAAAATTCACGAAACCAACGTAGAAAACTCAGAATTACTGAGAGAAGAAACGGTTTTCCTTTGTATCCCTTCCTGGTCTGTCGTGAACGTAAAATTTCGTCTGTTGTTTAAGCGTTCAATAACAATTTTTGGAGAGAGTAAAAACTTGCACACAACCTAAGCGACATTAGATTTATCTATACAGCTGGCATCTGATAATGACAGTAGGCCTATATACAATGTTACGATCGCAGTTCTATTCTTACTTCTTTTATGTACTACACAACTACAGTTGTCGAGGTCATGTTTTTCATTAGGCCTATGTTATTATTGTTTTACTGAATGCAATGCAATAGTTTTACTTGACACGCCTCTGTCTGGTTTATTGCATATTTAAATTTATTAACTTTTACTCTTAGCTGGCAAAGCTTACTCATAACGTTTCATTTCTATTACGGCATGTTCTGAACTAATGGTGAATTCATTAATTGCATTACGTGGCATATTAAAGTGTATGATAAATTGAGGGATTCAACGAATTATCGGAATAAAATTTAAACTTTACAGTTAATTTAAATTTTACTTACGCTGTCTACAGTGCAGAATCTGTACATTAAATAATTCCCAAAATCTGTTTAGTTTTGATAACTCATAGGCTTATATGCCCATAGCGTAACGTGAAAAATTATAAGCAATTATTTGTGCCAACCATCATGTAGAAGCAATTAAATTTAATTTTACTACAGCTAACAAAATTTCTTCAAATTATGTTAACACTGTTAGATAAACATGACACAGTTTTATTACGGCAAGGACAAGTATTCATCAAACCACTTATTGAGACCTTAAAGTGCATGATGGATCAGTTCAGCAGACTTGATGGTGAGACTATTTCATACGAGTATTTCAACTGAATACTGTTTTCGGTTAGAATCACCATCGTTGAAATGTGTGTGTGTTTGTGTTTTTGATTATTCAGTATATAATTTCACCCTAATAAGTCTCAGATAACAAATTAATAATTACAATATTATAAAATTTGTTTATTTTTACCTGTGCATAGAAATAAGCAAAAGAATATAAACGAATTTAAAGAATGGCAAGGGATATTGGTAAACAGAGAAGATGGGTCCCGGAACAGGTCAACTAATGCCCAATGTATGAGGTAAAGAAAAAGAATAATGACAATAATACGCTAGGAAATACGAATTTCAGTGTAAAAGTAAAGCTGTCTGATTTACTAAATGCATTACAAACTACGCGTGTATCCCATTTTCAAGAGATTTGAAGAAATCTGCGATTAACGTTATTGTAATATAGCACCCATCCTATTCGTCAACATTCGTACTTCCAAGAGCTTATTCAGAGAAGGAATGTGCGAGTTAATTTAAAATTTATTATTCGTGACATATGTAATAATATTAATATTTAATAGGCTTATTTATTGAATATTTAAATACGTGACAAAATATACTTTCGATTTGGTTTTGTTTTTCAACATTGTGATCCTATAGAGGTTGTAAGAACAAAGATGTTTACAAATCACTGGGCCGCGTCAAGCACAGGAAACTCTATCTTGTCTGTTTTGACAGGCGGCTGAGCCTTACTAGACAAATGATGCCAGCCCCTGTCTTTGCTCCTCTGTTGTAAGCATTTCCTGAAACAGTTTCCTTATATAGAAACACCAAAGAGAATTTAAAATATACAAGTTCAGTGAGACAACGTATAAATTTGTCATTTCGTTAAATAAATATGGATTTGTATTATTCCTCCACTAGAACAACCGTTAATACAACAACTAAATCAATAACAACAACTACTACTACTACTACGACGACGACGACAGTTAACAAATAATAACTAATATGATCAATACACCTAAAAATATCCACAACAATTATTGTTAACGAATTATTATTTCTAAAAAAACTTTAAAAAACTTTACAAGTGTTGTTAAGTGAAATAAATTTATTTCAGGCCGGGTGCTCATTCAGCAATTAAATACACAGTGGTTTTCTTCTAAAGACAATTCACGATTGATCAGAGTGTGAGAGAATAGGCACAGCGGAGACAGTAGGCTGAGGCAATTTCACCTTACTCGCGCAACCTGTCTACATCTCTGTTAATGCTTCAATAGACAGACGCGTTCTCTCTCTGTGACACATTGATAAAATGTAATGGCTGTAGAACGACTGCTTTATCCACCACGGTTTTACAAAAAGCGAATAAATGACAGAGAGAGAGAGAGAGAGAGACAGAGAGAGAGAGAGAGAGAGAGAATAATTTTAATACAAGTAATCACTTACTATATGTTTTAAAATAACGTAATTTGATAATTAATTTGTTCGGACTCACACACACAATCTATCAACACACACACACACACACACACACACACACACACACACACACACACACACACACACACACACACACACACACACACACACACACACACACACACACACACACACACACACACACACACACACACACACACACACACACACACACACACACACACATTGAGTGATTTTTGTGACTGTAATGAATCTCTCTCTCTCTCTCTCTCTCTATCTACCTATCTATTCCTCTATCTGACTCTTTCCCTCCCACTCTCCCTTTTCAATTTTTTTTTTCCAGAGATGCATTCTTTAATTAATTTCTAATTTTATGACATGCAAGGAGGTAAATGTCATTTGCAAAATTGTCCACGACTCATATTCGTTTGTGTGTGTGCTTAAGAAGTACATCTACAGTATTTAAACTTGTATAGGTGTGTCTGCGCGTGTGTTTTGTGGATGATGGTTTTAGTTAAGTTTAGTAATGTTCTAATCTTTTCTGATAACTCTCTTATTGTTTGTAATTATAATTCAATAACTTAGTGGCTCACAGTTACTTGACTTCTATTCAAGATCGAAAATCTTTCTGGCAGTCACAGTACAACTACAGTACTTGATTATTTCGGTGATCGTTGTAATATTCCCATTATATAAATCTGAAAGTGTAGTGTAAATCTATACGGTTCGTAGTGTTTGAGGAGACATTACGAACTGTAAACATTTACTTTACAGTTCGCGAGTCTTCATAATTTACTATACCCAACGCAGACCATTTACTATGTATTGTGTACATTACTTAACTTCTGATATACGAGCAGCTACGAAAACTAGTGAGTCGGCGAGACACTGCTCAGAATTTCGTAGGGTTATTAAGATTGATTACATTGAGGCGTGTTCGTAAATGTGCGTTTGGGCCTGTGTTTATGTTACAGTGTGTATTCCGAGCACGTAACTGAATCAACAGACAACAGCCTTCTCTGCGAGCGACACAGGCATAATGGATTATGGTATCTAAAAACACTTAACCAGTCTCAAATAATTTGCATTTCATCAAGCTTTGTATGTGTATGACTTTTCCTGATATTATTTTCCTTACTTATAAATATCATGTGCAACTACTTCTATCAATTTTTTGACTAATTACTTAGTATCCTTGGCTAGTTCTTCTGACAATTCTGTTCCTTATTTTTGTGCTTTTCTCTGTCTTAGTCACTTTAAAACACAATTTTTATATTTTCATCCTTCAATTTATATTATTAAAATGTAATTATTTACTATAGTCCATAATAAAAATAATTTTGTTATATTGTAAAAGAACTTTGCAAGGCTATAAATTATATTCTATAAATGACAAGTATAAAAAGTATACGTTTATCAGAATGGCAAAACTGTAACAATAAGCACTCCAAAGTAAGTCTCATAATTCTTGTTTATGTGTCTTCAAAATTGTGCCCAATTCAGTTCCAAGATGAAGATTAACCATTCTCAAAATGTCTATAAACTTAGTGTTGCTTTGCAGTTTAATAAATATTAAATATTTTATTACTTTGCATGACTTGGTCTTAATAAACTGAATAAACATCAAACACTGATTCTTCATTCTCAGTCAAGTTTGCGTTAACGTAGAGTAGTTAGGCTATATCTAATTGACTATGTTCCGTTAAAGCCTCAGAATAGTTACAACAAACTTCTAGTTCTCACTGGTCTTTCAATTTAGTCTTGCCTCAGTGTTTCTTTGCTCTTAGCCAAAAAGAATTCTGATATGTGAATCAACTGTGTTTTGCGATGTACCAGTCATAGCTAAACGTTAATGTAACATGTTTTGGTCCTTGTCGTTAGTTCTTCACTTTTAACAAATGTTTGTTAAAGAAATATTTTAAGCGAGCAGTATTTAGCGTTTAATCTAATATTTTATGTTCTGTGTTCTGTAAGGCAGAGCAACGACCGCACTGACATATGTTGCCCTTAGCGTGTCGATAATAATTCGTATGTTCATTTTTCTCCTTTTTTTAGTAGCATCTTTTGAAAACAGCGAAGTTAAAAGTACCTAACGCTGCAGTTATAATACAAGATTATTACAAGTACCAGAAAATAGCAAAAATATATCACATGTTATGTTCTTCATGACGCAAAACTATATAAATGGGAAATTTTATGCAGAAATTTCTGGACCTAATGATTTTAGGAGAGCATCCTTCAAATAGTCGTGATGTCATGACGACACTTCTCAACATAACATAGAAAACCATGAAGAGAAAAAAAATGCAGCTACTACTACAACGAAAACAGCATCTCAAGTGAATATTACGCACGCACGTAGCACACACACATACACACACCGGTTAACTTGCGTAGCTTACATAACACTTGTTACCAGCTGGATGACTCCATATTCTCGTATTGTGTGGCAAATTCTGTAATCCGTTTCACCTTCCCAGACATATTCCTATTATTATCAACATATTTGAATTCTCTCGCAAACAGAATTGCCTCACACGGATATCCTGCTTTACCTACAATACAAGGGTAAACACAGATCGCCGTAGCGAGCTGGGAATTAAAGCGCTGAGACTGCTACTAAGAAATGTTATAAGATTGTGTATTAGTGAAAGTGACTAGCCCCTAATTGTTTATTTGTTGCTAACTTTATAATTGCGCATAAATGTGTGTGTGTGTGTGTGTGTGTGAATTGTTTACATAAGTTTAGTAAAATAATTAGAAGCTAAGGGGACGGGCCTGTCTAAGTTTATGAAGCAGTTTATAGAGAATGCTGTTGTTGAAAATCATGCAACCATTAAAATGGTAAAATTAATTATAAGCTACAGAGAAATATGTTAGACAGAGAGAGAGAGAGAGAGAGAGAGAGAGAGAGAGGGGGGGGGGAGGGGGAGGGGGAGAGACTCTTATAAAAAGTGGTTATTTCCGTAATTTTATTCGACAAAGATGATTGAAAATAAAAATAAAAATTCAAATAGCTTTCAGTCTTGCGCGTTTAACATTAAAATACAGGGACAGATGGTCCCAGCATTACATTTGCATCATAAAGTAATACTTTGTGGGAAATACAAGAATACTGTTGTACTTTCCTGTTGAGAATTCCAACAAGACTGTTATCCGTCACGACACTATTGGGATGACATGTTGTATCACTATACATAGCTGTCGTCTGCACTTACTTCACACAACACGATGGTCTGATGATAGTTGACATCGCCTGACGATAAAAATTAATTTTTCTACTAAACAGTTGTAAAGTTTCTTGCTATAAAATGTACTAAGGAGTGATTACTATACAAGAAACTGCAAGGCATTACAAACAACATGCCTATAACGACTAGAAACTGGCTAAACCATAGGTTTAGAATAAGAGGAGGTACGCAGTGTTCAAACACTCTGTACTGTAAAATTTATAATCACGGAGCAGGAAAAGGTCTAATCCATAAATCAAAATACTCTTAGACAATGTTCTGAATACGTACTGTCATTCAATTTACGGTATAAGGATTGCGAGAAATAGGCCTGTTATTAAAACAAAAGACGGTATTGTTTGTAAATCGTAGCTCCTATGAGAGAAAACATTCGTGATGCGAGTATCAGAGATCGTTAAAAGAAATCGTATAATATTTTCGTGTAATCAAAATCCGTGCGTGAGAGTACTAAGGTTACATGGGGCACGAATTTGATAAACAGGCAAACGTACATTGCAACGTCAAAACAAATCGATGAATGGTGAAATTTAAAAATTTGTATGTCATCAGTATGGGCTCTGACTTTAACCATATATTTTTTCAAGATTAGGCAATGGTCTAGAACACTCTAGCCGAGTGAAAGAATGACTGGGCTCTGTTTCATCCAAATCGGATGATATTTTGATATTTTGTAAAAGCGGGGGATCTTACAAACTTAAGCAAAAATTACATAAAAACTCCCCTTTATTATCGGATAGAATTAATGATAATTTAAATTAATCAAGTAATGTAGTAAGAAACAGCATGTGGCTTGAGGAAAAAGTTTCAAAATTTGCAAATAATATGTCAACTTATTTAATAGCAACAGTAAGGGAAAGCTTGTTGCCCTCATAATGAGACTACTAAAGTGCTACTGCTACTACTGCTACTACTACTACTACTACTACTACTACAACTACTACTACTACTACTACTACTACTACTACTACTACTACTACTACTACTACTACTACTACTACTACTACTATTAACATATAGAGCAAGGAAAACAATTACAATTGCAGTTACAATAAAATAGAGGGTGAACAATAAAATATACAGTAAAAAAAATTCAATTTGAAGTGAATGCAAAGAAGCAAAATAAAGTAGAAAGTGCACAAAAGTTTAAGGAAGTGCCTTTAAACTCTAGCTTACATGCCAAACTACAAGAAAAATTTATGAATAATGTAGATTAAAAATGTAAAATCACTAGTCTATGTTAAAACTACATCATCAAAAGTTAAATATCAAAAAAATTAATTATTTAATGTACGTGGTGTTCCGTTGAAATGGCATGACATTTAAATTGTATTTTGCAGTGAAGTAAAGGGAAAGGGGTAAAGTAATTTAATAAAAATACATTGGTAAAACCAATAATAATAATTATTATTAAAAAATCAAAGTGGAACTTCAGAAAAATTAAAAATTATGTACGATAAGCGACTCACAAAACTACTCTGGAAACTTCAAAACTGCTGGTCAACTTTCCTCCTTCCGCCGAACGGGCGGCATTCCGTTGTGCCCATCTGCTATGATTCTATGTGTACAATTGTAAAAACTAAACTTCTGGTTTTGTTTAGACCTTTGACTGGGTTACATCTTAGAACGTCAGGTTATGTTAGAATAAGGAAAAATATGTGTTACACACAGATTAAAAAATATTATCAAATTTCTTAACGGCTGTGGGATTTGTGGTATATTTTTATTCTGCTGTATTATACATTCTGCTGAAAGAAAAAATTATGTTATCTGGAATGTGTTTTAAAACTTGTTTTATTACTGGTAAGTAATTGTTTATAGTCAAATATATAGGCCCATGTAGTGTACATACCATGTGAATATTGTAACGTGTAATATTGTTTTACCCTTACAAATCTAATAATCGTACTTTCTAAATTGTATGTTATTTAGCCTCACTATTGGGATAGCCAATTTGTTACATCTAGAATCGAATCTATGGGTTATTTATCAGAATTTGTATCTTGTTTAACTCGGTTATTATTTGTATATACTTTGTTAATATTAAATTAAGGATGAGTATCTGTTCAGGGGGATGTTTGTTGAGCGCCAATTTGCAATCATCGTTTGCAAATAAAATTTATTGGTGAAATATCAATAATAAATTTATATTAAAATTTATTTAAATAATATATGGTTTCTTTATTCTGTAATTAACTCTCTTTTAATCTTTTCTTTCAGCAATGAATATGATAATTTGTGCTCATCAAAACATATTTAAAAAAAAATCTGCTAAGACTTTCAAATGATGAGTGTTGCCAACTTAATCTAATTACTGAAGTCAACTCACAGTATCAGATATCTTGTTCAGTATATCATACCCATTTTGTATTCATGAAATAAAAAACGAATACACATTTTTCTGTATTTTGTAAACTCAAATCCTTTATTTATTCTTTAACTTGTTTTAAATGTCAAATATAATTCTTAACAAAGTTTGGCCAGCTGTATTTTGATATGCTCAGGGTGGCAGTAGTAACTCTTATACCTCAGGCATAAACATTTTATGTTTTATATTTAATAAATAAAATACAATTATAATGTTTTAAGTAGGTCCTTTTGGCTACGATATAACAACAGTTTTGATAGGGAAAGTACCAAAATACATATGATGAGAAATAGTCACAATGTGTCTTAAAAGGATTATATAAAGAGTGTAAAACAGTTCATTGTATAGGTTATGTTATTAAAATGTCTTTTAGACTTAATTAGCTTTAAATTATATTAGCACTATATATCAATGGTTTTTATATGCTTATGTCCATAATATTAATTAATATTGTTCTCAGTGGAAGTTCAGAAATGGTTTTTATGAAAAGTGTACTCAATATCTTTGAAACCCTTAGTCTAGGCTTAACAGGGAATGGTTCAGATTAATTTTAGATCAAAAATACTTCTCTCCCTGTCAATTGATCCAATTTCTTCAGAGATGTCCTGGTTTAATTCTGTAGAGTCCTGTAGCACTTCCTTCTTCTATTTTAATCTTGATAAAGATAATTATTTAATTGTTTTTATTGAGTGCACTGATATAACATTTATTATAATTTACTTTAGTCACTATGAGTTGTTTTAAAATCAACGTTTCTTCATTCAGATGCCAATAATACTCCTTATTTTATTCTATCAACATATTAGTTGCTAAGGCCTACCTTAGATATCTCCCTGGTTTCCAATGTAACAGTTTTTATATCACCCTGGTGATCTCATATTATTAATATAAACAAACTCTTACTATTTTGTATTTCATTTTCTTTAAAAGGATATACCTTTTTTATAAGAGCTTTTATCTTCATTTTATTTGTTTCTTTGTTCTTCTGATGAAAAACTGATCATTTTGACACCACTCTTGACTATTTTCTGACCTATATTTCCTGAGTTATTGATTTACATTTTTTTATTATTTTTGTTCCAAACTTATTTATTATTATTTCTTTTTGTACCTTTCACTTTCTTAAATTTATTTTATACATTTAGTAATCTTTTAACATAAACTGACATTGTTTCTTTATTATTTTAATAGAAATTCTTATTCATATAACTTAACTGACTAAGCACAATATGCCTAGTTTTTACAAAAATCTCTGACTATGATTTTGGTACTTTCTTGTTAAGCATAACATTAGTGTTATTAACACTATCACACATAATATTAATTAATGTGTCACAAACTAATTACTAATAACTATTAGTAATATATTATAATTCCCCTTAACTGACTGTGTTTATAAATTTACAGTCTGCACAAATAAAACAAAATTCCATAAGTAAGTTCATTAACAGTTTTCTTCTTACTTATCATATTTGACATCATTTTAACTATGATAAATACAAGATACAATAAACAATTAAAATAAAACATGTTCAATCAAGTCTTTCTTAAAAATCTTATGTCTCTTGGTACTTTTTACTAATGTAATCATAGTATATTTATGTTACTAGGGCATGGTAAACATGTCATGTAACATAATGTACATATTGTTACATACATAATGCCAAGTTATCTTAGTTGACTGTCTTCTTACGTTTGTATCACTGTGGTTTTCTACTAGCGATGCTAGTTACCTATCTAAAAACACTTGCTACATAAATATTTTGTAGAACCGAACCAACGGCTTTTTATTGTCATACACGTAGTTAACACAAAAATTTTAATGAATTAAAAGTATGCCCGATTTAAGCCTAGACATGAGTAGTGGGGAACTTGTACATAGTATTTAAAAACTGTAAATGAGACAAGTTGTTCTGCAAGGTTGCATACACGAGTGATCGCTGAATGGTATTAATTAAATACGACCGGCGTAGTACAGTAGTTGTTTTGTGCGCAGCTGGCTATCCTTGACAGTCTCCTAGTTGTCGGACAGTTCGTGTGTTTTATTGAGTGTTGTGCAGTGTTATCATAAATGGTTACGTGTTAAATTTATTCAACATAATAATTCTATCAGGTAGGATTGTGTACAAAAATAAATAAATTTTTACTATATTAATGCATATGTGTGTATGTGTGAGAACGCGGGCGCGCGTGTTTGTAAAATGTATTTATATATACTACGTACTGTATTGTAAAATTTCTACCAATGTTCCTGTTCTCATTTCTGTGTATAGCTGTTGTAGCCTAATGACGTTCACCTGTTTCACTGTAGGCCTTCATCATTATGAATCTTGATCCCTTGATCATCGTTTCATACCGTGATCATCGATACACTGGTATTGATCGACATAGTTGCATTTTTCTTCCAGCTGTGGGGTTTCTTCATTGTTTTCACTGGTTTCTTAATATCTGTAACATTACAGATAACAAACATTAATTTTGCGACATTTTCCTGCAGTTCACTCTGGTTACTGTGGAGTAACACGCTGCTATAACACATTGGTGTAAGTGTTTATTTTTCTCCTTTATTCCATCAACGAAGCTTCTCTTTCTCGAGAGAGTCTTCTGCTGCCTCTTTTGTGTATTTCTCAATAAATTGCCATTTTTTGGTTTTTTGTTACGTTAAACCTGTTATGAGCTTTTGTTTTAACCTTCGTTTCAAATGAATATCCAGTACTTTCTTCTCTAAGTTACAGAGATTATTATTAATAATATCTAATAATCTGAGCACTATCTATCACCTCACCTCTAGCTTCCTGACAAACTGTTACCAACAATAAGATGTTTAATATTTGATTCTAACGGGTGATCCAAACTCAGGCAACCCAGAATTGGAAAATGTACTTCTTGACAACAGGGATATGAAGGAAATTAGAGTTATGGTATTGATAACAATGAGTATTTTTCTTAACGTGACATCTGTTTCAAAAATTCATTGTAGGCCTATTAATTACGCCGTTATCGTAATTGTTTTGCGAAGTGGTTTTTATAGACAATGACTTTTGTTCAAGAGCAACGTATATTCGTTTGTTTATTAGGTTATTTAATATATTCAACAGTTATTATAAATTCTGTTTCAAAATTAATATTTTGGTTACATAAAATGTATTGCTTAATATTTATTTTAAATTATACTACGGTTGTTGCTTGTTTTATTTTTTGTGGCTGCGTGACTTTTCGACCATTCCATACAAACCAGTGGTCTGATCCAAAATCTGCTCCTCTTATCATTCCTAACATTTCGACAATTCCATACAAACCAGTAGTCTGATCCACAACCTGATTCTCTTATCATTCCTAACATTTCGACCATTCCATACATAGCAGTGTGTGGTCTGATCCACAATCTGATCCTCTTATCATTCCTAACACCTTATTCTTGAATATTTGAAACCTGTCTGGCATTAACATACTCCAAAATTGTTTTAAATTTCTTGTAAGACAGTGTAAAGTAGTGTTCCGTATAATCCACCTTTTGTGCTAAAATTGTTGTTTATGTAGTATCATTGACTTTGAGTTAATAGTTGCGTTAAATGGGGGTTCGTATTAAACAAGAATGCTGTGATAATGTTTAATAACACGAGAAAAGTGTTTTAAGTGGTTTAAATTTTAAATATTTCTACAAGTGGTATTATGATGAACTATAGCGACAAAAATCATTCCTAGCTGACTAAAACCAGACTGTCACTGTCTCCTTTAAGGTCTGGCAAACAATTTCTCATATGTGTGAGAAACACTATCCACTACCATGGACTCTAGAAAACTTTTCTAGGGTGAAGAAAATATAAATAGCACAAAATTTTGTTTGACAGCTTAATTTAAATAACTAGTAGGATATTATATATATATATATATTAAACTTTCACTGGGAACACTTACTTTTTGGTTTTGTTTCCCATACGTTTCAACGTGGTGTTCGTCTTCCTCGGTGGGATTTGAATACTGAATGTCTGTACATAGTAACCGTTATGGGTTGTAGGTGTGTGTGGTGGGGTTGCTGGTGGGAGGGAATTGGCGCTGGGATTCCCTCCCACCAGCAACCCCCACCACACATACCTACAACCCATAACGGTTACTATGTACAGACATTCAGTATTCAAATCCCACGGAGGAAGACGAACACCACGTTGAAACGTATGGGAAACAAAACCATAAAGTAAGTGTTCACAGTGAAAGTTTAATATATATATATATATATATATAATATTTAAAAAAGTGAATGAAGAGGATGTACCAATAAGATAATTAAAACTAGTAGGAGTAGTAAAATACGAAAATAAACAATTGTACGCGCGAACACCCACAGTTACGAATGTCGTCTAACGTCCATACTAAATTAAAGTAAAATAAATTAGAATAATTAAGGGATATTTGTACAAGTCATTCTTTTTATTTTGGTTTAATATATTTAAAAAGATTTAATCGTTATTACGCGGTTTTATAATAAAAATGATATAAAAGTATTTTCTTTTATACCCACTACCGTACCATTTCTTAACGTTCAATTGTGCACTAAAAGATATAGGTTTACCTTTCATTCGTCTTTGTAAAAAAATTTTTTTTTATGTTATTATGTGTCCTATGTTCTTACATGTTTAATTTGTTAATTTTGTATTTTTATTTTTACGTTGTTACGTCGCATCTATTAGATTTATGAAGCTACAATCGTATTTTATAATTTTTTATTTTATTCCATTAAGCAATTACCTATTATTAGGTTGTGGTAACGAATTCTTTTGGCTAATTGGGCACAAAGGAAACAGATAAAGCTATTCGCCAAGCGACCAGCTGTATTTTGTTTTATCTTTAAGGGACGGTGAAAAGCTTTAGGGCCTTTAAGAGCTGAATGATTAAATCGGGTAACTTACTAAGCTGTTAAAAGATACGTAAGTCGATTTTCTTGTGTTACCGTTTCTAGTCTGGTTAAAATCAGTTGCATAAAAGAGCTATATTCAACCTCGGCAAAATGTTACACAGACAGTGCCATAAGCGAGGTCATTTTTGGTAAGTATACAAGAATGAAATAAAAGTAGTCCTACTAAGTTTCGGTTAGTATAAGTTAGAATTATCTAACAAGTTAGGCCAGAATGGACTATCGTTAATAGTTAATACAATTTTTTTGTCAAACGTTTCGATTACTGTACTGCATATTCAAACTAAAACAGTTCAAACACAAAAAACTGAAATATAACATTTGGGTGTAAATGAAAGATTTTGATTTTGCTTTACTATACATCAGCACAATTTGAATTTTATTGTAGCCTCGGATCATGTTAATAATGTACATACCTGCAGGTAATAAAATGTATTAAAATCTAAAGTCTATATTCTGTACTATTACTAGTTGCGTTTAACGTTCCTCTCAGTTAGTTTGTTGACGTTCTGTTGATTTTACTACAATCAACTTTTTATCGATCAACGGGTGGTAGAAACAGCTAGTGAGTGTTTTTAATTATTCACAGTTAAAATAATTTCGTACATGTTTTTGCCAAGACATTTTGATAATTTTCATCATCAAAAGGAGTGTGAAATTAGTTAATGTTTAAGTCACTTATTGAGACTTCTTAATGTGTCCGACAGCTGACTCATAGATTTAGTTGTCTTTTTATGTACACAGAGATTATTATCAGTATTGGAGGTCACAAAACGGAACGATTTAAATAACTACATAGAGCTTTTTAAGTTATCTGTTACCGTATCTTCATTAATAGCCATTAATTCTTTCCATTCAGCTGAAAGTATATCGAAGTTCATCGGCTTCGGCACTGTCTCATGTGTTACAGTAATCCTGATTATCACACACACACACACACACACACACACACACACACACACACACACACACACACCTCTGCACACAGGCCTATGAGGAATCATCGTATACACCTCGAATACACACTGAATACATATATGATGCCCATTTACAGCCTTTCTTTTAACAATTGGCATCCACCCATTATATAATATTTGTGGAGTGTAGTAGAGTCTACTTCAAAACATTTCGTCTATTTTGTTATATGTGTCCTCACTTTTAAAGCTTGAATCTTTGACTTGACAATTTAGCCTGAATGTACATTGTTACATATTGTATGAAATGATAACAATAAGCGCCTCAATTTTGCCATAATTTTTATGGCCGCATGAAAACTGATGCTCTCTCGCGACTTTGTAATAAAGTACTGACGTTTCAGAAAATAATGTAAACTATACAGACGAGTGAAACAAAATAATATATAATAACCTTGATACGTTATAGGCAAAATTTTTAATGTATAACAATTTAATGTAACCTCAGACAGATGAAGTAGATCATAATTCGAAACGATGAAAAATATTTAATTTAAGAAGAAGAAGAAGACTCGTGAAACGTAAATACTAGAATCCATAAATCAAGGAAATCTGGCATCGTTAAAAGAGAATATCCCCGTCAATTTCTTAGTTAGTCACTGAATTAGAAACACAGTTCTCTCCTAAACAACGTCATACATCTCAGAATTAGACTATATTAGAACTATATTAAGTGTGACACTTCCCTAAGTTTAAATAACAACGTGGAAAATAACGTGACATTTTAAGATACAGGTTATGTCGGTTAGTTCCGCTAACGTGATTAAAAAAGCCTCTTCGTGATCGACAGTTATTGTTTAGTTTTAAAAAATTAACAGGATTATTAATTCATTCTAATAAATAACTTAAACTAATATATTCTCATGGGATATGCTGATCAAATAAAAAATAAAGAAGGACACAATTATTGGGGTCGATGAGGCAGAGAGATTGAAGAAATATGGAATAAGGAGAGGGGAAGACGGTATGCAGGTGTACAAACTAATTGGCTCATAATCAGCAAGACACAATTTTTAAGGTAGAAATTGTAAAAGTATCGAGATACAATCTTTATAAAACAATACAAAAAAGTTGAGGCATTACATATTCCATTTGTCTTGACGTAGAAATTAAAAGAAAGTCGTAGTGTCTCTTATGTGCACTCTGAGCAACGTCTTACTCAACGTTGGCAATCTGAACGCATCACACCTTGTTAGAAAATTCAAAGTTCTTAAGTTCAAAGTTCTTGTTGTACTCCTTTAAATACAAGGAATAGAGAAATTAGATTTAAAAGATAATTATCTCCAAATTAATGGTAGACAGTTAATCAGCAATTATCTAGTTACTATTCTTCTCATAGACAATTAAATAAACATTTCACTTTGAGACGAAATTCACAGACTCTACCATTTAGTTTATTTGAACGGACGCAGCCGTAAATAGTAATGAGAGCCAGTGACGCAAAGCAACAGGTTGTTTATTAAATATCGTGTTCAACGTGTATTAATATTCACGGAAATTATTGCCCACTGCAGTGTATGAATCGCCCATACAAATGAATAAGCAATCATAATGCCCTACAATTATTTATCACAATAATAGTTGATTTACTTTAGGATATTTACTGAATGTACTAATAAAAATACTACTAGACTTAATTCAGATCCAGTCTCTCTCTGTATCTTATTTAATCTTAGATGATATCAGATGTTGACAATTCGTATGTTAATAACCAGTAGGCGTACAATACCCGTCTGCAGTAGCTTGACGACAGATTTAGTGTGACACGGTATTAAATCTAATTGTGCTGTTACTTCCTAGTTACAACTCGTAAAAGATCAGTGAAGTTTTCCTCAGAAAAAAATATTTTTAACATCTTGGTAGATACTTTAGATATTTGCGAAGCTTTGTAGATACTTTTCTTGCCAAAAGTGATTTGATTAGTTTCAAGAGATCCGCCAGCTTCGCCTACGCTCAATTAATTTTCTCACTATTAGACACTTTTCACATGACACTTCGACACTAGTCTCCTCCATGTAGGCGTATTCGGATCTTTCTCGCATTTTATTTCTTTTAACTGCGTCTACAGGTAATGTATGAACCCGTTGTATGTGTCTCAAATTATGCAAATCTCTGTTCCAGCAATTTCGTTTTGTTTCGTAAACTTTGTTTTCTCAGTCATTCTCGAATGCATACCTCTGAGTATAAAGTCATTTAAATCTAAAAATATAAATTATTTCCTTTAACACCACATTTTTAAGAAGCTTTTAATTCATTTCTTCTCGGTTGTAGTTGCACGCGCGCGTGTGCGCTTACACACGTACTCACACACACTCATGTAAGCGCACACTTTTATGTGTGCGTACGCGTGTGTGTGTGTGTGTGTGTGTTAAAACATATGCATATTCCGTTACTGACATTTAATGGCAGTAACATTCTTCCTGCTAGAAAATTTCCTTTAATCAGCACTGTCCTGGTTTCATAGGTACCATTCAGTGTTCAACTCACGTCATTGACAATGTAGATGTTACTTCCTCAGCCACACCGTTTCTAGACTCCTGTCTCTCTGTTATATTTTTTACTCCTCCCTAGTAACCTAATTTTACGTTTGTTTCTTTTCATTGTAACAACTTCCCTATTAAGTCTATTCCACTTAATGTATTTATCAGTTTAAGATATTACCACAACTTTTACATAATTCGCTAGGTAATATACCAGTTTGCGTACTTTCGCTGGTTGCACGGATAGGTTAAATGGTTAAGCCTATTTTCGCCTAAAATGGATCCACTGCACTTCCTTTATGCTACACTGTTTCAGTGCGAGTATATTCAATAGTGGCTCCATGTTTAATAGCAACATAGTGAAAAAATACGGTGTTCTTGTGCTGAGTAGAATAATTTTCTCTTAATACTTAAAAAAACGTGAAAGTCCCTGTTCCTATTATCTAAAATGATGAAAGGTTCGTTGATGCCAACTGAAAAATGACTTATACAGGGACGTGTTTTTCTATCGCGGAAACAACTCCTGACTTTGCTCCAATAAAGCTTTTTCTACATTTTAAAACACTGTTTAGTAACAGTAGGTAACAGAATACCATCAGTTGACGGTAAATGACCGACTTCTAATATCATATTAATCAACAAAATTTAAGCAATACAAATAAATGTAAACATTTATTTGCCAATGAATGATACTTTATTATACAAATTTAAATTTTTAGTCAACGATTAGATTTTTTCAGCACTTGCTAAGAATTTCTGATATATTTTCAGTATACTGCAAATAATTTTAGATTGTATACATCTAAATTCTAAAATGTTATTCACTAATTTTCCTGAAGTTCCATGACCTCTTATTGTAAGTTTTGCGTCTTACAAAATTTACTAGCTCAAAAATCCTAAAATAGTTTGTTTAATATTAACGACTGCGCTAATAATTACGCATTTCATTTGTGCAATGAATCTTCATAATCAGTAAACAGTTTTGGCATGTTCTCGAAATTTAAATTTAGCAGATAGGAAAAGTCAACCGATCGTAGGTAACAAATCGACGCGAAAAATATTGCTTGAGTTTTGCATTAACTAGAACATGCTTGAAGCACATTAGTGTGTTCTTGATTTGTTTGCAGTTCTGTTATGTTTATGATATTCTCATAGACTCTGCGGTTATATTCACCAATTCAGTTAGGCACAAGTTAAGTGTGTTAATTGATTCTTAGAATTTTCATTTATCAGTATATTTTAAAAGCCTATGTTAAACTTTATTCCTCAGACTTAAACAGCATTGACCAACTGACATCTTTAAAGTATGCGTGAAATTATTAAAACCAAACGTATAGCACTGAATCTAAGTACACATGTTTGTACGCTTAATTTTGTGAAGGCTATACTTTGATACAAATCTGTTTTCAAGTTTTTCTTGTAGGCCTATATAAAAGCATATGAAATTTGTGAAGTCAATATTTAATAAGAAAATCAGTACTGACTTAAACTGTAGACATCTTTAATGGATATAACCTAGTTGTTTGTAATCTGCTTAGTTGACATTTTGTTACAAAATATTAATTCAATAGTGTTTAATATCACTCAGAAGTATAAACTATGAACTACAATAAACAAAATGAAGTAATCATACCTTTTTCGTTACACAATCGCTATAATCACTAACCTGTAAAACAAAAAAATACACATTTAATGCAAATAATGTACAGAATATCAAGTAAATTCAGTCACACAATAATTTGGCATACTTTAAATATAAACGCAGCTCGATATTTGGTTATTCTTTTTTTTCATGATGGTAGTGAATTATTATCAGATTTAATTCTTTCTCTAATTAGCCATTCAGATCAAGCACCCACTGTATTAGGCCTAGTGAATGTATGTGGTGTTCGTTACTTTCCAGCACTCTTCTCGTTAACGATAACACAGTTATTTCATTTATTGTTTACATTGCTAGGGTATTCTCGTATTTGCACGCTATCTAGAAATGTGTTTAAACTAAATTTTTGTGATACAGTAACTAAGCTTAGGTACAGTATATCCTTACAAAATATATTAGTATTTTAATGACGACGATGATGATGATTGCATGTGATGGTGGAAAATATTGGTTTGACGCAAGTTATCGTATTTTATAATGTTCAGAATGTAGAGTAACGCTGGTGGGTACTACCATGCAGTCGTGATTTCATTTACTGATTACATCAACCCCACGGGAGGCATTTGTGCCATCACCGATATTTAATATTATAAAATGTAGATGGATATAGTCAACAAATGAAGTCACACCAACACCAAAGTATCTAAAAAAAATAACACACGCCGCGCTCACACACATATATTGCAATATAAATAACGAAGTGGGATGTTAATGTGTACGTAATAAGTCCATATCATGGAAATAAAATTATATAAGAATGTTTATATTTCCGTGTTAGGACATTGTCGAATAGACGATAAAGACCTTCGTAAAATTGTTAAATTTAGGTATTTTTAAAGATGTTAGAGTGACTAGTACTGTACAAAACAGCTCCTGATGGCAAACATCATTACAGTCGCGTGTGTGACAGTGCCGTGTTTTTTACAAGAAACAACAGTAATGAGAATAACTCTTGAAATACAGGGAACTCTGAAATGAGATTTACAGCAAAGTGCAGGTATTTTGATGGTTCATATTTTGTCAGCATTTGATTGAAGATGCAGTCACTGTTGATATGAGCTCAGTACGTAAAATATTTCTGGACAGTAAAATCGGTTGCAAAATGTTTCTAGCTTGTGTCACACATAGAAAAAACTTAGTCCATGTAAGGAGGGGACCGTGTGTGGCCAATCAGAAAATTCGAATCTAAAGCTGAACACAGTTACCAGAAGTAGCAGTTTGGATCGTAACTCTGGATACATGGAGATGCGTGCTCTAACCCAACCGATTATTTTGCCAGACCAGAGCTCATTATGATAACCAATAGCTTCTGAAATTTGTGCAAGTGGTTAGTTCTCGTTCATCGCGCGAAACGACGTTAATTTTGTATTACTCCCAGCTTGTATTTAGTGCTGTCTGCTGTAGTCGCAGATATCGACACTTCACCAAGACAGTAGTAACTACTACCTTACGTTGAAATAAGACAACATTTTTAGTATACGAAAACACACAACATAAGACACACGAAAATTGGTACGTAATTATTCATAAACACTTAACGACTGTGAGCATTTAAATAGTATAAATAGTAATTCTTTCCAAGAATTGTTTCAAAACATATAATTTAAATGTGAAGACATTTACTTATTCAGATTAAGTTAATACGAATATTGAAACAGAAAACTTTAGTTAATTTCTGTAAAGAAAACAGACAAAATTTTGTGTTACGAAAATATCGGTAAGAAAAGCATGATTATATCAATGAGTGTATAAATTTATCTATGCTAAGCTGTAACTCTGCAGCACGCGCGCGCGCACACACACACACACACACACTCTCTCTCTCTCTCTCTCTCTCTCTCTCTCTCTCTCTCTCCACACATATATATATATATATATATATATATATATATATATATATATATTGTAATGTGACATAATGGGAGCCCCAAATAATTGACCAAAATAATCCAAATAATAAAAAAGTCAGAGTAACTGAACTCAAATATTTAACAATGTAAAATAAAAGTACAACACAATAGTGTAGTAAATAAGAAACCATGTACTGTAGATAATAAGAGAAAACTTGTGAAAGGTGCATAAGTGGAAAGTGGAAAAAAGTGGAAAACGAAGATGATCATTAATCACACAGATAAGACTGTGGAAATCAATGATCCCTCCAATTATCTTAAGTGTAAGAAACCAAATAGGTCGATACGAGAAAAACAACTTGTAAAGTCATTATAAAGTAACAGACGTACTAAGTGTCAGAGTGTAAACAAACAATTGTAGTAGTGTAGTATTAGTTATTGAAAGTTTTATAGTTATTTAACCCATGTTGTTGGTTTTTAAAGAGAAGGCATTAGCATTGCTTAACTATGTTTATTTTCTTTTATTTAGGCCAATGCCAATAATTTTTATCATTCATGAATCACTAGTACTAGTATCTTTAATTATGTAAAAGATTAGAAGAAGTGTATTAAGCCTATAGGCAAAATAGGAAGTATATGTTATTACATAATACCAAGATACCTAAATAGAAGCCCATATAAACAATATATCAATGGTCCACTAGTAAAGTTTGATAGTATGGGAATAGAATTGGTATTATGGTACACAAAATAGTTTATGTAATCGTTTGTTAAAAAATGAATGTATAATTGGCCATGAAGGCAACATTTTAAGTTAGTATGTTAAGAGATTTTGTGTTAATTTATAAATATTGTTAGAACATATAATAAGCAGTAAACAAATGTAATCAGGCAAAAGGGTTCAAAACAAAAACACCAGTTAATAGTTAATGTGAATTAGAACATGATACTGAAATCAAATTGAATGCCTAGGTCGAACATGTAATATAAAATAAGATTATGTCAGAAATTATTAAGTTACCAAATCAATATAAGAAAATAATAACAAAATAGGACCAACATTTAATAAGGTATTAGAATAATTGTGAATCAGATTAAATTAATCTAACAAAAATTAAGTATTGTATAATAAAAGTCAGGACAGTACTATGGTCCAGATTTACAATTCTTGTAAAGGTGAAAAAACACCTATTATAAAGTCAACCCATATAAATTATATATCAAAATGTAGATCTTTGTAAAAGAAACAAAACTATGTAAATTAATTATAATTTAAACAAAAAATAACAAAGGAGTATTTTTTGACAGGGAAGGCAAGGATATAATTTTCGGTACTATACGCCGCCTCAAGTTCATGCAAACTGACCAATCAAAAACAGAGTTTACTGGTCAAAAAACCGTTACTAAGACGAGAAGAATTATTATTGTATTGTTGAACGCCAAGCAGAAAAGGTCAAAACTCGTATAGCTGACGCTTAGAGTGAAGATAAAACAATCAAACTTACACTAAGTTAATGATCTAAATGAAACCACAGAAGAAGTAAACATACCAGAAAACTTATAGAGAAGATAAAAGAAATACCACTAACCGATGGAAGATTAATTCTACGCCAACCCCAAAAAATCATAGAGAGCTGACCGGCTGCAGTATACAAGGAACGTAAATATAATTCCGAAGTAATTTCGTAACAACACTACACATAGATCAATTTCACTACACTATATAAACTACCTACAGTGATAATTGGAATAACCACTGCGCATTAATACGGTCGTTAACAATAATAAAGTTTTATTTAAACAAAAAACACTTGAAGCACATGTCGTTTGGTTAACCAACCAGGGCGGCCATCTTGTGTAGCATCATTTGCCAATGCAGACAGAGTTCGTTGACGCAGTTGTTTAAAAAACATAACATTCATACTTGTTAACATTAATAATTAAGATTTATTATTTTATATGTATTTGTAATGTGTTGTATTCCTTTTTAAAAAACATTTCTGACTTCTTAACTGGTCCAAAGAACCCAAGCCCTGAGATATTTAATTTATATTATAATTATTTGCAACTCGTTGAAGATCGGATTCAAATACGAATCGATATGAAATTGTCAAGGTCGATCCAAGACCGAACGATTTACTTTTGTTTAACCAAATAAGCTGAAAAATAAAAAAACCAATAATTACCAGTAACCGAGTTATCATTTCATACGTGCAAGTAGAATAAGAGTTTGTTCACAGGTATTAGTTCGAGATAGCAGGTACGCAAGGCGAATATAGCCTTGCCGACGACGAAAAATAAACTAACCTACAACTGCCCGAATACGGTTAGAGCCGATCGCCGAGTTAACCCGAAGTGCGGGAAAATTCAAAAAGCACTAGCCCACAAATACAATCTCTCTCACCCTACCACTACATCACGTTATATTACAGAGCGTCACTAAGAGCGTGTGACTCGATTAAAACACATTAAACAACGTTATATCAAAACAAGATATAATACAAAATGACGTCTACAACAGTGGAGGCGTAATTAAATAAGACGAATACACAATTTCTCTCGTTATATCAACACAAGCATTACACAAGTTATATTATAATATATACATATATATATATATATATATATATATTGTAACGGTACATAACCCGGTCCCAATAAAGTAAATAATGAGAATAAAAGTCAGAAATGGGTAGAACTAAAGCTCGCTCAAAATTTAATTATATCACTCCACATAATAAACAATTCGAGTGGTATATAGTGCGAAGTGAGTTCTAGTGTACCCATTGAGGTGAAAAACCAAAGTGAAACTAATGTATTACTAAACTGTGCTGTATGTTTTGGATAGGATAAAACTATGGAAGTAGTATGTAATAATACTAATTGATTTTTGTGATTTTATTTATTTATTGTAATTTATATTGTATGAACCACAATTTGTTATACCCAAGTTAATATTATATTGTTTCAAATAATTGTGTTACATTGTAAGACAACCCAGGGTTAATTTTAAAAGACATAAAAATTTTAACTACCAAAGATAATATAAAATTAAAATAATCCTATGAAGGAAATGACAACAGGAAGTAGTACCGGGTATGAACACTATTCGAGACTAAATAAATAAAATATAAATTTATTTAATGATAATAAAATGATAAAATATTTATATACAATGTCATAAAAAAATTAACCAACACATATTATATGAATTAAATTAGTAAATAAACCGGAATGGAAGGGAATTATTTTTCCATAAATAAAATATAAATTTATAATAATCACAAACTGCCTACATAATAAAAATACTATGTGTTACTAAGAGTGATGAAAAATAACAAGTATTGTTAATAAGATATAAAATTTTGAACTGAACCAGAGTTTTTGAAGAAACGATGCGACAAAAATTATAAAAAATAACCTGTTTTGGACGTTGGAGGAGGTGAAATTCACGCAAGAGTAATAAACAAAGTGAATACTAACTAAATATACCTGAGGACTCCAAATTAAATGGTGATATACATTAAAAACCAGTGGATGAAAACATTCTGCGGATCCAATATAGTTCGGCCTACTTCTAGTAGACAATCAGAAATACTCGAAATGAAAAGGAAATAATAACGCAAGACGTACCTCATCACAGAATAAAACTTCAATCCAGTAAGGACAACACGGAGCGAGGTAATATAAACATTTTTCGTAATAAATCCAGAAGAAAACTCGTTTTTTAATAGTGAAATAGAACAAAAAATATTAATTGTATCATATGTTTATTTCAAAAGTAAACAAATACATGCTGCTCTCTTACGGCAGTTCCGGAAACTACGTAACATGTGAAAAATAAACAAAATTATTTATTAATTTTTGATATTTGTAAAGCGTAGCAATTAGCCATTTCTGACACTCTCATAACACAAAGAATTCACCCTGAACCCTGGGGAATTAATAAGAATTATGTAATAACTGATGTATTTTATTGTAGCGTAATATTGGTTAAATAACAACATATATGTTTTGTTCTTTAGACAGATCTATGTTTACTCGGTCAAGTCGAGATTTTTGTTTTTTATTAAAAAAAAAAAAGATTAATTGTGATACCTATATTTTGGTGGCTGGAGACAAAAGTCAATAATCAATAAAGCCATATTATTGAAAATTAATATTGAATTATAACGTGTTATAATTTATTGTAGTGGGTAGTTAATGAAGATTTCAGCACAACATACAGAAAAAATCGTCACAACAGAGGGGCAATAAGGATACTTACTCTCTCTTCTGTATAAGGCTGAACAAATTACCTCCTTGACCCCAAATCACACACTCTCGATTTCTTTTAGATTGAGTAAAACAAGATAAACAAAATCCTTTATTTATACCTTTTAAAACGTCAGTTAGTATAATTCAAAAGTGATGCATACTGCGTGAGGCATATAATAACACTTTCGCAAGTGCACACCTCACATTAAGCGGTACGTTACAGAATTGGCGAACCCAACATTTGGGGCTTGACTAAAGGTGTACGTTTCGCTAAAGTGCCTCACATAAAAAGCAGTACGTTACTGAATTGGCGCTCAACGTAAAAGGGCGGTAATTAGAAAAGAATTTTGATATTTAATAAAAATATATATCAAAAAATCTAATTATCGTTGGCTGTTATGAGAAAACAAGAAATGCCTAATACCCGAGGAAAATCGAAGAAGAGGGCAGAAGAAAAGGAGATTGAAGAAGGTGGACAGGAACAAGAAATAGAGTTAGTCACGGACAGTGAAATGGACCAACAGACAGGTGATATAGAAGAAACCGAAGTAGTTATGGATACGGAAACGGAAATAATTGAAGAGGATGCCCAAGGGAACCAACCAGACAAAGCGGTAGCCAGAGAAGAACCTAATTGGCAAGACATGATGAAATTTATGGCAGAACAATTTAAGGAACAGAAGGAAGATAATAAGCGAACCAATAATAAAATAGATGAAAATTTTAGAAAACAGGAGGAAGCCTTGAAACAAACCAATGAGGAAAATAAGGAGAATTTTAAGAAACAGGAGGAAACTTCAAAGCAAATCAATAATAAAATAGATGAAAATTTTAGAAAACAGGAGGAAGCCTTGAAACAAACCAATGAGGAAAATAAGGAGAATTTTAAGAAACAGGAGGAAAACTTAAAACAAACTATGAATGAATGATACCATGAACTGAAGGAAGCGGTTGAAGGGCAAAGGGAAGAGATGAATGCAAAATTTGAAGAGAATAATGAGAATTTAAAACAAATTGAGGGTAAGATGGAGAATTTCAATAAAGAATTAAGAGAAAATCTAGAAGGTAAAATTGAACTGGTCAATAATACGTTAAACCAAAGAGTAGAGGCATATAAGGAAGAGGCAGAGAAGAAATTAGTAGAAACTAACCAAAGATTAGATACAACTGAAGAGAAGATAGATCTAATTAAAATTGGAGTTGAGGCAAGAATGGAAAAAGAAGAACAAGATAACCAAGTTCGTGTAATGGCCATACGACAAGAAAATAATGACCAGTTAGATAGCATTAAAAGCAGTCTAAACTGTAAATTTTCAGAGTTCCATAAAACTGTAGAGAATGTAAAAAATCAATGTGATAGCCAAGCAGAGAAATTAGATAGTTTGCAACAAATACAAACCAATTTTCAATGTGATATAGATAGAATAAGTGCTAGATCTGCATGCAGCAGTCATCATGTGTATCCAGACAATAAGGAAAGTGTAAACTTTCGGGATTATCGCAGAAACCCACTTGAATTTTTAGGGAGAGTAGATGAAATTTTGAACAGATCAAAGGAGAATCGATGGAATATGATAAAAGGTCTATTAGACGAATCGTTCAAAAATATCAATGATAATTGGTGGACAGCAATTAGGAACGAGGTGTGTGATTATGAGGGTTTCAAAACTATGTTCAAACTTAAGTACTGGTCAGAATCAGTACAAAACATTATTAGGGACGATATCTGTCATGGTAGGTATGACCGTACAGCGGGACAAACACCTACTGCTTACTTTTTAGGGAAGGTGTGTATCGCCAAGTATCTAGACCCTAAGACCTGAAGAGTGTCTAGTGACCAAAATGGCGTATCATTTTGAAGAAAAGATCATCAGTGCACGCTTGAGTGGACAAATCAAAACTATTGGAGGCATGGAAACGCTGCTAGAAAATTATGAACAGGAATCTTATTATAGGAGAAGTAGATGGAGGTCAGGGAATACCAAGGAGCGGAGGAATGAACCACCACGAGAAAATAGGCCCCGAGTTAATTATGTACATGCTAACAACAGTTATTTCAATAACAGATATCGCGGAAGATGGTCTAATAATAATCGACCGAATTACAGACAGGAATATTATCATAGAGACGAAGGTCCATCAAGGAGTATGAACATCGATCAACCTAGATCCAGAGAGAGGGATGAAGAAAGGATACCGATAAACAACATTCAACATAATGAAAATGTTGAAGCAACCAATAGTAATGATATAAATAGGGGAAACGGGTACCAGCAGTGAGAAGATGTGATTGCCCGTCACTGCTAGAAACAACAGGGCACAGCATTTACCATACACCCAATTATAATACTAATTTGAATAAACCAATAACCATTATCAGAAATAATTTTCTAAAAAATATACAGTCCGAGTTAATGGAAGAAAGAGTAATCAAAGAGTCATCACCAAACAATGACATAGTCTATATACAAATAAAATTAAATGGAGTGTCAGCAGAGGCCATGATTGATACAGGGGCCAATATTTCAATTATTGATCAATTAGAATTAGATCTTATTACTGAGTTAACTACTGAGAGAATACCTACTTTACCAATTAACAATTTAACAATTGTTGGTGCTACCGGGAAACAAAATAAAACAATCAAAAAACAAGTGTCTTTGAATGTTACCACTAATGGAATAGGAATACCTATGGGATTTTTAGTAGCGAAAGGGCTACCGTTTAGGGTGTTAATAGGGTGTGATATGCTACGGCGACACACTGCAATTATAAATCTGGCCAGGGGTATAGTAACCTTGAGCACAGAAAATGGTGAGTTAACGGCTGAGATAATTGGTAGCCAAAGTGCCCCTCAGTGTCCGAGCTCATTTTTTGTTAGGGAGAATAATAGATTAACCCTAGGTAATAATATAGAAGTAACAGAATCAAAGATTTGGAAAGAGAAGATAGAAGAAATAATGGAGTTTCAGAATAGGCAGGCACCGGAAATAATTAGTATAGAACAGAAACAACAACTTATAAAAATTTATAATAAATATAAACCAGTATTCTCAGAATCACCAGGAAAAGCTAAAAACTTCTTGTGTGAACTAAAATTTAAAGAAAATGTAAATTTTAATAAACGATCATACCCTATTGCTCAAGCTTTGAAAGAGGCAGCAAGGAAAGAAATTCAAAGAATGATATTAGAAGACATAATTGAAAGAAGTAACTCTCCATATACTAGCCCGTTGGTGGCTATACCGAAGAAAGATGGTCAAGTTAGACTATGTCTCGATGCTCGGGAGTTGAATAAAATGCTCATTAACGATCGCACGTCTCCAGGTGAGATTGAGGAGATTATGAAGAAATTTTTTGGATGCAAGTACATGAGTACTTGGGATGCAGTCTGTGGATACTGGCAAATAGAATTACACCCTAACAGCAGACAATATGTTGCTTTCATATTCGAAGGACGAAATTATCATTTTAAGCGTTTGCCTTTTGGATTGGTAAATTCTGTGGCTGTGTTCATTCAATGCATGGACCAAATTTTGGGTAAGGAAGTTTTAGATTTTACTACCATATATGTGGATGACATACTAATTACGTCTTGTACTTGGGAGGAGCATTGTAACCGAGTGGAAACAGTGTTAGATAAACTTTTGCATCATAATATAACTTTAAAACTGGATAAATCTAAGTTTATCACCCATGAACTACCATTTTTAGGGTTCATTTTATCTGCTACTGGAATTAAACCATCTCCTGAAAAAGTAAAGGCTATTCAAGATTTTCCCAAACCCAGAAACTTGAAACAATTACAATCCTTTTTGGGGATATGCAACTATTATAGAAAATTTCAACAGAGTTATTCAGAAATAACAGCTCAATTTCAATATTTACTTTCAAAGAAAAACAAGTGGAAATGGGAAGAAAGTGAAGATAATAATTTCCAGATAGTAAAAAATAAATTTCTTGACTGCATCATGTTACATCACCCAAATTTTAATAAACGTTTTTTCATAAATTGTGATGCTAGTAACATTAGCCTTGGGAGTGAGCTATATCAGGAAGATGAAGAAGGAAATCATGGAGTTATCAGTTTTGCAAGTAGAGTACTAAGCAGTTGTGAGAGAAACTATACAGTAACTGAAAAAGAACTGCTGAGTGTTGTGTTCTCATGTATAAAATTTCGAACATTTATTTTGGGATACCCAGTGACTATCAGAACTGATCACAGATCAATTTCATTTTTAAAGAATTGTAAACTTAATCACGGCAGACTTACTAGATGGGCATTAATACTTCAAGAATATAATTTAGACTGGGAATATATTCCAGGTAAGAAGAATGTAATAGCAGACCGATTATCCCGGATTAACCTTGAAAAAGGAACTTGTGAAATAGAACCAGAAAGCATTGGAAAAATATATCACATAATTAAGATGGCAAAGGAGTTACAAGATATAATTAATAAAATAAAAATCGATCAACAAAGTGACAATAAATTAACAAAAATTAAGGAAAGAATATTACAACATGACCCTATAATAATGAAATTTTTTTGTGTTTATGAAGAGATCCTTTTTATTCGTCCTACCATTAAGGATCATGTCTGGAAGATATATGTACCAGCAGCAACAGAAGTAGCATTGATTCAAGATTATCATGAAAGGTATGGCCATATGGGATCACTCAAGGTTATTAAAGCTTTATCTGAACATTGTTACGTGAAAGCTATAAATAGAAGAGTAAGAGAGATAGTGAAAACCTGTAACATTTGTCAGCTTGTAAAAGTAAATAATGAGAAGAAAACAGGCACCATGATTACCATAACATCTAATAAAAAACTTGAAAAGATTTTTTTGGATATCTGCGGACCTTTTCCCAGAAGTGGAGGAAGACATAGATATAAATATATCATCATATTATTTGATCATTATACGAAATACACAAAACTCTACGCTTTTAGTAGAGCTACAACGAAGAAAATTCTAGAAGTAATTATAAAAAAATACTTACCTGCGGTGGGAAGACCGGAAATGATTATAACGGATCATGGAACGCAATTTCGGGGGAAAAGGTGGAAGGAAGAATTGAGAAATTGGCAAATAAGAACGTACAAGACATCCGTGTACCACCCTAGTAGCAATCCTGCTGAGCGTGTATTAAGGGAAGTTGGCAGAATTCTACGCACCTATTGTCATCAAGAACATAAAAACTGGAGTCAGTATATTGAACCAGCCGAGACTTTTCTTAATTGGTCATACCATGACACTATCGGTACTAGCCCTTATCAAATAATGTTTGATAAACCACCACCAAGAGAAATTATGTCATTGATAAATTTCCCTCCAGGAGAGAGAGTAGAATTCGACCAAGTGGAAATGCACAACAGAGTGTTACATAAAGTGGAACTTCAACAAAAAAGGGATCAGGAAAAAAGGAGAAGATTGGATACATACCAGTTGGGAGATAAAGTACTAATAAAAAATAGACAACTACCCAGTTCTATAGAGGGCATCGCCCGGAAGCTATTGCTACTTTATACTGGCCCTTACCTCATAACCCAGGTGAAGGGTAATAATACGTACGAAATTAAAACAATTACCAATAATAAAATAAAGGGAGTGTATAATCAGTCGGAAATGAAACACTATTATGAAAACAAAGTCAAGACCATTAGGAGACTTGAACAAATCAACAATTTATTTCTATCAACGAGTTGAACTAAAATAAATTTGTTCTAGTGGGGGGGCTTTATGTAACGGTACATAACCCGGTCCCAATAAAGTAAATAATGAGAATAAAAGTCAGAAATGGGTAGAACTAAAGCTCGCTCAAAATTTAATTATATCACTCCACATAATAAACAATTCGAGTGGTATATAGTGCGAAGTGAGTTCTAGTGTACCCATTGAGGTGAAAAACCAAAGTGAAACTAATGTATTACTAAACTGTGCTGTATGTTTTGGATAGGATAAAACTATGGAAGTAGTATGTAATAATACTAATTGATTTTTGTGATTTTATTTATTTATTGTAATTTATATTGTATGAACCACAATTTGTTATACCCAAGTTAATATTATATTGTTTCAAATAATTGTGTTAGATTGTAAGAAAACCCAGGGTTAATTTTAAAAGACATAAAAATTTTAACTACCAAAGATAATATAAAATTAAAATAATCCTATGAAGGAAATGACAACAGGAAGTAGTACCGGGTATGAACACTATTCGAGACTAAATAAATAAAATATAAATTTATTTAATGATAATAAAATGATAAAATATTTATATACAATGTCATAAAAAAATTAACCAAAACATATTATATGAATTAAATTAGTAAATAAACCGGAATGGAAGGGAATTATTTTTCCATAAATAAAATATAAATTTATAATAATCACAAACTGCCTACATAATAAAAATACTATGTCTTACTAAGAGTGATGAAAAATAACAAGTATTGTTAATAAGATATAAAATTTTGAACTGAACCAGAGTTGTTGAAGAAACGATGCGACAAAAATTATAAAAAAATAAACTGTTTTGGACGTTGGAGGAGGTGAAATTCACGCAAGAGTACTAAACAAAGTGAATACTAACTAAATATACCTGAGGACTCCAAATTAAATGGTGATATACATTAAAAACCAGTGGATGAAAACATTCTGCGGATCCAATATAGTTCGGCCTACTTCTAGTAGACAATCAGAAATACTCGAAATGAAAAGGAAATAATAACGCAAGACGTACCTCATCACAGAATAAAACTTCAATCCAGTAAGGACAACACGGAGCGAGGTAATATAAACATTTTTCGTAATAAATCCAGAAGAAAACTCGTTTTTTAATAGTGAAATAGAACAAAAAATATTAATTGTATCATATGTTTATTTCAAAAGTAAACAAATACATGCTGCTCTCTTACGGCAGTTCCAGAAACTACGTAATATCTGAAAATTAAACCAAATTATTTATTAATTTCTTATATTTGTAAAGCGTAGCATTTAGCCATTTCTGACACTCTCATAACACAAAGATTTCACCCTGAACCCTGGGGAATTAATAAAAATTATGTAATAACTGATGTATTGTATTATAGCGTAATATTGGTTAAATAACTACATGTATGTTTTGTTCCTTCGATAGATCTATGTTTACTCGGTCAAGTCGAGATTTTTGTTTTTTATTAAAAAAAAAAAAGATTAATTGTGATACCTATATTTTGGTGGCTGGAGACAAAAGTCAATAATCAATAAAGCAATATTATTGAAAATTAATATTGAATTATAACGTGTTATAATTTATTGTAGTGGATAGTTAATGAAGATTTCAGCACAACATACAGAAAAAAATCGTCACAACAGAGGGGCAATAAGGATACTTACTCTCTCTTCTGTATAAGGCTGAACAAATTACATCTTTGACCCCAAATCACACACTCTCGATTTCTTTTAGATTGAGTAAAACAAGATAAACAAAATCCTTTATTTATACCTTTTAAAACGTCAGTTAGTATAATTCAAAAGTGATGCATACTGCGTGAGGCATATAATAACACTTTCGCAAGTGCACACCTCACATTAAGCGGTACGTTACAGAATTGGCGAACCCAACATTTGGGGCTTGACTAAAGGTGTACGTTTCGCTAAAGTGCCTCACATAAAAAGCAGTACGTTAGAGAATTGGCGCTCAACGTAAAAGGGCGGTAATTAGAAAAGAATTTTGATATTTAATAAAAATATATATCAAAAAATCTAATTATCGTTGGCTGTTATGAGAAAACAAGAAATGCCTAATACCCGAGGAAAATCGAAGAAGAGGGCAGAAGAAAAGGAGATTGAAGAAGGTGGACAGGAACAAGAAATAGAGTTAGTCACGGACAGTGAAATGGACCAACAGACAGGTGATATAGAAGAAACCGAAGTAGTTATGGATACGGAAACGGAAATAATTGAAGAGGATGCCCAAGGGGACCAACCAGACAAAGCGGTAGCCAGAGAAGAACCTAATTGGCAAGACATGATGAAATTTATGGCAGAACAATTTAAGGAACAGAAGGAAGATAATAAGCGAACCAATAATAAAATAGATGAAAATTTTAGAAAACAGGAGGAAGCCTTGAAACAAACCAATGAGGAAAATAAGGAGAATTTTAAGAAACAGGAGGAAACTTCAAAGCAAATCAATAATAAAATAGATGAAAATTTTAGAAAACAGGAGGAAGCCTTGAAACAAACCAATGAGGAAAATAAGGAGAATTTTAAGAAACAGGAGGAAAACTTAAAACAAACTATGAATGAACGATACCATGAACTGAAGGAAGCGGTTGAAGGGCAAAGGGAAGAGATGAATGCAAAATTTGAAGAGAATAATGAGAATTTAAAACAAATTGAGGGTAAGATGGAGAATTTCAATAAAGAATTAAGAGAAAATCTAGAAGGTAAAATTGAACTGGTCAATAATACGTTAAGCCAAAGAGTAGAGGCATATAAGGAAGAGGCAGAGAAGAAATTAGTAGAAACTAACCAAAGATTAGATACAACTGAAGAGAAGATGGAACTAATTAAAATTGGAGTTGAGGCAAGAATGGAAAAAGAAGAACAAGATAACCAAGTTCGTGTAATGGCCATACGACAAGAAAATAATGACCAGTTAGATAGCATTAAAAGCAGTCTAAACTGTAAATTTTCAGAGTTCCATAAAACTGTAGAGAATGTAAAAAATCAATGTGATAGCCAAGCAGAGAAATTAGATAGTTTGCAACAAATACAAACCAATTTTCAATGTGATATAGATAGAATAAGTGTTAGATCTGCATGCAGCAGTCATCATGTTTATCCAGACAATAAGGAAAGTGTAAACTTTCGGGATTATCGCAGAAACCCACTTGAATTTTTAGGGAGAGTAGATGAAATTTTGAACAGATCAAAGGAGAATCGATGGAATATGATAAAAGGTCTATTAGACGAATCGTTCAAAAATATCAATGATAATTGGTGGACAGCAATTAGGAACGAGGTGTGTGATTATGAGGGTTCAAAACTATGTTCAAACTTAAGTACTGGTCAGAATCAGTACAAAACATTATTAGGGACGATATCTGTCATGGTAGGTATGACCGTACAGCGGGACAAACACCTACTGCTTACTTTTTAGGGAAGGTGTGTATCGCCAAGTATCTAGACCCTAAGACCTGAAGAGTGTCTAGTGACCAAAATGGCGTATCATTTTGAAGAAAAGATCATCAGTGCACGCTTGAGTGGACAAATCAAAACTATTGGAGGCATGGAAACGCTGCTAGAAAATTATGAACAGGAATCTTATTATAGGAGAAGTAGATGGAGGTCAGGGAATACCGAGGAGCGGAGGAATGAACCACCAAGAGAAAATAGGCCCCGAGTTAATTATGTACATGCTAACAACAGTTATTTCAATATCAGATATCGCGGAAGATGGTCTAATAATAATCGACCGAATTACAGACAGGAATATTATCATAGAGACGAAGGTCCATCAAGGAGTATGAACATCGATCAACCTAGATCCAGAGAGAGGGATGAAGAAAGAATACCGATAAACAACATTCAACATAATGAAAATGTTGAAGCAACCAATAGTAATGATATAAATAGGGGAAACGGGTACCAGCAGTGAGAAGATGTGATTGCCCGTCACTGCTAGAAACAACAGGGCACAGCATTTACCATACACCCAATTATAATACTAATTTGAATAAACCAATAACCATTATCAAAAATAATTTTCTAAAAAATATACAGTCCGAGTTAATGGAAGAAAGAGTAATCAAAGAGTAATCACCAAACAATGACATAGTCTATATACAAATAAAATTAAATGGAGTGTCAGCAGAGGCCATGATTGATACAGGGGCCAATATTTCAATTATTGATCAATTAGAATTAGATCGTATTACTGAGTTAACTACTGAGAGAATACCTACTTTACCAATTAACAATTTAACAATTGTTGGTGCTACCGGGAAACAAAATAAAACAATCAAAAAACAAGTGTCTTTGAATGTTACCACTAATGGAATAGGAATACCTATGGGATTTTTAGTAGCGAAAGGGCTACCGTTTAGGGTGTTAATAGGGTGTGATATGCTACGGCGACACACTGCAATTATAAATCTGGCCAGGGGTATAGTAACCTTGAGCACAGAAAATGGTGAGTTAACGGCTGAGATAATTGGTAGCCAAAGTGCCCCTCAGTGTCCGAGCTCATTTTTTGTTAGGGAGAATAATAGATTAACCCTAGGTAATAATATAGAAGTAACAGAATCAAAGATTTGGAAAGAGAAGATAGAAGAAATAATGGAGTTTCAGAATAGGCAGGCACCGGAAATAATTAGTATAGAACAGAAACAACAACTTATAAAAATTTATAATAAATATAAACCAGTATTCTCAGAATCACCAGGAAAAGCTAAAAACTTCTTGTGTGAACTAAAATTTAAAGAAAATGTAAATTTTAATAAACGATCATACTCTATTGCTCAAGCTTTGAAAGAGGCAGCAAGGAAAGAAATTCAAAGAATGATATTAGAAGACATAATTGAAAGAAGTAACTCTCCATATACTAGCCCGTTGGTGGCTATACCGAAGAAAGATGGTCAAGTTAGACTATGTCTCGATGCTCGGGAGTTGAATAAAATGCTCATTAACGATCGCACGTCTCCAGGTGAGATTGAGGAGATTATGAAAATATTTTTTGGATGCAAGTACATGAGTACTTGGGATGCAGTCTGTGGATACTGGCAAATAGAATTACACCCTAACAGCAGACAATATGTTGCTTTCATATTCGAAGGACGAAATTATCATTTTAAGCGTTTGCCTTTTGGATTGGTAAATTCTGTGGCTGTGTTCATTCAATGCATGGACCAAATTTTGGGTAAGGAAGTTTTAGATTTTACTACCATATATGTGGATGACATACTAATTACGTCTTGTACTTGGGAGGAGCATTGTAACCGAGTGGAAACAGTGTTAGATAAACTTTTGCATCATAATATAACTTTAAAACTGGATAAATCTAAGTTTATCACCCATGAACTACCATTTTTAGGGTTCATTTTATCTGCTACTGGAATTAAACCATCTCCTGAAAAAGTAAAGGCTATTCAAGATTTTCCCAAACCCAGAAACTTGAAACAATTACAATCCTTTTTGGGGATATGCAACTATTATAGAAAATTTCAACAGAGTTATTCAGAAATAACAGCTCAATTTCAATATTTACTTTCAAAGAAAAACAAGTGGAAATGGGAAGAAAGTGAAGATAATAATTTCCAGATAGTAAAAAATAAATTTCTTGACTGCATCATGTTACATCACCCAAATTTTAATAAACGTTTTTTCATAAATTGTGATGCTAGTAACATTAGCCTTGGGAGTGAGCTATATCAGGAAGATGAAGAAGGAAATCATGGAGTTATCAGTTTTGCAAGTAGAGTACTAAGCAGTTGTGAGAGAAACTATACAGTAACTGAAAAAGAACTGCTGAGTGTTGTGTTCTCATGTATAAAATTTCGAACATTTATTTTGGGATACCCAGTGACTATCAGAACTGATCACAGATCAATTTCATTTTTAAAGAATTGTAAACTTAATCACGGCAGACTTACTAGATGGGCATTAATACTTCAAGAATATAATTTAGACTGGGAATATATTCCAGGTAAGAAGAATGTAATAGCAGACCGATTATCCCGGATTAACCTTGAAAAAGGAACTTGTGAAATAGAACCAGAAAGCATTGGAAAAATATATCACATAATTAAGATGGCAAAGGAGTTACAAGATATAATTAATAAAATAAAAATCGATCAACAAAGTGACAATAAATTAACAAAAATTAAGGAAAGAATATTACAACATGACCCTATAATAATGAAATTTTTTTGTGTTTATGAAGAGATCCTTTTTATTCGTCCTACCATTAAGGATCATGTCTGGAAGATATATGTACCAGCAGCAACAGAAGTAGCATTGATTCAAGATTATCATGAAAGGTATGGCCATATGGGATCACTCAAGGTTATTAAAGCTTTATCTGAACATTGTTACGTGAAAGCTATAAATAGAAGAGTAAGAGAGATAGTGAAAACCTGTAACATTTGTCAGCTTGTAAAAGTAAATAATGAGAAGAAAACAGGCACCATGATTACCATAACATCTAATAAATAACTTGAAAAGATTTTTTTGGATATCTGCGGACATTTTCCCAGAAGTGGAGGAAGACATAGATATAAATATATCATCATATTATTTGATCATTATACGAAATACACAAAACTCTACGCTATTAGTAGAGCTACAACGAAGAAAATTCTAGAAGTAATTATAAAAAAATACTTACCTGCGGTGGGAAGACCGGAAATGATTATAACGGATCATGGAACGCAATTTCGGGGGAAAAGGTGGAAGGAAGAATTGAGAAATTGGCAAATAAGAACGTACAAGACATCCGTGTACCACCCTAGTAGCAATCCTGCTGAGCGTGTATTAAGGGAAGTTGGCAGAATTCTACGCACCTATTGTCATCAAGAACATAAAAACTGGAGTCAGTATATTGAACCAGCCGAGACTTTTCTTAATTGGTCATACCATGACACTATCGGTACTAGCCCTTATCAAATAATGTTTGATAAACCACCACCAAGAGAAATTATGTCATTGATAAATTTCCCTCCAGGAGAGAGAGTAGAATTCGACCAAGTGGAAATGCACAACAGAGTGTTACATAAAGTGGAACTTCAACAAAAAAGGGATCAGGAAAAAAGGAGAAGATTGGATACATACCAGTTGGGAGATAAAGTACTAATAAAAAATAGACAACTACCCAGTTCTATAGAGGGCATCGCCCGGAAGCTATTGCTACTTTATACTGGCCCTTACCTCATAACCCAGGTGAAGGGTAATAATACGTACGAAATTAAAACAATTACCAATAATAAAATAAAGGGAGTGTATAATCAGTCGGAAATGAAACACTATTATGAAAACAAAGTCAAGACCATTAGGAGACTTGAACAAATCAACAATTTATTTCTATCAACGAGTTGAACTAAAATAAATTTGTTCTAGTGGGGGGGCTTTATGTAACGGTACATAACCCGGTCCCAATAAAGTAAATAATGAGAATAAAAGTCAGAAATGGGTAGAACTAAAGCTCGCTCAAAATTTAATTATATCACTCCACATAATAAACAATTCGAGTGGTATATAGTGCGAAGTGAGTTCTAGTGTACCCATTGAGGTGAAAAACCAAAGTGAAACTAATGTATTACTAAACTGTGCTGTATGTTTTTGATAGGATAAAACTATGGAAGTAGTATGTAATAATACTAATTGATTTTTGTGATTTTATTTATTTATTGTAATTTATATTGTATGAACCACAATTTGTTATACCCAAGTTAATATTATATTGTATCAAATAATTGTGTTAGATTGTAAGAAAACCCAGGGTTAATTTTAAAAGACATAAAAATTTTAACTACCAAAGATAATATAAAATTAAAATAATCCTATGAAGGAAATGACAACAGGAAGTAGTACCGGGTATGAACACTATTCGAGACTAAATAAATAAAATATAAATTTATTTAATGATAATAAAATTATAAAATATTTATATACAATGTCATAAAAAAATTAACCAAAACATATTATATGAATTAAATTAGTAAATAAACCGGAATGGAAGGGAATTATTTTTCCATAAATAAAATATAAATTTATAATAATCACAAACTGCCTACATAATAAAAATACTATGTCTTACTAAGAGTGATGAAAAATAACAAGTATTGTTAATAAGATATAAAATTTTGAACTGAACCAGAGTTGTTGAAGAAACGATGCGACAAAAATTATAAAAAATAACCTGTTTTGGACGTTGGAGGAGGTGAAATTCACGCAAGAGTAATAAACAAAGTGAATACTAACTAAATATACCTGAGGACTCCAAATCAAATGGTGATATACATTAAAAACCAGTGGATGAAAACATTCTGCGGATCCAATATAGTTCGGCCTACTTCTAGTAGACAATCAGAAATACTCGAAATGAAAAGGAAATAATAACGCAAGACGTACCTCATCACAGAATAAAACTTCAATCCAGTAAGGACAACACGGAGCGAGGTAATATAAACATTTTTCGTAATAAATCCAGAAGAAAACTCGTTTTTTAATAGTGAAATAGAACAAAAAATATTAATTGTATCATATGTTTATTTCAAAAGTAAACAAATACATGCTGCTCTCTTACGGCAGTTCCGGAAACTACGTAATATCTGAAAATTAAACCAAATTATTTATTAATTTCTTATATTTGTAAAGCGTAGCATTTAGCCATTTCTGACACTCTCATAACACAAAGATTTCACCCTGAACCCTGGGGAATTAATAAGAATTATGTAATAACTGATGTATTGTATTATAGCGTAATATTGGTTAAATAACAACATATATGTTTTGTTCCTTCAATAGATCTATGTTTACTCGGTCAAGTCGAGATTTTTGTTTTTTATTAAAAAAAAAAAAGATTAATTGTGATACCTATATTTTGGTGGCTGGAGACAAAAGTCAATAATCAATAAAGCAATATTATTGAAAATTAATATTGAATTATAACGTGTTATAATTTATTGTAGTGGATAGTTAATGAAGATTTCAGCACAACATACAGAAAAAAATCGTCACAACAGAGGGGCAATAAGGATACTTACTCTCTCTTCTGTATAAGGCTGAACAAATTACATCTTTGACCCCAAATCACACACTCTCGATTTCTTTTAGATTGAGTAAAACAAGATAAACAAAATCCTTTATTTATACCTTTTAAAACGTCAGTTAGTATAATTCAAAAGTGATGCATACTGCGTGAGGCATATAATAACACTTTCGCAAGTGCACACCTCACATTAAGCGGTACGTTACAGAATTGGCGAACCCAACATTTGGGGCTTGACTAAAGGTGTACGTTTCGCTAAAGTGCCTCACATAAAAAGCAGTACGTTACTGAATTGGCGCTCAACGTAAAAGGGCGGTAATTAGAAAAGAATTTTGATATTTAATAAAAATATATATCAAAAAATCTAATTATCGTTGGCTGTTATGAGAAAACAAGAAATGCCTAATTCCCGAGGAAAATCGAAGAAGAGGGCAGAAGAAAAGGAGATTGAAGTAGGTGGACAGGAACAAGAAATAGAGTTAGTCACGGACAGTGAAATGGACCAACAGACAGGTGATATAGAAGAAACCGAAGTAGTTATGGATACGGAAACGGAAATAATTGAAGAGGATGCCCAAGGGGACCAACCAGACAAAGCGGTAGCCAGAGAAGAACCTAATTGGCAAGACATGATGAAATTTATGGCAGAACAATTTAAGGAACAGAAGGAAGATAATAAGCGAACCAATAATAAAATAGATGAAAATTTTAGAAAACAGGAGGAAGCCTTGAAACAAACCAATGAGGAAAATAAGGAGAATTTTAAGAAACAGGAGGAAACTTCAAAGCAAATCAATAATAAAATAGATGAAAATTTTAGAAAACAGGAGGAAGCCTTGAAACAAACCAATGAGGAAAATAAGGAGAATTTTAAGAAACAGGAGGAAAACTTAAAACAAACTATGAATGAACGATACCATGAACTGAAGGAAGCGGTTGAAGGGCAAAGGGAAGAGATGAATGCAAAATTTGAAGAGAATAATGTGAATTTAAAACAAATTGAGGGTAAGATGGAGAATTTCAATAAAGAATTAAGAGAAAATCTAGAAGGTAAAATTGAACTGGTCAATAATACGTTAAGCCAAAGAGTAGAGGCATATAAGGAAGAGGCAGAGAAGAAATTAGTAGAAACTAACCAAAGATTAGATACAACTGAAGAGAAGATGGAACTAATTAAAATTGGAGTTGAGGCAAGAATGGAAAAAGAAGAACAAGATAACCAAGTTCGTGTAATGGCCATACGACAAGAAAATAATGACCAGTTAGATAGCATTAAAAGCAGTCTAAACTGTAAATTTTCAGAGTTCCATAAAACTGTAGAGAATGTAAAAAATCAATGTGATAGCCAAGCAGAGAAATTAGATAGTTTGCAACAAATACAAACCAATTTTCAATGTGATATAGATAGAATAAGTGCTAGATCTGCATGCAGCAGTCATCATGTTTATCCAGACAATAAGGAAAGTGTAAACTTTCGGGATTATCGCAGAAACCCACTTGAATTTTTAGGGAGAGTAGATGAAATTTTGAACAGATCAAAGGAGAATCGATGGAATATGATAAAAGGTCTATTAGACGAATCGTTCAAAAATATCAATGATAATTGGTGGACAGCAATTAGGAACGAGGTGTGTGATTATGAGGGTTTCAAAACTATGTTCAAACTTAAGTACTGGTCAGAATCAGTACAAAACATTATTAGGGACGATATCTGTCATGGTAGGTATGACCGTACAGCGGGACAAACACCTACTGCTTACTTTTTAGGGAAGGTGTGTATCGCCAAGTATCTAGACCCTAAGATACCTGAAGAGTGTCTAGTGACCAAAATGGCGTATCATTTTGAAGAAAAGATCATCAGTGCACGCTTGAGTGGACAAATCAAAACTATTGGAGGCATGGAAACGCTGCTAGAAAATTATGAACAGGAATCTTATTATAGGAGAAGTAGATGGAGGTCAGGGAATACCGAGGAGCGGAGGAATGAACCACCAAGAGAAAATAGGCCCCGAGTTAATTATGTACATGCTAACAACAGTTATTTCAATAACAGATATCGCGGAAGATGGTCTAATAATAATCGACCGAATTACAGACAGGAATATTATCATAGAGACGAAGGTCCATCAAGGAGTATGAACATCGATCAACCTAGATCCAGAGAGAGGGATGAAGAAAGGATACCGATAAACAACATTCAACATAATGAAAATGTTGAAGCAACCAATAGTAATGATATAAATAGGGGAAACGGGTACCAGCAGTGAGAAGATGTGATTGCCCGTCACTGCTAGAAACAACAGGGCACAGCATTTACCATACACCCAATTATAATACTAATTTGAATAAACCAATAACCATTATCAGAAATAATTTTCTAAAAAATATACAGTCCGAGTTAATGGAAGAAAGAGTAATCAAAGAGTCATCACCAAACAATGACATAGTCTATATACAAATAAAATTAAATGGAGTGTCAGCAGAGGCCATGATTGATACAGGGGCCAATATTTCAATTATTGATCAATTAGAATTAGATCTTATTACTGAGTTAACTACTGAGAGAATACCTACTTTACCAATTAACAATTTAACAATTGTTGGTGCTACCGGGAAACAAAATAAAACAATCAAAAAACAAGTGTCTTTGAATGTTACCACTAATGGAATAGGAATACCTATGGGATTTTTAGTAGCGAAAGGGCTACCGTTTAGGGTGTTAATAGGGTGTGATATGCTACGGCGACACACTGCAATTATAAATCTGGCCAGGGGTATAGTAACCTTGAGCACAGAAAATGGTGAGTTAACGGCTGAGATAATTGGTAGCCAAAGTGCCCCTCAGTGTCCGAGCTCATTTTTTGTTAGGGAGAATAATAGATTAACCCTAGGTAATAATATAGAAGTAACAGAATCAAAGATTTGGAAAGAGAAGATAGAAGAAATAATGGAGTTTCAGAATAGGCAGGCACCGGAAATAATTAGTATAGAACAGAAACAACAACTTATAAAAATTTATAATAAATATAAACCAGTATTCTCAGAATCACCAGGAAAAGCTAAAAACTTCTTGTGTGAACTAAAATTTAAAGAAAATGTAAATTTTAATAAACGATCATACCCTATTGCTCAAGCTTTGAAAGAGGCAGCAAGGAAAGAAATTCAAAGAATGATATTAGAAGACATAATTGAAAGAAGTAACTCTCCATATACTAGCCCGTTGGTGGCTATACCGAAGAAAGATGGTCAAGTTAGACTATGTCTGGATGCTCGGGAGTTGAATAAAATGCTCATTAACGATCGCACGTCTCCAGGTGAGATTGAGGAGATTATGAAAATATTTTTTGGATGCAAGTACATGAGTACTTGGGATGCAGTCTGTGGATACTGGCAAATAGAATTACACCCTAACAGCAGACAATATGTTGCTTTCATATTCGAAGGACGAAATTATCATTTTAAGCGTTTGCCTTTTGGATTGGTAAATTCTGTGGCTGTGTTCATTCAATGCATGGACCAAATTTTGGGTAAGGAAGTTTTAGATTTTACTACCATATATGTGGATGACATACTAATTACGTCTTGTACTTGGGAGGAGCATTGTAACCGAGTGGAAACAGTGTTAGATAAACTTTTGCAACATAATATAACTTTAAAACTGGATAAATCTAAGTTTATCACCCATGAACTACCATTTTTAGGGTTCATTTTATCTGCTACTGGAATTAAACCATCTCCTGAAAAAGTAAAGGCTATTCAAGATTTTCCCAAACCCAGAAACTTGAAACAATTACAATCCTTTTTGGGGATATGCAACTATTATAGAAAATTTCAACAGAGTTATTCAGAAATAACAGCTCAATTTCAATATTTACTTTCAAAGAAAAACAAGTGGAAATGGGAAGAAAGTGAAGATAATAATTTCCAGATAGTAAAAAATAAATTTCTTGACTGCATCATGTTACATCACCCAAATTTTAATAAACGTTTTTTCATAAATTGTGATGCTAGTAACATTAGCCTTGGGAGTGAGCTATATCAGGAAGATGAAGAAGGAAATCATGGAGTTATCAGTTTTGCAAGTAGAGTACTAAGCAGTTGTGAGAGAAACTATACAGTAACTGAAAAAGAACTGCTGAGTGTTGTGTTCTCATGTATAAAATTTCGAACATTTATTTTGGGATACCCAGTGACTATCAGAACTGATCACAGATCAATTTCATTTTTAAAGAATTGTAAACTTAATCACGGCAGACTTACTAGATGGGCATTAATACTTCAAGAATATAATTTAGACTGGGAATATATTCCAGGTAAGAAGAATGTAATAGCAGACCGATTATCCCGGATTAACCTTGAAAAAGGAACTTGTGAAATAGAACCAGAAAGCATTGGAAAAATATATCACATAATTAAGATGGCAAAGGAGTTACAAGATATAATTAATAAAATAAAAATCGATCAACAAAGTGACAATAAATTAACAAAAATTAAGGAAAGAATATTACAACATGACCCTATAATAATGAAATTTTTTTGTGTTTATGAAGAGATCCTTTTTATTCGTCCTACCATTAAGGATCATGTCTGGAAGATATATGTACCAGCAGCAACAGAAGTAGCATTGATTCAAGATTATCATGAAAGGTATGGCCATATGGGATCACTCAAGGTTATTAAAGCTTTATCTGAACATTGTTACGTGAAAGCTATAAATAGAAGAGTAAGAGAGATAGTGAAAACCTGTAACATTTGTCAGCTTGTAAAAGTAAATAATGAGAAGAAAACAGGCACCATGATTACCATAACATCTAATAAAAAACTTGAAAAGATTTTTTTGGATATCTGCGGACCTTTTCCCAGAAGTGGAGGAAGACATAGATATAAATATATCATCATATTATTTGATCATTATACGAAATACACAAAACTCTACGCTATTAGTAGAGCTACAACGAAGAAAATTCTAGAAGTAATTATAAAAAAATACTTACCTGCGGTGGGAAGACCGGAAATGATTATAACGGATCATGGAACGCAATTTCGGGGGAAAAGGTGGAAGGAAGAATTGAGAAATTGGCAAATAAGAACGTACAAGACATCCGTGTACCACCCTAGTAGCAATCCTGCTGAGCGTGTATTAAGGGAAGTTGGCAGAATTCTACGCACCTATTGTCATCAAGAACATAAAAACTGGAGTCAGTATATTGAACCAGCCGAGACTTTTCTTAATTGGTCATACCATGACACTATCGGTACTAGCCCTTATCAAATAATGTTTGATAAACCACCACCAAGAGAAATTATGTCATTGATAAATTTCCCTCCAGGAGAGAGAGTAGAATTCGACCAAGTGGAAATGCACAACAGAGTGTTACATAAAGTGGAACTTCAACAAAAAAGGGATCAGGAAAAAAGGAGAAGATTGGATACATACCAGTTGGGAGATAAAGTACTAATAAAAAATAGACAACTACCCAGTTCTATAGAGGGCATCGCCCGGAAGCTATTGCTACTTTATACTGGCCCTTACCTCATAACCCAGGTGAAGGCTAATAATACGTACGAAATTAAAACAATTACCAATAATAAAATAAAGGGAGTGTATAATCAGTCGGAAATGAAACACTATTATGAAAACAAAGTCAAGACCATTAGGAGACTTGAACAAATCAACAATTTATTTCTATCAACGAGTTGAACTAAAATAAATTTGTTCTAGTGGGGGGGCTTTATGTAACGGTACATAACCCGGTCCCAATAAAGTAAATAATGAGAATAAAAGTCAGAAATGGGTAGAACTAAAGCTCGCTCAAAATTTAATTATATCACTCCACATAATAAACAATTCGAGTGGTATATAGTGCGAAGTGAGTTCTAGTGTACCCATTGAGGTGAAAAACCAAAGTGAAACTAATGTATTACTAAACTGTGCTGTATGTTTTGGATAGGATAAAACTATGGAAGTAGTATGTAATAATACTAATTGATTTTTGTGATTTTATTTATTTATTGTAATTTATATTGTATGAACCACAATTTGTTATACCCAAGTTAATATTATATTGTTTCAAATAATTGTGTTAGATTGTAAGAAAACCCAGGGTTAATTTTAAAAGACATAAAAATTTTAACTACCAAAGATAATATAAAATTAAAATAATCCTATGAAGGAAATGACAACAGGAAGTAGTACCGGGTATGAACACTATTCGAGACTAAATAAATAAAATATAAATTTATTTAATGATAATAAAATGATAAAATATTTATATACAATGTCATAAAAAAATTAACCAAAACATATTATATGAATTAAATTAGTAAATAAACCGGAATGGAAGGGAATTATTTTTCCATAAATAAAATATAAATTTATAATAATCACAAACTGCCTACATAATAAAAATACTATGTCTTACTAAGAGTGATGAAAAATAACAAGTATTGTTAATAAGATATAAAATTTTGAACTGAACCAGAGTTGTTGAAGAAACGATGCGACAAAAATTATAAAAAATAACCTGTTTTGGACGTTGGAGGAGGTGAAATTCACGCAAGAGTAATAAACAAAGTGAATACTAACTAAATATACCTGAGGACTCCAAATTAAATGGTGATATACATTAAAAACCAGTGGATGAAAACATTCTGCGGATCCAATATAGTTCGGCCTACTTCTAGTAGACAATCAGAAATACTCGAAATGAAAAGGAAATAATAACGCAAGACGTACCTCATCACAGAATAAAACTTCAATCCAGTAAGGACAACACGGAGCGAGGTAATATAAACATTTTTCGTAATAAATCCAGAAGGAAACTCGTTTTTTAATAGTGAAATAGAACAAAAAATATTAATTGTATCATATGTTTATTTCAAAAGTAAACAAATACATGCTGCTCTCTTACGGCAGTTCCGGAAACTACGTAATATCTGAAAATTAAACCAAATTATTTATTAATTTCTTATATTTGTAAAGCGTAGCATTTAGCCATTTCTGACACTCTCATAACACAAAGATTTCACCCTGAACCCTGGGGAATTAATAAGAATTATGTAATAACTGATGTATTGTATTATAGCGTAATATTGGTTAAATAACAACATATATGTTTTGTTCCTTCGATAGATCTATGTTTACTCGGTCAAGTCGAGATTTTTGTTTTTTATTAAAAAAAAGAAAAGATTAATTGTGATACCTATATTTTGGTGGCTGGAGACAAAAGTCAATAATCAATAAAGCAATATTATTGAAAATTAATATTGAATTATAACGTGTTATAATTTATTGTAGTGGATAGTTAATGAAGATTTCAGCACAACATACAGAAAAAAATCGTCACAACAGAGGGGCAATAAGGATACTTACTCTCTCTTCTGTATAAGGCTGAACAAATTACATCTTTGACCCCAAATCACACACTCTCGATTTCTTTTAGATTGAGTAAAACAAGATAAACAAAATCCTTTATTTATACCTTTTAAAACGTCAGTTAGTATAATTCAAAAGTGATGCATACTGCGTGAGGCATATAATAACACTTTCGCAAGTGCACACCTCACATTAAGCGGTACGTTACAGAATTGGAGAACCCAACATTTGGGGCTTGACTAAAGGTGTACGTTTCGCTAAAGTGCCTCACATAAAAAGCAGTACGTTACAATATATATATATATATATATACGTTTATATATATATATATTTAATATTCACACAAACAAACTGTATTATTATTAGGTATTTTCAGCTAAATTAGCTCAATATTTGAAGAACTATTTATTATATGTAGATATATATGTACATATATAAATAGCGATTTGTAAGGGTCGCATAGAATAAGTGGTCGAGACAGATATTATCCAAATGTAATATATATTTGTGAATGAAGCTACGAATTATTCTGACAAACTATTGCGCCTTTAATACAGTTCAAACAAATAATTAATCTGACTCTGTTGACCTTCTTTACACAAGCTAAAACTAAAATTCTGTAAAAAGAAATAAATTAACATTTAATGTTCCTTTTATCTTCTTTAAACTATTAAGTATTTACTGATATGATTTGCATTCGGGTTTTTGGTTTAAATGAGTTTTTATAAGTGTGTATAAATAATATAAGTTCACTTCCGTTTATTGTCGATTGCAAATCCTTCAGACGACTGGTTGATCCCATTTGGATGAATACGTGAGCCAAGTTACTCTGTGCGGCTTCAGTGTTGCTTACGGGCGTGCAGACATTCCTCACGGAAATGGTTACATATAATTTAATTTCACAAGGCGCACCGATACTGTTACTGCATAACTGGTGTGTCAGCTTACACCTTTCCAGTCAGCTTGATGTATGTATTGTAGCATGACAGATAATGCCAATAATTCTTAATGGTAGAATGATCATAAAAATAAAATAAAAACATTTTAAATCCGAGAAAGCAAAATAAAAAATTAATTAAGAACCACCGTGAAGTACAATCATAGATTAAAGCAAAAGTTCATTTAAAACCAATGTTACAATGAGTGATGAATCATCAAAATAAATTTAAAAACTAAATATGAAAAAGGTAATACCCAGGTAGAATAGGAGTAGGTAAGGAAGAAACCCAGAACAAGACAACATCCACCATACAAGGTGATACATTTATAAGGAGCAAGAAGAGTAGGTAAGGAAGAAACCCAGAACATGAATAAATCCACAACAAGAAAAGAAAATATTTTGTAAGGAACAAGAAGAGTAGGTAAGGAAGAAACCCAAAAACAAGACAAGATCCACCATACAAGGTGATACATTTATAAGGAACAAGAAGGAATCAATGAGGAAAACCAGAACAAGACAGCATCCAAAAGAAGAAGGAGTGCTCTTATAAAAAAAAAACCCAAACCCCAAAAGAAACTAATAAACATAATAATAAATGAAAGTATAACAAACTATCAAATGTAGAAACCACATGTAAAATAAATGTAAGCCAAAAGTGTATAAAGTAGAATTGAAAGTGAACCAATGTGAAATAATTATATAATGCCAAAAGACAAACCTTCATTATCTTCTATAAATAGATTTCTTGATTTTAATGAAACTACAAAACTATTTAGAAATAAAATCCAAGAATGAAAAGGGGAAAGTGCAAGTTTTGGTGTTATAATAAATAAACCTTATGTGTTAATATTGCAGTTCACAAACTAAGGAAATTGTGAAATATTACAACTTTAAAGTGCTTATATTGTGTCTATGAATAATGTAAAATAAAGTATTATCATGACAGGTAATACATGTGTTTTTAAATAACTGCCACTCTTAATTATACAACATTCAGTAGAATGAACCAAAATAAAACAAGAGCAGGCATATATAAAAAGTGAAGTGACAAGGTATCATTACCCCAAAATCCAACAAAAAACAGATAAAAACTGATAATAGAACCTAGTGTAAGAAATAGAGTATAAGATTATGATAATTATGTTTTGTTTATGTAGAATAAGTTATTAGAGATAATCAAGTTTTAAAATGTCAGAATCAACTAACATTCTTTATTTATAATATATTTATTGCGTATTAAAAAAATAGGTAAGTATAAAATGTCTGAGTTTGAAAGACCAATGTTAATTTGAATTATGTGTTATGTATTTCAAGTATAAATAATATACTTATTGTTCTTTTGTTAAAATAAGAAAATGTTAATTAATGTCATAATAGCAAAGAAAGTCAGAGAGGGTATAAACCAACATGTATTATTTAAAAAACTTTGTATGTAAAAACTGTTAGAAATCTAGGCCAAATGTTAAAAACTAAACAGCCTCAAAAGTGATGAAATAAGTACAGAAAAACAATTAAACTGAAGGAATTTATACAAGGTAAATCAGTCATAAAGTCATGTAATTGGAAATATAGTTAAGAAAGATTTTGTAAAAAGATAGCCAGAATTATTGTTAAAAATGCAAATATAAAAACTCAAAATTCAGATAGGGGAGTCATATATTACTGTATAATATTTTAAAACATAACCAATTAATCTAATTACAAGAAATTAAGGGAAGATAAACCTTTTATTACAATCTGAGATTTAATACAATCATTAATGTAACTTGTAAGATGGCAACATTTTTGGAAAAGGACAGGAAGTGATTTTTAAAACTTATAATTTTCAAAATGAGGTAAAAATACCATTTTAGATCAAAAACTTAATAAAACTACATTATTTGGTATCAAATTAAGCAGAATGAACTGAAGAAGAAGATTATGTATTTAATAGTTAATAAATTTGAATAATAGCAAAAATATAATCAGTTATATAATGTAACTTTCTCACATGCACAGGATGCAAATAATTTTGAAACAATGGATTGAATAATATTAATTTGGCTAAGACTTTAGTCGAAGACAAAGGAAGTAAATTAGTTCATTATTAGATATCGTGAAGCACACTTGACGAGCTCTTAAGCAAAGTTTAACCTAATTGCTGATACATTAATGGCGCATGTTTTATAAACCCAGATTCGAAAAACGCGAGTTTTGTGAAAACACAATTTATATGCAAATACAGTGAAACAAACATCATCAAACATTAAAATAACTCTAGATAAGAACAGAACATAGTGAATACACCAACTAAACGATTAAAACAATAATTAAACAACACGAAACGGAAAGTGAAATTCTCGACCCATACACTAAAGTGGAACATAAATATTTACAACACATTTTATACAAGTGGAACACTAACACTCAACAAAGAACACTCCACCAACACAAGAAGGAAGAATCGCAGCAGCAGGAACGAGAAATCATAGGGGAAGCAACTTTTATTATTGAATAATATATATGTATTTTAATTTTTAAGTCGATATATATTTTTGTAATGTTATACTTTTAATACTTTGCCCTTTTTCTCTGACTATACCTAAAATAACTGTTAAAAGAACCCGAATATAAATAATTCTACACTATTGATACCCTGAGAATCGATTTATAAATCGATAGAGAGTCGATAAATTAAATATTTGTTAATAAAATTCCTTATTTACTACAAAATTGAACATTATTTATTCCTAAAAGATAATTAGCATAATACGTAATTTTAATTGAGCTAACTACCAGAATTTCACCACCAAGAAGGAAGATAACCTCCAAATAAGAAAAGTTCACATATCGATTGTTCTTGGAGACAATTCTATTAACTGGTGAAGGAATTTTAAAAATACAGAAAAGGACTTAATTCTTTTAAAACAAATAATAAAAGTGCTAAACACCACAGAACATAATTAAATATTTAATATTTAATTAAAATAAAAAAAATATATATTTATAAACAACAAATTTTGTCTACACAAACTTTTATAAATTAACAAATTCATCTCATCATTAATGTTAATTCGTTACAAATTGGCGACCAACTGAGGGGCTTTATTGATTGACAGGCCACTATAATTTGCCCAATTACTGACTTAAGCTTGGCAGCAGTTATAAAGTCAGAAAAAAGGGAAAATGCAACGACGAGCAACGTCAAAGGAACGGGCGGCGGAGGCCGAAAAGGAAATTGAAATTGATATGGAAGACAAAGAGGCGACGCCAGTAGAAGACGTAGAAAGGTTATTACCCCCAATGGAACCTAAACAACCCGCACCACCAGAGGAACAACCTGAAAAATCCAAAACAACAGAAAGTCCAATTCTAGATAAAATGATGGAAATGTTCCTACAAATGAGTCAGAGAATAGAGGAAAGCAACAAATCCACAAAAGAAGAATTGAAGAAGAATAACCAATCTACAAAAGCAGAATTGAAGAAGGATAACTAATCCACAAAAGAAGAATTGAAGAAGGATAACCAATCCACAAAGGAAGAATTGGTTAACAAAACTGAAGAAAACAGTAAGAAGATGGAAGAAGAAATGGGTAAAAAGTTAGAAGAATTGAAGGAAGACAACCAGTCTTTTAAGGAAGAATTTAAAGCAACTAAGGAAGAATTGATTAACAAAATTGAGAATACCAATAAGAGAATTGGAGAAAACAGTAAGAAGATTGAAGAGAAGATGGGGGAGAAGTTGGAAGAATTAATAGAGGATAACCAACTACTAAGAGAAGAATTAAGGGAGGTTAACCAGGAAAATCTTAACAAGTTAGACGAAAGGATGGAGTTGCTGAGAGAAGAAATGAGCAAAGAACTCAACGATAATAAGAAATCTATGAATAAAAAATTGGAAGAAGAAACTATAATGATAAACCAACAAATCAGGGAAATTGACGGAAAATGTAACCGAACCTAGAGGGAAGTACAGGAATTCAAGGAAGTGGTAAACATCAAGTTTACTAATATTGAAGAGCGTAGTCGCAGGAAAGTGGAAGAACAACGGAAGGAGACTCAGGAAGAATTCGGGAGAGTACGGAGCCAAGTCGCGGAACGGTGTGACGGAATGGAAGAGGCTATGACCAATATCACGGGGCAAGTACGGCAGTGCCAAGAAGAAATGGAAGTCTTGAGAAATCGACCCATTAATTTTACCGGAATACCCATCAATGGAAACCGGGAATGGCTGAATTTCCGGCAGTACAAGAGAAAACCAATGGAGTTCCTAGCCCGGATAGAAGAATACTTCGCCAAACATAGAGGGAGTAGATGGAATAATAACCGGGAGATATTGGACGAGTCGTTCAGGGAAATGACCGACAACTGGTGGATGGCGAACCGAAGCGAGATTGCGGACTACCAACAGTTCAGGAACCTGTTTAATGCTAAATACTGGTCAGAAACAACTCAGAACCTGATACGAGATAATATTTGCCATGGACGATACAGGGCCCAACTAGGAATCACCATGACAGCCTATTTCTTAGGGAAGGTGTGTCTTGCAAAACATCTAGAACCGGCAATACCTGAAGAATGCCTAGTGAACAAGTTATCCTATCACTACGATGAAGATATTATCAGAGCAAGGAGAGGTAACCAGATTAAAACAGTGCAGGCCATGACCGAGTTACTGGAAAGCTACGAAAACGAAGAATACTACCGTCAGAGTAGAAGGAGGAACGATAGACCAGAGGTGAGAAGTAACCAGTACCCCAGTAACGGTAATAACTATCAAGGAAACCGCAACCAGCAAAGTTACAACGGCATTAATAACCCGCCGAACAATAATAATAACTTTAATAGCAATCAAAATGGTAATAGGAACAACAACCAATACCCAAATAACCGTAATAATTATTATCAACCCCCTAACATTTCCTATAGTCAGAGAAACCCCTACCCCGGTAATACTGAACGATATTACCAAAACAATAGGAATTACAATAACAACTATAACAATAATAACAGAGTTTCCCGTCCACGAGTTAATTTTATAAGAGCCGAAGATCGAGGGCCAAGAAGATACAACCGTCAACGGAGGAACAGTTTCCACGATGGAGATCGCCCACGAAGAAGCGAAGAACGTGATGGTCCGAGTATGAACAACATCGAAGGAGTACCAGTCTAGATGATCCTGGCCGACAGCAAAACAGAGAACAAACATTCGAACAGAATACAGAGCGGCAGGAACCGACGCAAGGTTTCCAAAACGACGCCTCGGACAATCCGAATGCCAACGATGAAAACAATAATTTAAAGGGAGGAGGCAGTGATAAACTATCACGACCCGTTACTGCTCCTATCTCCTGGGTATAAAAACGAGTTGCAAGAGGCAACCGAATCAAAAAACATCACCATCATTAGCAACAACTATTTGAAGGACATAAGAACTGAACTATTGGAGGAAAACGAAATGAGCCTCGATAGTAAGAACAATGAAATATTGTATATAAAAGCGGAAGTAGAAGGAATCCCCGCAAAATCATGATTGATACCGGTGCTAATATCTCAATAATAAATGTAATTGAACTGGAAAGAATCCAGAAAGTATGTGGTAAAACTTTGCCTACGTTACCAGTAAATAATATTGTCTTAATAGGTGCAACTGGCCGCCAGAACAAAACTATTAGAAAACAAGTTTCCGTAAATGTCGTTAGCCGTGGTATAGCTTTGAATATTGAATTTTTGATCGCCACCGGACTGCCATTCAATATATTGGTAGGTTGCGATGTTTTGAGAAGGAACTCCGCCATTATCGATCTGAACCAAGGAAAAGTATCACTGTTTTCAGACGGAATAACGTGGACAGCAGATTTAGTAGGAGGCGAGAAAATGCTTCCCAGTAAAATACACCAACAACTTCGTAAGATAAATTTTGTAGAGAATAGCTCCCTGAATAAACCGATAATATATAATAACGGAGAAGAGGATTTATGGTCAGTGAAGATACAAGAAATACGGGACTTCCAGTGCGGAACCACCAACGAGAAAATACCCAAGCAAATCGTTTAATAAGAGTGTACGAAAAATATAAATCAGTATTTTCAGATGAACCGGGTAAAGTCAAGAACTACCAGTGTAAACTTGAGTTTAAGGAAAACGTGGAATTTAACCGGAGATCATACCCAATCGCGCATTCACTGAAGGAGGCCGTGAGAACGGAAATTAATAAGATGATCAGCAGTGACATAATTGAGATTAGTCAATCTCCATACACTAGTCCAATCATTGCTGTTCCCAAGAAAAACGGACTAGTCCGGCTTTGTTTGGATGCACGCGAGCTAAATAAAACTATTGTTAATGACCGATCGTCACCCGGTGAGATAGAGGAGATATTGAAGCGATTCCACGGCACCAAGTTTATCAGTACATGGGACACTGTATGTGGTTACTCGCAAGTGGAGTTGCATCCACAAAGTCGTCAGTATGTGGCGTTCATTTTCGAAGGGCGCAATTACCAGTTCAAGAGATTGCCCTTCGGACTTGTAAATTCAGTAGCCATCTTTGTGGCCTGTATGGACCAAATACTTGGACAGGAAGTATCTATGTAAACGATCTGCTGATTACTTCGGAGACCTGGGAGGAACACTGTTACCGAGTAGAACATGTACTCGAGAAGTTAGCCAAGAATAATATGACTCTCAAATTGGAGAAATCCAAATTCATTGCTCGAGAAGTACAGTTCTTAGGTTTTAACCTAGATGATCAAGGTATAACCCCATCATCAGAAAAAGTGGAGGCGATTCAGAAGTTCCCTAAACCAAAGAACAGGAAACAGTTACAATCTTTCCTCGGACTCTGTAACTATTACAAAAAGTTTCAGCACCAATATTCCGAGCTGACAGCCAAGTTTCAACCGCAATTGTCTGCAAAGAACAAATGGACCTGGGGTGAAGAACAGGATATTACTTTCCAAGGAATCAAAGAAAAGTTTTTAGAGAGTGTTATACTTCGTCACCCGGATTTTAAGAGACCTTTCTTTTTGAATTGTGATGCTAGCAACATCAGCTTAGGAACAACGTTATACCAGGAAGATGAGGAGGGTCACCATCTGGTGATAAGCTTTGCTAGTCGTACCCTGAATCAATGCGAGAAGAACTACAATGTGACCAAGAAAGAATTGCTTAGCGTAGTATTCGCATGTAGCAGATTCCGGACATATATTCTCGGGTATCCAGTTACCGTCCGCACTGATCATAAATCCATCTCATTTCTACATAGGTGCAAGTTGAGTCACGGCCGATTGTCTAGATGGGTACTAGCCCTACAAGAATACAACCTACAATGGGAGTATATTCCGGGGAAAAAGAATGTTGTAACCGATGTGTTGTCACGCATTAATTTGGAAGACCAGACATTCGAGGGAGAGAAGGAGAGCTTAGTCAAAATCTACAACCTGATTAAGACAAGATCCGATTTAGAAGCTTTATTGATAAACATCCGCATCCACCAACAGTCTGACCCTAAACTAAAAAATATTATTAATCGATTGGAAGCAGACGATGGCACAGTTTCTAAATATTACCATATTAACAAAGGTACACTATTCGTTAAAACAGCCTTGAATAAAGAAACATGGAAGGTGATTATTCCGAACCACATCGAGAAAGAGATTATAATCGATTACCATATAAGGTATGGCCATATGGGAGCGCTGAAAGTGATACAGGCTTTAGATGAGAATTGTAAAATAAAAAACATTAACCGAAAGGTAAGAAATTACCTGAAATCATGTAATATTTGCCAGTGCGTTAAAGTTAATAACAAAAAGAAAGAAGGTATAATGATACCAATAACATCTAAAGCGAAACTGGAAAAAGTGTTTTTAGACATCTGCGGACCATTTCCCCGTAGTGGCGGTCGACACAGATACAAATACTTAATCATAAATTATGGACCATTTTACAAAGTATGTAAAGCTATATCCGGTTAATCGGGCAACCACAGTAAAAGTTCTTGGAGTCATAACGGAGTTATACGTGCCAGAAATAGGAAGACCAGCTTCAATCATTACTGACCATGGTACACAGTTTAAAGGGAGAAGATGGCGAGACACATTATTATCACTTGGGATTAAAACATATAAGACGTCAGTCTACCACCCAAGTAGTAATCCGGCAGAGAGGGTACTGAGAGAAGTGGGGAGAATCTTGCGAACGTACTGTCACAACCAACAGAAAAAGTGGTAACAGTACTTATCAGCAACAGAGAAGTTCCTAAATTTTACTCACCATCCAGCTATAGGAATTACCCCTTACTCCGCCATGTATGAGAAACCAACCCCCCGAGAGATTGAAGAAATAATAGAGTTCCCGATGAACGATGGTCGTAAGTTTGACAGAATGAAATTTTATAACAAGGTGCTCGAAGACCAAGAGAAACGGCAAGCCAAATATCAAAAGGCAATCGGACGAGTAATAACTTATAAAGAAGGAGAAAATGTTCTGTTAAAAAACCGAGAACTACCCAGCACCCTAGAAGGGATAACAAAATAACTATTGACTGGACCATATGTCGTTGCCAAAAATAATAACAACAATACGTACGAACTGAAAGAAATAGTTTCCGGAAAAGTCAAAGGAGTATACAACCAAGCCTCAATAAAAAAGTATTACGAAGAATGAATTTTGTAATATAAACATCAATATTTAAAAATAATAGTAAGATCAACTTACACAAACAATTTTGAAAGAAAATAATTTGGAATAATTAAAAAGAAGAATTTGAATTTAGAATATAAAACATCTAAATTCTAAAATGTAAATAAATTCAAATTACACAAACAATTTTGAAAGAAAACATTTGGAAATAATTAGTAAGACCAGCTTACATAAAAGTTTTGAAGAGAATAAGTTGAGATTAAATATAAAAAAAAGAGAATTCTGTAATATAATTATCAAAATTTAAAAATGAGTAAGAACAACTTACACCAATGATTTTTGAAAGAAACAATTTGGGATTAATTAAAAAAAAAAGAATTTGAATATAGAATAAATTATCAAAATTTAAAATTGAGTAAGAACAACTTACACCAATGATTTTTGAAAGAAACAATTTGGGAATAATTAAAAAGAAGAATTTGAATTTAGAATAAATATTATCAAAATTTAAAAAGAATAGTAAGACCAACTTATGCAAATAATTTAAAAAGAAATAATTTGGAAATAATTAGTAAGACCAGCTTACATAAAAAGTTCTGAAGAGAATAAGTTGAGATTAAATATAAAAAAGAGAATTTTGTAATATAACCATCAAAATTTAAAAATGATTAAGAACAACTTACACCAATGATTTTTGAAAGAAACAATGTGGGAATAATTAAAAAGAAGAAATTAAATTTAGAATAAATATTATCAAAATTTAAAAAGTATAGTAAGACCAGCTTACACAAATAATTCAAAAGAAAACATTTGGAATAATTAAAAAGAAGAATTTGAATTTTGAATATAAATTATCAAAATTTAAAAATAGTAAGGTCAACTTACACAAACAATTTTGGAAGAAAACATTCGGAAATAATTAAGAAGGAGAAGAATGAATTTTGTATAATATAATTATCAAAATTTAAAAACGAATAAGAACAACTTACACCAATGATTTTTGAAAGAAAACATTTGGAATAATTAAAAAGAAGAATTTGAATTTTGAATAATTATCAAAATTTAAAAATATAAGTAAGAACAACTTACGCAAACAATTTAGAAAGAAAATATTTGGAATTAAATAAAAAAAAGAATATGAATTTTGAATATAAATTATCAAAATTAAAAAAAACTGATAAGACCAGCTTACGCAAATAATTTAGAAAGAAACAATTTGGAATAATTAAAAAGAAGAATAGAATTTGAATTTTGAATAACCATCAAAATTCTAAAATGTAAATAAGATCAACTTATACAAATAACTTTGAAGAAAAAAAATATTGAGACTTAATATAAAGAAGAGAATTTTGAATAAGATAAAAAGAAAAATATGAATTTTGTATAAAACTAACAAAATTCTAAAGAGAAATAAGATAAACTTATACATAAATTTAGAAGAAAATAATGTGATTAATTAAGAAAAAGAATTAAAAATAATCCAGAATAAATGTGAATATCAAACATTTGAAGGAGTAGAGAAGAAAAACAAAAAAGGGTGTGATATACAAGAGAAGGCAATAATTTGGAAATAAAGAGAAGAATTCATTATTATAATACAATAATAAAAAACTAAAAAAGAAAAAACAATAATATAATAAGAACGACCTATGACTAACTATTTACGAAACTATTATGGAAACAGATAATCAAGAAGGATGATTATAATATTACTCAGTTCTGAAAAAACAAAGAAGGACAACTCATGCCAATCATATGAAGAAAATGATTTTGACAAGAAAATAATAAAACATTTATGAAACGCAAAGAGAAACAAGTACCACATAAAATACAATATTAATAAATTAATTTTAATGAATGCAAAAGCGGATTAATAACTTTCTGAGAGAAAAGAAAGAAAAATATTTTTAAATAATATGATCACAATAACAACTTGAATATCAATTACAAAGAAACCAATTGAAAAAACAAAATGTTATAAAATAATACCATTCAAATAATTAATAAGAACTAAAGAGAAAATAATATATATAAAAAAAGTATGCTATCAACGTAAATAACCAGAAGAAAATATAATGAGAATTCAGATGAAGAAGGAAAAAGTTACACTATAACTAGTAACAAACATATTAACAAAGTTTCCAACCATAATAAAAATGAATATATCAGACGAGCTAAAAAGTTAGAAGAATATATATAATGAGAAAAATAAATATTAAGAAGAATAACTAAGATAGAAAATGTGAGATAATCTGAGAAACAACGAAGTAAAGTATCCAAAGTAATTTTTATTAGTCGACAATGAGACTATTCTATATGTAATTTTTATTCGATGACTGTCTGTAGATAATTCCAGCAGCATTATGTTTTTGAGCAGAGATGAATTGCCTCTGAACTCCATTTGAAGTGATGTATGGCCAGCAGAGTATATGTAGCCACAAGTGCCTCTCTCAACTGCCCCAGCTCACATGTTAGGGAACGTTAGGGAATTAATATCCCAGGGATAAAACACGAAGTTTAGAAAAGAAAGTATATAATAATAATAACTATATAATATATCTCAGAAAACACTAACTATCCAAGAAGACTCAAAGTCAGATAAGTGACTATAAAATTTATTAAGCTCAAGTATGAAAAAGTCGATATAGAAATGGAGAGGAAAATGAAGAATAAAAAATAATAAAGTTATCATAAGCAATTATTTCATCCATAATCAAGTCTGAAATAATCACTTCTGGAGGAGAGCAATCTGTAGCGTGACAGATAATGCCAATAATTCTGAATGTTAGAATGACCATAAAAATAAAATAAAAACATTTTAAATCCGAGAAAGCAAAATAAAAAATTAATTAAGAACCACCGTGAAGTACAATCATAGATTAAAGCAAAAGTTCATTTAAAACCAATGTTACAATGAGTGATGAATCATCAAAATAAATTTAAAAACTAAATATGAAAAAGGTAATACCCAGGTAGGATAGGAGTAGGTAAGGAAGAAACCCAGAACAAGACAACATCCACCATACAAGGTGATACATTTATAAGGAACAAGAAGAGTAGGTAAGGAAGAAACCCAGAACATGAATAAATCCACAACAAGAAAAGAAAATATTTTGTAAGGAACAAGAAGAGTAGGTAAGGAAGAAACCCAAAAACAAGACAAGATCCACCATACAAGGTGATACATTTATAAGGAACAAGAAGGAATCAATGAGGAAAACCAGAACAAGACAGCATCCAAAAGAAGAAGTAGTGCTCTTATAAAAAAAAACCCAAACCCCAAAAGAAACTAATAAACATAATAATAAATGAAAGTATAACAAACTATCAAATGTAGAAACCACATGTAAAATAAATGTAAGCCAAAAGTGTATAAAGTAGAATTGAAAGTGAACCAATGTGAAATAATTATATAATGCCAAAAGACAAACCTTCATTATCTTCTATAAATAGATTTCTTGATTTTAATGAAGCTATAAAAACTATTTAGAAATAAAATCCAAGAATGAAAAGGGGAAAGTGCAAGTTTTGGTGTTATAATAAATAAACCTTATGTGTTAATATTGCAGTTCACAAACTAAGTAAATTGTGAAATATTACAACTTTGAAGTGCTTATATTGTGTCTATGAATAATGTAAAATAAAGTATTATCATGACAGGTAATACATGTGTTTTTAAATAACTGCCACTCTTAATTATACAACATTCAGTAGAATGAACCAAAATAAAACAAGAGCAGGCATATATAAAAAGTGAAGTGACAAGGTATCATTACCCCAAAATCCAACAAAAAACAGATAAAAACTGATAATAGAACCTAGTGTAAGAAATAGAGTATAAGATTATGATAATTATGTTTTGTTTATGTAGAATAAGTTATTAGAGATAATCAAGTTTTAAAATGTCAGAATCAACTAACATTCTTTATTTATAATATATTTATTGCGTATTAAAAAAATAGGTAAGTATAAAATGTCTGAGTTTGAAAGACCAATGTTAATTTGAATTATGTGTTATGTATTTCAAGTATAAATAATATACTTATTGTTCTTTTGTTAAAATAAGAAAATGTTAATTAATGTCATAATAGCAAAGAAAGTCAGAGAGGGTATAAACCAACATGTATTATTTAAAAAACTTTGTATGTAAAAACTGTTAGAAATCTAGGCCAAATGTTAAAAACTAAACAGCCTCAAAAGTGATGAAATAAGTACAGAAAAACAATTAAACTGAAGGAATTTATACAAGGTAAATCAGTCATAAAGTCATGTAATTGGAAATATAGTTAAGAAAGATTTTGTAAAAAGATAGCCAGAATTATTGTTAAAAATGCAAATATAAAAACTCAAAATTCAGATAGGGGAGTCATATATTACTGTATAATATTTTAAAACATAACCAATTAATCTAATTACAAGAAATTAAGGGAAGATAAACCTTTTATTACAATCTGAGATTTAATACAATCATTAATGTAACTTGTAAGATGGCAACATTTTTGGAAAAGGACAGGAAGTGATTTTTAAAACTTATAATTTTCAAAATGAGGTAAAAATACCATTTTAGATCAAAAACTTAATAAAACTACATTATTTGGTATCAAATTAATCAGAATGAACTGAAGAAGAAGATTATGTATTTAATAGTTAATAAATTTGAATAATAGCAAAAATATAATCAGTTATATAATGTAACTTTCTCACATGCACAGGATGCAAATAATTTTGAAACAATGGATTGAATAATATTAATTTGGCTAAGACTTTAGTCGAAGACAAAGGAAGTAAATTAGTTCATTATTAGATATCGTGAAGCACACTTGACGAGCTCTTAAGCAAAGTTTAACCTAATTGCTGATACATTAATGGCGCATGTTTTATAAACCCAGATTCGAAAAACGCGAGTTTTGTGAAAACACAATTTATATGCAAATACAGTGAAATAAACATCATCAAACATTAAAATATCTCTAGATAAGAACAGAACATAGTGAATACACCAACTAAACGATTAAAACAATAATTAAACAACACGAAACGGAAAGTGAAATTCTCGACCCATACACTAAAGTGGAACATAACTATTTACAACACATTTTATCCAAGTGGAACACTAACACTCAACAAAGAACACTCCACCAACACAAGAAGGAAGAATCGCAGCAGCACTAACGAGAAATCGTAGGGAAAGGAACTTTTATTAGTAGAAGAAACAGCTAGGCGACTTCATCTTACGTCTGGACGAGCAGCGGCCATCATTGATTTCCCACAATCCAACGCGACACAGTCTATTCAACAGTACGGTTTGAAAGCATCTTACTTAACATTATACTGTATATTGAACTAGCGGACCCGGCAGACGTTGTCCTGCCAGAACGTTGGCTTGCCTGCTATTAGCGGGTTCAGCAAACGTTTTTTTGATATTCGAATTTTCGATAAACTATATACTAAGTGACATTTGACATTGAGTTTGACATTTCAATCTTTTCGTTTCGTCATTGTGTGATTTGCTGTTGCCCAAAGCAAAATCAAAAAATGATTGCAATTTCTCGTTATCCTGCGCCGTTCAATTCTCGTATCATGGCCGGTCGATATTTGGTGCTTGTCATTGGCACATTTGGCGAAAGAGGCGGTACTTTTCGAGAGATTGGTGGTAAGTATAATAATGTGATTGCAAAAAAGATATTGCTGGTTTTGTATGTGTGTAAATGTCTGGCAGTTTTTTTTTTTATATGTATTAGCTGTGTGGAGAAGACTGCGTGGAACTCAGTTGGTCCGTGAGCTCATAATGGATCTACAGGCGACTGGAGATGTGGCGACTCATGAAAATGGACGCTTCTACGCTGTGGATCCACTGAACCATATGTACACCGAAGATGGACTGCGAGTAGCAGAGGAATGTGACGCCTTACCAATAACATATGATGCAAATTTGGACGATTTTCATTTTGATTAAATAATAGCAAAAAAAAAAACTCAAATCATTTCCATGACAGTCATATTTTTATTAATGTAAAATAAGTAAAGTATATTGAAATAAATGTTGAATCTTAATACTAAAAGAATTAAAGTTTGTTTTGTTTTTATCTTAATGCGAGTTGATGAACAATGTTTTTCGTCAATCCCTGAGGTGTATAAATGAACAAACTTGATGGTTTGCCAACGCGAGAACACGCGACATATAATTGGCCATGTGAGAAGCACGGATTTTCTAGATCCAACCCACAAATGGACATTGTTTGGCCTTGTGACCTATTAATAGTCATTGCGAATGCCAAGCGAATTGGAAATTGCAGGCGTCTGAATGGAATGGGCGAGTGTGAAGGGATCATTGGGATCCGTGGCAGGAGAACAACTTCACCTTGAAACTTGCCGTTCAAAATGGTAGCTTCAAGAACATTGCCCATGATTTTTTTTATGACCAATCGCGTGCCATTGCATAGCTTTGGTGCATTTAAATTCCGAAGCAAAATGATTGGTGAACCAATTTTTAAGCGCAAGTTATGTGGTGGCATTCCCGGTAAATCCAGTGAATTCAAGAATTCAACAGGATAGTTGACTGCTTCGTCAGGATCGACAACAGTGTCAATCGATTTGAACGACATCTCATTGCCAGGCAATGACTGTTGTATTTTGAAATTAATAGCGTCAACATCGATATTTTTTGCGGCCAAAATAGCTCGTTCACGTAGCCACGCATGATTAATATAATTAGCGCGCGAATCTGGGAATATGCTTTCAATCAAAGCATCTTTCGTGGCTACCATGTTGCAAAAAATTTTCTGGCAATTTGATGCATTGTGTATTTCCATGCAATAGAATTTTTCCATTGCCAATGTTGAGCAATTGTTCGGAGAATGACAGTGCCAATGGATCGTTTTGCAGTTGAACACGCATATTTATGGTAAGGCGTAATGTATTGACATTTCGCCATAGGTATGATTGTTTCAAACATGCGTTAATTTCGCCGCATATGTAGCGCGTGGAATGACCGGCAATGTCTGTCTGAAATCACCGGACAGCAGCAGTAGAGCGCCACCGAAAAGTCTGGTATTATCGTTGAGATCTTTCATCGTTCTATCGAGAGCTTCAAGTGAATGCTTGTGGGCCATAGTGCATTCATCCCAGATAATAATTTTGCATTTTTGCAAAACTTTAGCCATGCCGGAATGCTTCTTTATGTTGCACATTGCGTCTGGATTTGTGTGAACGTTCAATGGCAACTTGAGTGCTGAATGTGCAGTCCGTCCACCATCAAGCAAAGTCGCTGCAATGCTTGATGAAGCAATTGCCAACGCAATATGATTTTGTGATCGAATGCGCACAAGTATCAGTGAGATGAGGAATGTTTTTCCAGTGCCGCCTGGTGCGTCCAAAAAAAAGAATCCGCCTTGTTGTGCTGCAATTGACAAATTAATTCGATCGTATATGTTCTTTTGCTCAGTAGTGAGCAGTTGCTCATTATTTGCAACAAAAGTAGTCAAAGAGGCCGCATCGAACTGTTGTTCGCGCTGAACATCGCTGTTAATGATGTCTGTTGCTGGGCGGTTAGGCGATGGCATACCAAAATGAATGAGTGGCATATTCGAAATGAGAATGCAAATATCCTCAATCTTTATTAACGCCTCGTTATATATTTCCGGCGAAAAATCGATATTGGGATCTTGATCAGCGGTCCGAATGCGATGCAGAATGTCTTCGCTCATGGAATCTTTATATTTGTCCCAGAGAGCAGATGCTTGCGACGGAAAACATGTCGTCAACAATATGGCGAATAACTGGCGAATTTGATGAGGAGATGAACTCAGTACTGCATCTGTAAGTGTGAGATCCCAGTGGTTGTCATCTTCCAGCAAATGCAATTCGCGACACGCATCGTGGTACGTGTCGTACAAAATACCATTGACTGTTCGCAAGTATTGGAAGGACGTCGGTCCAGGAACGTTAACCAACAACAAACGCAAGAAGAAGCATTCGCGTTGCTTTGGATGGACTGTGTATAATCGGCCTAATATATATCCCATAAATATGCCGTCGTATCCTTGGACTGGAACGCCTCGCTTTCGTGGGTCCCACTTTTTTGACTGTTTGTTCCACGTGAAAAATCGTGGCACATCAGTATACATTAATGTCTTTGCGAATTGACCGAAAATACCTGGTCGGTTGCATAGTTCGAAAAACTCAGTTAGTGTGGTTTTTGGGGCAGTTAATGCTCGTTGTATAGCAGTCTCTTCAGTGAAATAAACACGCTGTCCATTTTCAAGGTGCACGGCCAAATGTATAACAGCAGGGTCTCTGTCGTGTATGGGAAAACTCAAAATGCGGCAAACTGCTTCATTGCTGCTAATGTATCGGCCTATTTGATAACGTGTTATTTCGTCGTTATCATTTACATTTTGAACAGCAAATACAGCCATATCGCTGCCCTTATGAATGTATTTGCAAATGTATTTGATGGACTTCACCGAACTGCAGAACTCAACGTTTATGTGTGCTTTGTAGGTTTTGGACAGCAATGGCGAATACGGAACCATCCAGCGATTGTCAATGTCAACCGGATTTCCACCGTTTGACATGCGCAATTGATATGATTGGCCACCATTGTCTGTGTCTCTACGACGATACAATGGATAACCATCGATATTAGTGACAGTATCGTTTATACACATTTTTGGGAAACGTTTCGTACATTTTCCATTGTCCATGCACGGCGCTGTCATGTTGAGATCACCGCATGGACCATGGATCATGTTAGCCGTAACAATGTCAAACAACTCTTGATCGATATTCCGATCCGGAATTTCTGCTGAAATAATTTTATCAATTTCTTCTGGCCGTACTTTGTCGACCAACCAAATCAAAATATGTGCATGTGGCAAACCTCGTTTTTGCCATTCAACAGAATACAGCCAGCAACGTGTTTCGCCGAATACAGAGTGATGTGTAATCAAGTTCATCAACGATTTTAATTTTTGTTTGAAGACACGTGCAGTGATATCATGGCGATGCATTGCTGTTTGACCTGGAAATAACGAAATTTTAATTTCATGCCAGTTTGGATTGCACGTAAATGAAATGAACAAATCTGGTCGGCCGTACGCGTGCACGAAAATCATGGCGTCTTGAATGTATTCTTGCATATGACGCGGACTACCAATATATGATGATGGAAGAATATATGCGGTACCGATGTCGTTGATATTAGTTGTTCCATCTACGTTACTGACAATAGCATCACGCAAATGAATGTACTCCTTAGAACGCAGCTTCGCTTGATTATACTTGATGTACCGTAATCGCTCGCTTTCAATTTTCGCATACATATCAACGATGTATTGATGAAACAGCTGGCGGCATCGGAGAATGTTGTTGTCTTCATTGGCACGAATCATCAACCGATATGCGTAGAAGTTAATCGCGCTCACTTTCTCGTTGGTTTCTGCACCTGCAAAGTAAAAATATAAATAAGACAAAAAGAAATTAATCGTACAGAAAAAGAAAAAAGAAAATAATGTGTAGATTGTACCTGTCGCTGGATTTCTTTGTTTGATGTTGAAATGATATCCATCTTCTCCTTCCCAAAATATCATGGATATTGCAAAGCGTCGTAAGAACGATGACTGTCTTGAATTGTCTGCACCGTGTTATCTTTGCGTTGGATCCGTATATCTCGACATTCGTATGCGTCGCCAACCATAACAACTGCAACTTCATTAACGGTTGGTGCATTTGTATCGGCCTGCGTGCTCTCCAGATGGTACTTTGTCTGCTTTGATAACGATCATGTAGCTGTCGTTTTGCAGTTTGTTTGAAACGGTATTGAACAACTGGACCAACTGGTTGTGATTTCGCAAAAACGGTTCCAAAGTCGCCACAATTTCTCGCTCCTCCATCTGCTCGATGTGGTTGTATTGGCAGCGTGTGTTTATTTGTTGCTCGTCATCGCCCATGAAGTAGATTTGCAAGAATTTTGGATCGGCATCAGGCATTGACATTAAAGAACCAATTTGATGATACACTTGGCCCTGAATCTTAAACGTTGTTTCAAAATTGCGACCATCCTGATTCTGAACGATTTTTGTTGCTCCAAATGATGTCATTTGGAAGCAGGAATTGAATTTACGAATTTTACGCAAAAACAATTTTGATTGAGGTGTGGCTCCAGCCAATAGTGTTTTCAATGATTCTGGCGGGGAATTCAATGGTGGCAGTACAACTTTTCCAGACGCGCAGCAGAAACCGGCCGATTCACCTTTGTATTTGAATGCATGGCAGTGTTTTGGCATTCTTTGTCCATAGCGCCGATGACAATTTGTGAATGTGACGAATAGTCGATGTCCGACTCATATTCGAACGCAAGGCGGAGAAGTGATGCACGTGTCAATGCGCGATGTACTTGCAGGCGCTGTCGTTCATGTGCTCTGTGTGCGTCGGTGGCTCCTTGACGCTCCTGTCTTTGTCTCAATGCATTAGCTCGAAGGCGTTCGTTGAGTTGCTCTTGACTTTCATTTGCACGTGTGTTTGCAACCTGGTCTCTTAAATTTGCATTGTCCGTCAATTGATCTTCTGCCGTTCTATTTAACCGACGGGTCCGGACTATTTGTGAATTCCGTGTACGTCGACCAATATTTCCTCCTCGTTCACGAAGACGTGGCATTGTTCTGTAATAAACACACAAGACATAAATATAAGTAAATTATATTTGAATTTTATGGATGTTATAATTTGTTGAACAAACTTATATGTTGTTTATTTTCGATGAACCGTTTAACACCCCGTAAATTTTATAGAATCATCGACACAAATAAGCACTGAAAATGAAAAGTTGCAGCTTAGATTGATTGTCATTGAATGCACATGTATATAATTGAAATTCATGGAAGATCATGTAAGATAGTCACTTGAACACTGCACCTTACACATTTGCACAATTGTATCTGTTTAAGTACACTTAAAAGTACACTTAAAACGTTATTTCAATATGTTTTGTCGATGAATAATACACTCAATATGCACGCAATTGTAATACATAGAATTTCGAAACACAGCGAACAGAATTTGAAATGTCAAAACAACGTCAATTATTCATGAACTTATGGTTTTTTAATTTTAAAAAATATTGGGGGGCGGTGGGGGGGGAAGACGTGGCATTGTTCTGTAATAAACACACAACACATAAATATAAGCAACTTATATTTGAATTTTATGGATGTTATAATTTGTTGAACAAACTTACATGTTGTTTATTTTCGATGAACCGTTTAACACTTCGTAAATTTTATAGAATCATCGACACAAGTAAGCACTGAAAATGGAAAGTTGCAGGTTAGATTGATTGTCATTGAATGCACATGTATATAATTGAAATTCATGGAAGATCATGTAAGATATTCACTTGTACACTGCACCTTACACATTTGCACAATGTATGTGTTTAAGTACAATTAAAAGTACACTTAAAACGTTATTTCAATATGTTTTGTCGATGAATAATACACTCAATATGCACACAATTGTAATACATAGAATTTCGAAACACAGCGAACAGAATTTGAAATGTCAAAACAACGTCAATTATTCATGAACTTATGGTTTTTTAATTTTAAAAAATATTGGGGGGCGGTGGGGGGGGAAGACGTGGCATTGTTCTGTAATAAACACACAACACATAAATATAAGCAACTTATATTTGAATTTTATGGATGTTATAATTTGTTGAACAAACTTACATGTTGTTTATTTTCGATGAACCGTTTAACACTCCGAAAATTTTATAGAATCATCGACACAAGTAAGCACTGAAAATGAAAAGTTGCAGCTTAGATTGATTGTCATTGAATGCACATGTATATAATTGAAATTCATGGAAGGTCATGTAGAATATTCACTTGACACTGCACCTTACACATTTGCACAATGTATGTGTTTAGTACACTTAAAAGTACACTTAAAACGTTATTTCAGTATGTTTTGTCGATGAATAATACACTCAATATGCACGCAATTGTGATACATGGAATATCGAAACACAGCGAACAGAATTTGAAATGTCAAAACAACGTCAATTATTCATGAACTTATGGTTTCCTTCATTTTAAAAAATATTGGGTGGTGGTGGGGGGGAAGACGTGGCATTGTTCTGTAATAAACTCACAACACATAATTATAAGCAATTTATATTTGAATTTTATGGATGTTATAATTTGTTGAACAAACTTACATGTTGTTTATTTTCGATGAATCGTTTAACACTCCGTAAATTTTATAGAATCATCGACACAAATAAGCACTGAAAATGAAAAGTTGCAGGTTAGATTGATTGTCATTGAATGCACATGTATATATGTAATTGAAATTCAGGGAAGATCATGTAAGATATTCACTTGTACACTGCACCTTACACATTTGCACAATGTATGTGTTTAAGTACAATTAAAAGTACACTTAAAACGTTATTTCAATATGTTTTGTCGATGAATAATAAACTCAATATGCACGCAATTGTGATACATAGAATATCGAAACACAGAGAACAGAATTTGAAATGTCAAGACAACGTCAATTATTCATGAACTTATGGTTTTTTCATTTTTAAAAATATTTGGGGGGTGGTGGGGGGTGAAATTTTGTAGTTATATGTTCTGATATGCGAAAAATCTTAAAAAGATAAAAAAAAAATTTTCGTCAAAAAATTAAAAAAAAATTTCCTGGAACCCGATCGTAGCGCCACCTACAGGGTCCAATTGTGAATCTTAACCATCCAGGGACCCACTCAAACACACACACAAAATTTCATCAAAATCAGTCCAGCCGTTTAGAGGAGTTCAGTGACATACACACGTAAAGAAGAATTATATATATAAAGATAACATATATGTATTTTAATTTTTAAGTCGATATATATTTTTGTAATGTTATACTTTTAATACTTTGCCCTTTCTCTCTGACTATACCTAAAATAACTGTTAAAAGAACCCGAATATAAATAATTGTACACTATTGATACCTTGAGAATCAATTTATAAATCGATAGAGAGTCGATAAATTAAATATTTGTTAATAAAATTCCTAATTTACTACAAAATTGAACATTATTTATTCCTAAAAGATAATTAGTATAATACGTAATTTTAATTGAGCTAACTACCAGAATTTCACCACCAAGAAGGAAGATAACCTCCAAATAAGAAAAGTTCACATATATATTGTTCTTGGAGACAATTATATTAACTGGTGAAGGAATTTTAAAAATACAAAAAAGGATTTAATTCTTTTAAAACAAATAATAAAAAGTGCTAAACACCACAGAACATAATTAAATATTTAATATTTAATTAAAAAAATAAAAAAAATGTATAAACAGAAAGTTTTTTTCTACACAAATATTTATAAATTAACAAATTCATCTCATCATTAATGGTAATTCGTTACAATATTTATTGCACTTGATTGCACTTTATATATTATAATATCAAATTATTTCACTATTAGGCTATATATTTCCCAATTAGCTTTCGCGGAAACCATTCTATTATCGCAGTAACTCAACAGGAATTTTCTCGTTATCAATTCCGAAGAATGACTGATCTATGCATTCATTGTCTTTTTCATCAACTGAATTTCTCGTAATCTGATCGGTTCTTCGGTAACCCCTTCTTCTGATCTTCCTGCGTATAATAGATTCCCTGTATAAGAAGGTTACAGAACAGAATACTTATTGTTCAAGAAATCTGTAATGTTTTACGATCGATTATATGAGGCATAAAACATTTTCACTTTAAAATTGCATACATTCAGTTATGTATTTTTAGAACAACTGTTCTCATTAGGTATGTCTTTTTACTACGAACATTCAGGTATTAGTTCCATCTCAAAATTTCCCATATCTCAAAGTTAAGTTATCTAAATCAATGTTTTTTTATAGATATACCGTAAAATAATTAAGTACCCTTGCACATCCTCACAGCACCCGCTGCTAAGTATCATTACGCTCCATTTCACTGCACTTAAAGTTGGTTTACAAGTCTAAAAATAGTTAAACTAACATTTTTTCAATGTTTTGTCAACTAATTTACTAATGTTTAACCTGTACAATGTTCAGTGTCAGCTTATTAATATGATTTCTTTATATGTTATCATACGCCTTATTCTCTGCTACATTTCATATGCATCTAGAATGTCCATTGCAGATAGACTCCCACTGTGTCAAATAAAATGTTGTTTAACTCAAAGTTTTGCGTACTACGTAATTAAAAGTACTAAAACAATGATGTATATAAACCACCTTGCCATCTGTCATACTCAAAAGTATAGCATATGACAATAGCGTAGAATATACGTATACTAGCATATGACAATAAGTGAAGTATGCATGCCTTATCGCTAAAACAGGTTTCCCAATACATTGTATACATCACCAGCTGCTCACACAACCTTTCATTCACTCAATTACTACACTGATATTATAATATTTGTTAGTGTATTTTTTATTTTATTTATTTATTATTAATTTGTATGTTTTAGTGCTGATAATATCTCTGATGTGAGGATATGTGAAACTTACCGATAATTTTATTTATCTACTCATCTGTCACAATAAACGTGTCTAAGAGTGTTTTTGTTTTCTGTCGTTAATGTAGATGAATCATAGAATAATTTTTCAAATTAACATAAATTACACACACTTTTTAATCAATCTTCGTATGGTGAAATGTAAAATAAACTCCAAACTTTTAACACGATTAGAAAAATCTGAGTTATGAAAATCCAAACTGTAATATTAGAAAAATACAACGTGCTGTAGAAAAGAATAAAAATTTAAGAAGTGAAAATATATATAGGCCTATTAGCTTGTAAAGTATAAAAGGAAAAGAAACGAGAGAGGCAATTTTAGCCCTTAGGCTGATAATAGAAAAAAGAATAGCAAAAGATAAAAAGACATGTATGGCTTTTGTAGACACTGAAAAAGCCTTTGTTAATGTGCGATGGAAGAAATTGTTTGAAGTGCTTAAGAAGTTGGGGATCGGGTATTGTGATTACAAACTGATATGGGTATATACAAAGATAAGAAAGCAATAGTGAGATGCAAAACAGCAATAGAAGAAGCAATAATTAAAGAAGGTATTAGGCAAGAATGCAACCTCTCACCAGCACTGTTTAATGCATATAATAAACAATGGACTCGACGTAGTGAAGAAAATACAATTTGAAGCTAAAAATTTCACACAGAGGAGAAACCCTGCAGAATGTGAGCGAATTTACATACTTGGGCAGTAAAATTAAACGATGGTCGAAGTGAAAGAGATATTATTATCAGATTAAACCAGGCCAAGATTGTTTTTAATAAAAGATGGAGAATACTAACAGCAAATAGTTTTCTAATGAGTTTTATATGGAGCATTGTCATGTATGGTTGTGAGTCGTGGACAATAGGTATGAAGGAAAAAAGGAAACTTGACAGCTCTGAGATATGGTGTTATTGCAAGATGCTAAAAACAAAATGGTCTGAAAAAATTACAAATGGAGAGGTGCTGAACAAAATAGACAATGAGAGGTGTGTGTTTAATATATACTGTAATATAGAGGCAGTTTAATATAGAGGCAGTAAATATATACTGCGGGCATGAAGGACTACTAACTAAAATTGGTAATGGAAGGAACAATGAAAGGTGAAGGATATAAAGGAAGACCAAGGGTGCAGTAGGCCTATATAAAGCAAATTATGAATAATGTAATTTGTAAAACTTATGAGGAAATGAAGTGGAAAGCACAAGATCGATCACAATAGAAGACTGCTGCAAACCAATCTTAGGATTGAAGGCATGAGAAGAAGAAAATGATAACAATCTCACTGAAATGGAGTGTAACGCCAGAAATACTATTATAAGGTGCAGTTACAAGTGTAACAGTTTTGGATATCCCTGTTGTACCCGTATGAACAAACTGTGTAGTGGCCACAATAGACAAAAGAATAGGAATGATTTTAGAAATTGATTTCATTACTTATAAATTTTACAAAGTTTTAACAGGATTCTCACTATTAGACTTAACAAAGAGCTACACAGGCAGCAGCAAACTCTTTTAAAACAGAATGTTGTACTATCCACAGCTTAATTAGTACACTTGGAAGATCTACAAAAACATTGAAATGTGTACTGAAAAAAAAAGTTTTGTTCCTTACAGGAATGCTTTTGATACGTGTTCGTATAAGGTATGGTAAATGTTTCAGAATAATAACAGATATGAGAGCAATATTTGCATACTATGTATATAAAGCTGTAACATTACAAATAATATTATATATGAAATGAAATAGGGTAGAACGGTCACTGAAGCAATTCTTAGCATTTACTAGAGGATGTATCGTGTGTCTAGAATGAGAAATAAAAGGAATACAAGTTAATGGAATAAACGTTTTCTGCTAATAAGCGAAGGGAATAATAACGACTATTTTGTACTGAGTGACAATAACGTTTTAACAAACAATAAAAACACAATGAGAATAATCACGATAATTAAAATCCCTCTGAGACGCCAAACGAAGAATAAGAAACAGTCGTTGTTTTAAAAAAAAACTTCATAATCAACGTACGCTTGCTTCAAAACTTTTACTAACTTTTGTGGTCATACTTTGGTGTACTCAGAGTTTCCTACACACATCTAAGTTCCTCGATTTGTGATAACTCCCATCTTTCACTTCCTGCAACACATGCACACACACTGAGCCAAGACTAACTAAGACTTTAACGCGACTTTGTATCATAATTGTAGTCGATTAGTTGATTGCCCTACAGTTTACAAACGGTAAGTAAATGACACAGCGAACATAATATCTGAAGAGAAGTGACTCTTGTCTAGCTGTAACTCATCTTACGTTTAAAGGTGTACTGTACATGACTTTTCTTGTGCTGGAGTCATAAATATCCTGGCAAGTCACAAAGCTGTATATAGAATGAAAATAATGTCACGTATATATGACGATGTTCACACCGTTTCTTTGAACTCGGTTCAAAGTTCTCACAATTTATGAAATATATAACATTCTTCTTTTTGTATAAATGTCGCATTCTTTCTACTTTAAAGCACATTATGAGAATTTTATATTAACACGTGAAAAGCTTATTAAATTTTGAGGATGTATATTACAATTTACCTGATATACGCTTTATCACGTTTACAGACATTCGTTTCTCCCCAGACGTAAAATTTTGTATTTTTGTACTAAAATACATTTAACATCTGTAATAATTTGACGTAATAATAATTTAGTGTAGTATTGTAACGAATTATACGTTATAAAATAACATTAGGCCTGGGACGAATCTTGAAGCAATGGTGAAATTAGGTCTATATTAAGACTAGAAAATGAGGTGTTTTTCATTTCTAGAGAAATTTCATTCAAAAGAAGGAAAAGAAGAACTAAAAAATAGAAGCATAGCGTAATTAGAGGTTAGCAGTTAAATTAAAAAAAATATTCATAACAATAACAACAACAACAACAACAATAACCATAACAATAAGGTAAATAAGCAAGTCTATAAAAGCAGAAACCCGTGACATTTTAAATAACGATTAACGTTACTTTTTAACATTAGGAGAACACCTTTCTTAAACGCAAAAACCAAGACATATACTTCAAAAAAGGAAAAACAAATAGGAGGTATCTTATAATTATCTTTTACATGTTCTGCATATAATTTTGTTCACAATTATTTGACCCATGACTTACGTCCACCTAATGACAAACCACTGAACAACCACAGAATTAACGAAGAATCGCAAGGACTAGCTATTGAATATAATATTACCAAACTGCCGTCAGACGTCATGGATCCGGTTGTAGGATCCACCTTTGTCTAGGGGATTTAGCCTTTGCAATTCGAGGCCAGACTCATACTTTGGCATACTTGATCTAGAAGTACACTATAAAAATTACAGGACTCTTCCATAAGCGAGAATATTTGGCGTAGTTTGCATAGGACACCTACTTGTCAGAAACTTTAGTTTTTATACGTGTGGAAATCTTGGACCCACAGATCTATCCCTTCTTACTTACCTATCATCCAACCACAAACAAACACACTAGTGCAGGGAAAAGCCAAAAGTTTAGGAAAAGAAATTAATAAATGTGACTTACAGAAAAATTTGAAGGAGAGTTCCTGAAGAGAAAGGTGAAGGAAGGAGGAGGTGCTTGTATAAAAGATTATTTATTAGGAGGGCGCCACAGACATGTATAAGAATATTTTAACTTTTGTAAGTTTCTAAAAAGGGTTATTCTCTTGTAGAACAAGTACAAGTATTCACTTGTAGAATGAATATATATGAAAATTACGAAATTTTGCAGTGTAAAATAATATTGTTCACAAATGAGCACAGGACTTCCATCCACAACAGGCTACAGACTACCGAGGAAGCGACATTATCATCATCATCATCGTCGTCATTGTCATCATTCAGGAGACGCAAGACACATGTATACATGCAACGGTAACCTCAACAATACGCAGGTGACAAATGAACAATTATATTTTTGTGTTAAACAAAGAACTCAAAGAATAGAAGATGAGATAAAGTAATGTAAAGACTTAAATGTAAATAGTACAAATATTCAGAGTAAAAGACGTAAATTGGTGTTAAAATATTATTCTATTTAATTTTAAAAATTGGGTGTGTCATTATAAATCATAAGTATTCTTAAAGTAAATATTATTTTTATTTACGTATTAATAACAACAGTTCAATTTTTATTTGATAAAGGTAATATTAATATTACAGATGAGTTACTATAAGTGTAATTTTAATAAAGATTCAAAGTGAGACACCCATGCAATATAAAAGAATTTTATAATTTTTTCATCATATGTGTTTAGATTTTTAAGACTATATGTTATTAATGTGTGCTGAATAGAAAGATATGTTATGTTTTCAGAGTGTAACCTTATAAAAGAGAATATTTTGAAATTTCTAGTTTCAAATTTTAATAATCAATTAATTTTCTTTGCAATAGTTAATAAGCCGTTGAATGATTCTTTTACTATGTTTGAATTAATTATTTCATGTCATGAACGTCTCACTCCTCTGTTTCAAACAATACGTTTATTGTGCAACCACATATACTTAACGCAACGAACACAACAATCCTACGCCCCAGCCGGTGTTTAACACTTTATAGTTGCGTTGGGTACATGGACAGAAGTCAGAAGTGTATTCATTTTATAATACTTGTAACTTTGCAGTATATTTTATTTCATATACTTCTACTTTAATGATGTTGCTTGCTCAAAACAGAACTCATAAGCTACAAAACGGTATGAGCAACCGCAAGTGCACAAAATATTCTGTTGTTTAACAGATCATAAGTTGGACACACATCAGGCACGTTGCTCAGCAGTAGGGCCTATAGAGATAATGTGGCGGTTTAACGATGCGTCAGAGCCATCTGGACACGCAGCCTACAACATTTACCAGACCACGTCATCCGCAGCATTACATTCAGTTATATTATCTAATAACTTTACTTTAATCTTTATAATTTCTATCATGAACCTGATTTTTGAAAACCATAAGAACATCTCAAATTTTATGTCTTTATATAAATTAGAATTGTCGTTTACATACTACATTATAATACATTTTTTTCATAGATTACTCACTTTATTTTTGCAGGTATTCTTACTGAATAATAAACATGTTATTACGTTTACAAAAAAAAATAAATAAATAAATAAAATTATTTTGAACAAGAATATGTTTTATAGTTAAATAACTTTGTGTAAACTGTATTTGGACAGTGTTTAGAATACTGTCATAGTCAGTAATACTGTATTCTAAAAATTGTCGGAATACAGTGTAATACATTGAAGCTTTAGTATACAGTATACTTTATAATTTGTAATATACAGTACACTTAATTATAATTACAATATAATTGTACAATATTATTTAATAAAAGTACATTCTTGTTAAAAATCTAATTAATTATTATTTAATAAAGCAGTATGTAATAAACAATAATCAGTCAAGGTTTCAAGAACGACACTCAACATTTCCACAGAACCTTTAAGCTCAACCTCAGTGAATACACCCCTCCCCTAGCCAGAGGTTCAATTTACTGACCGGAATTAAGATTTATTTTTAGTTTACCAACCGGGCAACATTACTATAGGAACCTAACGCCACGTTTATAAAAAAGGCCTATTCGGCGTTCCGCAGGCTGAGTTCATATTACTGAATGAGGAAAATAAATTATTGCCAGCCAAACCTAATTCTCTATATGTCCTTATCCAAAATTTAAACTCCAAAAGAATGCACAGTTTATTAAAGCATTAACTTTAACAGTACAATTTGGTGTGACAAAAATAAACTAAACTGAATTCAACATACCGTATTTACTCGCGTAATTTACGCACATACATTTTTTGAAGAAAGTTAGAAAAATAGCATATAGGCCTACATTGTTAAGAATATAACCTAAAGATAAAAGTTAAGAAAATGAGAAACAAAACAGGTAATACTGGCGAGGAAGCTCCGTGGTTACGTTTTTGTTCTTTTCATTGGAATGCCTCTTACGTCATATAGAATAATCTTACGTCAGGAGCTATATAGAAAATACGCATATTATTAATCACCACGTAATTTAAGTAGAAATTGCAATTAGGTAATAGTTCGCTAGTTTTTTACAAAAGTTGAGATAAATGCGTTCTTGGAAATACGATTTTAGTACAGAATAACGAAGAATGTGTTTCCGGGAAATCCACTATACCAAGGCGTTGTGAACGTCCGATCGTCCAGCGTAGATCTCGGTAGAGAGTCATACGAATTAGGCCACATCGTCCCTATACTAACTGGTGATAACATCGTGTAGGTTATCCAAGCGACGGATTACGTAGTGATTACGTAAATATGAATTCGACTGCATCGAAACATAGTAGTTGTATAATGGCGTTTAAGACGCAAGTAATAAAAGTTCGAGGAAGAAAGTGACAATCGTGCTGGCGGAAGAAGAATACTCTCCTTAGTACTAATGGCGACAAACGATCTTTACGAGGACCAAAGGATGGAAAATATCCTGATTTAGGAAAGGAATTTGTAAGATACGTTCACGAGTCGCGATACAACTGCTGTGCCGTCATTCATAAATTACTTAGGCCTACGTGCCGTGCTTTAAAAATACCCAGGAATTTGAATATTTCCTTAACACATTTTGAAGCAGGTACAGGCTGGATTACAAGGTTTATGGAACGAACAAGTTCTCGTTGAGAAGACATACGTCACTTTGCCAAAGACTAACAAAGGATTATACGGACAAACTAATTTCATTTTAACGTTATACCATTAAAATTTGACAAGATAAATTTTACAAATTTGGCAACGCGGATCAACCCCTCGTTTTTTCGGAAAGCCACGGAAAACAATACCGAAGGGGATAACATTTTTGATAGGAATACATGTTGTCGTTGAAGGCAAAGGTTGGATAGAAAACAAATTGGTAATTAACTGGGTGGAACAGGTGTGGAAGAGACTTCCTGGAGTAATATTGCGTCGTCCATGTGTTATTGTTCTTGATAGTTTCCACGGATATCTAATGCAAATATGTGAATGATTTTTGGAGGAAACAAAGACTAATGTTGCCCTTATTCCGGGAGGACTGCAACCACTTGACGTGTTAGTTAAGAAGCCTTTTAAATAAAATATGAAATGTATTTAAGTGAAGTGGATGTGTGAAGTAGAACAAACTTTTACGCCTACCAGAAAAATTAAAGAACCATACTGAATTAATGTGCCAGTGAATCGTGACATCTTGGATTATGGTTCTGTGGATTCAGTAGCAAAACGATTCAAGAGGTGCATCGCAAACGCACTGGATTACGTGTTGGAAGACTGACGACAGCGACGTTGATCTCTAGTCCCAGACACAGAGCGAATCTTCCGATAACGACGATGTTGACTGTTAAGGGAAGTTATATTATATACTAATTAACACAAAAGTAAAAACACACTCGGAAGTAGGGTTATTACGTATGCGAATTAAATTTAAATTCTTGTTCACTTACAGGCATCGTTAGCGTTACTACGGAATGTCGGTTAGAAGCCATCCAGAAAATTCTAATAATTGACTGGACTTTAATTATAATATTGTATTGTACTGCATTAGTATAAAGTATTTTAGTAAAATAGTGTATAGTCTAAAGTATTTTTAGAAATAATATTTCAGTTCCGCTTAATGTTTTGTAGTTATAATTTTAAAACATTTTAAAGTAAAATACCATCCGTTAGAAGTAATTCACCGCGTAATTAACTAATTAACGCACCGTGGTTTTTGCTGGTTAACAACGGCAAAAAGTTCGTAAATTACCCCAATAAATACAGTAAATTACAAATTTTTCTTGCTTACTTTTAAAATAGTATGGTGTAAGTTAGAACATTTTTCCTCAGTTCTGATAAAGAAGAAATTAGAATACAATTTTCATTTTCTATATTTTACAGTATTAACATTTTCGAGGAAATTATGTGTAATATTATGATGTTAATTATCCTTTATTGAAAAGTAAGATTTAAAAATTTAGAACTTTCAATAAAAATGTGACTACTGTAAGTACAATAAATACATATTTAATATTAACGTAGTTAAAATAATTATCTTGTTGATTCATCCTCTTCGTTCACTTTATTAAATTTATTAATATATATAAACTTTCACGTATGAACTTATTATTCGTTGTCACTTCCCCAAACGTTTCGAGGTGAGGTGAAGGAGGTGTGGGAGTAAGTTACTCCCACTGAGGAAAAGGAACATCACCTCGAAACGTTTGGGGAAGTGACAACGAATAGTAAGTTCATACGTGAAAGTTTATATATATTAATAAATGTAGTTAAAATAGTCTACTTATACTGGAATAATACGAAGAGTAGCAAAGACGTTCTAAAGAAAACAAAACCGGAAACGAGTACAGTAACCTGTAGGAAAAATAAACACTTTAGTTTTTATATTATTATCTAGCGAAGAAGTTTTGTAATTATTATTTTGGAAAATGGTGATAAAGAGGAAAACGGTAGTAATTCGTTTAGGATCATCAGATTTATGAAAGCATTGCAGACGTTGTAAATATTCTGTCATAACAGAATCAACTGGTGTGCAAATTATCTTATTTCTGTCTTGATTCAGATTTCACTGAACTTGATTTTTTCCTATTCCAATATCAATTTGTGTCTTAGAGTAGCTTAAGTATGCAGTCAGTTCACGCTACTGACGTCATTACCATAGACGGAATAGATTCATTTCAGTTCTGATAAACTTTATGAAACGATTTTGATTAATTCAGTCGACAATATCAGATTATTTTCACATTAAAAATTCATAGCAACCAGTGTTATGACACGTGTACAATTAATAATCCTCGCATATAAAGTGAGAGCTGTCGTCGCTATGAATTTAACGCTTTGTTGACTAAATCACTGAAGCCGATTAGCAGTTAATAAAACACTGCGCCCAAATTCCCAATAAAGTTGCCCACGTGGTTAACGAACTGTGACTGTACAGTTACCAACTCCGAATTCTTCGCACAATAAACATTAGCATAACTCTATTTATCAAGTTTCACCATTAGCTACATCGGATTATTACACTTATATGAAATGCTTTGCTTAATGCTTAATGGGGGTAACTGAAGAGTCATTGTTTAAGTACTTCCTTTCCTTAACGGAATTTTTGAATCAGCTACTGTGTGTGTGTGTGTAAAAACGTTTATTTTTACTAAGCTTAAAAAGTTGAATAAAATCTGTTTACAATAGTAGACACTGTATGCGCCTTAAAAGTACACCGTAAGGAATATAAATTAATGTTTATCAACTTATCGGCTTTTAAGTTTACCAAACGTAAGTAACAATGACAAAAGTTTAGATTACCATTTAGCATGGAGTTATTCACAACATTTTAGTACTACACTCCTATACATTGTAGGACTATTTAAATGCTATTTAAACTTTAAGTAGCATGCGAAAGCTTCCCTTGACTACTTTAATAGTCTAAAAAATAAATTAATACATTACTTATATATTTATTATTAGGTCTACCTATAGTATTCATATATTAAGACGTTTAAGCAATGCAAACTAATGTTAGAACGTAGTGACAAACTAAACGTAAATACGAGAAACGTCTAACTACAGAACATAGACTGTGAAGTCCAGCATTAAGTATTGATGTATGATTCACGTAGTTTCCGTTAGGTCTTTTATAGAAAAATTTTAATGCGTGTTTTTGTATTGAGCGACGAAGATACACCAACATATGAATGTATGATTTGATAAGAGGATAGGTTGGAGATCATATTGTCACGTACTGGTGACGTTCCAGTCAGGTTGGTTTCCAGTTAATAAGGTTACATGCTCTGGTAAATCCCTTAGTCGTCAGCACGTAATTGAAAGCCTCAATTTTACTGTCCTGAAGCTTACAAAATTCAGCGAATTAAAGAATTAAAAATTCTCTCTCTCTCTCTCTCTCTCTCTCTCTCTCTCTCTCTCTCTCTCTCTCTCTCCTCTCTCTCTCTATCTATCTATCTATCTATCTATTTACCTATCTATCTTGCCCTTTCGGTCGCTCATCTCTATGTGTGACAGCTTGGCTATCACTTATCTCTCGACTTATCCAAGTCCTTATTCCGATTGCTTTTAGAGAACTAAAACTGTATCATAACATTGTGAAAGAATCTTTTCATCTCCACTTGTTTCTGCCCAACTAGGCTGTGCTACGTGTCCTAACTTCATTATCTAGTTAAATTTCATGTAAAGCTCGTTTAGCCTATTTGGGTATGTTTACTTTGACAACATTTTTACAGAAAGATAAATTTTAAGCGGACATCTGGCCAGTAAAGGAAAATCAGTTACGAATATGGGCATATAACATGAAAGTAACTTAAATTAATGATCCACCACTACATGTAAGATACGACAGAAACTCGTAACTCATATTTTTCAGTGACCCTGAAATAAACAATCGTTTAGAGAAAATTAATAACGTATTAACGACCAAACTTGTTGATTTCACTAGAGCTAATCATGTACCGAGTCATGAATGAAATTAACATGATAAAACTTACTTATTTTAATAAATAAAAAAGAATTTTGGCCTACTTGAAAATCTAAGGGTTTTAGATTATTAATGATTCGATTATATTTTGTGATTTAGGAGTACATAACATAACAACTCACCCTACAAAGTGTTTGAGCAGATCCGTTCCACGTGACTAACAGTTTTCACCTGTGTAGAGAGTAGACAGTTTGCTAAATATCATCACCCACAACGTACCTTCCATTGCCTGCTGAGGCACACGTATGTTTTTACGTATAGAATAACGTTCGCAGACGGAAATAGCCGAGAGGATAAAATTGCATTCTACTTGTTTTGGAAATTAAGGGAAACGCCAATTACGTTTCCTCGAGAACATTCGCTCCAGTCATCATTGATTTCATTTGGATGAAAACTAAACGTAAAATTTAATAAAAAAATCGACCGATGTTGTGTTTACATGTTTAAAAATGAATTTTTACGGTGTAGTCATTAGATTACACATTTTGAAAGTGAATACAAATTCAATTCGTTCAAACGGCGTTACTGAAACAGTTAAAGCGATACATACACGCTGTATGTGTGGCCGTTTTAATTTCCTCAGAGACTAGTGGTTAGAATTTATTTTTCAGATAGGTTTCGCCTTTAAGGCTACTATCTTAACAAATAGAAAAAAATGTAAATTTCTTTCTTCTAGACTACAATTTATAATCGAATATTTAAGATTCTAATTTTACATTACAGTACCTGTAATGTAACCAGTATGACTTTAATCCTCGTAATTAATACCAGTTATCAGAATTCAAAATAAATTTAATTGTTCCTTCATAATTAAATTATTATCATTATTATTATGAATACAATAAATTTTTAAATTAAATCACTGATGATTGACGTCTGTCTTTTAAATATTTATATGTAATTATTTTTGACTTACTAATTCATTGTCTATAACAAATTTTGTTGTTCATGTTATACACGCATTGAGTTAAGTCGCTCAGTTTTTCTTCGTTATTTGTTCGGAGTAGGTTGTTTTAGAAACGAAGTCAGTTAGAAGACATACAGTTCCTTTTTCTTAACATTAAGTACTTTTGTCTATGTTTCTATTATGCATATTTTTCCCTTATTTGAAACATGTTTCGGGATCCTTAGTGATCCCATCATCAGCCTTTCTAATTTTGAACCTTGTCGAGTACCTGTGTGCTGGTTGGCTGTTGTTGTGGCTTCCCATTGGTTTTTTGTTTTTTAAATTGTTATTACTGTGTGTGATTGTGGTGTATATATTAGTAATTTGTGTATTTTCTATGTTGAGTGCTTTGAAAATTGTGTCGTGTTTTGTATTGATTTGTATTTGTTCGGGTATTAATTTGTTTTGTGTTTTATGTGTGAATAATTGTAAATTTTCCCGAATGTTCATTATGGTCCCTTTGTGTGGTATGTGTTTTATTAGTGTCACATTGGGAATTCATGTCCAGTGTTTATTGCATGTGTGGCCAAATTGGAATTATATATTTCTGGTTTTTGTATGCATTTAGGCGTTCAAAATAACGTTTTTTCAGCTGTTTTTTTTTTTTTTTTTTTTTTTTTTTTTGTCCTATGTAACATTTATTGCAACCTTGGCATTAAATTTCGTATATACCGTTAGTTGTTGTATTATCATTGTTGTGTGGGTTATATAGTTTTTGTAAATTATTTTTATTAGTTTTGTATGCTATTTTGATATCCGTGTTTTTCAATAGTTTTGTTAGCTTTGTCATTTTATTATTTATGTATGTGAATGTGGCCCATTTTTTTATTGTTGTAATGTGTTGTTCATTTTGATTAATTCTTAATTGTTCAGTTTTTAATTTATATTTGATTTTATTTTCTATTTTGTTTATAGTATTTTTATTGTACCCATTTTCATAAGCAATTTGGTATATTATATTTCTTTTTTTGTCTGTTTCTTGTTTGTTTAGGGGAATTTTTTACATTCTGTTAAATAGCGAATAGAATGCTGCCATTTTATGTTGTGGTGGGTGGTCAGAATGGTTAGGTATAATGATGTTAGTAGAAGTTGGTTTTCTGTATATTCCATATTGTATGTGGTTGTTGTTTCTTGTGATGGTTATGTCTAAACAGTTGATTTCGTAATGTTTTCTTTTCCTTCTGTGAATTGTATGTTTGGATGTATGTTATTGATTTGTTTCAGTATGTTCTCTGCATTTGTGTTTTTGTTATTTGATACATATAGCCCATCGTCTACATATCTTATCCATATGCCATTTGGGTCCTGTGATTTTATAATATTTTGTATTTTGGTGTCTATGTGTTGTAAGAATATGATAATGGAGATCCCATTGATAAACCTTCTTGCTGTTGATAAATTTTGCTATTAAATTCAAAGTAATTTTGTTTTAGTATTAGTTGGAGGCTATTTTTTATTTCAGTTATATATAGCGTGTCTTCATTTTGTTCTTTAAGTTTGTTTATTATTATGTCTATTGTTTCATCTACTGGGATGTTGGTGTACATGTTTGTGATATCATATGATGTGAGAAATGTATTTTCATTTATAATTTATTATTTTGAGTTTGTCTATTAATTCGTATGTATTTTTTATATTATTATTATTATTTGTTAGATGGTTACTTTTTAGTTTTTGTGCTATTATTTTTGCTATTTTGTATGTAGGTGCTTTTTTGAAGTTGATTAATGGACGTATTGGGTAGTTTAATTTGTGTATTTTTATTAGGCTATTCATTTTAGGTGGTTCTGGATTATTATTTATATATATGTCTGTATTTTTATTGTTGAAAATGTTTTTAGTTTTTTTAATTAATTTTATTGTTTGTTTAAGATATTTTTCTGTTGGGTCTTTATTTAGTTGTTTGCATTTATTATTGTTGATGAAGTCTTCAGTTTTTTTTATGTAGTCTGCTTTGTCAATGATTACTGTTGCTTGACTTTTGTCTGCTTTAGTTAATATTAAATTATTGTTATTTACTTTATTTTTAATTCCTTTTATTGTTTTATCATCCTTTTTTGTTTACATTTGTTTTTCATTTCACTAGTGATTATTTTTTTAATTATATGTGTTGCTACTGTTCGTTTTTCTTCTTGTATATTGTCTTCTATTAGGTTAATGGCAAATTCTGTTTCTACTATTAAATTTTCTAGGTTTTTGTTTGTGTTTAGGTTTAGTTTTGACATATTGTTTATATATTTTGATTCTTTTTTGTTAAATTCTGTATTGCATAGGTTAATGGTTCGTGGGTAAAATGTGTGTTTATTATTGGTTTTTTGTTCTTGATTTTCATTTTGTTGTTTTAATGTGTTGAGTTTTTTTGTTGATTGTAATAGTCTTTTTGTTTTTTTTTTCAAATTATATTTTATTTTCTATGTTATTGTATTTATTATTCCATGTAATAGGATGTAATAAACTTGTTAGTTCTAAGTGTAGTTTATATGTCTAGTGTTATGCTATTTTTCTTACTGTATAATTGATTAATTTCATATTGTATCCATAACCTTTGTGCTTGTATTATTGTTTTTTGTGCAGTCATATTTTTGTTCTTTCTGTTTATGTTAATGTATTTAGGTGTTAATTTATGTTTTTTGCATTGTCTATTGAAGTATACATTCATGTTTGTGTTCATTAGTTGTTTTTTTCGTGTCTGAAATTTATTTAATAACTTGGTAATGTGGTTATCTGGAGTTGTGGTTATGTTGTTTGTGTACATGTTAATGTATATTTATGTGAGAGATAATTTATTATATATTTATTTTTCCGTTATTTGTTTGTTGCTTTCATTTATTATTGATGTTCACTTCACTATTTTTTCCAATACACTTTTGATTTGTTTAATAACTTCACTTTTCGTTTTTTCACGATTTTCACTGTAGGCTTATTTACCTTTGTATGGTTTTATTAATTCAAACACTTTCTGCTACAGTTCGTTTCTTAATGTATATACAATATTTAAAATTTATATTTACTTTACCTCAAGATGTTATTTTTCCCTTATTTGGAACATAAGACAGATCACGCTATTTTTAGTCTAGTGTTAATGATGACCTAAAAAATATGATGATTGGTATGTAAAGAAAATTTTAATAAAAACTAACCTAAAATAAATATTGTTACTTTATGAATTAGATTTTTATATATCTATCCTTCGAGTTATAAAATTTGAATTAAAATTTATTATATATTTTTGATAATTTATTGATTATAAGTAATTAAGTAAATAATTAAATAATTATAATAAATTTATTTATTATATTTATAATTTGTCTAACACATAGAGGGTGTAGGCCTATACGCATAAACAATAATTATGTGAAATATGAAAGAATAAAAACAGTTCATCGGACTGTAGGTATTCAAAAGAATATATTAAATATACATATATACAAATAGACTTTTTGAGTACGGAATATAACAAGTGTGTGTGTGTGTGTGTGTGTGTGTGTGTGTGTGTGTGTGTGTGTGTGTGTGTGTGTGTGTGTGTGTGTGTGTGTGTGTGTGTGTGTGTGTGTGTGTGTGTGTGTGTGTGTAAAAATAATTCAGATGCAGTCAAAACATTTTACAAAATGTGAATGCAATTCTTTCACACTGATACATATAGTAATTTAGTCATTTGGATATGATCCCATATTCAGTTAAATAATTACTGCATAGCAAGTAGGCTATTCAATGTGTATTACGTTTTTATGTTTACTAAGTTTTGACTACTCAGAGTTAGTGTAACTTTAAAACTATCGAAGTATTTAAACATAGGCTATTGCTCAATAAAAACATACATGGCTCGTAATTTAATGAAAGTACTAGGAACTATTGTGATGACAAAGTTAGTAATGTGTGCAGGGGAGTGATAATAGGAACTCATTCGTTGCAACGTAAAACATTACGGCAGCAAATAGTTTCAAGGATGAGAAGAGTTTATTAAATTTACTTGAACGCAAGTTTTCAACACTCCTAGAGTAAGAAACGTTCTGCTGTCTAAATCAGCAAACGAAAAGTTTTGTATGCGTTCGTTTGGGCCAACCCCTTTAGAAACTAAAACTTTATGAAATATAGTCGTGTGCAGTTTGAACAGAGTTTGTAAGAGAAACAGACGGTGTGGAAGCTACATAAATGGTTTTATAATACTTGCTAATACCAAACGTCTCCTTAAAAACCATGTTGAAGAAGAATAGTCTTGAGTGAATTTGACCATACAACGGACGTCTTTTGTTCGTTTCTGTGGCATGATCTCTTTTCTAAGAAGGCAGAAAATAAAAGAAAGGCTTCAGGTTATGGTTATAAAATAATATTTAGTAACATTTAACAGTGAACGACATTATAAGAAAGAAATGTTAAGGCAAAGTAATAAGAAAAATAAATGAATGGTATCACTTATCAATGATATGTAACTGAAGATTAAGAAAATATATTATTTTGTTTGTATAGTTAGAAATAATAAAAATTATTATTTCACACAAGAAAATATTCTTTACATTTATTTATATTTTATGTTATATGTTTTGACAGTTTTTCTATACTGCCATCATCAAATGATGTAGTGTAGAAAAACATTTTAAACACTGCTATATAAAGTAAAAGTAAATATAAAAATATATTCTTGTATGAAAAATATTATTTATTATTAATAACTACAAAATTTAAAAAGTTTAATAGACACTCCTCTAATTTGAATAGCAAGCGCGCGCAGGAATGCCACCTAATTTAGCGCCATGAGGGGTGAGATGAACGTGTGTGTGTGTGTGTGTGTGTGTACATGACATGTGCAGTCGTTTGCTTGAGAGAGACCTGCACTAACAGGAAATCTGACACCCAAAAAAACTATAGACATACGGTTTACGCGAAATGTATAAAACTGGGCAATGCGATACAAAAGCGAAATCTCACAACCGTTAGTTCATAATTTTACGGACCATTGGACACGCGGTTGTGCAGTTTCACGTTCATTGTAATAACAGATAAATTATTTATTTATTATTCAATAAACGAAATAATAAATAATAACGTGATGTACTCAAAACGATATTGATTCAGTTAAAACCATTAGGTTATACGTGTGTGGTAATAACAGTCAAAATGGCAGGTAAATGCGAATAATGTCCAGATTGTTGAACGTGACGACAAGCTTTTCTGACAGTCCAAGACTGTTTATTCGGTCTTTGATAAGATATACAACCCAGTCTTTGGCAGACCATTCTCTATCTTACAGTTTCTCCAAAGAAATAAATCGAAATCAACGCCAATTAGAGCAACAGGCCAAAACCCATCACAGTGTTCTCACCAAGGAACCTAAATCTAGCAGTGGAGTAGCTCGTAGAGTGGAACGTTTCAACCCTAATGATTTAGTGAACAAGTATCGTTTGGATATGATAAACCATCACAAAACAATGTGTCATCCATAAATGAATCTATATATGTAGAAATAGTTTTGTTGTAGTATGTAAGCAGCCTCCGTGGTAAAAATTATCATTATAAAACAAGAAAACTTCCTGGATTCAACCTAATAACACAATTAATTAGATTTTAGTTCATACAGCTACCAGTCACAAATAATTCCTGTGGAACTGGAGCCATGAGGCACTTTGCATGGAAGCGCATCCTTCAAGAAACTGTTGTTTACTTATAAAACTAATAGTGGTTATTAACTATTGTGGGTAGATTGCAATCGTAATTATATACATTAGAAATATACCGTGTTATGGTTAAAATTGTCAGCTGCAAAGCTACAAGTCGTATAATGACGCCAACCGTCAGTAATCGCTTCCCGTTTACGCAAATCAATTTTTGTCATCGTTTTAAGTATTATTTGTTTGTTATAAAACTTAGAAAAACCATTTGTTTGTTTTCACGTTTATATCTTAATCTTCCGAGCTTGTCTTCTCCCTTTCCTTTATTGTGCTTTCGACTAGCAAACGGAATCTCGCCAACTTTGACTCTTTTATTTCAACGTCCAATTGCTGAAATGTTTTCTTGTAGCTCAAAGCAAAATACATTTCGGAAGTGATCCAGGAGCTTGTTAATGGTATTTTTTACACGACATGTATCCAATATGCGAATCGTCATTGAAAACGTATGAATCCAACCAACAGGAATAATGGACGTTTATCTATCGGCACTTTTTTATGTTTAATAGTGCGTTGTTGTGAATAGAGGTCGTGGATTAACATTTACGATTTTGCATCGCAAAATACTTTCTCGTTTGGTACATGCAATAAAATTTTGTCTAAAATCTTCCCTAAAATTACTTGAAAACCTTACCCTTTTTTAATTTCCTGGAAATATATTTGAAATAGTCAGTGTTAACACTGAAATATAGTTTAATTAAATGTATGCTTTACGTTGGATTTCGTAGTTTGTTGACTGTCGCACGGTAATCATTTTTGTAGAGCATGCCATTAAACGATGCAGTAACATAAAGTGGTTTCAACTATATTGTAAAATAATGCTTCCCCATTTTATCATACTGGCTAAATATCCTATCACTGATATACGACTATATACAGTACAGGCTCAAGAATAAAAATATTAGTCCTCCTGTTATACCGTTCCGGGCCACGTTATAAATCCAGGGAACCCGTGATAATTGACGCTAGCCAATTATACAGGCTGCCTACGTTGTAACAAACTGAAAATCAACACAACACTTAGAACAATAATAATTACTCTAATTACAGGACACAAGGGAAGGTAATTTAACTGATTTATGCACTCACTTCAATATGTAACAAGATGACATCTCTTTATTAACAAATGATATATATATAGATCCCATTACATAAAAATTTTCTCATACTGAAATAGTTAAAAGGGGTTTTCTGTCAAACAAACGATCAAACTGATCATGTATTTTACCTCGGATCCGAGTCTCTTTAAATCTAGTAAAGACGTCTGGTATTTACTTTACTTATCAAGAAGGTTGCATTGTTACATGAACACCATTTGAAGAATGGTATTATTTAGTTAAGGGATTAAAACTTATATCTCAAGAGTAATGTTACAACGTATGATTTTAGAAATTACTGGTTACATTTTTCTAAAACTTAATGCTTAGAGATGATTATTGTCTTTTTAAAAGTCTTTGGCATGTATGAAAACTTATATTTTAAATGTACATAATTCTCGGTAGACGAGCTACCGAGTCACCTCTTAGATACGCTTTTGCTGTCCGTGTCCTGGGGCGTGAATCTTCGGTACTCTGTTAGTCGGGGTAGTCATCTGGGTAGTGTTTCCGGTGAAAGTCCTCTGGGTGTATTAATGAGGAGATGGATGTTATGCTGCGTGAAGTCGGGCTGATCCTCGGCGGTTCTGGTAAGTGTTGTTTAGGTGGTAGTCGTCCGTATCTGCAGTTGTGCACGCCACATATTTACTGGCAGTGTAGTACTGGAGAGTTTGCATCTTCTTTTTTACATTAATATCTGAATTACCTTACTCGAACAATATTCGAGAGTTCGTTTTTTAATTAACTTGAGACATCACCTTATATACTAATTCTTTTTACATTATCACACTTTCTAACAAATTCCTCACTACATCTTCAATATATAACTAGCTCTCCACGCCTTTAGTGGAAGCTAACACTCAATTAAAAATCAAAAAGAATAACAAAACATTTTATGAAGAGCCCTCGCTTGGAGGTGTTTACAGTCTGAAAGCCGCATTGTTACTCTTGCATTGTTACAACAGGTAGATTGCAACGACGCGGAGTGAGTACTCCGCCATAATATAGTTCCAACTCTTTATTAATAATACATTCTTATAGTAAGACAAAATAAACTATCTAGACTTTTCTTGTTTACAGGGATTATTATAACTACTACTTGTGACTTTAAATTATTAATTATTTACATTACGATTTACAGATATTTCTAATTTACTGCCGGTACGGTATGCACGTTGTGTCCGGAATAGGCAGGTCAACGCATGATAAATTTACTAAAGGGTTAACTGTATTATTCTTAACTTTTACATTCAGATTTTAATTACTTATTTAGTTAGATTTTCTTAATTTAATTTTCATTACTACTATGAGTTAGTTCAGGGGTATTTGGTTTAATCGTGCGATTTAAAGTACTTACATACTTTCGTTTTTTTTTTTAATTTTTATTATCAAATTTTTTTTTATTTATTTACCATTTAAATCGTCACACTGTGTGGAATCAACGCATCTCGGAGCATTGCCCACTAGCTGTACTACCGCTTCAACCCTGTCCTCACAGGGAAGCGTTCATTCAAATTTGGAAACCCGTACTGCTAACCGGATTATAGGCAATTAAATTAGTGTTACTGAGTAATGGCTCTCGCGTAAATATTTGTCACAAAAAAGGAAAATATATAAATTTCTATGTGTTACTAGAGTGTAAGTGCCAATAAACTGCATTCTGATTACCATTATGATAATTCTAATTATTGTTTTTGTATGACACGTGCGCGCATATACATATGCTTGAGACTATACAAGAACGTGATGTAAAAATTTAATGGGATAATGTATTTGAGTTTTGGTGTGCGGGAGTACATACATGTGTGACATTATAGATTGAGACTGACCACGTAGACTGAGTAGGCCTAGGGGACGTTGAGATGAGAACTGGTATGAGGCTAACAAAGTCTACTGTTATGCGTAAAAGTACGACTGCACTTTTCTGATTTATGTAGTGTACTAATAGGCTACACTGTGGTGTACACTTTAGGCTAAACAAATCTAAGATATTTATTGTCCTCCAGGGGAAGTTATTCACACAGCTGACGTCATCAGAAACAGGAGACAGTTTAAATCACTGAATTTACATTTCCTGTGGGATACCCGACGTTATGTGAAATTATAAATGCGTGGAAATACACAGAATATACAGGAAAGCGGTCTTATAATTAGATTTATAAGTGACGGCTAATTCATCATTAGTGACTAAACGATTTACGTCTGTAACCGCGACATCGCACACATACAATAGTTACATTTTTGTGTATCTAAACAGATACGTTAGATTTGTAGACGAAACTTAAAAATGTAACTGGAAAATTTATTTTCAGTAAGATCTGGATATACTTTATATCATATCTGGTTTTCGTTGTCAGGTTATCTAAATCTGTTGTCTTCCAGGCATTGCTTATTGTTTCTCTTTTGTAAGATACATATAAGAATAATAGTGAAACTTCGTTTGTTCCAAAGTACACATTAAACGAAATAAATGGAAATGGGTAGATGTAGATGGCCAACGATTATCAGAGGTCACAAGACATCAAGAGACCTCGCAACTTGTAGATGCTGGTGAACTGTGAATTGAACAATACTTTCTCGAGAAAAGTAATTAAGCGAGAACAAATTCATTCAGTAATAGAAGGAACAGTTTTGAATGATGATATTGATTACGATGACGACGATGATGATAATCTTGGTGATCATAATAATGAAACGTATTATGTGTGTATGTTTGTAACGAGAGAGAGAGAGAGAGAGAGAGAGAGAGAGAGAGAGAGAGGGAGGTAGGGAGAATGTGTGTGTGTGTGTCAAAAAGTGTGAGAGTTTTGAAATAATCTGATTATATTAGACCAAACACATTAAGGACATATAAAAAGCAAATTGCACTCGTCCATCTTTTAGGTCTCTATGTTGTCTTAGGTTTAACATTCTTTAGACATTTCATGGGTATATTTTTTTATAGAAAAGACACATTCCCCAAAAATGTACCAAAATTTTCTTATTGTAAAAATATACAGTACGATTTAAATAATGTTTCTGTTTAAATCATACTGAGTTATGATTGTGCACTTAATAATTATGTAATGTTATAATTTTGTAGTTCCCTACAGTCTTTAATTATTAAATGACTTCTAATAACAGCTTCATGGCATGTAATAAATGATTAATTAGAACACATTGTAAAAATGCACACTTCACTATCCCTAGAGATTAAAATTCCCTTTTATAGGGTAGAATGTTTTTATTCTTTGACGATAATGCAATACTAACGTGAATAAAAATCTGTAGCAAAAATGTTTTGCTCCTCAAATTTTATAAATTTATTGTAACTGCAGCAACGGAGTGACAAATATAACAGGGTAAGAGTAGGGGGAATTAGAGTATGAGAGCCACGTTGAATAAAAAAGAGAAGTATACCACCATTTGTTTTTTTAAAGTGTGTAGCCTATAAATTTCTAAAATGTGTTGTAAAAAAAAATACAAACTTCCCCTCCCTGAAGTATAGTTATTTGTGTTTTACCAACAAAATTCTCTTTTGTCTGCATACACGTGGTCCATTAGTGCATATTTATTTCAAAGTAAAAACACAAAGAAAGAAATGTCCTTCAAAGGGAAGTATTTTATGTAACAATAATAAAATATGGACATTAACGGCTTCAATTTATTGCTAATGATCTAACGATATGACTGTAACCACCACATCTCATACACACAAGCCCGCGCGATAGGAATCATGTTTTTTTTTTTCAACTGACACAAATCAACTAGATGACTCTGAAATGTCGTAAAATCATAGCAGTACTACCCATAACCCCCTTATGCATCCCCCTTACACCCTTAGCAATAAAAACGTGAACCCTTATATCTGTTAGCTTTCCCTTAAAAACTACCTGCACAACTCTGATTTGTACAAGAAATTGTCACATTGGAAAACGCTGCATAAGAAATACTCCGAATACAGGAAAAAACATTATTTTACACATAGTCGTATTTACCTACGTACAAACAAAATATTGCTTTGGAGATTCTACGTGTAGTACTTCCATCATTAGCATAAACTTCACAGTGGCGTTACATATTGGGAGGGGAGCAGGGGGATCAATCCTCCCTCAGAGCTTTGAAAACTGTCAGTGAAATTTCATTATCACTTAACGTAGGCTTATTTCTAAGCCTGTTGCGTATGTAAAAATAAGGCTTACATACAACTGTATATACAACTATAAATAATATGATAATATGGGAGGAATCTTGAATATCTCACTTATCCTAAAGAAAATAATGAGCCCAACCTTCAAGCTAGTTTCATCAACCCCATCGAGGGCTAGTCTCATCCCCCCCAGAAACTAGTCTCATCCCCTCCTCCCAGGAACAACCCGTACTTACGCCACCACAAATTCACATTTGTTTTATCTCAGGTCCCTGTGTTTCGTTACTCGCTAGCGCGTTTCGCTGTTCAACCAATTTGTCGTTTTATTGAAAATAATATTTACAAAATTTGTTCTGTATAATTATATAGGCCTACTTACACGATATTTTATAAAGTATGTAAAAAGCTAGGGTTTTAAAAGGATAAAAGTATGTAAAAGGATTTTAATCACGTCTTTTCGAAAAGGCCAGTAGAAAAGTTAGAAGAATAATAGTAAGCTTTAACTACCAACCAAAAACACAACTTTACATTTAAAATTTAATTAACAATTTTAAATAAGACTTAACTATACAAATGTGTACAAACGGATACACATACACTCGAACACGCACAAGCAAAGACGTACGTTATATTTGATCGAAAGCCAGTTTTTCATTTAAATTCTGGGGTAATGCCTTCCGCCTTTTTCCAATCTACATTGTTAAAAATAAATAAGACTTACAAAATTACGTTAACTCTAAAATGACTGGACGTTATTTCCACGTGCAACTTGCTCAAGGTAAAGCGAATATCGAGCATTTGTTTTGATATTCTCGGCTTTAATAGCATCTGTATTTTGTTATAGTCAGCACCAGTAAAGCTATAGTTGGAATTAACATACGTTTAAAGGGGTTTCCTTTAATGACGCTTAAACTTTAAACTTAATTAAAACACGTTTATTTAATTGTACGTTTATGTGATGATGTAATATGAACCACATTATATTGTGATATTGTTGTAATTTTCTTGTAATACACATTAGGTATCATGAAGTATAAAAATTACGTTACCAAGATGGCCGCGTCACCGCTATAGCTGCGTACGATGTTATGCATCCTGGGGGTTCTATTTTTTTACGATATTCTTTCATAAATTGAGTACAGTAATGATGACGTAAATTTAAATTTAGTCATTTAAATAGTTAATCTTTCGCGGTCGGAAAGTTAATTGAGCCCGACAAAAAAATTGTCTGCAGTAGACAGATCGTTCGCTCTTGAAGACTAGTTCATGTTACCACCTACGGAAGTTTTTCAGCCAGTTAGTCCAATTTGTATCGTGAACTATGACACGCAACGCCGTCTTGTCTTGAAACCACGTGTTACTTGTTATTTCCACACCACCCAAAATAGGCTAAAAACAATTGTGTCTTTTTTTATAATACGATATCTCTTATTTGACAGTAAATGCAACAGGTTCCTTAAACATTTTGGAAAATAAATAAGGGCCAATGATTTCGCAGGACCCAAAATTCACACAATACTTTTCCGTGATTTTCCTAAGCGCGGTGGATGCTCTTAAAATTGATACGGACTGTGATTCGACAGTTGCACCTATTTAAATTGATAATAAAGCTATTCAACCAGAAGTTAGCTTCGTCACTGAAGATGATTTTTCTGCCAAAACCGTTATCTTTCTACACGCGTCCAACGGTTGTGAATAGAAAGTTTGTGTTGTATTAGCTAGTACAGTATACGATGCAGGAAGGGCTACAGTGTACCGATGTGTCACGAAAATATTACGAATCTCTACAGGTTTACATCCTGAGACAAAATCTGTAACAACACGCCCAGAATTCCTCAGGATATTGGCTGTCTAAGCTGCTTCAATTTACTTAAAGAAGTATTCATGTCTACATGCTGCCTGCCAGGGTAGTGTTTCGGGAAGAATTATGATAATGGTCTGAAAATAAAGTACGGTTTCTTGTAAGCCATATAGAGATGGGCATAAATCGGTAAAGCAATGAAACTGCAGTCTGTAACAGGGTCGACAGGTAGGCGTACAAGTATCTGGACTCATGTGATCAGCTCAATCAATTTCTAATAGGAAAGATATCTGAAACTAACGCTGAGAATATCTTACTTTTCCTCCGTCTACAAAAATGTCAAAAGCTCAAAGGGCAAACCACATTAGTGAATTTGTTTAACATTGTAATAGTGAAAGTGTTGCGATAGTGCTGCATTATAATTACAGTCCACAATGCAGCATCCTAAACTCTGAATGACGTTCTGCTGTTGATTCGTTGCCCATAATATCATGCTTTTAGGAAATCGTGGATAACCTACGTTAACTCTTCAGAACTGACAACTTAATTAAAGAAACGATTACTAACAACAATACAGATGCGCGTTTTAGTTTTCATAAATGTGACAGAATTAAAGCTCTTTACGCAGCCCATATAAAAAGAACAGAATTCATTATACAGTGAAAACTGTATACAAATGTATGTGTTTGGCAGTGTATTATACTAATGTAAATATAGAGTAATCAAGAGAACGTGAAGATCAAAAACAGTATGTGTGTTTAACAAATACTTTTGTAAAAAAATTAAAAAATTAATGTGATTAATGTGCCTTGACAATGACGCACTAGGCAGTGGACAGGCTTGCCAGTTTCTTCAACTTGACTTGACTTGCCACTCTGGAAACTGAGGACTGTTTCAAACTTTAAACTGCTCACTGACAAAGAACAAACTGTTCAGACATCTACCCACGCATAACCTGCATTGCGTCTTGAAATACGCATAAAGTAGTTAAATGCTTAACCGCTCAGATTTCCACATGCGTCGATGTCACAGTTACTGTTAAGTACTTCATTAAAAGTGTATGCCTCACCAGGAAGTTACCGAAACGTTGCTGAGTTTTTTATAATTATATCGTTAATCTCCCTGGATACAAATGTGTCAATAGCATACTATCACAATTTTTTCATATTAGTCCAGTCAAATTACGAAAAATAGGGGAAATAAATTATAAAAGTTTTAATACTTTGCCATAATACTCGTTGGAGGTCTAGTAGTTGGAAACAAAAAAGTTCCCTCCCCTAGGGGGTGCGCGTCCCCCCACCAATCCCCCAAAACTGCACTTTTTAGCGTTTTTTTCAGTTGTCTCAATTTTTACACAAAACCACTCGATGTTCGACAACAACCTCTATTGCAAAAAATGTTCCTCATAGAATTCTACGTAAAAAAGATCGTATGCATGTTTTGTGTACGAAGTACCGTTTTTGTGTAACAGACTCCGGAAAAGGGGCGAAAATACGTAAGCATCTGATTTTGTCCTATTTTCACGTTCATACTTACCTTCTTTCAATTTTTTTTTCTTGTTCAAACCACATCACTAATCGATTACATCAAAAATATTATTATTGTTTTGTATATAAATAAATATATATATATGTATAAAGTATTGTTATATATAGTGCTACCAAATACATCAAATATTCCATTCTGCGTGAGTGTCAAAAAGGTAAAGCAATGTGAAATATCAAGGGAACAAAATTTATTCATAATAAAATTACGTTTACATGATGACATGGTAATGTAAATAAGTGACGGTGAGGAAACAACATCACTGATTTACAAAGGATCATCAGGAAACTCTTCACACAAGTCAATGGGCACCCTATTAGTTCAGCTTTACACAAAATTCTTACACATAGCCGTGCAGCGTGTCTGCTTTAACACACTTGCGCTTTCTTCCACAGCCCTGATTGAAGCCACATGAAATCAGAGTTAGGATCCTTCCTGAAACAAGGAGTGCTTGTGTCATATACACTGGGAGAGAGCGATGAATTCCGTTGCTTCCACCCCAGGTCCTCGGGTCCAAGAATTTCCCACCACATCTGAATTTGCAGACATACACGATGTGATTGGAGGCGTGCTGCATCAGCGGTGGGTGGCAAGCGTGAAAGAATCACGGCGTTGTTCGCCTGACCTACTAGCTGAAACATTGAAACATTGAAATCTGCGATCGTTCAAATTGGGCAAATGGGCAAGGGCTATGAGGAAAGTAATGAGATCAACGTCTTGGCCAACAATGACAATTTGCCCGTTTCCTTGTGAGACATCTACTGCTTTGCGAACAATATAGACGTTTGTATCGTCTTCAGCAATAATTGATTCTCTGAATGTTCCTTCTGGGTAGACATTTTGAAGAGCAACTCCTTCAATACCAACTCTATTTTGTCTTTGGAACTTTTGCATTTAAATTTCCTGGGCATTTGCAGTTTCTTGTGAGGCTAGAAGATAAACCCATATTTGAGATAATATCGACAATGTTTCTGCATCCCACTTTCCGAAACAAGTATATTCCAAGACTGAGCTGCAAGAGTGAAACAAACGAGCGAGGCCTTGTAGCTGAGACGATTGCGTGAGAATTGGCTGTATATTTTTTCATTGCAGATTGTTGACAAGATCTCTTTTCAGCAATCACACCCTGTAAAAACACCTGTAGAGTTTCAGGAACCATAGATTCAAAATTTTCAGTGAAGTTGGTGATGTCTGGATAATCAGTCATATTGTAAGGAGTCAATCGAATATACTCGCGGATAATGGTTGCAGCTGCTTTCACTATTCTCATACGCTCGTCTTTTTCATTGCCAGGTCGTTCAAAGTTCCACTGCTTCACGATTTTCAGAACGCTACCATGAAAGCAAGCAACGGAAAGGCTTTTCATCATATTAACAGGACTCCATCACCACATTGATCTTATAATCTATTTCTGAGAGTTTTCATTGCCATTGAGACACTTTCTGGTAGACATTCATCAATTTCAGCATCAAATCATTCAAAAGAACATTGACATTTCTCCAATGTATCAATGAAAGTGCACAGTTCTTGGAAAGCAGCGTCAAAGTTGCTGTCATGAGGGCGGCCTCTTTTTCGAACAACTATGAGGAACCAAACAGATTACCTGTTCCAGTACGAATTTATATTATAACGTTGCAGAACTCAGACCCTATAAGGGATCCACAAATATAATATAGCTGTAAGAGAAGTAAACTAATTTGAAGCATAATAATCAATAACTATACAAAGGTAATGAGAGAATAAAAAGAAAAATAGTAGACAAAGATAATAAATGAGTGAATAGACTAGACTGACAGACAAATGACTGTGACCCAACCCCAGTGATTGCCCAGATAAAGGCTACAAAATAAAAATTAAACGAATAAAAAACCTAACTAATATTTCATTTTGTAGCATGTATTACCCAAGTTATGTAAAAGAAAGTACACCACCAGTAATAAACATGTAAACCCATTGTTATTATATTATGATGATAAAAATACTACCAAGAAAGGGTAGAATAGAATCGAATTATAAAGACTTGATGAAAGAATTATAGGGACTAATGTTAATAGCCGAAAAAACTAACTTTACAGCAAGTTGTAGGACTAACTTTGTGATTTAGATTGTTATGTGTTTTTAAATAACCTTATTAATATAAAAAGAAACACATGAGGTTTTAAAAACTGACTTTAAAATTAGATTTGTTAAAACTAATTTAAACCAATTGTGAGAGGTAGGTAGTGAGTGTTAATGATAACCAGTGAACCAAACTAATATATGATAGCAACAGTGATTGTAAAACTTAAAAAATTTGAAGATGAATCACTACTGTGAATTTAAACAGAGTGTATTACAAATGTGACTGTAATTTAATAAACACTTAACCAGTGTAATCAGTGAAGGTGATAGACAGGATAGGGATGAGTTAATATAAACAATTAATAGTAGTAATAAAAGAAAAGAACAGTGGTAATAAACAATAAACAATAATAAAATGTTGGTAGATAAACAATAAGAAACATTAGTAGTGTGTAAAACCTATTGTATAAGGATTATATTAGACGATTATTAAAAGATAAGTTTTATTAGAAAATAAGATCAACTTAAAAACCATATTGTTAGATTTAATTAAAGGAATTCTTTTGTTCAATTAAGAAATAATGTTAAATGTTCATAAAAAATGGCAAACAACAAAGTTAGTGTCAACCAATTTCATTGTGTTAATAACTAAGACACAAATTACTTATGATTTAAATAATAGTAAAATATCATATGTTACAAAATAGTAATAAGGATGGTGATCACAATATTGTAAATGGTGTCAAGACACCATGCACCAAAGTTGTTATTAGTTTATCTAAAAAAGTTCTATTTTAAAAGAAGGAATGGGGCTGGATCATGATAAGACCATAAACCATTTTAATGTTATATGTTACCATAGAAAGATTAAGTGGTAAAACGTTTGTGTACGAAATATTAGAAAATACAGACAAGCAATTGTATAAGTTTAATAATCACAATAATACTCACCATTGTAATAAGATAGGGAAAAAAGATGTTAGACAAGAAATGATTTTTTAAAATTATAATAAAATTTATTTATTGTAAAATGGCCCAAAGTCATTCAAAAAAAGACACTATAACTAAGTAATGGCAAGCAGAACCTATGAAAGTAACAGGTAATGTTTAAATTGTGTAAAGTAAGAAATTCTAGACATTTATAGCTAAGGCCTATAAAATGCCTAACTGTCAAAATTCAGAAAAAGCAATTTATAAGAAATTAACCATCGTATTTGTGAAATAAGACAAAGTAACTTGTTAATTTCAATTATCTAACCATAAGAGTATGTCAGAAATAGAGTAAACATAAAAAATAAGTGAAATATGTAATAAAATAACATTAGCAAATTGGTCAAAACGTTAATACAGGACCAAGCCCAGCATTATGGGATATCAAATTAATCTTTAAAAGAAAATAAAGACATTGATGTTAATATCTCACACATTGGTAATAACAACAATTAATTATAGCAATTATAAAATATTAGGTCAATTTGGTGCAAAAAACCCAAGCTTTCATAACAATGTAAACAAAATTCTTAACCAATCAGAAGCAGGGAATTATGCTTGGAATTAAGAAAACCGTTAGAATTTTACCCAGTCCATTATTAACGATCAAGGTATGCAGATGCCAAACTGAATCCGCTCTAATTAAAAAATAATAAGAGGGAAATGTACTCAAAATGAACAAATATGAAAAATAGAAATTGAATCTGGATCCATTGAACCCATGATGAAATAATAAATCAAACAGACGTCTCCCGATGAGGTCCCCCATATCAGGAATACTGGCTGAAATATATATACACAACATAGAACAGAACCACATAATAAACAACAACAAATACACCAACGAAATCATTTATTGGTACAGGTATGTAGATGATATATTACTTTTATTCAATGGCAACACAAGACAGGTTGAAAACATCCACAAATACATAAACACAATACACCACAAACTAAAATTTACACTGTAAATTAAACAAAACAATGGTATAAGTTTTCTGGATCTAACAATTAACAAAACTAACAAAACACACACGTATAAAATATACAGAAAACCAACCACAACCGACATGGTTATACACAACACATCAAACCACCCAACACTACATAAACATGCGGCCTTCAACCATAAGCTCCACAGACTAACTAAAATACCATTAAGTAAACAGGACTATAATGACGAACTCAACACAATCAAATACATAGCAATAAAAAACGGATACAACCCTAATTTAATAAACAAACTACACAAACACATCATAAACAAAAACAACAAAACACAAAATACCAACAACACACTACAAACTAAATACATCACACTCACATACCATAACTCCAACACACACAAACTCGCCAACACATTCAGAAAACACAAGTACAAAATAGCATACAGAACAAACAATACCATCAAAAAACACATCAATGATACAAACACGGACATAGACAAATACAACAGAACAGGTGTTTACAAATTAAATTGTAATGACTGCAATAGTTTCTACATAGGCCAGACGGAAAGTTCTTTTTCATCTCGTTACTCTGAACACCTAAAAGCTTTATCCAACAACAATATACATTCCGCGTTTGCCACACACATACACACACAAAATCACAGCTACACCAACATAGATACTAATTTTGAAATATTACACTACTTACCCAAAGGTCGAAAACTTAACACAGCAGAACAATATGAAATATACAGACACCACACAACACAACCGAACAACATACTTAGCGACCAATTACAGTATAAATCACACACACTTTTTTGACACAATTATACATAAAACTAACAATAATTTGGATCCCCGCGCCAATCCCCTTCCTCCACACGCCACCACCACTATACCTTTCAAAATAAAAACCGTTACAAGTTAATGGCAGTCTGTGTCAAAGCTGACGAAGGCGAACACCACGCCGAAACGCGTACGAGAAGAAAAGACATAAAATCGCCGACATAATTTGAATTCGCGCCAGTCCGTTTGGGTAAGTTTAAATTATTATCGAAGAAAAGAAGACGACGCAGGAAGAAATTTTAATTGTTTTTAGTACAACAATTTGGCGCCTATCGGGAAATAAGGTACATTAATATAAGGACAGGTAAGGAGAAGAACGATACACATTCGGTACTGGTTATTGGTGCGTTCGCGATCGTCATCGTTAGCGATAGAAAGAAGATCAAGCAGAGGTGAGTCACGTTATAAATTGACGATCCCAAAGTGAGGCCTTCAGGCCATACTGAGATCCTGTCGTTACAATATGGAAAAAATTATATGTATATATAATTATAATTATTTATATAATTATATATACACGAATATATTTTAAATATATATATATATATAAATTATGGATATATTTACATAGGCTATTTAGCTGAAAACTCAGAAAACCTGACAAAATCAGATGCTTACGTATTTTCGCCATTTTTCCGGCGTCTGTTACTCAAAAACGGTACTTCGTACACAAAACATACATAGAATCTTTTTTATGTAGACTTGTATGAGGAACAGTTTTTGCAATCAAGGTTGCTGTTGAAAATCGAGTGGTTTTGTGTAAAAATTGAAAAAAAATTAAAAAACCCGCTAAGAAGTGCAGTTTTGGGGGGTGGAGGAGGGATGCGCACCTCCTAGGGGAGGGAGCTTTTTTGTTTCCAACTATTAGACCCCCAACAAGTATTATGGCCAAGTATCAAAACTTTATAAATTATTTCCCCTATTTGCCATTTTTTTTGTCTAATTTGACTTGACTATACGCTAACATACCTTATCATATACTTATCACGGAGTAGAGTTAAAGGTCATTAAAAAATAATCGTGGCGTAGAAAAAAACTTTGAATTGAAAGAATCTGTATTTTAATTTTGCAGATTATTTGGTGAAAATATTTTGCAACATTTTATAGAAATAACTAACTAGATAAAAAAAAACACGAAAAAGAAATGAATACCAGAACTTGTTGTATCAATTAAATTTAAAAGCAGAATCACGATGATGGAATGGTCGCTGAGCACTTAGGAGGACATATTAAAAATATTTGAGCTGAGAAGTAAACAGCTGATTTTTGCTACGGATTACGCAATCGACATATATTTAGTATTTCATTTTACATTTTTAATAAGCTATTCAAAAACTACTTTTGAGGTGTGCAATATATGTACTTGCTTTTAAATGGTGTCTGATTACATCTCTGAGACACTTTTTTAAATTTGTCGTGGTACATAATAAACACAGTGATAATAAGATAACGTGTAAAAATTATCATGTTATATATTTTAAAAAGGTTCCCCATTCGTAACTCTTTTACACAAGAAATGTATTAAAATTAAAATTTAAAGCAATACCAGATACTATTTAATAAATTTTATTCCTTTACTTATCAGCAATCAGAAAATACATTTTCTAAGCTAATCTGCAACACACATAAGAAATACACAACTAGTTGGCGTTTCCATCCAACGATGTCACCTCGTGGTTGTTAAAGGTCTGATGGGCAAAGTCTTCTCAATTTTCTGTCTATGCAAAACGCTTTTTATAATCACGTGTTGTGTCAAAATGATATATTAAATTCGCTAGTTGGCTTAAAATAGGAAACATTGTTATCCAAATACTATTAAAATTGAAACATGAAAATAAAACGGAAACGAAACTGGATTCTAAAAGGTAACTGCAACGTATGCTTTATAGTGCTGATAACAAATTTCAAGACCAACAAACAACATTAGCAACACGAAACACATTTTGTGTTAGTCCTCAGGAGTCTTCTTTTTGTCTTGGCAGCCCTCCTTGTATTCTTTTAAAATTTCGTCACGCCTCGTCAGCTGATGGGTGAAGGAAAGAGACTCACGGAAGCCAAGATGTCTAGGGATGGTTACCATTTCTAAAATGATATGCCACACTACACTGTACGACACGGTCGAAGACCTTTGGTACGACGAAGATAAGGCTAGTGTGACGGAGAAAGCCGTTGCACGAGATGATTACTTTACTAGCTTTGGCATTTCAATGAGGAAATGTAAATCAAAACAGAACAAATTTTAACACATCAACCGGAAACACATTTCCTTAATCCGGAAAACCCCTACGGAGATTAGATTAAAGGCGCCGAATCCTTTAGACGATTTCTGGCCCAAAAAGTTATAAGCGACGATTTTGGCAAGTAGGGATCTCAGGATACGCATATTACACTAGCATTATTGCCACGTAATAACGTAATCTTCTGGGGATCTTTTATGATGCAATTAGATTATAGAATCTTCCGGATTCACCTGTCTAATCCAACTGTTAGTAAATATTGTGAATTTAGAAGTTTTAATCCTTACTTTAACCGTTTTCTTCGATGATGTCCGTAACTGAAAACCGTTAAATAAAGAAACCATCATTATTGTGTTATTTTAGTTCATTATTTAAAACACGATTTATTTTATATAAATGTTTTTAAATATAACAACTTCAAACGATTTTTCGTTATGCACGTTGAGATTGTAAAACAACAAAACAATGGAAGACAGTTTAACAAAATTGTAAAGGAGGGGCTCATCAAGCCTATCAGCGGTGGCGATGTGGCAGATCATCAGTGAGGATTGGTATTAGGAATGTGATAGTAGATTCAATACTAGGGTTTATTTTACGGAGATGAGTGGACATAATGTTGTGGCTTTCCAGGTCAAAACAAAAGACATTGCCACTTTCAGATACACTGAAATTATCTATTTAAAAGTTGTTTTTATAGTGAATCTAATCTATATTTTTACATGAAATAAACGTAGAATACATTACACAATACAATTGGCGGTTTATTAGAGTAAAGTATGGTTGAGTTTATATGAATACAATGCTGTCATAAATAATATTGAAACCCAGTGATAGCAAAGCAACAGATTGTTTATTGAAAGTCAAATAGAGGACAATTTGTCCAATATTAACAGAGGCAATCCCGCACTGACGTCTGAAATGACAAGATTATAATCATACGAGTCTAGTAATTGCTTTGCAAATTCCAACATGGTGAACTAGTAGGCGATGTTGGTGAACTAGTAATAGATACAATATTACAAATCTATTATATTAATTTGTAAGTTATCTTTGAATATTTCAATATAACATAGTTTTAACAACAAACAGAGTGGGATGCAATTTATTATATTTATATTTTAAATATTTATGAAATATTGTTATTTTGTCACAGTTATGGGATCCTATTCAAACCGTGTTGTTTTTGATAGCGGTTCAGTGTAATATGTTAATGACTGTGAGCAGTCATTTGTAATTGGTGACTTCTATAATGTGTTGCGAGACTGATTGTTAAACAATTCTAAACTTGGAGAATTGTTGTATAAGAGTTTTTTGTTTACTGAAACTGTTAAGGCTGAGATCAACTCTTTCTCTACTGTTAAATTATTTATTCCTCTGTTTACAGACGAGGATCCGTACGAGTCATAGCAGTAAACCAGGTAATCGATCGATTGCTTTTCAGTCTTACTGGTCGAGATTCGGTCCCCGTCAGCTCTATATTCGACAAATAATTTTTAATAGTCAGGATGACGCACAGATCAAACTATGCACAAACTACGCACAAGGTAATGGTGGACTCCTTGTTTGTACTCCTCATCAACTTGCCTCGTCATTAATGCTGCCAAATTCTTTACGTGTGGTTCTTCAGGCACTCTCATTTAAAAGAAAAAAGAGTCTATTACTGTTAAGATTACTTTTATTTATACGTGTTACTACGTATATATTTTACTGTAATATAAAGTTAGCATGCAGGTATTTGTTTATAACTGGCAGGTAGTTGTAGAATCATGAACCAGAAGTAATAAAAAAATAGAGTAAAGCATAAGAGAATAATGAGCACTGGAAGCGTAGTGCTTGCTTGCGAAGAGCGTGTTTGGGTGCGCGGTGTGTAGTCATAAGCAGTATGCGCCATGGTCAGAAACGTAGACACCTGCAAAACTATAGACCTATGTCTTACGCGAAGTGTGTAAAACTGGGCAATTCTATGCAAACGCGAAATCTCCCAACGGTTACGGCATAATTTTATGGACCTTTGTACACGTGGTTATGCAATTTTATGTTGAATGTAATTACCTATGTTAAACTATTTATTAACTACTTCATTTCCGTTAATAGTAGACTTACGAAGTAACAAAAAATACTGCGAAACGTTATTAAATTAGTTAAAACCATTTTTAGTGAAAAGAGAAAGAAAACAGAGCCAATAAATAATTTTAAAATGTAAATTTGAAAACAATTAAGGTAGTAATGTAAAAAACGAAGCGGATGTGACTAATTTAACAAAAGTTCTAAGTAAAAGCGTTGGGTATGGGTGGACTAGTTTTATGTACTATGTAAACAATAAATAATTAAACAACAGAGAAAGCGTTGATCTCAGCTTCAACAGTTTTTTCTCGATATGTAAACATGAGTGTCTGTTATAACGATTCGGTAACTCGTCATCCGTGTGTGAGTGTAAGCATCGGTACACGTAGTAGAGGCTGGACACACACTTGCGGGCGCACTAACGTAACGTTCATATGTAAATAACTAATAAATAAATAAATGTGTGTGTGTGTTTTTTTGTCGAGCTAAAGATTGATTCCTCATAACACAATAGGCTTACTATAATTACTAAGTTATATAGTTATTGTAACAAATATTATTAAAGTATTACTCTACTAATATTGGTATACTATACTATTTTTCTACAAAACAGCTAATGTTAATAGTTTTTACTGAATTTTTCATGTATAAATAACAGGATATCTCAAAGCGATACAAATTACGAAATATTGTAAATCCGAAAACTACAATACGCTTCGGGAGTAGAATAACATTGAAGTGAATAAAAGAACGTAATTTTACAAAAAATAATTTACTACACCCAAATAATAGTCTTAATTAATGTTTGTTACTTAAGCAACGTAGTCCATCAATTAAACTAATAATCTGATACGACCATCTGATCTAATGATCTGGTTCAATGTGTTTGCGTAATCTAATGAACTGTAAACAGTAAAATTCCGGAATTTTTAAAAATTTGGGCGCGTGCTGGCCGGTTATTAGTGTGTGAATTGTCACTACTCACTATGCTGGCCGGTTCATAGTTGTGAGTTACGTTTTCTTCTCTATTGATGAGCCGTATTCTAGGTTCTGACTGTTTACTTCCGCGTTTTGAAGTTGAACAATATGGTTCGGGGCAAGTTGTAGTAAATGTTTTATTTAGAAGAAACAACGCCAATTAGAGCAACAGGCCAAAAACCCATCACATTGTTCTCACCAAGGAACCTAAATCTAGCAGTGGAGTAGCGCGTAGAGTGGAACGTTTCAAACCTAATGATTTAGTGAATAATTTTTGTGAAGATATGATGAACCATTACAAAACAATGTGTCATCTATTAGCTAATCAATATACCTAGAAATGGTTTTGTTGCAGTATTCAACGCCATATGGCTTCGAGGCCACAACTTATTACCAGAAACGCATCTACCCCACTTGTGAGGCATATTTTTTATAAATGTAGGCCTACTTCAAAACGTTAAAAAGTACTAAGATCTAAACTTAGACCTAAATTGATTAAATAAAATCTGACAATGATTAAGCTTGTATAAAATCAAATCTTCATCTGCTACTCTATTTGCCAGTTGCTTTATTTTCACTGTTCTGAATAAGCAGATGTAATTAATTTTTGTACTATGTTAGCAATCGTACGTTTGAGTAAAAATCGTATTAAGAAGTAGAGTTTTAATCAATAATTTAATTGCCCAGTTAAAAGATAAGTAATGTTTTAATACTTTATTTAAAATAATATTAAATATTTTAGATTTGCTTTATTTGAATGTTTTTCATAATGCTGCAGAGATTAGAAAGTATCTCCGAGCTCTCAGCGTTGTAAATATTATAGTAGGCTACATATAAACAGTAAAGAAACATTATGTACGCGTTCACGTTTGAAGATTTATTTTTTTTTCCTAATAATATAAATAACGATATAAAATATACCATTAGTTAATTTTAATTTGTAAAATATACTTCGTGGTTACAACAAATCATCACAGGTAGTGTACTTTATATTTCCACGACACAAAAGATATTCACACGATCCACAGGGTACAGGTGGAACTGACCAATGCTGTAAAGGGATTCTTTCCCAGTCCCGTTGCGTAGGCCTACAGGTAATATGGCCGGCTAACCCTGTCCGCCATATGTTAGTTTTTGCAGACAACATTTAGATCTTTGTATGATGTCGAGGTAACAGGTAAATGTATACCTTTCAGGCTGTATAAGATTTATTAAATTTTTTTTTTACATGTAACTTTATACAACTATTATATTAATGTTTAGTAACGGACATGTAACTTTGTTTAGAAGCTGCCAAGGTATTGACAGAGAAACTGTCTTTTTAATACATTCCTTTTTAAAATTGGAAACCTCCTGACGTCATGTTGTAATTTACATGAAAAAGGTAAATGTGAAGACCATACAGTTTCATACATACTTTATGAGTTGACACCGTACAAAGGAAAGGGAAATAGCATTTTCAAACAAATTTGGCAGTACTGTATTATGTAATCAGCACTCGCTTTTTGATGTAAATTATAGAATAAAGAAAAGACAAATTCTTGGTTACACAGCTCACGGTCAGACTTGGTGACATTTTATTTGCAATACAAAATAGATTTATTCCACGTATTCGAAGCCTCGTGTAAAACACAAGATGAATCCTAATTAGTAACACTCCAACCTTATAAAACTGGTGAATAGTTGTGTGTCTATTATTGTACGCTGTTTAATTGATCAGTATTTAATAATTTTGTACTAGACCTATTTTTTAATTTAGTATTTTGTTAGTCTACTATTTAGAAAATAAATCAACAATTATATTATGCATGTTATGTCGTACGCGCTCCTACATTCCGATTACTGTGTAAACCTAGTAGTATTCACTGAAGTAAACAATAAGGAAAGATATCTGACTACGTTAATTTTTTTGCGTCTATATGGTTTGAAACATTCGAAACCTCTTCACCTGTCCCCTTGATTGTTTGTTGAGTGTGAGATCGTATTATAAGGAAGACTGTGTCACTGGATATAGACCTATAATCGTGTGGTCATTATTATTAGGGATTACAGTTCCGCTTGCGCGAGCTGTAAAACATGATAGGCAATCGGATTTTTTATCAAGGGAGTCACCGACTGCAATGTGAACATCACGTTCATCGGTCGCGTATAAAACACGCCTCGCATTAATTTTACAGATACGATGTGTATTTTGTGGTGTCAGCTACCGACAACATATTTGTATTATTTTTATTGCTGAGTACACTCTTTGTTTATTGGATACTGGTTTTAGTGGATTGTACTACACTTTATAGTGAGTATACACTCTTTTTCTGACTTCAGTACATGTAGGTCGCCTTGAACGAGTAGCCTGGTGTCCGTCCAGATCTGTTTGTTCGTCATTAATGTTAATAAGAATTTATATATAAGTATGTTTATGCTTTCCAGAAAATTCATTTTGTATCCCCTCTTCTCAGTGTTTATAAATACCATGGACATTATTTTCCCATTTGTGGTTATGGTCTACTATGCGCTGTGCGTAGTTTGAATGTATGTACTGTGTATGATGGTCAGGGGAGCTTTCAAAGAAGTCACACGAAAAGTGCGTTCTCACGATATACTGTAAAAACCAATAATATGATAAAATTAACAAGGAATACTTATGAAAATAGAGTGGTAATATTAAATTACAATTATTTTTATTTTTATTTGAAACATTCAAATCGTTATAATCAGATACGATGTGTGTCCAAAAGTAGATAGAACCTTTTGAATAACACCACAACACGCACAAACAACGCGCTCCGATTATTGGGTCTGCCCAGCGACAGTTCCGGCCTAAGCAATAGTCGTTGACCTATTTCAGTTTGAGTAGGGACGTGCGTTAGTGACAAAGTGACCTAGAAAAAACATGTGCGTATGAAACTTCGCGGCAAAACTAGGTTAAAGCAACACAGAGACATTCTGGTTGTTCTACTGAGCATACGGGGTGGTCTGCGTGAGCACATAGAACGAAAACATTTCTCGGTGCTGATCAAAGTGGTGTCGAAGATCATTGTAAGAGAGCTCGTAATGTGGTAACTGTAAATCATCATTTAACTGTCGGCACTTCATGAGAGAGTGGACGCCAATACAAGATCGTAAAATTAAATTCTGATAAAATACTTAATTGCATCTAAATGCATAATATCACTGAAAACCTCTTGCTGCATTTGTTGAGGGACGATTAGAAAGAGACTTGTTTTGAAATCAGTCAGAAAATGCGTACCAGTGTAAAGTGGTAATGACAATTTTGGAATGCAATGGAAATTTGTGAAAAGGTTTACCAAATTTGCAGGAACGTAAAATCATTTCAACACACGCGCGTGCCAAAAGTTGAAATATTCATTCTCACTTTGTTACAAATCCGACGGACGACGTTTGTAATCAGCTGTGTAGTTCGACGGACGACGTTTGTGTAGCTCGAAGACTGATGCTCATGATGAACCGGGAATTACGGCATCCCTCGTCAAAAACAGTGGCTAGCAGCATTCAATTTTGCAGGTCCCTCTAGTCGCAGGTTGACGTGATATAAAAATAATTCGGTCTTATATTGAAAACACCTAGTACAAATTGTTTGCGTGATTTTAACGTTAATGTATTTTTTATGTTGTACTATTTTTTCTACTTAACTACCGTCATTAGTACTACCATTAAACCAATATTATATACCGTAATGATATAATATTACTGCATATCATTACGGTAACAAAAGTATTAACATAGACCAATGGTATTGTTGGTAATAGGTAGTTTTATGTTAGTATTAAAATTTGTAGTAGTAGTAGTAGTAGTAGTAGTAGTAGTAGTAGTAGTAGTAGTAGTAGTAGTAAAGAGGGTTTCAATATGGACGCTCGAACTGTCACAGCTGATTGCGAGCCACCTTCGTAATATAATTTTGACATACCTCATTGTTGTGCTTAGTGACACCATTTCATTATGGAAAATTATTCGATTTAACAATGTGTAGAAATCGTTTAAATTTATCGTCAAAACGGCTGTTCTGTTCATTGAACGTTCTGTGCTTTTCGTGAAACAATCGCACTGTAGAGTCCACAATTCGTCGTCCAACAAATGCATTTGAAACAACTGTATCGGTTCCCTATCAAGCGGTGATTGAATATCTGTCCTTCGAATGTCCTTCCAAAAATTGCTACCACTCGTTACAGTGAGATTACCAAAATTTCTCGTTATGAACAAGAACTTGGGCTATGTCAACGCATCAACTTAGCAAACATGTGTAAAGAGTTAGGACTACGTCCGTTTAAACTTCAATTCACACCACAATTGGAGCCAATAACAACATATGGTGGGTAGGCCTATATTCGCTGAGTAGGCTGCAGACTAAATGCAAATTGATCCTGGTTTTGATCGAAAAATCATTTTCAGTGCCGAAACTCATTTTTGTTGAATGACTTCCTTAGCAATCAAAAGTATCCCATTTTCAGCGATCCAACCTACATCAGATTCAAAAGCGTCCATTACGTTTCTAAAAAATCACTGTTGGATGTGGATTTTGGTCTGGTGGAATTACTGCCCTCATTTTTTCAAACTGAGTAAGTAGCCATACTGATTATCAAGGGCAAGACTTATCGGGCGACAACCGATTATTTTTAGCTTAAATTGTATGAACTTACGTGATATGTTGTTTCAATAAGCCAACGATGTGTACCATAGTGCACGCAAAACATTAGACTTACTAAAGTTCGAAGGATACATGTTCGAAGGAAGCATTCGAAGGACTTTTATTCCTCAAGGTGGTTACATCAACTGTCCATCGAGATCGCGTGACTGACACAGTTACACCATTTTTTGTAGCATTACATTGCCTCTTCTCCTTGCCAACATCACTTGTGTTAATGGAGACGCTGAGCCTCCATTTATGAGAGAATGTCATTGAAAGTTGGACCACCAGAAGCATGCCATCTTACGGAGCTACGAAAGTTTTCACTATCTGACTTTTTTTAAAGAAGACACCATTGAACAAAAATAATTAGCAGTAGGCCTATATACTCTATATTGTAAGAATATGTACACTATATTTTTATAACCGGCACTATATCCTTATCTTACGCAAGGTTATTACATACTTGTATATTCATACGGTTTGTCTCCCTTTCCGTGCGGTGTCTGTAGTCCCATTGTCTTATTGCTTAAAGACAACTTATATTTTTCTCAATAAAACATATAATGAATTGTATACTTTAATAATCAACTTAAACTGTCATTTAGAAAATTTAGTTCCTTCGAAAAAGCTGCTGGCAGCTATTCCATTGCTCCTAACCACTTCGGCAGTTCAAAAGTGCCGGTGAGTCTATTCGAGCTTCATACACATTGCTTTTGTAGTCTTAATTTCTAAATACATTTCTTCATCTTGCAACGACTGTATGGTACTTCTAAAATTTTTCCTTCTGCCCGTGACAGAGTGACAGAAATTACATTATCCGATGGGCATGCAAATTATGTGTTATAATAGCATTTTGTAAGATTCTACTACTCGATGCTATCAGATCCCCATGATCAGGATGCAATTTACTTAAACGCATTAGAGTTGTAGATGCGTCTATATCTCATTTTACGTTCTTGTTTGTAGCAGATAGTAACGTACCTTTATTAAAACCACTTTACCTTCTCTCTCACACTACGTTTTGCACGTAGATTTCAGATCTGCTAAAAACATAAATTAATTTATATGTCGATAAAGTCGTTACAATTTTTATTTCCATAGTTATTTTAGTAACCTGGTAGAATACAGTAAAGATTTTTTTAACATTGTAAATAATCAAAGAGCAAATTTTTACACTATATATGATCAAAGAAACACCATAAACCCCAATCAACAAAACCAACAAAAAGCTAACAATAGCCGAACCAGCAACGCACACATCACCAGACTGGACACTAATATTGCTGATGATGAGCATACTACTTAATGCTAGGAAACATGTATCAAGTAAGGGAAAGTATTCACACTAGTACTAAGTAATTTACATATCAAGAAAAAAGCTGTAGCAACAAGTGTTAGAACTATTTAAGTAAGTACACATACAGTTAGTGAATACCATAACAAGAACAAGAACTAAAGTCAAAATGTTTTCTCAAGTTTTTCTACCATAATTAAATGAAGGATTTTAAATTGCTTCTACATTACTCGAAATAAAAGCCTTAACGATGAAAATCTATGTACGATAACAAACTATCATTGATATGATGTAGAAATGTGTTTTGTGTGTGTGTGTGTGTGTGTGTGTGTGTGTGTGAGAGAGAGAGAGAGAGAGAGAGAGAGAGAGAGAGAGAGAGAGAGAGAGAGAGAGAGAGAGAGAGAGAGAGAGAGACAGACAGACAGACAGACAGACAGAGAATGCCCTTACTGCCCTTTACAGGGAGTAAGGGCATTACAGGTTTACTGTGCCTGCTGTAATTTCAAACAACTTGCTGTTTTGCGATTTGTACATGCCAATACAAACGTCTTCCGACCGGCGTTTACTCTTGACCCAAACACATCAACTTAACTCCTTAAATTGATGTAATATTCCCGTTTCCCGTTAATAGTCCATAGATTTTGTAGTTTAACTTATTGCATGACACAATTAAGTCAGCAATACGTGTAATAGATGTTTATTTAAGTTTTCACGAGCAAGAAAACCAGCTGCATGCATATGTTGTAGGCTATCAATAAAGTAGAAGAAAAGAAGACAAGGATGGTAGTTATCAGTCTGCTACGACTTTATGCACAGTTGTTTTAGTTTATTAGCAGTTTTCATTATTTCAACATAATCATTGAGAATTGAAGTACTCCCACATATTTTGCATTAAAGAAGGTGTTTTAGTGTTCTTAACGACCATACTTCATACTGCTATGAAATGAGCTAAATCAAGGTATCAGGCTAAGTATATTTGTTTGTAAACTAAATGTCAAACGACACTTCCATCCTGTATAATGTATACGATTGGTAGTCCACTTTTCTGCTGCATATGCTGGGATTCTAAAATGGTAGTAGGCCATTTAGTTGGTGTGAGAAACGTAGTATACAACAAATTCACGGAAGTAAGATTCGTTTGTACACATGTCCTTCCTTAGGCGTTGTATTAAATTTATAAATGTTTATTTGTGTAAATAATATGAGTTAGTTATGATACGTTTAAACTGTCTTTATGGTCTCTGCTGCGCATTTATTACACTTATAAATTTAAAAATGGAAAGTATAAATGTAATAACAGAAAATTATTCATTCGGAGCGATAAATGTGGATACATGTCGTGGAACGCCGGAAAATTACAAGAATGTTATATACAGACTCTGGGGTAGCTTAATGTAATGGAAAATAATGACATGTTAAATACGTGACTGCTTACTCTGTGCGAAAAAGCACAGAGTTTACGACCCTCCCCCTCCCCTCCTGAACGAGACACTTGTATCGAACACGATGAAGCCATACAGATGTCGCATTTCACCTTTTTAAATATTCCTTGAATTTCATTTTGCCGTTCATGGGGTACCGATTATCCGATACCAAGTAGTAGAAATCTGGTTTTTAATTAACCATTTTATATATATATATATATATATATATATATATATATATATATCTCGAAATAAAACTCACTTGATGTTGTTTGATAGGATAACTTAGAATGCAAATATGACTGTAAAGTAGAAAATAAAATAGAACTCACATAAAATAGCAGACTGCTTGGTTTCGTAAATCAGTATAAATTATGAATGATAAGGAAAACAGCAGACATACTAGCAACCGCATTTCACTGAGTTAACAACACAAGATTTACCTATGGGTAACGAACAATCTTGCAGCTGAATACATTATGCGACGCATCCATTCTCACTTAACATAATGAATGACTTTCGCGCAAACTGAATTTCTTCGCGTGCACTTTGTTAAAAATTATAAAAGCAATTAAGCTTTGTAATTTTACGTAAAAAATTACGTACTTTTACGAATTACGAATTTTTACGAATGACTTAAAGAATTACGAGATTTTTTACATTTGTTTTGATACTATGCAAAGGTTTACGAGTGTTTCAGCTCACATTTGTGTAGATTTGCACAAATGTATCATGAAACACATAGGCGTAGTTTCCAGATGGTTAGCGTGCTCAGCGAAGTTATGGGTTTCCTCACTGATTCACTCAGTCGACTGCAATTATTGTTTTAGTTATATTGGACGCAAATGTAGTAACAAAGTATGCATAAAATACGAGCTCGTATATCAGTAACGTTGGGAATTACAATGATTCTGAGGTTGCGCAGCACTTGCTTACCCATTAAAAAGATCTGAATAGACGGGACCTCACTGGTCCGCTGCGTGAGGTGTATTAAACTATATATAGTTATGTAGAAATTCTGTGAGGAAGAATTATCAGCGTCATCCTCTAGAACCACGTTTTTCTTTCCTTGGAATTATCTCCTGTTCCTTTTCACACCCCCTTTAGTTGCTTTAGTAAACTTTAACCCTAAAGTTCGAAATATTTTGGGATCACTTTACTTTAAGAGAACAAAACCCTAAACGTCAAACAAAGCAACGTTTGGACGTACATTTAGTACTTCATTTTACTGTCACCCAAACAATGATTCTATTAATAACCATGAGTATACAAACATTTAGACTTGTCGGTTGTTTTCAATTTACCGATTTGTTGAAATACGCACCGTAGCCGATTACCAATCAACAAAATATGATACAAAACGCGCCACCAGTTTTCTACTGAATTCAATTGATGCCTGGATTTAATTAACTCCCACTCAGAAGTTACATTCTGCGAATAGTAAACATGGACAGGCTAACGATTGTATCCAGGAAATTCACTCCTATGCCGAGTGAAATAAATATTGACAAAATATTTCTTTTTTAATTTGCACGTTTCTTCCAACGGGTAGATTACGACCGTTGTATTTTCTGCGTTGAAACAATAGATGTGTTTTAGATATCGCACTCTGACGGCTTAAGCTCATGTCATTAACACGGTTATCATTAAATTATTTAAAATTATTAAAATGTTTTTATCACTGTCTAGTTTAATACAATTTTAAATCGTTATTTTACTACTCGTAATAACTCCCTTCTACGTATTTTTCTGTTAAAGTGTACATTTGGGTTCTGCCAGTTTGTATCTACTACATTTATTTAATAGAGTGATAGTAATTTTATTTTTAATCAGTAAACCCACTTGGCATAATAGTATGTGCTGGGATTTTCTGAGTTTCATCCGTACATGGTATTCCAGGACATGCCTGGCACTATATTCAGCTGTCCACTACTACTCCTGTTACCCATGGATATTATCCTTGGTATTGAATTCTACGGGCTGAGTTATATAAAAATCAGCTGATTGCTGGGTGACCCGAGTGAAGGAAAGGGACCTCGATTTTATGGTGTCTAGAAATTAAATCCATGACCTCTAGGTCAAGCACTATAGTCTACTGATCTGTGTGCGTGCGCGTGTGCATGCATATGTGCGCTTCCTCTTGTTTATTCCAATGACTACAACGGTTAATGGGCTATGTTAGCAGCAGCAACATTACCGTGTTACATTCATCGCGATAAAACAAGGAGCAAGGCCTTACAATACGATTTACTGGGTTCAACATTGGGGTTAATTTGGCGCACACCCAAAGCTGCCCACACTATCTACACTACAGAAAGATGTTTATCTCCAGGCAATGTGCAGAGGTTCTGCTGTTTGGCATTATTCCTACTTATTTTTTACACGCTCTGTTAACCCTGTCGTTGCCGGAAAGAGGATTCATCATAAATCGGAATTTATATTAAGCCTATCATTCAAAGGAGCATTACATTGATGTCTTACGTGTTCCATTATACAAGTAAAATATAATGTATAAAGGATTTATAGTATTTACAAGTACACCTCTAGGTATTCCAGTCGGTGATTTTCTTAGGTTTTCATCCGAGATGCATTTCGGAACAGTTGTGTTCCATCTTCAATCCGAATCATTTAGTAAACTTACACATATAAAAATTTTTTTCCACTCAGGTGAGCGTCGTCGACACAGGTACATAAAACATAACACTTAAAAACACATAAAAACACAACACTTAAAAATTTTAAAAAACAACAATAATTTTTAAAATTTTAAATGATTCCGATTTAAAATCTTTAACCAACCAATCTTTTGGTTGGTTTTGATCATTCCTCCTGAAATAAATAAATATCTGTTTAATACCCATGCCAAATCTCCCATCCTTCAACCGTTAATCAAAACCCACAAACCCAACCACCCAATAAGACCTGTCATTAACGCTATCCCATCTCCTTCGTATAAACTGGCCAAATATTTAAGCAACATATTAAAGAAAAACATTATAACCAATTAAAATGTGTTGTGATGTGTTGTTATGTCGGGTGTCTCTCCGCGCACTTGTACTTACTGATTGCTGGTCTCTCTGCGGCGATGTTGTCCTGCAAACACAACTTATGCTAATATGTGTATGTGGGCGCCACTTGGATGTTTGGTCTAAGACTTTATTATTATTAAAAATTGATTTTTTAGTTGTTAAATTAACTATAGAAAAGAATGTGAACAAGACAATTTGAATTGCAAATAACGTATGTTTAATGATCTTTCTTTTCATAAAAATCGTCTGAAGGACTAACAATCAAATTAAGCAAAATTGCAGAGTTACAAACAAATTATTGACAAGTTTTTTAAGTAAGTATCGGCTAATAAATATTTTATTGCTCAGTTGAATAGCATGAATTTAATCTTTGAAATAACTTTATACTCAGGACATGACTCCTTTGAACTATCAAGACAAATCAGTGGGATGCTTTACAAAATTTGTGTGATTTGAAGGTGTTTGACATGTGTAGTACAATTGCGTGACAAGGATACCAGGTAGAAATTATTTTAATTTTCGAACAACTCACGTAAGTATTTCCTTCACTTGACACTGTTCTTGGGGACGATTCCAATCTTGCGCCTCTTCGTGTTTACGTTTCCTCACGCACTGGTAACTATTTATAAGTCAAATTACGGTTTTAAAACTCCGCAAAATTGAAATAAAATTCGTACTGTTTTTATGCTTTGAATTCTTGGCGGCGACGAACAGCTGTCTGCGTGGCCTCGCTATTCTGCCGTCTCAGCGCTAGTTCCAACTCAATGTAGCGGGCTTGTGTCAGTAATTTGGTTGGGTGTTTTGTCAAAGTTTGTTTATTTTCGCAAATACCAGCAAAATTGATTTTGCCTATTAAAAGCGGTCCTTTTCAGGGCCGCTGGATATTTGGCTGTGTGCGTTTCTATTAAATATGGCGTGTTGCTGCTCTATTCAACAACACGTTACCGTTTAGCGATATACTCCTGTGTTAGGTTAAGTCAGTCTTTTGTCATGTACGGGAAAAGCCTTTCTGAGTTTTCGGGTTGAATTCCTGTTCTTCGAATTCGCTTTGGATGAGATGATCGGATTCGTAGTTGAAGTGTCTCTTGTGGATTCAAAGCATAAAGTGTATTTTTGTGTAAAATTTCGTCTTCCTTTTATACTCTGTAAGGGTCATTGTTTTAATTTTTAAACATGGACTTCCGGTATTTTTGAGTAAAATTTTCTTCTGGAACGTTCGAGAATATGCAAATAGAACATCGTAGAACAAATTCGACTTCCGTAGAAGCTTTAGAACAAAAACTTCTTATTCTTCATACTAAAGGATATTACTGAAATTATTCTGGTATTTCTCAAACCATTATACAGAACTACTTACAATCTGCATGCCATTATTATTTTTGGATTCCCTGCTTTCAACTGAATAAAATGATACCATTCACGATTGGTTTTGAACAAATTAAATCTAATAAATTAACATAAAATACAATTCTTACCTTGTAGTGTTTGCACAAAATTCTAATTTTCTAATTAATAAAATGTTATGAAGTTGCTTGGTTCTTGCTATAACATTAATACATAACATAATTATCTTTTTATAACAAAATAAGCAAATATTAAAACATATAACATATAAATAAGTTCATTTTTGTGTAGGCATACATATGGCCTAGTTTTTTGTCACTAGTTTTTATTTTAATTTTGTCTTTTTCGGTATTATATATGGGATTTTTTGGGTATTCACTTAGAGTTTGTTATATTGTTTATTTTGGGAATACCTGGTTTATCCTAATACATTTTATTTTTATTGTAATATTACTTAGCATCTCACTGGTTTTGTACAGATGAGTTATTTCCTTGGTGTGACAATTTTCACTTTTTTATTTAAAAATTCTCTATGAATTAAGCTTGTCTTCAATTGAGCAAGTATATTTCCATTGTATATTATAGGATTTTACCTTTTTCCTTTATTTTTTCTAAAATTATACAATTAGTCTGTCAAATATGACTATTTTTGTGATTGTTTTTTGGTCTCAGCCTAGTATGGTATAGGTAAATAGTTTCATAACTTGACTGTTAAAGTGTTTTAGGTGGTCATATATATAAGTATAGTTACTTTATATTGTGTTTCAACTTTAAAATACAATTTTGTTGCATTTTGATAACATTAAATTTAAAAATATTACAATTTTATATATTAATCACATGTTTTCAGTTTAACATGGTTTCTGATTATTTTAATTGACTTCTAATCAATTTACAGCTTTCTCTATTTAAAGTAATTTTTTTGCCTTTGTCTAATAGACATTCTCATATAGTTTTTATATTAATTCTATAATAATTAATTTTCACATAAAATCTGAGTGATTGGTCTCAACTCCAAAACCTTGATTTTTTGTTATAACATTTATATATTTTTTATTTTAACTTACATCCTTTTTAATGATGTGTTCAAATAATTTAATACATTTATTTTATTTATATTATAAGGTATAATAATAGATCTTGTCCATTAAATCACAACAAATGCGTTTTTATGCTCTATTAAGAGTTACATTCCTTAATATGTCATGACCTCATTTTGGTCATTTCTGAGATTGTCTGTTTCTCTTATAGTACATTATCAGTTTTACATTGTTCTTCACTTAAACAATATATGGGGTTTGAGTCTTGGTCATAGTCTTTGTCGTTTTTTCATGTTAATGATATTAATTATCGGAGAATATTACAAAATTTTTTTGGATTACTTGGGTTCGATACTGTTCATCTCACCTTTCTCTTATGATAATTTACTTTGCAATTAATTTCCTTTATGGAACGTTCTGTGACGTTACAACATATAACTTACAAATCAACACACCATAAAAAATTCTGTGGATTTAATAAATAAAATAACATCGCTACGCATAAATGACACATACATTATGGTATCTTTCGATGTTGACAACATGTATGGTAATATACTACGTACAGATGCGTTACTAGTTTTAGAAAGGAAAATACCTGAGTCAAAACGTTTCAGTAAAGACGAAGTCGGTGATATCATAAAACTGACCAAAATAATTACCAGTCAAAGTTATTTTCAATACAATAACAACACATATTACAATCAACATGGCCTCCCCATGGGAGATGTGATGTCCGCGTTGTTAGCAGAGCTGTTTATGGAAGATTATAAATAGAAATATATATTTTCAGAAAGCAATCCATTTCTAAATAACATTGTTTTTTTATGGCCGATACGTGGATGATTCCATTGTCATAATCAAGGGTACAGCGGAAGATATTATTTCATTTTTGAAATATCTGAACGCCTGCCACTCAAAAATTAAATTCAAGCACGAAATAGAGAATAACAATGCAATAAACTTCCTGGATTTTGCTTTCACCAAAACGAATGGGGAAATAAAAACAGGAATATACCGGAAGCCCACACAGACAGATTTGGCTATCCCTTATAACTCAAACCATCAGTAGAGGGAAAGTGGGGGTTCGAAAACACTTCCGGGTTGCGAACGAAAACACTACCGGGTTCCAGTTCATGACGTCGTAGAGGCACTGGCAGCTGGTGTCCGAGCTGTCCATGTGACGTCACTGTTGTGTGTGTGTGTGTGTGTGTGTGTGTGTGTGTGTGTGTGTGTGTGTGTGTGTGTGTGTGTGTGTGTGACTGAAACACTTCCGTGTTCCAGTTCATGATATCACACAGAGGCCCTAGTCGTTGGCGTCCGCATGGCTAAAACCTGTTTCATGACGTCACGGAAGCCGTGGTTTCTGCATGTCCAAAATTTGGTAGCCGAAAACAATGTGTAGCGGATGGGGGTACCCGGAATTCGGTGGTTGCCGAGGGCCTGGACGCACAGAGGCGATGTTAGTACGACGTGTCATCGGGTACCGTTACGCGAAATTTGGGGGGCATCGGGTACCGTTACCCGAAATGTTTAAATCAACGGATGGGGGTACCCGAAAGGTGGGTACGCCCAAACCGGGTTCCAGTTCATGACATCACACAGAGGCCCTGGCAGCTGGTGTCCGAATGTTAAAACACTTCCGGGTTCCACTTCATGACGTCACACAGAGGCCCTAGTCGATGGTCTCCGTGCACCCCAAAATTTGGTAGCCGAAAATAATCTGTAGCGGATGGGTGGGGGTACCCGGAATTCGGTGGTTGACGAGGTCCTGGACGAGCCGTCACGGAGACAATGGTATCGTTACCCGAAATTTTTGATGTTCGAAATTTGGTACACAAAATATTTAAATCAACGGTTGGGGGGGGTACGCCCTAAAACAAGTCCTGCATAACGTCACACAGAGGACCTGCTCTCCGAGCGTTCCATATGTGTCACTGTCCATAGAGGGCGTGGTGTCCAACATTTGACACCCGAAATGTTTAAATCAACGGATGGGGGTACCTCGAAATTTTTGTGTCTGAAATTTAGTACTCGAAATGTTTAAAACAACGGAGGGGGTACCCCGCAATTTTGGGGTGTCCGAAATTATGTTAAAACACTGTCGTCCGACAACGGGTGGGGGCACCCCGAAATTTTGTGGTGTCTGAAATTTAACCTGCATGTCTAGAGGACGTGATGTCTGAAATTTGACACCCGAAATGTACGCCCACATGACGCATGTGTTCGAATGTAGCAATGGGTATATGTTATGTCATTGGTGTCAGTGGCTTGTGGTTCCTATTGGATATTAATTTGTACATAAAAATAAATTATAGCCCTCCCGTTACCCGAAATATTTGGTGTCCGAAATTTGGTACACGTAATATTTAAAACCACTGATGGGGGTACCCGAAATTTGAAAGGTGGGTACACCCTAAAACAAGTCCTGCATGTCTAAAACACTTCCGGGTTCAGGTTCAGCACTGTGCCGACACAGAGGCCGTGGTTTCTGCAAGGCGAGGCGGTGTGGTGGATAATAAGGTCATTGGGTACCGTTAAGCGAAATTTGGGTCATCGGGTACCTCCACACTCCGCTTAGCTCTTTTTATTCGTGCTGGCACTATATTAGACGATTTGTACAAACGTTTTCAACAAGAGGAAATTCAACAATCCACTCAGGACTTCGCCAGTTCACAGGAGGTCAAGTGGTCTTTCATACCTCCGTCAGCACCTCATTTCGGTGGTCTATGGGAGAGCATAGTAAAAGCGTTAAATTTCATTTACGGCGCGTTATCGGCAGTAAGCTTCTCAACTTTGAAGAGCATTACACTGTTTTGACTCAAATGGAGTCATGTCTGAATTCACGTTCCTTGTTCGCCATTTCAAGTGATTCCGGGGATCCCGAGCCCTTGACTCCAGCACATTTCTTAGTTGGTTCTCCACTTACTGCGCTCCCGGAACCCGACTATTCGGATATAAAAATGGGTCGCTTGGGGAGATGGCAGCTTCTGCAGAGATTCACCCACTCTATATGGAAAAGTTGGTCAAGAGATTATCTGCATCAGCTGCAACAACGAAATAAATGCAGAAAACATTCAAAACATTTGTCTCCAGAACAACTCGTCCTCATTTTAGAAGACAATACCCCACCTCTGCAGTGAAAACGTGGTATTGTCACCCAAATCTATATGGGTCAGGATTCATTAGTACGCGTAGCGGATGTCCGCACCACAAACGGCATCCTGCGTAGGCCTATCCACAAACTGTGTCTACTTCCCATGGCATCAGACTAATTGGTTTTCAGTGCTTCATGCCCGGGACATTTCCGGATGAGCACATGCTCTACGTACTACTAAGTACAATGTTAAATGTACTTATTTATACATGTATATTTATGTTTATGCCGAATTAATGCACGCTATTTATATGTGCATTAGTAAACATTTTAAGTGTTCTTTTTTCGTCAGTGTGATGTCAGTTATTGTGTACTGTTTGGTGCAGTGTTTATAATTATCATGAATTTTTGGGTATATTTCTATTGTGCTATTATTATCATGAATTTTTTGGTATACTTCTGTTGGGCTAATATTATAATGAATTTTTTGGGTATATTTCTATTGTATTATTATGTAACCTTGCTTATTATGCACTTATTGTCATGCTATTATTATTGAATTCTTTGGATTTCTATTACTTATTGTGTAATGCTACTTGCTATGTGTTATTCATTGCATGTATCATTGGCATTGAATTTGGGTATATTGTTATTATTATGTGTCATCAGACATTCTAGCATTTATATTTCATTATTATATATTGTTCGATGAGTATTGATCAATATTGTATTTATATTTATGTATATTGTATTGAATATTGTATTTGTATTTATGCTATCTAATGGGCCATCTTTCGATGCGCCAATATTCATTATACTATGTATTATCACACATTTCAGGTTTGTAACTTGTTAATGGATACTTGCATTTTTTCATGTAACTATACTGTAACCTATATTACTGTAACCTATTTCAAAATCGCCCGATTTTGGGCGGGCAGTATGTTAAATCTTTGTATCTGTTTATATACCCGCGTGCATTCGGCCCGCGCAATTACGTCACGCTCAACGTACAGGTCGCTAATCGCGAGCTGCGATGTTAGTTAGTTAAAACTCAGCCTTCATCCGATCAGTACTCTCTTCCATTTGCTAGCCGCGGCGATTTGAAATTTAATAATGTAACTTCTTTATAAAATTTTTCTTTCTTCTATCGGTATTTATCTTGGCAATGTACGCCATACGTAATTGGATGGGCCATGCGCTTCATTATATAATTAATCAATAAATGGCTAGTTAACTCAGATTCATACAGTCCACTTCTTCATTTAAAAAACACATTTCCGATTCCTATACCAGCAGCACTTCGCATGACAAATACTAACTCTAGAAATATTCGAGAGCGTTGAGCATGCAGCAGGCAGGTTTATTGCGGTATCGTAAAGCGGGTTTGATTTAAAATTTAAATAATCGATTAGCACGAATTCACGACTGTGTACGTCATTGTACGCCCTATATATCTCAAATTCTTCCAAGGCGTTCATGTAAGTGCCTTTATTACAAAAATGCATGGGTTTCAATTTGGAAAACAAAGCTTGTATATTTATGATTTTCGTTTATCAAGTGACGTGCATAGTTGGATTTTATGTTTGATGGTGTTGTCTGACCCTTCAGATTGTGCTTTGGTGTGTGTTCAATAAAACGTTTTTGGAAACTCCTTCCCGTCTGACCGATATAAAAGCATTCACAATCGTCGCACGATAATTTATACACCTCCGTTTTCTTTTCTAAAGGGTTATTTTATTACGAAGTATGTTCATAAGATTATTGTTGGTTTTAAATATTACGGTTCTATTGTTATTATTTAACACACTAGTTAAAATATTTGGCATTATGTTGGTGTACGTCGTTGAAATAAAAATAATTTAGTGTCATTTTCTATACGAGGTTTAGATAGCTTGTGCTTTTGTTTCCTGAGGAGGTTGTCAATCAAGGAACTATTGTAGCCATTGGCTTGAGCTATGTATTTTATTGTGTTTAGTTCGTCATTAAAATCCTTGTCGTCAAGAGGTACTGTTAAAAGTCTGTGTATGAAGTAATTAGAGGCTGCCATTTTTTTTTTTTGCGAATAGGGGTGTTGTGAATCGACAGGTATGGTTACATCGGTGGTGGCTGGTTTCCTATAAATATTGAATTTCAGTTTATCAATGTGTTTAGTAACTGTTAAATCCAAAAAGTTTAATTTTTTATTTGTTTCAGTCTCAAGAGTGAACTGAATGTCTTTATTTATATTATTCATAAAGTTTTTAAAATTTTCATTCTGTCGTAAAGTACCTTTATATATTATAAATGTGTCATCAACATAACGTGCATAAAATATGATGTTATTCCTGTCAATGTTGTTATAAAACGTAAATGTGTTTTCATAGGAATTCAAATAAATGTCAGCAAGCAAACCAGACAGCGGCGAGCCCATTGCTAAACCATCACGTTGACTGTAAAATTGGTCATTGAAAGTAAAATAATTTTGTCGTAAAATGACTTCAAGTAGGCCCATTAGCACTTCTATCATTTGGGCGTTTAATTTGTTACTTTCAAACAAGGTATTCCTTAGAATATGCAGCGTTTCTCTAACTGGTATGTTAGTATACAAGTTGCTAATGTCAAAGGAGGCCAATTTATAATTAAGAGGTAACTTAACATTCTTAACCTTATTTATAAAGTCAGTGAGATTTGCAATAATGTGGTTGTTTTTTATATCTATACTGTCCCTAATGACTTTTACAAGTTTTTTGGCTGCACGAATTTTTTGAGCATTGAATTTTGTAGAGGACGATGAGACGAAGAGAATGGTACCTTATTCGAGGTTCGAGGTCTATTTTTAACAGTTCTATGCTTCAAATAACGCATATTATCACTAAATAATCGTACATTTTTTGACCTCAGGTTCGTTGTTCGTGAGTCAATACTAATTTTTGAGCATTGAATCTTGTAGAGGACGATGAGACGAAGAGAATGGTACCTTATTCGAGGTTCTAGGTCTATTTTTTAGCCATTCTATGCTTAAAATAACGCTTATTATCACTAAATAATCGTACGTATTTTTTGACCTCAGGTTCGTTGTCCGTGAGTCAATACTAATTTTTGAGCATTGAACTTGTAGAAGACGATGAGACGAAGAGGATGGTACTTTATTCGAGGTTCGAGGTCTATTTTTTAGTCTTTTTATGCTTAGAATAACGCTTTTAATCACTAAATAATCGTTCACTTTTTTGGTTTTTGCCCTCAGGTTTGTTGTCCTTGAGTCAATACTAATTTTTGTCTATTTCTACGTGTTGATCGTCACCTTCCACTTCCTTAGCCAATCCAACTGCCTCTGTGGCTTTGTGTTCTCAAATTGTAGGAACAGTGATCTTTAATGTTGCATAGCGTCGTCTGCGAAGAGGGAAAACGCTTCTTGGGGATACTCCTACACGTCTTCGTTTACACGATGTACGTACATAGCGGAGCCAAAGATGAAAGCCTGCTGTACGCCGGCGGGGTGGATTGGAATTTAGAACAGGACCCGTCGACGCTCACCCTGACGGTTCGGCCGTTAAAGTAGACAGTAGAATATACCCAGAAGAAGAAGGGATAGGAGAGGAACCAGCTAACAAGGAAGGTATTCGTTCCGGACTTTGTCAAAAGTCTCTTGCTCACGTCCAGCAAACACAGCGCCCGTAGACTCTATCTTGTTGATAGCATCCAAAAAATTACATATTAACGGGAAGAGTGCCTTTTTTTCCAAGTGATTGAATTTGTCCCTGAACTGCTCAACGTTTGTCTGCTGCTCCGAGGAAAAAAAAGTTTTTTGTCATTGTTGTTGATGATGAGGTTATACTGCTGCACGGCTATTCGTACAAGTGTTGAACAAAGAAAATCACTGCCCCAAGATCAACGTTATCATTAGCGTTAGCGTTCTTAGGTTAGCGTTCTTAGCGTTAGCGTTTGTAGCGTTCTTAGAGTCAGCTTTCTAAGCGTTAGCATTAACTTTAGCGTTTGCGTTAGCGTTGGCGTACTTACTGTTTACGTTTTCCGTTTTAGCGTTAGCCGAATCACGCAAATCATTCATCACTAACACTATTACTACTAGATCAACGTTATCGTTAGCATTAGCGTTTTTTAGCGTTCTTAGGGTCATCTTTCTTAGCGTTAGCATTAGCTTTAGCGTTTGCGTTAACGTTAACGTTTTTAGCGTTGGCGTACTTACTGTTTGCGTTTTCCGTTTTAGCGTTAGCCGAATCACGCAAAACATTCAACACTAACACTATTACTACTAGATCAACGTTATCGTTAGCATTAGCGTTTTTTAGCGTTCTTAGGGTCATCTTTCTTAGTGTTAGCATTAGCTTTAGCGTTTGCGTTAACGTTTACGTTCTCAGCGTTGACGTTCTTAGTGTTATAGTTACCGTTTTAGCGTTAGCCGAATCATGCAAACCATCGTCACTAACTGCAGTCACTGCAGATCAAGTGATCTTTGACGTACTTTCCATGGAATTGTTGAACACAAGATTTGAAAATGCTGTTGTCATCGATTTGGAGGACAGTGGAGCTTGCCCGCAAACGCAGGAAAATAAGTTCCATGTTTTTCTGCTGAAGCGTTGGAGTGAGGCCTTCACTGAAGACCGGATGAAGTCAGTCAAGCCTTGCGTTCTCTCGTTGGTTGTGACATCTCACACAACACTTGCGAACGACAAGGTTAGCGTCCAGCTTGTAATCGACTATGTAATTAGCTTAATAATTCTTATTTTATCTTAAATAATTACAAAAAGAAATAGTTATTTTCCAACAAATTACCATAAAAAGAGATGGAAGAGAGAACGTTTATGTTATTTAATACGTCACATTAATTTAGTGCTAGACGCTGATTGGACAAAATCCGTTAAATACTGTACATATACATATGCTTATTCAAGCCGATTCGTATCATAGTGAACACGAAAGGCTAAAGAAATTTGTGTTATGCCCCGTAAAGTTCATAGTATAGTTGCCGTGGGTTTTATTATTACCTACATCTTATACTGACAGAGTTCGGTGCGCTTTTTGTTCGACCCATGCTAGAAAATTGGGTAACGAACCTATGAGAGAACGCCAAAAATGGACTCGATTGTATCGTTTTCTAAGAACAAAATCCAATAATAAAAAGTTTATAGATGTTTAGAAGTGATGTATTTTTGCGAGGGTGGTGTATGTTGTTCGCCTCCGTATGATACACTTTGTAATATATTATGTAACGATAAACGTAAACGTTTAAATCTGGAAAAAATTGGTCGCTATAGAGGTAAAAAACAATTTCTGTGTACATTTACTGGACGCCTGTAATTTGCTGCGAACAGCATGGAACCTCGTGACAGCTAAAACTATTGAAAATTGTTTCACTCATGCTCGATTCATTTTGAATTCAGAGATTAAACAAACCGAATGCGAAGAAATTGCAATTGGACCTACCCTGTCTGAAATGTTTAATCACGTATCATCAGCAATAAATGTTTCACTTTCTCTAAATAAGTAAATGTCTATCGACGAGAACGTAACTACGGCTCTCGTATTAACAGACAGTGATATCGTAGAAATAGAGCAAGCAGAAAACTGTGAAAATGATGAGGGTGCCGACGAACTTGACATTGAAAATGATATGACAGGAGTTCCTACCGCTACGATACACTTTCGTTGCTGAGATGTGTTCATCGATTTTTAGAAGCCAACTCTGAATGTGAAATGTTTGAGCACGTCGATAAACTAGAACAATTTATTGAAAATCAAGTAGTGCAGAATTCTGTACAAAAGAAAATAACGAACTATTTTAAAAAGAATTGAACATTTTCACTACAATAACTTTACATTTTAAGAAAAAATTAATTACTGTGTAATAGTCCAGGAGAATAAACAAAACGATCATATATTAGTACCTATTCAATATTCTTTATTGATTTATTTTACTAATAAATTCAGTGAGTAATATCTTCAGTATTTGACCATTTACGGTACAGTAGGTTCTGTACCTCATTTTGTTTCACTTTTTATCTGTTAACACGAAATTCGGTTAACACGAAATATAGGTTAACAAGAAAAAAAACAGCTGGTCCCCGTCATTTCGTGTTAAACGTGTCCCACTGTATATTTAGAGGGAGAGAGAGAGAGAGAGAAAGCTTCAAGGCTGTAAAAGAGAGAGAAGAGAGAGAGAGAGAGAGAGAGAAAGCGAGCCAGCCTTCAAGGCTGTGAGAGAGAGAGAGAGAGAGAGAGAGAGAGAGAGAGAGAGAGAGAGAGAGAGAGAGAGAGAGAGAGAGTTGAGTATCACTACAACAGGCCGGCTAACAACTTGCTTGCAAACCAGTTTTTAGACCTGGTTGACACACGCGCGCGCGCGCGATCGCACGCACGCATGGTCTATACAAAGGATCAGTGCACTCAAGTTCAATGATATGCACAATATAATTTAAAGTAAATACTTGCAAATAGTTACTTTTCAGCGGTGTACTACATATGGTAGATATAATCAATCATTTATCTAATGATATAAAATCATTATTTCCTATAATTGGATATATATATATATATATATATCTATGTTTTACTATTGATATCATTCATCTGTAACGTTAGGACGTCATTAAAAATCAAATTTCGGTGTCAGGTAACCATTACTCCAAACTTTCCGCGTAACGGTACACGATGGCCCTTACCAAATCTGCTACATGCAGAAACCAACTACCATCCACTCTGTGACGTCATTAATCACCAAATTTCGGTGTCAGGTACCCGATGCCCGCAAATTTTAACCGACCAATTTCGCGTATCGGTACACTACCCTCCCGTCCAGAGCTAAGCGGAGTGTGGGGGTACCCGATGACCCAAATTTCGCTTAACGGTACCCGATGACCTTATTATCCACCACACCGCCTCGCCTTGCAGAAACCACGGCCTCTGTGTCGGCACAGTGCTGAACCTGAACCCGGAAGTGTTTTAGACATGCTGGACTTGTTTTAGGGCGTACCCACCTTTCAAATTTCGGGTACCCCCATCCGTGGTTTTAAATATTTCGTGTACCAAATTTCGGACACCAAATATTTCGGGTAACGGGAGGGCTATAATTTATTTTTATGTACAAATTAATATCCAATAGGAACCACAAGCCACTGACACCAATGACATAACATATACCCATTGCTACATTCGAACACATGCGTCATGTGGGCGTACATTTCGGGTGTCAAATTTCAGACATCACGTCCTCTAGACATGCAGGTTAAATTTCAGACACCACAAAATTTCGGGGTACCCCCACCAGTTGTCGGACGACAGTGTTTTAACATAATTTCGGACATCCCAAAATTGCGGGGTACCCCCTCCGTTGTTTTAAACATTTCGAGTACTAAATTTCAGACACAAAAATTTCGAGGTACCCCCATCCGTTGATTTAAATATTTCGGGTGTCAAATATTGGACACCACGCCCTCTATGGACAGTGACACATATGGAACGCTCGGAGAGCAGGTCCTCTGTGTGACGTTATGCAGGACTTGTTTTAGGGCGTACCCCCCCCCCAACCGTTGATTTAAATATTTTGTGTACCAAATTTCGAACATCAAAAATTTCGGGTAACGGCACCATTGTCTCCGTGACGGCTCGTCCAGGACCTCGTCAACCACCGAATTCCGGGTACCCCCACCCATCCGCTACAGATTGTTTTCGGCTACCAAATTTTGGACATGCACGGAGACCATCGACTAGGGCCTCTGTGTGACGTCATGAACTGGAACCCGGAAGTGTTTTAACATTCGGACACCAGCTGCCAGGGCCTCTGTGTGATGTCATGAACTGGAACCCGGTTAGGGCGTACCCACCTTTCGGGTACCCCCATCGGTTGATTTAAACATTTCGGGTAACGGTACCCGATGGACCATATCACCAAATTTCGGTACCAGATGCCCCCCAAATTTCGCGTAACGGTACCCGATGACACGTCGTACTAACATCGCCTCTGTGCGTCCAGGCCCTCGGCAACCACCGAATTCCGGGTACCCCCATCTGCTACACATTGTTTTCGGCTACCAAATTTTGGACATCCAGAAACCACGGCCTCCGTGACGTCATGAAACAGGTTTTAGCCATGCGGACGCCAGCGACTAGGGCCTCTGTGTGATGTCATGAACTGGAACACGGAAGTGTTTCACACACACACACACACACACACACACACACACACACACACACACACACACACACACACACACACACACACACACACACACACACACACACACACACACACACACACACACACACACACACACACACACACACACACACACACACACACACACACACACACACACACACACACACACACACACAACAGTGACGTCACATGGAGAGCTCGGACACCAGCTGCCAGTACCTCTATGACGTCATGAACTGGAACCCGGTGTGGCAGTCCGAGTTGATCACCAGTCCGAGTTGATCAAATGACGTCACAGGCTTATGACATCAGAGATAAAGAGGCCCTGGTAGCTGGTTTCCGAAGTCTCTGTGTACATGTACGTTGACGAATTGGTACATGTGGAAAAGCATTGCATTGCAAAAAAAAAAAAAAACAGTCGCTCTGAGACGTTTTTAAAGTGTGGTTGACTACGTTCGGCTAAATCGTGTCTTTAAACATCGTCGCTTTGTTATAAATCAACGATATTATTACTTTGTTGTTGTGTTATATTAGTATTTGTGTTTACAGTGTTTTAAGTATCTTACTTAATATTCGATAGTTGTTCGTATTTTGTTTGCATATTCAGATCTCAGTTGGGATAATTAAAATGAGGGTTTTCGAAGGAGGAATAACACCGCTGGATATACAAAGGTTTTTAATTACTGGAGCAATTCCTGAAAAGTGTACAAAATCGTATCAAAGTAGAAACTTTAAGAGACAATGTAAACTTTATGTTATTCGTGACAATAAACTGTTTTATCGTAAATGTGACGGGCTAAGAGGTACAGAAAAATTAATAGAAATTGTTCACGACGATAATAAAATACAAAAATTGATGGGCGTAGCCCACAAAGGTGCTGATACTAGCAAACAAGCGATTGGTATGTCTGCACATCGAGGAATTAATAGCACCGTGGACATACTTTCACAACGGTACTACTTTAAAAATATAAAATTAAAGGTGACAGATTTTGTAAAAAATTGTGAAGTGTGTCAGAAAGTTACACCTCCATGGGTGTCTTGTGTACCCGAAATGAAGCCAATTCCTGTTCCTAAGAGAGTCATGGAACAAATTGGAATAGATGTTATGCAGTTACCAGAAGTGCAGGGAAAAAAATACATAGTGGTGGCAGTAGACTACTTTTCAAAGTGGGCTGAGGCGAAAGCCCTTCAAAATAAGACTGGCATTGAAGTGGCTAAATTTATTTATGAAATTATATGTAGACATGGTTGCCCTAAAATACAAATTAACGATAATGGTCGCGAGTTTGTAAATGAAGTTTCTAAAGAATTGCATAGACTGACGGGGACAAAACAAAGATTAACATCACCCTACCACCCACAGGCTAATGGATTAGTAGAACGTCAAAATAGGACAATAAAAGATAAACTGAAAAGAACTTTAATGGAAAACATTAATAACTGGCCTGATGTTCTCGAGAGTGTATTATTTGCGTACAGAACATCTAGACACAAAACAACAGGATTTTCACCTTTTTTTATGTTATACAACAGAGAACCAGTTTTACCATTAGACCTTGTTGATGAAGATAATTTGACCGATGAAGACGAGGAGTCTCTTCAGGTAGCTGAAAAAACAACGGATGTTCAAGAAGTACAGGAAGATATTGTCGAAGAAAATAAAGAAATAAAAAGAAAATTACAAAAAATATTAGAAGTGAAAAAAGTAATTGATGAAGCAGCATTAAAAAATATCAGAAGAGCTCAGATTAAACAGAAAAAGCAATTTGACGAAAGACATACAATAACAAAGAAAATGGAAATAAAACCTGGGAGTAGAGTTTTGGTAAAAAATGTGACAAAATTCAAAAATAAATTAATGTTTACTGAACTTCCATGGAGTGGACCATTTACAGTTAACAAAGTTTTAAGAAACGAGTATTGTATATTACAAGATGAAAGTGGCAAAGTGAGGAAAAAGAAAGAACATGTGAAAAACTTGAAAATTTTCTACAATCTACATGATGATAAATCTGATGTGGAGGTTTCTGGTGAGTGGTGTGAAGTGATTTTTTTTTATGATCCGGTTGACGTAGAGTGGCAAATGGAAAAGTGTAAAGTGTTGGGTCTGTCCTTTGAAGGACAATGCACGTGTATTAGAATCGGGCATAAATTAGCACTTGCAAAACCACACGGTGTGAAGAAAATTGTGGGTGACGGAAATTGTTGGTTTAGGGCAGTTTCCTACGTAATTACTGGCAGTGAAGGTTATCATATGGACGTTAGAAACATAGTTGTCAATTATATGGACAATGAATTGAACAACAACCGAGCCAATGATTTATTTAAAGGTAGAACGTCACTAAAAAATATGATAAAAGAAGGCACATGGGCAACTGAAAGTGAGATATTTGGAACTGCATCACTTTTGAATACAAACATTTTTGTGTACACAAAGATAAACTCAAAAAATGGAGAGAAGTGGGACTGGCAGTTATTTACAGCAGGTGCTTCAGCAAATTAAAAAAAAAGTGAAATTCCAAGCCAAAAAAATATATACATTACAAATGAAAGTGGTTGTCATTATGAAGTTGTTATTTCAGTTCATGGAATGGGTGTAGTTTAAGCAATACCTACGTGTCTACAGAAACGTAAGTAGGCTACTATACTATTATTTTATCTCTTATTGTATATAAAGTGTAATGAAAACTAAAGACATCTTTTTATAGTGTAAATAATTAATAATTTTGTTTTTATTTTTTAAAATTAATTAATTGATACAGCTTTAAACAATTCGTTAAAACGAATTTTAAAATGATTAATTATTATGGCAACTTCGAAAGTTACATAAATTTAGTTTCATGAAACAGATGAAACTAATTTTGTACTGAGAATCCCCAAAATACTCCACTCTGTGCAAGCCGAAACATAACGTTTATTGCATACTGCAAAAATATTTTTTCTATTAGTCTTGTTTTTCTGATTGCATATAATTTACTTTAAGGAATAATGGTTAACACACAAACTAAGTTATTTTTTCATTCAAGTGAGTTTACGTTAAATTCGAATACTTTTAATCCTATAGTCGTTTAATTCTACAAGACCGAAGGAAGTGACAATAAAAGTAAGCGACGATATGACCATCCAATTTGGAATGCTTCATTCGCCGTGTTTAAAGATGAGCTTCTGGAATTTGGAGCTACCAACCACGAAAACATCAGCTCGCACAGTTCGGCGAAATTGGTAAGAAACCTGTAACATTTACTCTGAAATAATTAAGAGTGTGACGGGGCGGCGAATGGGACCGGACCCCACCCCACAAGGTCGACAGTTGACAAGAAATGTTGTTAATCTCCTAATTTTTAAGCTGTTTTATTAATTTCACAGCTGTATGCGCTAATACAGTAGTACCCCATTTTTAAATAGAGGTCTAAAAACAAATTTATTACACAGAATATGCGTCTACGTTTTAAATATGAAATATAGGAAATTCAAGTAAATCAATACTTATTGATTTACAATAAACAATTCTTATATAAACAATGTTGCAATAGCGCTTATTACTTCCATATTCCTTAAGGAAATGGAAGTACTGTATGGTGATGGCAAAAAAAATCGTGTTCGAGATTATTGCAGATTCTGATTGTACTACACTCAAAACATGAAAAAAAGTCGTTTTTCGAAAAGTGTCTGTGTGTGTGCTGTCTGTCTATCTGTGTGTAGATTTTTTTCTATGGCAAACGATAACTGCCGCAAATTCAAACAGAATCAAATAATTTTGTGCGTACAGCTCTGATTTGTAGAGTACTCACGACCTATTGTTTTTGGTGAAGATCGGTTGAGGGAAAGGGGTAGTTTACCAGCAACGGTTTTTTTATCAAGGATAATTTTTTTTGGCAAACGATAACTGCCGCAAATTCAAACAGAATCAAATAATTTTTTGCGTACAGCTCTGATTTGTAGAGTACTCACGACCTATTGTTTTTGGTGAAGATCGGTTGAGGGAAAGGGGTAGTTTACCAGCAACAGTTTTTTTTATCAAGGATAATTTTTTTTTTGGCAAACGATAACAGCTGCAAATTCAAACAGAATCAAATAATGTTTCGTATACAGTCCTGAAATATGGAGTTCTCAAGACCTGTTGATTTTGGTGAAGATCGGTTAAGAGAAAGTGGTAGTTTACCTGCAACGTTTTAACAAGGGTATTTTCTATGGCAAACGATAACAGCCGCAAATTCAAACAGAATCAAAAATTGTTTGCATACAGCCCTAAATTGCAGAGTTCTCGAGACCCATTGTTTTTGGTGAAGATCGGTTAAGGGAAAGGGGTAGTTTACCTGCAGAATTTTTTTATCAAGGGTATTTTCTATGGCAAACGGTAACAGCCGCAAATTCAAACAGAATCAAATAATTTTTTGTATACAGTCCTGATTTGTAGAGTACTCAAGACTTATTGTTTTTGGTGAAGATCGGTTAAGGGGAAGGGGTAGTTTACCTGCAACGTTTTTTATCAAGGGTAATTTTCTATGACGAACGATAACTGCCCCATATTCAAACAGAATCAAATAATGTTTTGCATACGTCACTGAATTGTAGAGAACTCAAGGCCTTTTGATTTTGGTGAAGATCGGTTAAGGGTAGTTTACCTGCAATCTTTTACGTTTTAACAAGAGTAAAGTACTTGAAAATTCATTTAAACTTTTTCAAACAATGGTAATTGTTAAAAATAAAATAATTTTGTTGTGAGGCAATAAAATTATAATTTTTTCATTTTAATGTAAATCATGTATAAGAGAAAATATATCGTGGGTGGCAGGCAAGCATATCTCACTTATGTACTGTTTACGTTTCCATTTTATTATTATGACTACCGCAATAAAAAGGCAGGGAAGACACACACACACACACACACACACACACACACACACACACACACACACACACACACACACACACACACACACACACACACACACACAAAATTCGCGTTATTTCTGGCCTCATTCATGTTTATTTTCTTACATTTGCACGCTTTTTAAATGGAAAGTGTCGAAACCCATACCAACAACGCGTGCAAGACGAAAAAGTGTTCAGCGTGGATAGCGATTTGCTTCCTGTGGATCGTTGGGCAGTGTAACTGCACGTGTTTACAGAGGAACGATTCATAGACAGACTTTTCGTCTTTAGGGAATGAACCCTCTGCAAGATGCTGAGGGTCCATGAGTGACTTCGGAGCGCTCCTTCTTTTCCGCGTGTTTGTTCTGTGAAACGTACACTGTAGATTCGCAGCTTTACTCTAAGCAACGCTCAATAGGAAATGTTGAAAATTTTTGTCCACGGTGTACCCTCATACACACTAAACCTGCTCTGATGTTTTAATTACGGACGTCATAATATTAAAACTTTGGAAACTTGAGCACTACTTAATGGAGATCAATCATTAACTTATACAAGCCATTAATTTTATGCATATTTTTTATATATATGTGTACAACGTTATCGGCAACAAAGAAGTAGTTTTTGTTAAAATTCCTTCCCGGGATATTTGGCCGTAGTCCAATGTTTTCTACAAAACCAGACGTTTCGGCAATGCCATCGACTTCCATCATCAGTGAAAATCGAGTGCGATAACGTGAGGTGGTATACGTTAGTGACCACAGTACTGTGGTTAAGGCTGAAGCAGTAAGTAGAAAGAAGTAGTTTCTATGGTAATATTTCATTTCGAAAATGATTTTAAATATAAATCTTAGAATATGGAAGTCATGTATGCTTCTCCATACCGATATTTTTTATTGTGTTGTTACTTTAATGGGACTGAATTCAGTATGTTATTACACGTTTTTAACCCATTTTAAAGACTCAAATATTGATTAGTTTTAACTTGCTTTCTTTTGTATGAAGCCGACTCGACCCCCCCCCCTCAGACCAAATTCTAGATTCGCTACTGAGTACATGTCCGTGAGTACAGCGGTGAGTCCCATTACTTCGAAAGTGTTTATGCACGTGAGTTTAAACTCGGCAGTGCCCCATTTTTCTCTATTCCCCGTTACACGTCCCCATATCTCCATGAAACTGTGGAGTAGGCCTAAATTGTCTAAGTTATGCCTTTTGACATGACACAATGAAAACGGAAAAAACAAATAACGGCGCATAAGAACTGGGTGTAGGAAAGAAGCTGGTGTGACCAATCTGGAAGGAAGAACGTCTCAGGATAAACTACATGTGGCACCAACAGACTATAGGCCACACTCGAATCTAAAGACCGTATGCTGAGGAAGCAACATCCAGAATCTGCTAAAACCACCGCAGATGCGCTGTCGTCCAGGTTCGGGCAATCGCTGGCCTTGGCGCGAAAGCCGCCGGTCTCAACGCCGACACCCCACCACAAGCGGCTGGCAACTCAGCTGCCACGATCTAACGTCAGAACGGCGCTAGTCTAATAATCCAGGGGAAACCATAGACCCGCTGCCTCAAACCTTGCGGCTCCCAGCGGTTGAACTACAAAATTAAAGAAAATCGTTACGCCTTTCGCGTCTTGCACCTTACTCCGTCCAGGGAGGACCCGCTAGTTGACCTCTTCTGCCACAAACACGTGTCCCTTAGTATCAGAAGAAACAGTCTCTAATTCGGTTGCATGCTTTCAATTTTTTCATGTTTTTTTTTATTTTTTGCATGTCTTTTTAATTTTTGGCTTTATTCCTTATTTTGTATATTCCAACGTGTTACCTTTAGGGGGTCTCAATACAAGTAAGTATCGCAATAACTTCATTTGTTGATCTGTTATCTGTTACATAGAGGTTCTCGAACTGTAGATGATATAAAAAATGCTTTGCTCTTTGGTATTTGATGTTCATACAAATCGTTTGGCGAAAAATGATTTCGACGGTTACTAAAGAAACGTGATTTGTATTTACGTGGTTTGTAGTCAGTAAACAAGCTTTCAAAAATGAAAACATCTGAACAAGTCGTGGATTATTTATAAACTTTACGGATTTATTGAACTTTCTAGAAAAACCACATCGCTGCATCCAACATATTGTTTAGTTAAAAATAAATTCGGTACGAGGATGATTGAACTCATGACTTATAATAATCCTGTACGGCGAGTCTCGAACTCATGAGTCAGAGACGGGACGCAGTTTGGGACACGTGTTATGTTACAGTCACAAATACATGGGAGTCAGTCGGACTTGGATGTAACTCTTTTGATGCATGTATCTGTTGACTAATCTTACAGCAATCATTACAGATATAGTTTGTTCAGTTTTTGGAGTAAGGATAGGACACAGTTACTGTTTTTGTTCATTACGACCTAAGCTGGAGTACACTATAAACATTTTTCACTTCCGTACTCTTATGACTTCTAATCATAGAATTTCCAGTGATTACGTAGAAGGCTGCATATACAAATATCACGTCGATCTTTGTTGAAGTTTTTGCAGAGATCTATAGCCGTAATTTAATTTTCAGAATTTTTTACCATAATCCATAACTGCTACATTCTTGTGAAAGATATACAGTCATATAGCAAACAGCATTTTTATTTGTTATTTCCACTTATAGTCGACTTAATGAAGCATTTTAGTAGACAATGTTTAGAACTGTTTGTAATAGAACAAACCGACATGAAACCTTTCGTACTATCTTCTACATAGTGTCCAGCACATTGAAAGTTATAAAAAGTTTTTGTTGGTCTCCCCACTAGGTGGTTTCACCCCTCCACATAGGTGGCAACTAGAAAAAATAAATGACACCTGCAGTTAATAGATCTTTAAATTTTAAGAAAAAAAATTATAGCCTATGTGCTATGTGTATAGCCTATTGATGAAAACCAATGGTTTTTGAGTTTTGCGTTTGTGAATTAAACAATAATTTTATTTTTACACCCTAAAATCGTTACCTCGTAAAACCTTCCGTTGTGTAACTTAAGAAATATTAAATTTGTCAAAACATTATACATTAATTTTGATTAAAATTAACTCCCGGGCTGTTTGGCCGTGGTCCAAAGTTTATGAAAAAATAACGCTAACGAGTCAACGCTAACGTGGGATGATATACGTTAGCACTACGGTACTGTGTTAACTCGTTTTTACTGAAGATGGCAGTCAGTGGCACTGCCGAAACGTCTGGTTTTGTCACAAACTTTGAATCAAAAACTTTAATTTCTCTAGAACTAACATATTGTAATATACGAGTGTTTAACATGGTGGCTCAGTTTTTTTTTTCACTTAAAAAGGGGGGGTAATTACTTTGAATAATTAGAAAACCATAGGACTAATAAAAATACTACTCATATGTTAGATTAAACGTTGATAAATGTCCTTTTATAGAAATTCTGTTTTATTGTAATAGCAGTAAAAATAACATGCGTTCTTCATACATTTCTATGAAAATTGGCAATTTTCTTGCTATCATTTTCTGCTTATCAGGTGTCAGTATTCTATTATTTTGAACACATTTAAATTTTGCAATAGATTTAAAAAAAGTAACTTCTCAAAATATTAGACTTTGAATGTTAGCTTAATTTAGTGATGTAATTGAAAAATTTCCTACTTCTTATATAACCAAACAAATACTAAATTTAGCAAAACCAGGTAAACATACTACATAAAACTTATTAAAAACTAAATTCATTTTTTAAGTTTTTGAAGGAAAAATACTTTCTGGGATATGATTGTTTGAAGGTGTTGGTAAACTTACCTGAATCTATAAATACACAGATGACCACTGAAATGATGCAATGAAAAGTCTTATACATTAAGCCACCTATAAAATTATAAAACTTTATGTAAAAATTTAGGCTTTAATTATTTTGTTCATTGATTTTACTTCCATTTAATTATCTTTTTCTTGACTTTTCTTGACATTTGACCATCACAAGAAAAGTGAATTTACAAAGTATGAACTTCGTTCATTTCACCAACCCCTTAATTTGGCCACTTTGATTTCCTTGTGTTTTATAATGTTTTTGACATCACCTTCTTAATCGGTGTCCTGATAAACTTAAGTTTACATTTTTTCAACATCTCATTTCAAATAGCTTCCTACAATAGACACTTCTAGCAATTAAGGATGATTTCAACCCCATTGTGCCTAAAGTAGTAATGCCATTTTTACCACTGTGCTTTTTTGCTTAAGATTAATGTTCAAATATAATTTTTTAAAAATTCAAAAAATGTCACGCATTCATGCATGCATTTAAGTAAGCATCTTGCTTCTATATGTTTGTAATAATTAGATTAATGTCACACGCGCGTGTGCATATGCGTGTTGGCTCACTATAGCTATACTAAGCCTTTTTATATGGCTTTATTATTTTGTTTTAAGGATGAAGACAAAAAAAATATGTATTGACCCACATTCCAGAGGAGGGCGAATGCTAAGTATGGTAGGCTTACGCACTTCGAATTCACCTGGAAAAGGTTAGTGAAACGACTTTTAATACGCTTTTTATACACACCTTAAAGTACTAGTTTACTTTAATATTACACCTTTACATTCGTCCTAATCATAGTTCTTATGCAGTAATCTCAAAATATGTAATATTGGATTAATTTACACATCCTTATAATGTCACAAATTTCTGCTTTTTGAGAAAGCGAAAGCTTTTTCAATTACTCACATAGGCGCTACGGCTAAATTATTATTACAGTGAGCTTCCAGAATTATAATAGTGATCTACTTTTTTTAATTGTGTAATCCGTAATGTCTAATTTTTTATTCTTCTATAAGTAGGAATATTTTAAATATAATTTTTAATAAGCACGTATTGGGCAGGTATTTATTTAAATTTCTGTGCTTAAATAGCACCTAATTTTATAGTGGTGTCCAAAAAATTACGTCTTTGCATGGGACACACTTGAAAAAGTGATTTCGGAATTTTGGAATAAGGGGTAAGGTTGCAATTACTTGTAGACTGAATTTCGTGTAGGATAAAAAGAGAAATACCCTTTTTTTAAATGGGTTCCACAATTTTAGATTGATTTATAAGTTAAATAAGGTATTATTATTTGTAGTTCTGGTACCTGTTTACACTATCAACACATTTTTTTGCTCTAGATTAGACTCATAGTTTTAGTGAGTACTTAAACTATTGTTTATTCACACTTGCAAGAGCCGGACTTGATCACTAAAATAAGGCCTTTTTGTGTACTGTCCTATCTGATGCCTACAGAAAGCAATATTGTAATTACTCAAAATATAAAGCCACACACTGTAAGTGTATAAACAACTTCAGGTGAAGGCAAAAAAGTACTGACTGTAATGTCTGCAATTATAAAAATGTGACACACTTTGCGTAACTGTGTCACCTTGAAGTAACCAAAACATACGGTTTCGGCGCGAAAGTATGGTGCGTCTAGGAACGCGGGAGAATCCTTAAGAGATTTGTTAAGTAATTTCATCTGCCCATTAAACATCACGGCAGTTGTAGTACTACTCAGTAATTGTCACATCAAATTAACATGCAAAACGAATAAAATTTTATCCAAACATAATTTTTTACAAAAACACCAATTCCAATTAACTAATTTGTTAAAGGTTAATACCAGTCTTATGCTTGCAACAGAAATTATCTTAATGATAACTTATGATAACAGAAAAACAAACATGATTAGAATTAATATTTATCGTGTCTTTGCAGTTCCTTGTGTAATGAAAGCTCAAAAAAACCCTCATACAGCAACTAAAAACACAAAAGCAACCAGTTTCTCGTACGCCGATGAAAATGTAAGTGTAATTTTTTTGTTATTTTATTATAACTATAATTTATTGAAACGTCTGCTGTTTGACATTGCATTGTAATTTAATATAAAGTAGACAGTAATGATAGAATTTAGGGTTTGGCTGCTGGCTTGCACTATAGTGACGTGTTCCGATAGTCTTATTTTATCAATTTCCTGAGTTTTAGGTTTGCGCTAGTAGGCCTAATTACAGCGGCTTTTCAACAACTAAACCACATACCTAGTGTTGTGTGTTTATTTTAATTTCTTATTTATTTTCTGGATTCATTAATATGATATTAATATAAAATTAAATTTCACAAATACTGAATAAAAAGCTCATGAAATTAAAAGAAAAACAAATTCCTTAACTGATTCTTAAGCGGTTTATATGGTTGGTGTAAAAACTACATTATTGAGTTTTACTGGTGTTGGTTCAACACTTTAGTGACAGTAAAATTTTGTTGAAAATTGAATATAATATTTACTGCTGTACTAGGTACACAAGATTTTAGTTCAACTGGTAAATGTATTATTTATTTAGTAATCGTAGTAGGTAAATGTGTTACAAATATTTTGTCTTACAACTAATAATGATGACCTTAAAAATAAGCCCATATGGAGAAGGAATTAAACTTTTTACTTTCATGGAAAGTACATTTGATCCATCAGCGTAAGCGCAAGCATATACCCAAGTTAAATTAACATCCAGAGTTAAGTTAATTTAAAAAGTATAAGAAATTTGCAGCTTTCTACAACTTTAATTTGAAAATGGATTCTTTAATAAATGCTCAAAATAGGTTATTATTACTATAAAAATAAATACATATAATTACATAATTAATAATAATTGTAATATGAACTAATTATAATTATATATAATATTATAATTAGAATTAACATTATAATTGTAATATATTATGAATTATATAAGTATATAAATTATTTAATGCTGTCTTTAAAAACTTGAAATAATAATAGGCCTACTCATGAAATTATGTCAGCACTGCATACGTAATATGTAATCCAACCACAAAAGCCCCTTACTTAATGACTAAAAAAAAACAATAATGTAGTAATACTTGGCTATAGGCCTACTTTCTTTAACTTTACAGCAAACAGCAATAACAAGACTAACTTAAACTTGTAATTATTTAAGTTAGAGTGTGATAATTTTAACAGTTTTAACAATTTAACAATCTTTTATATTGAAGCGTCTACCAGAAGAATAGTAATGTAATTTAGCATACATTATAAAAAATGTCATAAATAAAATTGGGTTAGATATCTTATATGTGAAGAGAAACCAGTCTTCATCGAATTATTACATAACTACTAACGTCAAATTGAAAACAGTTTATATTATGAAGAGCTATTTAGTTAATTTTAATGTTACTTTATAATTATATGTATCGAATTTATTTACTAAGATTGACGTTTGTTTGAAATAAGGTATTAACATTTTTTTTAAATTAAAGAAGAAATTTCAATTGTCTTATATTTCGTACATTAGGCCTACGTCTAAATTTTTATTCGTGGTTAGCTAATAAAAAGGTTACAATCGCATATGTTTTTGTTGCTTTTCTTCTAATTACGAATTGATAAACCTGGTTGTAACTTGTGTATTAATTGGTAACAAAATAATTGTTTTCATTTGTTGATTTTCACAAAACTTTTTTTAATTTGTTTTTTATTAAAGATAGACAAATAAATCCTTGCAACTGTAAAATTAGTCATTTAGATATAATCTGTGAGTTGAAACACATAAATCTTTAAAATTCGTATTCTCATGATGTTTTTTGCAGCATGCAAAACGGCAGCCATCCGATCACCACTCAGAAGTTCCACACATCATAGAGCATGATATATCTAAGCATGCAACTCCCAAGAAAGTCAGTTACAACAATGAATTGGCGAGCATTTCAAATCCATCATTATATAATCGCCCATCAGTGATCGTCTACGCAAAACGTTGTCAGGAAAAGAAAACCCACATTTCAAATTTAAGTCCAAAGTGTTTATTTCCTAATAGAATTTCAGATGTAGAAGTCAATAATAACGAAAATAAGACACATGAAACCATAGATGCAGCGTGTAATAATACAGCGCCACAACATACACAAAACCAAAGGAAAAAAAGAAGGTATGATCGATATAATTTTTGTATATTTTGTGAAAAAATTGTTCTTAAATTGCGCAGACATTTAATGAATAATCATAAAAATGAACAAGTTATAGCTGAATATATAGCTTTGTTTGAATCCTGTCCTGAGGAGTTAAAGGACAGGAGAAAAAGAATTATGGCTGATTTAACGCTTAAAGGAAATTATAAGTATAATAAATCACTTTTAAACAATTCACTTTCTGACAAAGTGCCATGTAGTAGCTATTTGCCAGTGAAGAGGCCACCAAAGAATAAAGAATATATGCCTTCCGATTGCATTACTTGTACAGTATGTATGGGGCTAATTGTGAAAAAAACACTTTTACCAGCACGCATCACAATGCAAGAAAAAATATGATGAAAACGCAGCTATTCATTCAAGTAATGAGGGAGAAGACAATGATGTAGAAAACTGCAATAGCAAACAACCTATTATTGAAAGACGAACATGTTATATTAAAGAGTATGGACTTCAGTATTATCCAAACACTAAAGATGCTTGAAAAAGGTATGCAAGTAAACATTCTAAAAATTTTGAGAAAAGATGACTTAGGACAAAAATCGATGACTGATCGTCTGCTACTGTCTGTAGTATCTGATTTTTATTCAAGCCACCTCGCCTTCAAGGACAGGACTGATGTTACTAGAACGCTTAGAGATGGAGCCAGATTACTGGCTAAAATTCAGGATATGGATCCAGACATACAAGAGTTGAAGGACATTTTTGATCCTAATAAAATTGATGTTGTGGTAGATGCATGCCAAACTTTGTGTAATTTAAAAGATAATGGCAATGACTCGACACGTATGAACAAAAATGTAATTGTGGGAATGAATGGAAGACTGTCATGGATACTTGAGGAAGGAAGTAAAAAATTCATAGATGATATTGTTTGTAACCCAAATCTTACAGACGAAAACAAAATCTTAAAAAAGCGAAAGGTAAAAGACTTCCAAAGTTGCCTGAGGAGGCGTTGGAAATATTCTATTTCCACTAACATAGAAGTAATGAGAAGGAGAAGTAAGATATTCAAACCTATAATTATGGCTTCGGATAAAGACATTTTGAAATTTGCAAGTATGCTCAGAAATATGGAAACCGAATATCAACAAAAGGTTGAGAAAGAAGTAACAATGTTGAATTATGAAACGCTGTGCAAAGTTACTATCTGCCACATATTGACATTAAATAGGCGACGACCTTTTGAAGCAACACATTCAGAAATTGAATTTTATATGAGGAAGCAAAGTGATACTAACCACTACTCTCCAGATGTGCTAAAAACGTTAGTCGAAGAAGAAAAAGTATCACTAGGCGAATTAACGTTATATGTTGTGCCGGGGAAAGGAAATGAGGATATGCTACAATACTTCTTACTCGCATAAGGGGGGACAAAGTTACTCACGTCCGCAGCATCCTTAAGCTGTACGTGTCCCCTGGGTGGTGCTAAATGAGTAACAGTGCTGGCAGATCTGACATCCGAAACCAAAATATGAAAAAAAGAGTTACAAACAAAACTGTCCTTATGAGGGCAAAACAGACAGTGACAACTCTGAACATTCTCCAGTGGAATGCAGGAGGCCTTTCTTCTACAAAAATGACAGAACTAAAAAAGATAGTTAACCAAAATAAAGTGGATATTCTTATAATTAACGAAGCCAACATCACGGCAGAAAACACCCAATATTACAACATCCCATACTACACAGCATACACACTCTTCAAGGCAAGACAAATAGCTAGTGGAATACTTGTATCAGTCAGAAATTCACTAAAATCAGAATTCAAGACCATAAAAGGAATGAGTGCTCATGATACCGCAGAAATAGTGAGGTTGGCAACTTGGGAAGGAGCTAAGAAATTTACAATATATCGGTTCATATACAGCCCGCCTGGAAACAAAAACTTGTGCCTGGATATACTTAACATCTCCCCAGCCACTATCATAGTAAGAGACTTTAACGCCGCCTCCCCGAATTGGGGATACAAATATTATAACCAAGCAGGAAGAACTGTTGAAGAATTTATCAACAGCCATAACTTGGAGCTGTTGTACAAAACAGAAGATGAAAAGACATTTCTACATTATACAGGAGACTCCATAAACCCTGACCTTGCTATGGTATCTTCTGATCTCTGCGATAACAGTAAAAAACAAGTAATGGAAGACTTAGGAGGAAACCATCGAGCTCTCCTACTATCTATCTCGCTAAAGTTTCCTAATGGAAAACCAATCACCCGTACCACATGGAACTTCAAGAAGGCCGATTGGAAGAAGTTTCAAGAACAGGTGGAGACTAAATCAAGTTCAATTAAAAGAGAAGAAACACCCCATTTAGTTCTCAGAAATCTGTGCAACTACATCCAACAGAGTGCAAAGAACAATATCCCCAGAGGGAAACAGTACAATTACAAACCCTTTTGGACGAGTGAACTAGCCCAACAAAAACAGATCAGAGACCAAGCTAGAAAGAAAACCGAAAGAACAAAAATACAGGAAGATTTCAAAATGTGGAGAAGAGAAAGTACCAAAACGAAGCAGCAAGTGGCGAAGGCAAAAAGAGATTCTTGGAGCAAATTCTTAAAAACATTGAATTATAGAACAGATGGAGGAAAGGCACATAAATTTGTAAGTAGACTAAATAACAAACATCCAGAAAACCAATCCCAACCATTTAAAATCCAAAACAAGGAGATTACAGATGACAATAAAATAGCAAATTACTTTAACACCCACTTTTGAAATGCCCATAAACTGTCACACAAACTTAAAAAACAAGAAAAACACATCAAAACAAACATCAGGTACAAAACAACAAATAACAACGATGGACTGAGGCAGATTTTCACCCAAGATTTTACAGAAGAGGAGTTGAAAGAGGCGATCAGTAACACCAAGAAGAGAAAACAACCGGGACCAGACAACACATTCTAAGAATTTATTCATAATTTAGGATCAAAAGCCCTTACGACATTACTATTGGTATATAATAAACTTTGGAACTCCAGAGATAGCCTGCCTGATGAATGGAGGAAATCAATAATAGTCCCCATATTAAAACCTGGCAAACCAACAAACATTCTAAGTTCATACAGACCTATAGCATTAACATCTGTACTAGCAAAAATCCAGGAGAGAACGATCTCAGCCAGACTGTGCTGGTATCTAGAAAACCAAAATCTGCTTACAGAAGAACAAGCAGGCTTCCGTCAAAATCGCTCTACAACATACCAACTGATAAAACTCTCTCAAGAGATAAAAGCAGCATTTAATCGAAAGGAAAGCACCCTGGCAGTGTTCGTCGATTTTAGTGGAGCATACGATTCCGTGTGGAGAACTAGACTCATTGAAAAACTAAAAGATATCAATATAGAGGGAAACATGCTGTCTTGGCTTTCAAGATTTCTGGACCAGAGATGGGCCAGAGTCAAATTCGGTGAATCCTTCTCCAAATACAAACAGACAAAAGTAGGTACTAGGTAAAGTAGATACCCCAAGGAGCAGTACTGAGCACCACACTCTTCAATGTTTTCATAAATTACCTCTCAAAAATTTTAAAAGATAAAAATGTCAAAATGGGAATATTCGCTGATGACGTAGTCATTTGGACCTCAGCCAAAAACAATGCCAAGCAGCAGAATATATTAGAACAAAGAATGAACGAAACCTTGGACTCCTTGCACAACTGGGCCTCTGAGAACAACATGAAAATTAACATCTCAAAGACTGCTTACCAATTTTTCACGATGCGCCATAAAAATGACAACTTCAACTTGAAGATCAACAACCTAAACCTTCCCAAAAGCGAATGTACAAAATACTTAGGTGTACACATGGATAACAAACTATCTTGGAGGGACCGTGTGACAAACACAGCAAATAAAGTCAACCAAAAACTGAAACTTATAAAGCGTATTGCTGGAGCTACCTGGGGATGTACGCAGGACACTCTGAATACCACATACAGAACCTATATAAAACCAGTCGTGACATATGGAAGTGGATACTTGTAACAGCCAGCAGCTCTAATCTGAAGACATTGGAAACAACACAAAACAGTGCCCTACGGCTGATTAGCGGAGGTGTGAAGACCACACCTGCCCTTTCTCTTCAGTTGTACACAGGCCACTTACCAATCACTTCAGAAATAAACCAACAAGCTGCCATCTCTCTGGACAAAATAAAAGACTTACCACAGGCAAAATGGGCAAAAAATAGCCAAGACGGGACACATCTGAAGACCCAGACATTACCAGTTAATACTGCCAACAAGTACTTGACACTGCTGGGCATCACAACTGAAATAGAACCTTTTTGCCCAAAAATTAAACCTACAGAATACCAAACAATCAACACCAATCTCTCTCTTCTGTCTGATATGAAAAAGCAAGATGCACCTTCCACAATCTTGCACCAAATGGCACTAGCAACCATTAATGAAAGATATCCCCAGGATGAATACCTTAGAATCTATACAGACGGATCGCTCATAGAAAAACATGGAAAGGCTGGCGCAGGAGTACATTGTAAACTGTTCTCCCACTACATTTCAGTGGGAGAAAATAAAACCAGTTTTGATGGAGAAATAAAGGCAATACATATGGCATTACAACTCTTACTCAGACCACTAACTTTTAAAAAAGCCGTTTTTCTTGTTGACTCCAAGTCTGCAATCCAGTCTATCGCATCAAACAGACAGCCTATAGATGACACTGTAAAAGAAACAGGATGCAATAAACCTTCTCAGTAAACAAGGGAAAACAATAATTCTCCAGTGGATCCCCTCACATGTAGGAATAAGTGGGAATGAAACAGCCGACCTGCTAGCTAAAAAGGGTACAACATTGCAAGGGAGAAAAACACTACACAGCACAAGAACAATTAAAAGACTTGTTAAAAACAAAACACAAGAGATGTTCACCAATGAGGCCAGCCTTGCGTCTAGTGGTAAACGGTGGAAAAACATTGGAAACACTTGGGACAAAAACAAAAATATACCCAGAAACCAAGCAGTAGCGAACTTCAGACTCAATACTGGTCACGACTGCCTTGCTGAACACCTCCATCGTATTAAGATCTACAAATCCCACCACTGCACAATTTGTAAGCAGCTGAATACAGTGATGAACAGAGACCATCTTCTTGTGTGTTCGGGATTGGACCACTCTTATCAAGAGACAGGGAATCTATCAAGACTCTATTCGGATGCCAGAAGACAAATGGAATGATTCAATGTCCTGCCATTAGAAAACAACAACTTCTTACTCGCTCTATGGAAAAGAGCATTGATGTAATTATAGAATGTCGCAAAACCCTGAAAATTACGAAGTGTATATATTTGTTTGCGAGACCGGGTTTAAATACCTCATTTGATGGTTCGAAAGTAATGAGGGAGATGAAATTACTTTGTCCGAACTTAACAAAACGCGAGTATTTAACTGCGACTGGATTTGCGCCATCATGTAGCTACAATGGCGCATGTAAAAAGTCCTGCACTGTCTAAGAAAGTCAGTAAATTTATGTGCCATACACAGTCTGTCCACGATAAAAATTACGTGACTACATTAGCGTTTGTAAATCGTGGCGTCGTGGAGAATTACTTAGCCAAACTAGAAGAGACAACGCTTCTCCCAAAAGAACCTATAGAAAATCCAGTAAACGATCGTCACATACACATACCAGACGAAGAAGAAGAAATTTCCGATGACGACGGATCAAAAGCACATAAAAGATGAAGGCGGTGGACAGAAGAGGAAAAACATAATTATATCAGAATTCTCTGAATATATAAAAAAAGGTATTAACCCGGGCACAAAAAGGGGCAAAACGTTGATTGACAAAAGAAATCCTGTTAGAAGGATGTACCCCTGCCCAGATTAATGCATTTGTTGACAACATAAATAAAAAAAAGTAAAGCTTCCATCCTCATTTTCTTATTTAAAACAGGTATAACATTACATTAGAACATTAACATTAACATTACATTTTACAAAGTAGGCTGTATTTCTATATTGTAATGAAATTGGTTATTATTTCCGTTTAATTTAAAATCATATGACCACTCTTCCTACAAAAAACACATAATACAGTAACATGCAAGATTAATCATTTTTGTACATTAGTAAAGTTTATAATCCTCTTTGAGAAACTACCTACAGCACGGTTTTGTTATATACAAAAATTAGTCTCTTCAACATTTTTTTTCTTTATATTAATAGACTAACATTTAATTATGAAAAACCATAGTAGTGAGAATAATAACGAATATATGTACTTGACCTTACTCTTAATCACTTTCTCACACCTCCGTTAGTGTTCGAAAGTCGGAAGCTGTAGTGCAAAAGTTGAATAAAGGGTATGATTTTAAATGTAGGAAAGAACGAAATCTGCAAATGTCGAATGTCCAAAAGTAGAGGGCGTATATGATTTTTTAAATGAACAATCTGCTTTTCTTATGTATTTATATTTTTGTGTTAGTATTTTTTGTATAGGATTATTCTAATATAACTTGTATGTCATTTGTATTTTCTCGTATTTTCTGTACATAATTTAATATATATAACACATTTTTTCTGCTTTCAGTATACTGCTTAGACTTTTGTTTTAAATGTTAGTTTTATAATCTTTGCATTGTTTGAATTGTTAAATTTTTTACGTGAAAGGTTTTATTAATATAACTTAATTTTAAATTTTTGCTTTGGATTATTGCAAAATGTAATTTACATACGTGATTTATATTTTTTGTTATTATCTGCACTTATCCTTTAATATATATTTAATTATTTGCCCTTTTTATTTTAAGTTTTGATGTAATAGGCTATATAATTAAATTACGTTACTTCTGCAAGCAGTGGCGTAACTAGTAACAGCTGATTGTTGTCTACACGTTGTAAATAAATAGTCAGCTCTTTTCACTATTGCATTAATTTATAATGTTTATAATGTATTTATGTTAATAAATTAGTACTTTAAGTAAAAGTAGTAGTTTCATTTTAATTAATTCTTTTATTAGGAAATAATTATTTTTGGGTTTGTATATATTCATTTTGTGTTTGTATTTTCCCAAATATGTATTTTGTGATTATTTGTATCTTTTTGATTATGTATTTAATATATAAGATTTTTCCAAAATTTGATATTCACTAGTGTACATATCTGGTTTTCAAACTTTATTGTTTTACTCAAAATACTTTTTAATTTAAACATTTACTTTATTTATTAAATTTTTTTAATGTAATACTACTTTAATAAAAAGTATAATATATTATCTTGTTGTTTAATTATTTTCCATATGTTTCACCACTCACAGCACTAAAACCTTTGGAAGTAGCCCTAAAAAGTTAAAAGACCTACATATAAAATACCTTCACCTTCAAATCGTCTAGGTGCGATTACTTAAATTAGTACACGGTATGAGTATACGAGGTGAGTAACCATCGAAATTATTAAAATACAACAGTTATTGAGTTGAATTTTTATTCTACCAAATAAGTAAAATCATACAATTGTGCCTTATTTACTTGAAATGAAATTTCCATTTTATTAACCTTTACATTGAAATGAACCTTTACCTTTATTTTGAACTTACAAACTTTTAAATACTAAAAGCTGATTTTTCTCTACACGCAAGATGTGGTTCTAAATTACTGTACAGAGAATAATAGACATGTAACTGTGTAATTAAAATGAATATTTTGTTTTCGTAGTGTCCATCAATCAATGAATTTTAACGATGAAGGATTTGCGAGGACCGGTCAAAAAGTATAACACAAATTTTAAATTATTTCTGCCGACGTTTCAACAATATTTAATGGCATCATCATCCAAAAATTTAAACACCTAAACACTACATCTACTCAAAATTGGATGCAATAGTGTACAGTGTGTGGAGAAACGTTTATGTTACTACGATAATAAAATATACGTACTATTATTTAAAAATAATAAAATGAATTAAAGTGGAACTCAAACAATATTTAAATTTACTCAAGATGGTATTAAAAGTGTACGTATTAAAAAAGTAAAAGAAACTTCTCTTCTTCTTTACGATTGGCAAATTACTTATCTCTCACAGACGTAGACTGAATTTCCTTTATACGACACAAAAACGGTAGAGCTCCACATTGCTTCATAGCTTTAAAAATTTAGTTATTTCTTTACTCATTGTTCGAAAACGAATCAGCTAATTGAGCAGATTACAGGGAAAAATAAAATTTGGGTAAGATCATTTTCTTACGAAGTAAACAGGTGTTACAAATAGTTTACTCTTATACGCAAAAACGTAAACTCAGGCACGCTACGTAGCGTAAATAAATGTTGTCTAATATCTGACGCATGTGAATGCACCCAAAGCGCTCCTCTTTAAGTGTTTGTTGAATTGTTACAAACAGATTACTCAAGTAGAATGTGTAGTCTATACGACACAACGAATGATAAACAAACAACGCACACTACCTTGGACAGGCACATGTACGCTTCAACGTACATTGCGACAGCGGAAACCAGCTGCCAGCTGAGTTATCTCTGACGTCATAAGCCAGTGACGTCATTTGATCAACTCAGACTGGTGATCAACTCAGACCTTTACACCCGGTAGTGTTTTCGTTCGCAACCCGGAAGTGTTTTCGAACCCCCACTTTCCCTCTACTCCCATCCTTATAGTTACAAACTGGCAGCCTTTCGAATCATGGTTTTCCGCATACATAATTATAAACTGGACAAAAACAGAATAAATAAAAGAAATAGCCACAATAAAACAATAGCCAGAAATAATGGTTATAACCAATACTTAATACACAATTTAATAACAAGGATGAAGAATAAAAACAATAGGCCTACAACTAACAACTGCTCGGAACAGAACAAAAACAAACTTCCTTTCACTGCACTACACAGACGAAAATTCCTTAAAAATAGGAAGCATTTTCAAAAAATTTGGCTTCAATCCAGCCTACAAAATAAAAAGGCACAACTTAAACAAGAAAACACATATTATTCCAAAAGAAGAAGCCAAAGGCGTTAATATGATTACTTGTAAAGCAGGGGAAGAAGTTTGCAATAAGAAGTACATCGGATATACCGACCGCACCTTTCGTGAAAGAATCAATGAACATGCTGCAAAAAATCACCGTAAACCTTCGTCAGTTGTGGCGCAACACCTACAAAGCCACCCACAACACAACATCAATTTCAACACTTCATTAGAAGTATTAAGGTAGGCTATAGCTCAAACAAAGAAGAATCAAAAATATACGAGCAATACCATATTTAGAAATACAAACGAGGAGCCGGTGAAAAAACACTGCTTAACAGGAAAGAGGACTATAGGGATTTGGTTACGTTTAAAATATTATATTACCTCGAACAGTACGCACAAAGCTCGCGCGTCGGTTACTTTTATCGTTAGTCGGCTTCCGTATGACGTGCGGGCAACAAATCCTGGGCAGCCAAGATTATTTAAATCGAATCCATTCGTCCATTCGAATTCGGTTTTCGTGTAATGTTAACATTGTTTTTTAAAATTTGTAAGTGTTGTTTTTTATGTGTTTTTAAGTGTTATGTTTTATGTACCTGTGTCGACGACGCTCACCTGAGTGGAAAAAAATTTTATATATATAAGTTTACTAAATGATTTCGATTGAAGATGGAACACAACTGTTCCGAAATGCATCTCGGATGAAAAACTAAGAAAATCACCGACTGGAATACCTAGAGGTGTACTTGTAAGTATTAAAAATCCTATATAAATTAGTAAAGGTATTCTTTGACTGTTTCATAAAAATGAAATATATTTTTTTGATTACTTTGTGCCAAACCAGATATTTTCTTACCTCTATGAAAGTCAATCACACTCTTGATAGTTATGATAATTAGATGTTAATTTTCAAGAAATTCAGTTTATTTTACAAAGTATGTATTCTTTAATACCATATTAACGGCGCTTAGTATGTGAACACAACGTCCTACATTACTAATTTTACAAAAAAATAAAGCTGATATATTAAAAATAATACTAGGCATAGATAACGGAAACCCATTCCACGTAATAAATAAAAATAGACTTTTTATCAGCTTTACACTTGGACTGTGTTTTCACCATTTATTAAATAGAGATAGATAATTTTAATGAAATTAAAATTACGTTGACAAAATTTGGACAGATATATAATCCGTGCGCGTGCGTGCGTGTGTCTTTTAACTGTATCTGTTTTTCTCCTGTCTGACTATAGTCGAATATGAATAATGTAAACGAACAATTTTTAAAACAAACTGTCAGTGTCAACTTCACATACTTTTAGCGCATACTCTCATACTCTCATACTATTTAATCCTCTTTGATCACTGTCAAATTTAATTAAGTAATTCATTGAATATAGTAATTATTAAAATTATGTATATTAATCGTATTCAATTTTTAACTTAAAAATAACATGAACAACATAATTTAATATGTAAAAAAGTGAAATAACCGAGTTCTAACTATGACTTATTTTTGGAGACAGCAAGAAGAAGATCCAAGATGGGAAAAGATAAGAAACAAGGAATTGTCGTCGTCGTTGTCGCCACTTCACGGTGTAGGCTTATAGTCTGTTCCGTCGTCACTGCAGCGATCTCTTTTCCAGGGCTTACCAACTGATCTGCCAACAAGTTTGTAGTCTACAGAGCGCTTTACTAGCCTCTAGTGATATATTCTGTAAACGTGTTCCTCCACTGCTGTTTTCGTTCTTCTATATTATGACTGATGGAGAATATACCCAGTTCGGCCCATGTTCACTTGGCACTCGATTCTTTAGACGACAACCACTCACGTGCCTTAAACTTATTACAGCCGTTTGTATATGCTGCTTTTCTTTCCGCTAGAATATCTATTGCCCATAATCATCTGATACGTATTTTTCGTTTTATTTTTATCACCATCATGTTCATAATTTATGTCACAACCAAGAAAAGCAAAGTGCGATACCTGCTCTAAAATCTTATCCCCAACAACTATTTTGGAACGGATTGAGAATTTTCCTTTAGAGGCCATAACCTCCGTCTTGCTTTGAGATATTTTAAAATTATGTGCCTCACATACACGGTTCAAGTGGTGTAGCAGAGCATCTTTGCTCTTCCGGAGTATCACCTGGTCATCAGCAGAGTATTTATGCATGCGGTGCCAGGATGTAAGTTTATCTCTGGATTAACTTCAACTTTCTACTGTCTGATCATATCATCCAAGTATATAGTAGGTGAAAGACTGCACTCTTGTCCGACACCTCTATTAACTATCACTGGGTCAGTCTTCCCTCTTTCAGTACGTATCACAATAGCTGTCCCGTCAAATAAGTTGTTGATCACTCTAATTAAATGTAGAGGATAGCCTCTTCTCTCTAAGGTTTTACATAACATATCCATGTTAACTCCATCAAATCCTTTTTCATAATCAATAAATGACATGTGTGTTTTTCGATTGTATTCCCTTTGCTTCTCAATTATTTGTTTCACTGTGGTAATGTTATCAGTTGTTGATATTCCATTCCTGAATCCATTCTCCTCCTCCAATAAAAGAACTTCAACTAACGGTTTTAGTCTTTTATTGATTACCTTCACATACAATTTGTATGCTGTGTTCAAGAGACTTATTCCCCAATATTTTTCAAATAAGCTCCGATTTCCTTTCTTAAAAAGTGAGACCACTTCAGCAATCTTCCACTCTGCTGCTATTGCGCTTTCCTCCAGCACTCATTCAGTAAGTGCAACAGTCGCAACTCGAAAAGAGGGCCCCCATATGTCAAGAGTTCTGCATTTACTCCATCAAGGCCTGTTGCTTTCCTGTTTTTCATCTGCCTTAAGGCCATCTGTACTTCTTCCAATGTTAGATTGTCACCCTGGTAATTTATAAAGTTACTACCATTATACTGATCACTGAGACCACGAACTGTTGCGGTACTCTCCGTGTCTTCAGCAACTGTCCAAAAATTCCTGATAATGCTTCATCCAAGTGTTCTTGTCTATGACGTCCAGACGGGCAGTATCGCTATCTGATTTATTCAGCAACTTCATAAGCTTATAGGCCACCTCCTGCCTACCACTCTCTATGTTTGAAATTAATAAATACCACTAATCTTGATGGGCTCTCGTAACAACCTCCTTAGTATAGTTGCGCTTTTCAATATCCTCTTTGTCTCCTCAGAGTTCTTCCTCAGATTCTCGGCCTAAGCTTTCTGTTTTTCTTTAATTGCTTCCTTTAGTTCTGAATTCCAAATTCTAAGTTCTTTCCGACTTTTTTGTGTTCTTTTGTTACCTATAGCTTCCAGAGCAGCTTGTTTAATACAGTTCTTAATATTCTGCCATTCCTTCTTTAAATATTTTTCCGTTGTTGTTCTACGTAAAAGTTGTTGCGGACGCCGCTGGTACAAAAACCTAATACTCTCGTCATTTAATAAATAAACTTTGAACACCTCGTTGTCGCCCCTTTGTTTAAATTTTGTCTTCTCCACCGAGTTAATAGGATGATATCATCTAAAAGGTGGTCGGAGTTTATCACACCCCTTATGCACTTTCACATCAGATACAAAAACAACAGCTTCTTGTCGATAATGACATAATCAAAATCGATCTATATCCTCTTCCGGACCATGTACTTGTAAATATCTTTCTTCCGGAAAAGCTGTTTGTTACTTTAAATCCATTAAATGAAACAAACTGCCTTAATTCGTAGCCACTGTTGTTAACAGCTCTCTCTCTAAAAGTCTCTATCAAACTTGGTATTCAGAGATTTCCAATTCTGGCATTTAAGTCTCCATTTATGATGATGTAATCATTCGGATTTATGCTACTGACCTGATTTTGCAGCTCCTGATAAAACAGCTGTTTCCTCGCATCTTCCTACTTCGGATGGATATACGCCAACTGTTGTCATATATCCTCCACTAATTTTAAAACGCATTAGCACTATTCGCACATTAGCAAACATAAAATTCTATATCCTATTTTCCCACTTATTGTCTAGTAAAATGGCCACCCCACTTTGCGCTCTTCTTTCCAAAGAAACAAGGGATAATGTAATTTCAAATTAATTTACAGAAGGTAACAAAAATAAGTAGTTAATTTATATTGGCACGTCAAAAGGAAGAGTTGGAAACTGAATCTCTTAACGATTATAGAATTCGCAACCCAAAGACACAAGGCCTATATCAGGCGGTCTAAGGTGAATTTGGATAGATAACGCCATAAATGAGAGGGGCTTGAATAATAACTGTCATTAGCAAAATGTAATGTCATTATTCTACTCAGTGGTGTAGCTAGGATTTTTGGCGCTCGGGGCAAGAAGATCGTCGGCCGCCTCGCCTTCACAATTAAAAGGGAACAAAAGAGCAAAAATGAAGGCCCATCCAGTGAACAAAGTACTTGATAAGTGCAAATGAGTAGACTTGTGTAATATATGCAGTAGAATTATATGAAAGCACGTCCAGAAAACGTCTTAAGAATATTTGTTAAGTCAAAATTAAGAAATTATATATTATAATATTACCGGTATTCAGTTTGTATACATTTATTTGTAACAAATGCAGGCTATAAAAAGTAGTAATATAACAAAGTTATAACATACAAATTTTCTAATAAATATGCAAATTCCTTGTAGGTCTAAAGCGCATCGTCAAAACCATATCCTAAAGCAACATAAAGTTAAACAAAGAACTACATTAAAAGTAAATATAATTAAATCACTACCGACTCGGAACACAATAAAAATAAAAGACATGCACATCCCCCAGATGTCACACTAGCCTCCTTTGACATTAAAAACCTGTACACAAACATCCCCATCTCCAAATCTATCACCATCCTACAAAACAAACTCAAACAGAACAACACACCAGAAGAACTTATCACAGAAATAACAAAAACTCTAAACATAATCACAAAACAAAACTAAAAAAAAAGAATGTGTTCCGAGTCGGTAGTGATTTAATTATATTTAGTTAATCAACGGACACGTCATGGAAAACGAAATCCAAGAAATTACATTAAAAGTAATAAAATAAATCACTTACCATTACAGGTTAATGGTTCCGTCTTCTATTAATAAACACTTAATATTTATTTTTAATACCGGTATTTAATAAATATTCAAAATCAGACGTTCTATAATGTAACTTTCCTGGTCTAAATTTCTGCAAAGTCGGTTATTGACTATAATCTAAAGACGAAGCAATGTCAATTTTCTATTGTATTGTATTTATTGTTCATAGCCTAAAGGAAACATACATAGGATTTGCAATAACATTTTTATTACTCACATTCTTAAAAAAAATTCTGAGTAATAAAATTGTGAGTAATAAAAATTTTATTGCAAATCGTATGTATGGTACCTTTAGGCTATGTACAATACAATAGAAAATTGAAATTATAGGTACCATTAGTAAACAGTAAGTGTGTGTATATTAAATACATCACATTATCATTAGAAGCAATGTCGTTTTCATTTGAAAGTATCGCTAGATTTGATACTCTGTCCTGAGATATTGTTGATCGTAGGTAGATTTAATCAATTAAAGTTTATTAAACGATGTTTCACAAGGAGACACAGACACTGGTAAAGTGGGAAAATTTTTAAAGTTGCTAGTGTTTTGTAAGGTTCTAACCCCATTGAAGAAATGTATTGTAGCAGTCCCTAAGGTGTAAAGTCCATTTGTTTTCCGTTAACTTTTGCCCTTTTTAATAATATATTTAATAAAAGTCTTTCAAGTCACTGAACAATTCTTCACTATTTAGGTCATGTGGATACAGTTTTGCAAGCACTGTGAACCTAATATTGATTTGGGAAAGCTCTTCCTTAAAATGTATATCCCCATCATTTACGTACGCCTCAAATTTACAGAGGAGCCCAAAGCGTTTTTCTAACTCTTTTATCTTAGAGAAACGGCTTGAAATTTCAACTGACAGTTTGACGAAAATTTCTGTTAGAGAACGTCGCATTTCTTGCTGAACGGTTAATGCAGAGTCGTCTGCATACTCCTCTGGCATCGTGCCCTTCTTTCTTATCCTTTTGGTGATACTGACACCCCATTCACTACATACCTGCTCTCCCTTAGAAAAGACATTGTCACACAGCTCATTCCTCCAATTATTCCAAACTTTTAATTTGTCCGTTAGTGTCTCCAAAAGTGTCAATGCTTGAATAAAGCTTATTCCTTTGGTCTGCAAGATTTTCTGGATTTTGTCCATACAAGAAAGAATATCTGACCAGGAAAAGAGAAAGGTCACAAAATTAAAGTTTTCTATCGCATTAATTATTAATGCAGCATCTTCTTTCGTATCGGTTGTTTCAGTCGGTATATCCCTCAGTTTCTTCAGTGCAGCGATCATTTCACCCAGCTGAGTGGATATTGCGTTCACCGCATCTGCTTTTGAGCTCTACTTAGTATCACAATGTCCTTTTATGTAATATTTACGAAGTCTTTAAGAACACTCCATCTATGAGTGGAACAGGAAAATAAGGTGAATAGACGTTTTGCTGTCCCAAAAAATGTCACTGCCTGAACATTTACATGAGCAGTATGAAGTCCAACCAAGTTAAGTGAATGGTTGTCACAGGGAACAAACATAGCCAGTGGATTCAAATCTAATTTTCTCTTCTGAACTCCTGAATAGATACCAGCCATTGTTGCTTGATTGTCATACGACTGATCTCTGCAATCGCTAAGATTCAGTCTATCTCTCTCAAGTTTACTTGTAATTAGCTTCTGTGATCCCCTCCGGTGTTTTTACTTCTAAAGGAAAAAATCTATAAAGACTTCCTTGATATCAACAGAATTGCGTATAATTTTAACAAATCTTATAATCAGACATTTGTTCTACATGTGCAGCATCTGATCTTGTGTCAAATATAATACTAAAGTACTTCGCCTTCTTACATGCAGTAATAATATATTTCCGCACTCTTTGTGCTAACAGGCTTATTATTTCATTTTGAATACGAAATAAACTCAGATTTACGAGAGAATTAATCCAAATAAGTCCTCATGACAGTGTCAAATTTAGCCAAGTATTTTAACAAAGCCAGAAAGTTTCCAGGGTTTGTATCGTTAGTAATTGACTTTCGACGTCCTATCAGTGCCAGATTTTGTTGTGCAAGAGTTCGTACTGTGGCAATGACCCGTTCGAGGATTTCTTTCCATGTCTTAGCTGCTTTACTCATTTGTTCCTGAAGTAGATCATCAGTAAGTCCCCCTCTGTTTAAAGAACGTTCCAATTCCTTCCATTCCAAAAACGCAGACCGATGAGCAGTACTATTTTCATGATCCTGAATACGGAGATTTAACTTTCGCCACGACGAAAACCCATTTTCACTATTGAACTGGCTTCTTTCATAGTTTTTTGTAGAAATAAAGTGCAACAAAAACAAAATAGAGATTTTTAGTTGGAGAAAAACAAATATAAGTGCGATTTACCTTTTCGCCATTTTGCAAGGTTTTATCAAACCAGTACTTGTTTAAGAATCGTCCATCTTCATCTTCAGGAAAATGGCTGTCCTTGTTCTGCAACTGACATGTTCCTCTATTCACCATTATATCTCGGAAGAATTGAGATATCTCGCTTGGCCAAACAACCATATCTTGTAGAGCAGCACCGAGAACATGGTCTACATTGTTGCTACTAATGTTCTGTCCTTCATCGCCTGTAATTTCAAGACTGCACGATGCAACATCATCCATGGTACTAGAACCAACTGAATCTTGTAACTATACTTTGACACTTTCACAGTTTGAAGTATTCACGTCGTTAATTTACTGTATATACGTATCAACAACCTCGTCGGTAACAACATCCTTTTTATGATCGAAAGTTGATTCCTTGTTAATTGTAACATTTTGACACTCATAGTTCGATTTTCCTTGAATAGAAGACTTCATAAACTTTTTGGAACTTGTTGTAGCTCTTAATCTTTCTTCCCTCCTCTTCCGAAACTGGGCGCCACTGAGTTTATTTTGTTTCATATCAGCTTCAAACAAAATTCAAAAAATTTGATTTTCAATAATAGTATTAGTGTAATGACATGCACGTGAAGTATTATAGATATACCCACAAGACGCACAAACCAAAAACAAACAGCGCACTCAAGATACTCATAAACAACTGATAATCAACACGTTCGCTGCATCGAACCGGGAAGAACTGCACATACGTAGCCCACGTAACTTTTTTTTATATGTTTATAAATAATATATTTCACTGTATACGAATAACAATTAAGAATATCTATACAAAGATAATACTGTATGGTTATCAGTTTTCCTTTGCGGCACAACAATTCACTACAAAGTCGCAAAAAATATTGGAGACAGCAAGTGAATACAAAGTGCATGAACACTGATAAAAAACCGTACTGACTAAACGTCTACCCATCACTCGCACGCAAGGTAACAAAACTCATTTAAAACAGAATGCCCTGTCTAAAAACACTGAGATAAGAAACCGCATAGACTAAACATCCGTCGCCAACTAAGCCATAATGAACACAGAGAATGAAATACTGTATTGTACAGAGAGGGACAAACAACCTCTGTTACAGCGTAATTTGTTGTCATAATGAACCGTAATTATGATTCTTGAATACAAATAAACTAATACTGTTTATTACGCTAGGTATGACAACAGCAAGCTGGCTGGTTATGCTTTTTTTATGAAAGGAATAGTCATATCAAAGAAACAAGTTGTCTGTACTTTCATAAACTGAAAACAATTATTTCAAGTCTATGCTCAATTTGCCGCCTTCCTGGCTATGCCACCCGGGGTGGCTGCCTCCCCCCCCCCCAGCAACATCTCTGATTCTACTTTAATTTATTAGTGCTCCGGCAGCTACAGTGGTCACATTGGCGATTCATAAATACAATGGATGTCCTGCACTCGGCCTGTCTACCCAGAATTATCGCTGGGGACACATAATACAACGGTCTAATCCGGCCCACATGGGCTCACTTGCTTCTACAATTCCCTTGTTCCACACTTCTCATGGCACACAGGAATTGTTGCAGTCCTTCGGGTGGGAAGTTTTGGCGCATCCATAGCATAGTCCATATCTCATACAAAGTAACTTTCACTTGTTCCTAACTTGAAGGAATATCTGGATAGAAAGATACGTACGACGACAAAGTTCAAGAGACAATGTGTTTGAAAGTGCAGAAGGGAGACTTCTACGACGTCGGAACAAATAAGCTCAATCCTGGCCTCGTTAAATGTATTAACACCAATAGTTATTATGTAAAAAGTAACCAAAGTTATGTACTAAGATACTTAAGGTAAATTCGAAAATAAATTGCCTTAAAAATATTTTCGGTGATTTGCATATGTACTTTCCAGATGTACTTGGTAACTAACGGTTTCTCTCTGGCGGTGACAGGATGAAAGTTGTACCCAGGCCAGAGATCGCAACAGACCGTAGGTCTAATGCTTGAAAGGAAAAAGAAGCCGTTTATTTGTTTCAGTTCAGAAGCCAGTCCAAATATTGTGGATTTTTATACCGAAAAAGAAACGTTCGTATGTATAATGAAGATAAACTTGACTACTATAAAAACGCAAGTCTGGATGGATACAGAAGTTGTATTTTAAAATGGTTTTGGATTAATAATAAAAAATAGCTTAAAAACAATTTGATTTAACTTGATTCTTCATGTTGTTATGTATAATATAATGGTAAATTAAAAAAAAATTAGAAATTTCTGAGTTACGTTACGGTAACAGAACGAGTTAAAAATGTCAATTCTGAACGCTCATCTACAAATTTGGCCCAAACAAATATTATGTATATATTCCTTAGCTCATAAAAATTAACTCGCGGTTAATTGACATTGACAGACCTCGCGGTGTCAGACATTGACATTACGGCAGTCACAAGGTATCGACTTTAAGGACCAGATTTACTGTTTACCCTAAGCTAAGAGTTCATATAGAAATTTCTCAGACCGTTATAATCCAAACAAAGTACTCCTACACAGGCCTACTGCGAAATCGGAATGGAAGGTAAAAATCTATTGAAGTAGTACTTCGGAGTGTATAGTCCAGTCAGAATATAAATTATAATCATATATTCATTAAAATAATTCGTGAAGTACAATTTCTAATAGACTAATATATTATCTAAGTAAAATAGGGCAAAAATGTGATATAAGAAGATAACAACCTGATAATGAGCGTTACACGCGTCATAGATACTTAAAATACATATTAATTTTTGAAATATTTTAAATTATTACTAGCTTACGGTATTGGTAAATCAGAAATCAGAATCAGAAAATGTAAGTGTCAAACATATCTGTAATTGTAAACATGACGCCAAGCAGGTCGTAAATGGAGTTTTTCCAGCGGTCCACGCAAATTCAGCTCAGTGCGCTAAACTAGGATTTTCGCGAATCCATATTTCATTCAACTTATTATTTGAAATTGCAGAATGTCATCAATCTTCTAGAGCTTTAAGTTTGTATAATATAGTGGAAGGTCAAAGGTTCGCGCGTTCGACACATGTAGAGCCTACATGTTAACATGCTATAATAGGTCTACTATGCATTTTCCTGAATTATGAGATAAAAATCAGTTGATTCAAAATATTAACTGTAGGTGTTTCATGAAGTGAACAACAGCATAAAGTATTAGTGTATCATAATAGACATTTTTGTTGTTGCAAACACGAGTCACACATTAAACATACTTCTGTAAATATCCACTTATTTATAGTGTACTTATTCGTAGCATGTTTATTTAACATATTAAAAATACGTATTTAAAAAAAGTGTATGAGTTTACTGCTATCAATTGTAATGTAATTATTTAATTTTACGTATTTATTAGTCTGTAATAATTCATGCTCTTCCTACTCATAATTAATTATAATGTCTGTATTAGTTGGCCTACTTATTAATAATTAAGTCAAATGTCAAAATTATCATATGTCCTAGTACACTAAACAAGGAAAAGAAAAAATATTGTGATGTGCATTCATAACAATAAACAAACAAACAAACTTATTCAAAAAATATACCAAATATCTTCATAAAAATTAAGGATGAAGATATTTCATGTTTTTGATAAAAAGAAATTATCAAAATATTGCGGAATGTGAAAAAAGAATGTCGCTAGGTAATGTCATGTGAGGCAGGGAGGCAGGGTGAGGTTTGCAGGTAATGTAGGTATACAATATGGGTCTAGTGTTGTTTAGCTAAATATTAGGCAGTATAGAAAAGACAATTAATTAGCCTAACTAGGAGAACGTAAAACGACTGACAATAAAACAGACCAGACAAACATATTGAAGAAGATAGATATAATGGACAGAAGAGTCCGATTGTAGCCACAATATTCATTATGATTAATAAGGATGGACGCAGCATGATGAGATAAATTTAATATGTATGTCCGACGGATGCGAAAGAAATTTTATTGCGGAAAACTATAACAGACAATTTAATTATTGTATAACAAAATGCTGCAATACCAAAAATTATATAACTAATAAGTTCATTGTGGATTTCGTTTTGAAATACAACTATAAGCAATTAATACTTTGTTTGAAAAGAAAAGCGAACAGAATATGTTTACAGAGTGAACAAAATAAAGTAGAACTTGCAAGTATATTTGGCTAAGTAGAATTATGGTATACGGTGTCAAATATTACAGACAGGTATGTCGGAGATAACAAATTTGAAGAACCTGATCAGACTACAACGGTTTTGCTTATGTTAGATAAAGAGGTAACATTTTACAATTACAACATTTCGTCTCATCGTAATATATAAGCTTCTAATCGCAAGTCGGTTTATCAGGTTCCACATGGAAGTCAGTTTGGCTCTTGTCCAAATATTTCCGCACTATTAGACTACTACAGAATGTTTATTCTCAAGCAGTGAGCAAAGGTGTTGCTGTCTGGCATTAATATTCTAAAATTATAGTATTTTTTGGTAGTCCCTTAAGCTGTCCTAGTCTGCAAGACCGTTACGTGTATTACGTTTTATGTTCTTCCTTAACTCAAGTTTTTGTTTCTTATTTCATTATTTATTGTTTATTTAAAATAAATTATAATCACGAAATATTGTTTTATACCGTTACTAGTTTTCTTTCTTCCAACGATGATACCATAATCAGGAATACTTGTGAGAGCAAATATTTATTCAAACAAAAAGAAGAGTTTAGCCTCAGAAATATCTTTGCTTATCAAATTATCGACTCTAATTTATGTAAAATATTCTTTTTTATTAAGTGAAGAAAATTAATAAGATCTGTTCAATTTAGCAGCCAGACATTGAAGAAACGTGGACAGGTCTATGTGAAAATGAAAGTACTTTTTTTCAGACTGTTCACGCTATTTACAATGATAATTCGAGACTGTACGTTCATTAATATAATTGTGAATAATTTTTTCTATGTGCGTGCGTGTGGAAGAGTTGAGACCCGAAGTCCTGAAAAATTCTATATGTGTTACGTCTTACCACCCAGTTTATTAGATTGATAAAGTCATAGATATTTAACTATCTAATTAAATTATTTTATTTTTAATATACACATTAAAATTAACTTACGGTGCTTTTTGATTGAATGTGGAAAATAAAAAGGGTGCCCTTCGTTTAGAGAACTGAACCATGAAATATCCGTGAATTTTAAAAAGAAATACAAGTAAATTTGTTTGAACGGCTCAGGTTTTTTAAAACCGTTATTTACCGGGTTGCGGTGTCACAAAAGTTGATCACCACTATTAATCTTCAATGGAAAACGTACAGTAATTATGAGTACGGACGTAAAAGGAATTCAGAAACGTACCCGAGTCAATTAATAGTTGTTTATATCGATTGGTAGGCCTATTTGGCTGTGTTTGATGGAACCCACTAACTCAGACGACACACGCAATTACCTATATATAATAATTTATGTAAAATATTCCCTTTTATTAAGTGAAGAAAATTAATAAGATCTGTTCAATTTAGCAGCCAGACATTGAAGAAACGTGGACAGATCTATGTGAAAATGAAAGTACTTTTTTTCAGACTGTTCACGCTATTTACAATGATAATTCGAGACTGTACGTTCATTAATATAATTGTGAATAATTTTTTCTATGTGCGTGCGTGTGTGCGCGCGAGAGAGCGATTGGGCCTGTATCTGTAAGAGATGAAGTATGTATGCTTCTGTAAGCTGTACGACTTCATGGACCAGCGATCCAGTGAAAATCGAATCTAGATATGCGATAAACTGCTCAATGGCACGGACACGTGTTCAGATTGCCAAAGTCCCAAAGTAAATCAATCCGCTTAAAGGGAAAATACAGTGCCAATAACAAATTAATCAGCATCAAAAAAGGATTTCATTTATAGTCATGTAATTGAGATTGTATTTAGTATAAAATAAAAGTTTGTTAACTAGTAATCAAATATTTATACTGTCTAAGAAGGAAGCCATTGTCATCAAACAATGTACGTTATTTGGACAAATCGAAATTTAGTTAAGTTTATACCAAGAAGCTAGAAAATTCACCAAATCGCCACAGTCTATAGTTGGAATCCGAAGTATAAAGAAGCCCTCTCTGTAATACTTTTGGTCACGAAATTGGTTTTGGCATCAGATCCTAGACAGGTTATGCACAACGAAGATACCTCAGTGAAAAGTATTTAAATGAAAAACTAGTACGAATGAACCAAGAAAAATTAGTTTGTGAATAAAGTAAAAATATTGTATAACAAATCCGAAGAGTATCACAACTGGGTGAGATTAATCCAAATTATTATTTTTTGAATGTCAGTTTAAACTGTTACTCTCGAAACTACACTCACTAATTATTTGAATTAAACACTATAGCTAACTGCACACTAGAAACTTATATAACCATATCACTGTTATTCGTTTATTGTATTATAATTTATTTATTGTGTGTAGTAGATAAGAAATTTATTTTAATGTGTTAAAAACTGAGTAACATTGTCAGCCATTTATTTTTGTATCGTCAACAAGGGTGCATAGCTACCACGATTGCGAAGAAAACTTCATTACGTCATTGAGTTGAAAATAATTTGAAGTTGTAAGTTAATGTACTAAGAGATTTGTAATTATTTTGTACTTCAAAAAGGCATTATCGTAAAATTAATTCTAGTCAAAAGGACCCATGTACGTTTATTTAAATTATAATTTAAATTCTAAACTTAAAAGATTCTAAACTTAATTCTAATTTAATTAATTCTAAAACTCATGAAATAGACATCATTGTACCAACATTACGCTGAGAAAACTTTTTATTAGCCAAGGTATTTATTTAATATTATTATTAAGTAGTTTTATGGAAAAAAGAAAACATACTTAAGGAAATAAATAAAAAAAATTTATTATTTACTTTAAAAGGGCATTGTGTACTTATTTCGACTGTCAACGAATTGTATACGGAACTACGTTCCGCCTAACCTTGTGAAGATTTCATGCGACACCTAGTACACGCTTTATGTACTAAATTTAAGATAAAATAATAATTGAATTAAAAACCAATTACCAATTCTAATCGATCTTTTAAAATAACATATAGAACAATAAACCGCAATCATAGTTAGAACCTCAACTTATAATTTTATATTTCATAATTGACCCAATAACGTGAGGTCAGTTCTTCTCGTTTTTTTATATAAATATAATTAAATTACAGTTTAAAATAGTCGCAACAACGTGCGGCTATAAAATCAGATAAGTACTTAATATTTTTATTATAATGTTAATGTTTTTCTACAAAAAGATGTATCCGTTAATTTAAGTTTATTTTTGTTAGCAAATTCGCTCAGTCTTAGCCCATTTCCGTTAATAGGTAACTATCCAGAAAGAGGAATAATATTTTCAGTTACTTGGTTACCAACTCTACCATTACGATCACCATCTATAACTACATGTTCCGTGATATTGTACATATTTAATTGCTTCTGCTACTCATCGTAAAATAAATGTGACTTCTTCCTTACCATTGTCTGGAACATACACATCAGTCACACAAAGACTCCCACAAATATTTTTAAATCTAACAATTATAATTCTATCATTAATAATAGCTTACGATTTAATGGGATTTTTTCACTTTTGTCTACCATTATTCCTAATTCAGAACAATCTCTTGTGTTCTGGGAAACTTCACTATACAGCAGCATGTAACGTCCTTTATAAACTATCCCTTTGAGACTTTTCTACGTTTCAGTAACAACTCCAATATATATTTCTTTTCTTTTAGACACTTATATGATCCTATGGCTGTATAAGTAAAATGTATATCATTTATATTGTAACAAGACCAAAATCTGTACTTTTAAAGACAAATAATAAACCATGAAGAGTAGCACAGGTATAGAAACAAGAAGTATTATTACTATCAAGTAAAATTGAAGTCCCAAATAGTAAAGAAGGTGTAGACCAAATTAACACACCAAACCCAATAACTGACATGACTATGACCAACAACTATACTAGTTAGATAATACCCAGATAGATTAGAAGCAGTAAATAAAGAAAATAATAATAAAACAAAGAGTACAGTACAACTTTAGAGTAAATAATATGTAACAAATGTATAGTAACTAGTTCACTAAATGTAATTAAAAATAAGAGGTAAAGTGATTCGAGGTAAAATAAAAAAATACAACAGTGTTAAAGTAAAAAACAGTGAAAATAATCAATAACCATCCCACAGACTATAATAAGGATGAAGATCAAAGACGAATAAATACAGATCCAAAATGGACTGAAAACACACATATAATATTGTTATTTGTTAATCACACAGACAATTGTTTAAAAGTGTGTTGTTATTTAGCATTAGGTGAAGTTTTAGTAATTAAGACATGATTTTTAATTAAGAGTTTTGTTTAGTTTTGAAGGTGTTAATATTACTAGAAAGCAAGGAATAAATAAAAGTTCAAATAATAATTTCCCAAAATGTCATATCAATCAGCCATCCATAATTCTAAAATGTTCTGTTTTGTAAAAGTAAAATCCCCATAAATAGTTATTAAGTTACAAATACAGGTCATGAGGTACCAGATTATTCATAATTTTACCAGAAAAAACAACATTTAAATTATATTAAGTCTGATTATGTAATAATTAAGGAGTAATTTGGGTGTAAAATATAAAAATAATGTATTTTTTATAACCGGTGTCATGTGACACCTAAACCTCACAAAATGGACCAATAAGGATCATAGTAATTTCTGGTCAACTCAGTGAAATAAGAAGAAATTACAAACACTTTATTGTTAGACACGAGAGAGTTCGGTTGAGTTCAGTGCACATACAAAAATGACAAAATTTATATAAGGGAATCTAATCTGAGAAGGAAGAAAATTTACTGACTTAATGAAAAATAATATCCAAAATTAATTAAAAATAAGATTAAAAATGAAGATATAACTAAGCACGGAACAACTAACAAGAAAGAAGAATAAAATAAAACTAAATAATAACCAGTGAATATCTCTACAAGTTCAACTAACCTACAGGTAATATCCAATCTACGATTTATGACTATCAACACTAAGAACGACCCAACAACATTTGCAACAGATAAAAACATTATTGCACAAAGAAAATATAAGTAATAAACAGTGAACACTTAGTGACATTTATTTTATTAATAAAACAGTGGGTACCGGTAACAATTTCACACGATTAACAGCAGACCAAATAGACGCCAAATTGCCTTCGTCAATTCTTCAAGCCCATGATGCTTTGCGCCATTAGACTAAATTAAAGGATTACTAGTAATGTATTTTAAATTTTAATTACCATTATTTCTGTTGTGTTGGATGATAAGTATTACTATATTTGTACTGTAATGTACTCCTTGTTTTTCTTTTAATGTAAATGAACTTTGCATAGCAGTCACAAGAACTTGACATTATAATATTAATTTAAAAAATTAAGAAATCGAACCCTGAGACAAAATCGATCTATACTATTGTTAATATCGAATACATAATTTTCCAAAAACGTGAATAAAATAAATATTGAACTTTATTATTATCAAATACAATTCCATGTGTTTTATTTCTCGAAGGTATTAAATTAATAGGATTCTCACTGAACGAGCGAAGACCAAGAAGACGTCAGCGTGTGGTAATTCCGAAGATAACTACGAAAATAGAAATAACCTCAATCGGTACGTTCGAGATGGTAATCGAAGGTACTTATTAAAGAATTGTTTCTACATTACAACCGTGTTATTCAAACGTCTGAGGCAGATAGCGAATAATTTTATTAGACGAATCATAGAAAATCGATGAAGGAAATCAAAAACCTAAACAAACCAACAAATAAATATAATTAACATACATACGAAGAATAAACACCAACCGCTATACTCATTTACAAAAATCTATAGTAAACCGAATTAACAGTAACGAGATAGTAAATTGGATTACAAATTAACTAATAAAAGACGAAAATCCAGTTTATATAGAATATACATCAAATATTTTATTTAAGCCCAAGGTAAAGACAGTTACAAAACAGGCATAAAGGCAGCCGGTTTGTATGCCGTAGAATTATTGTTTACCAAAACGTGACTGTATACAGGAAAGGGGCTATGGAGTCCGAGACAGCAAAAGGCATTGTAAATAACTGACGCAATCTATCCATAAAGTTCTCCTGCTTCCCAAAACATAATTTCTACCGTTGTAGTCAGTGCTGGAATGTTTCTGTATGGTAGTCATACGTTCCATTCCTTATTTGATACAGCAAGCTGATCATCTAATATATGAACAAACTATAAGTCTGCCATTTACTGTAACGTCTAATATTCCAAATTTCTCTACTTGGTCGACTGGTAACACTGTTTTAAGGCATCTTTTTGCAAGTTTGTAGGAACATTACTTGAGGGTTCTAGAATATTTCAAAAGATAATTAGGAATTCACGTTTTCATAAAAATAAAATTACACTAAAACACAAACATAAGTCTTTAGAATGCAGCTGGGAATGTTTATTGATAACAACGTTTTAATTATTGCCACAGCTTACCAACATGTTAACGTAAAATGGATTATTCTTTTCCAGAGTTCAAGACTGCTACTGTCTATTTCGCCGTCCACTCAACGAAACGAAACTGTGCTCATTCTTTGATCCAGTCCTTTTTTCGATTTAATTATGGATAGTTATATAAAAGTACACATAATGGCAATTTAATTATGTGAAAATTGAAACGAGATTTAAATGCAGTAACAATACAGAGGCATCATCAAAAATACACAGAGCAAATAATAAAGGTTGGCTTTCATCAGTTGATAATTTTAATCGATCCAACATCTAAGCAGAATGTGTCAGAGAGTAACGAGTAACCATCAGTGATCGCACTTTATTTCCTGACAACTGCCTATGCCTAGGGTAGAGTGAGATAAAATGCCAAAATAACAAAACCTCAGATTTTGTTTCATTCTATACCACATTTATTTTCCTTTGAAAAGCAGGATCCATTGTTCGTGTAATATCGTGAAATGTACTCGGCCTATTGTTTATTTCATTAAATTTGGCTGCGAAAACCCACAATTAACATAACAATTTATATTAATTTCAAACCTTGCAGCGTGACAGTTTCATTCGCTGGCTGCTGGCGGAGCGCTGTCCTTGATTAAGTCGGTACGTAACTGAGAGGTCTTGTTTGTAATTTGTGGCCACAATGTTGGCAAACTTAATTACAAAATATGGCAGTTCTACTCATAATACATGATAAAATGTTCCCGCTTTTAATGTTCATGTGATAGCGATAAAAGCACCTCACCAATTTTTGTTACTAAGATAACACATGGTAGACAATTATACACGTACATGTTTGTTTCATTGTTAAATGATGGAACGGTACTAACTATGATGTCTTATGATCGTTACAAAATTTGTTATGACAAGTTACAAATTCTAAAGTTAATAGCTTACTTCTCCATTTTGTGAGTCATAGGTTTCCTGTGTTTTGTTTACCAAACTGTGCTTGAAAGGGCACGTAGCCGATCCAGTGTAGGTTACTGCTGTTCTTTAAACACTGTCAGCTCCTTGAAAGCAGTTTCAAGATAATGCATGAGACAATCTGTTCTCCGCAGTGTCGGTCAGATTCTTCTTTGCTTCTGCACAAACAACTTCTTCAGACAACCCAAAAATACTCTTTTTGCAAACTTTTACTCAGTTAGGAGAAAATGGTAAATATTGGTTTCGCCCAGACGATTAGAGAAAATTATTTGGCTTCCATTAACTATAGAATTATTTAGCTTTCTATGTTGGCGCGCAAGTTTCTATCAATGCTATCATCATCAACGTCAAGCGTTAACTATTGTTGGCTCTTTCTGACTTAATTTCATATATGGTTGCAACATTATGAAGTACGTTCAGGTATCTTCTGTACTTATTGTATATTCGGTTGATACTTTTAGAATTTTTGTATAATGTAAGTTGCTGAGGTCTAGGTGTTTCTCAACCGCCTTCCTCAGCTCGGTACCTGACCGACTTACATCACTTATGTGAGAAGTCGTAAGAGGTTTTCCTGAATTTTTTCATTTTTGTTTTCTAAATTATTTTGATAAAAAAAAATTCTGTACTATACATTTGAGGAAAATAAATGTGTGGAAGAGTTGAGACCCGAAGTCCTGAAAAATTCTATATGTGTTGGGTCTTACCACCCAGTTTATTAGATTGATAAAGTCATAGATATTTAATTATCTAATTAAATTATTTTATTTTTAATATACACATTAAAATTAACTTACGGTGCTTTTTGATTGAGTGTGGAAAATTAAAAGGGTGCCCTTCGTTTAGTGAACTGAACCATGAAATATCCGTGAATTTTAAAAAGAAATACAAGTAAATTTGTTTGAACGGCTCAGGTTTTTTAAAACCGTAATTTACCGGGTTGCAGTGTCACAAAAGTTGATCACCACTATTAATCTTCAATGGAAAACGTACAGTAATTATGAGTACGGACGTAAAAGGAATTCAGAAACGTACCCGAGTCAATTAATAGTTGTTTATATCGATTGGTAGGCCTATTTGGCTGTGTTTGATGGAACCCACCAACTCAGACGACACACGCAATTACCTATATATAATATCTTCATACAGAATTGGGAGTGAGTGTGTTGTCGCCATATGTTATTTGTTAATTTCAGAACTGCCAGTTTTATGTAAAACGAGTAGTGTAGTGTATATTGTTACGATACCAAAAGCAGCCTAATACCAGAGAAAGTATATAAAGAAGAAAGCATGCTGCTAAAGAAGAATTAACAATTTTAAATAAATAGCACTATAATGACTATAACGTATACGAGACAAATGACTATGACCCAACCCAAGTGATTGGCCCAATGACAAATGAAATGAAATATTTTAACACATGAATTAACAAACTAAGCAAAGTAAATATTATTAAATGTACCATTAAACATGGAAATTACAAGCCAAACGGAAAGGTTTTAATATTAGATAAGTAACTATAGAATGATAAAGAAATAAACAAACAATAAAACACACAGACCATGATATAAAGAATGATAATAACAAAAGTGAAATATCATAAATAGTATACTAATAATCAAAATAAAATGAACCAAGCGTGCATGACAGGAGTAGGGAGTGAATTACCAGTTAACATTAAGTGATAAACATTCTATAATAAGAGTGATCACACCAATGTGAATAATGTAGAGAACCAAAATATAAAGGAATAAACACTATTAACACTAAGTACGGTGAAACAATACAAAATGCAAGTGTAAACCAAAATATAAAACGACCAATATAAGAACTCATATCAAAGTGAGAGTGAACAATTAAATGTAAAACACAAAATATAAGTAAAGACACCAAAATCAGTGATCAACACTAGAGTTTAATGGGTGAAAAGCACCAAAAATAATAGTAACCAAAATATTGTTATTATAGTAAGAATTGATAGTAGCTTAATAGTATATTTGTATTCGGGATAAAAATCCACTAATGTTATTAAAGAAGTTATTGTTAAGAAAGGATAGTTAAAAGGCTAGAACAAACTTTAAACCAGTAATATGGTAGAGAGGAAAGGCAGACAGAAAAAAAAGGAAATGAATGTTTAAATATTAAGATTATATAGTAAATGTTTATAAGTATTGTTAGCATAAAGAAAATAAGAAAATATTGTTGATAGCATAAAGAAAAGCATAGGAGATGATAATGTTAAACTTATGGAACTGTGCAAAAGTTATAATTGTTAAAATATGTATTAAGAGTAAATTGTATTATGTTGAGTGGTGATGAAGCCTATGTTAAAGTTATAAATGTAAAGATAAAAGGCATTAATAGGTGGAAAAGCTGTAATAAGTAATATAAATCAGGAATCAGTGTAAACTAGCTATAACTAAGCAATAAGAACTTAGTAATAAGAGTAAAATTAAAATAAAAACAATGTAAAAAGAGTAGGTCAGAGTAGGCCTAAAACAATGTGAACAAAAATTGTAAAATATGCACAAATAACAGTAAACAGTGAGGGAACAAAATAAGTAAACATAAAATAACAAACCAAGGAACAATACAAATACAAAATAATTGCAAAAAACCACATAATAACCAAATTAAGTAAAAAGAATAGTAATAGCGAAATGTTAGAACAGGCCAGAAATAACAGGAAACAATCATGTTTGATGTCTAAGTAAACTACATCATAAAAGCTATTCAATGATAATAATAAAAATCATATTGGTAATAAGACAAGGAAAATATCTTAATTAGAAAATATTTATTCATTTGAGCAAAAACCCAAGCTTTATAACAATGAGTACAAAATGCTTTTAACCAATAGAGTAGGAGTCTGGTTACCATAATAATGAAATTTTATTAGTATAAAACCGTTATAAACGAATTAAGAGTCTATTTTTAGCATCAGAAGAGAGCAGTTGACAAAATTGTCGATCCATAAAATTTAGAAAAATAAACCAAACAGATGAATTATAACCAATTCCATAACGAATGGAAATGAAAAGACAAAATTAACAGAATCTTTTAGCAAGATAAAGCCAAATTAATTGAGAATTATAAGAAATAAAACCAATATAAGAGAAGGACGACTTGAACACCAGAACTTCTGAAAATAATCCATCAAACATCGATGACCTTGTAATGTATAATATTAAATTACTTTACTACACCCACGAGATTGACCATAACACTTAAAAAATTAATACACAATACCCAAAACGTGGTTCAAACACTATAAACACTGAATAACTATTAAAATATTCAATAATCATTATTAAAAGATTATTCAAATTCATGAACACTTTGGGAAACAAGAAAATATTTATACACGATCTATAACTTAACCTATGTTTGTAAAGTGTACTCACTATTGTTTTAAATTATAAGAAAACTGTTGTAAAGAAAGATCATAATATTTAATTAACTTGATGTCAAGGATTGTACTTTCAAAAATCATTTTGTTATCTTTTAGCCGTAATCAAAAGAACTTTTTGACTAAATAAAGCAGTGAAAACATTAATAGACGCTCAGTCGAACGACCCAAGTCAGCATAGCAAACCGCTGAGTTGTTATTTATTTATAGCCGGAGCAAAAAAGTAATATATTCTTATAATTTCATGTTTTAGTAATTATTAAAAGCAAAACCGACCATTAATAAACCAATACTTACTTTAATACCTGTTCATTATTTCAATTATTAATCTTTATGTGTTTACTTCATTAATATAGCACCGTAAACATTTTCTACAAGAATTACAGGTTGGTAAGACTATCGCGGGAAGGCAGATTTTGAATTTCTCTGACAACAAGCGGCGAGAGATACGGTTACGTTAAGTGAAGGAATTATAAAATTTTTTAATTGTTTTAAACAAACAATTTGGCGCCTAGAAACGGGAAAATCACAATTAAGTGGAACAGGTAAACAGGTTTTGGCGAGGTCAAATATACGACGCAAGCAGATCGTTACGAAATTACGACGTAACTTGGAAATTTAACGAAACATAACACTTTTATTGTTATAAATTGACTACAACTACGTGTGGCTTAATACACATACAGACCTTGTCGTTACAATATTGCTGACAGGAGGAATGATATATAATGTCATGTCATGACATGTCATAAATTTTTTTTTTTTTTATTTAAAAAATGTCATTTATTTTCTTAGCAAAACTCCGTTAATTGCATCAGAATTAGTGAAAACAAACGACAATACAACAAAGCAGCGCAAGTGCCTTGTAATTAGGTTGTCTAAAAACGGAGGTGCAAACGTTTGGAAATTGCGTACATTTGTAATTAATAATTGCTGTTCTGTATGTTCGGGAATTTAATGTTATTGTTGTTGTTACTGAGTTTAATTAAATTGCAAGAGCTGAATCAGCACGAATCACCAATCGTTTGAACAAATTACTAATTATATCTTGTCTCTATAAACATCACTGTTGTCGTACTTCAGTCATTTATGGCATGAACTCCCCCCCCCCTAGACAATGAATTTTCATGAGAACTAAGAATGATCGCCTTTAGTATATTCTTGTGGAAAGGTCAGACTTCTTGGGAAAAATTTCTGAAGTGTGGTCATATTAGTTTAGACTGTAACTATCAATATTTCAATGTAAATTTACAATAAATTAAATTAAATTGAAACCAAATTATTTTATAACAACTTTAAATAGGTGTGAACAAGTTTTATTATTATTTCATTGCTTGTAAATGCTTGTAAATATAAATGTCATTATTATTTCCACTGATATCGAGAGGCAATGTTATCGTGATTTAAAAATAAAGTATTAATTTCTATGAGCACAAACTTTTTTAATAGTAGTGAATGACTACACAATATGTAAAAAACGTAAGATCTTTTTAAGAATAGGCAACGCCGTATATTAGCCGCACGGGAACCACTATAATTAGGCCTATCAATGCAGTGCCTGTGGCTATTAGTGCAAAACTGCATGAGGTGATCATCATAGGCTCATCTCACACAGGCCGGCTTACTTGGCCAAGCGAAGCTACTGTAATCATACCGCTGACAGCGATGGCACGTGGAGACTTAGCTGGTATGTCGGGTATACGCTCATGGAGCGCCCGTACGATCGTTTCAGTCCTTGAGAGGTCTGGGATGATCCGCCCTTCTTCACGAGAAACCTGATCAGTGGAATAGGCTTCGAGAGCCTACAATGATGTATAGCCAGGTGGCAGTCACCACTTTGAATCCCTCGATTTTTAGTTAGCCCAGGACGGCTTGCGGATGAGTTTGAATATCAAAGCACCGAAAACAAATGATATGGGTTTGACTCAACTCAGTGATTACGTGTGAAACTGGAACATATCGTGTTTCAGGCACTGGACAGACTGAAGTGTTCAGTCATACTGTAGCAGGCTTTTATTTGCCAGGAGTTTCACCGGAGCGTTTGCTGCCAGCGCGTTATCCTTTCAAAGTCAGCGAGAAAAGCTGATCACACCCGTTAAGTTCGTGATGACAGTCAGCGAGATACGACCTTCTGAGGCGCAAACTCCGCGAAGGCATAGGATTCGACGACCTCGTTGCTGAGGGAAGAGAGGAATTGGAGTAAAATTATACTCTCTTTCTACCGGGCACAACCGGTGGTAGCCTAGATCTCCATGTATATGGAGGTAAGCAGATGTGGAGGTACTGTAGCGTTCCACCGGAACGTTCGGAATTCGAGGCCTTGTGACCATGAGGACGTCCGTTTATGATGAAGGATTCCTCCACCTAAGATACGGGTTTCCCATTTGTCAAGGTCTACCATTGGGGGGGGGGGGAAAGAACAATATATGCTACCCCTGCTCTTTGCTAGCGGGTGTCCACACTGTGACACTGCTATAGTTGCAACCACGTCTCTGTCCGCGTGGCCTGTACTCGGATACTCCGAATTACGCTAACCGTTTACATCTGACTTACCGGCACTGTGTGACAAGTTCCAGTCTGCTTCTCGAAAGGCAAGAAATTAACTTTGTATCCATGACTATGTCGCCATGATGGTCGGTGTTCCTTCTGACGGTGTGGTGATGCTTCTTCGTATCTTTTCTCCAGACGTCGTTGTTGATTGCCTTTCTATTGCTTTAGAGGTCGAGGCGGGTCCTCTTCAGAGTAGGAAATCTTCTGTGATGTGTAGTCTGTCAGTGCACAATGCAGAAAAATGATGGATAAGCAGTGTTGAGAGATTTTAGGTCTCTCCGCCACCGCATCGTGAGACCTAGATCTTTTCAGAACATTCTGCAGAATTTTTGACCTTTTTCTAATACTTCGGAATTTTCAAGAACATTTCTTCTCGAATTTTCCATAACCGTTTACATCTCTCTAGAACCTTCTATAACTTACGTTTTATAGAACACTCCCGGAGTCTTTCAGAACTTCGTTTCTTAACTTTAGAAACCCTAAACGCTCCAGAAGCGGGTTATATATAATATACCAATACAGTTAATATCTCAAACTAGGATCTTTGTGGACCATCCTAATATTGTTTATTTTATATCAAATTGTAGTTAGAACAGTTTTAAGTGGCTAGTGAGTCAGGTTTTTAAGATCTGTACTTGGACTATCTCGGAGACACAGGGAACGTGCAGAAGGATGTCATAAGAAATGATGACATGAGGACATCGGGAGACGGATAAAAGGGTGGGTCAGATCAATGAATGTGTAACTGACTGTAAAGTCAAAGGCCTGAAGAAGAATAGTTTTATAAGAATATGAATTACTTACAGGTTGGAGCTTAAAGGTTAGAGGTTAGGAGCTGGGAAATGAAAAACATTAAATTTCCCCCTATCCAAGCCTACACAATCCCGTAAACCTGGCAGACGCTGAAAATTGTTATTCACTGAATATTACATATTGGTATCCCTGGTACCAATGTGTAATATTCAGTGAATATCTTCCTCTCTTCTGAGAAGCTTTGTAAGTAAATAATAAAAACCTGTGTTTTTATTTTTAATTAGATCATTATTTATTTGAATCTCATGAAACTCAGGGTTAACATACAAGTATCATTAAAGTCTGGTACAGGTTACACATAGAACAGACAATATAATTAATACATGAGACTTAGTAATATGGTGTTGTAAATGTCTGTTGAATGTTTGTGGGTTCTTTTAAACAACTAGAAACTACAACAAAAAACTCTTAAGATTAACGGCTATTTTATAATAGTGTACTAAAATAATTCACAAGTATTATATATTTTTTTTATTGTTTTTTCAGTTATTGTTTTTGTGGTAATTCATATTTTTACTGTCGCAATGTTAGCTCGAATATTTCAGTTATTGTTTTGGAGTGATCTCACCAAACTTGCAGTTTTCCCAACGGATTTATTGGTTGATTCTTCACTCCTGGACACCTGGTTTTTTGGTCTCTCTCTGTCAAAACATCATTCCTCTAGGTCTTGGGTTGGTTTTCCTGGTCATCTCAGGTTTTATTGATCTTCAATTTCCATCAAACTCAGCAGTAATTTTTTGAACGTTCTGGCTTGCAGTTCACAATTTTTTCAACAATCAATCTTCTTCCACTCAAAACATTAATTTATTTAGTTAAAGGCCTTGGCTATATTTTATCGGTCACAGGTTCGGTGTACCATTTCTAATTAATAATATTCAGCTGAACTTTATCTTTTCTTCCTTACACTATTTTATTATAAGTTTTTAATGTACAATTTTATCCTTTTCAAATAGTTAATTTGTTTTGTTTCACTATATGTGTTATATACCTGTTTCATATAGATTATATATTTCTTCAATGCTCATTATAATTATGTTCAATCACTTTCATTATACACAATTTTTCCTTTTTACCGTATTTCACTGTTATTCTCACTTTCTAGCACTGTGTCATACCATACCACTTTTATAATTATAGTTTGATCGTATTATATTTGTAAAACTTAAATAATTCACCTTATTTATTTATTTTTCTTGATAAATAAAATAACGGTCTGAGGTGCGCAGACCTCCCCATAGTTAAATTAGATTTTTTTACATTTTCCTAGTAATGAAGTTTTTAATAATAATATAAATTGTCTTATTAGAATGAATTAGTTTAACACAAATAAAAACATATGAAAATGTACTCAACAGAGCGATTAATTACATCTTTACATCTTATTTATTTACATCTTTTGTCCTGGGATCTTTAACTTCTTGGTATTTTGGTCATTGTCAGCCATAGTTTTTACAGTCAGTAAATTATCTTTTAGTAAGTATGTTATTAGTTTTATGTTTGGTGAAACGACACGTTACAATATAACACTACCTATTTATAAATTAGGTGATGTTGATCTTACAGACCATTAATAACATATGAAACAAAGTATTCACATTGATTAATAAACTGTAAACATCTCTTTCATTAACTTCAGACTGTCATATAGGAGTTTATAATATTAAAGCAGCATGGTATTGAACGCATCTTACAAAATGAAACATAATTTTTATTTTCTACTTCAGTTGGCTTAGTCACAAGTAGTTAAGTTATTAATTTTTATTCATAATCTATACTTTTAAATGGGTAAATTACTAGGGTTTATATAGGGGAAACCATCACGTTACAGCATATATTGTAACAGTACCAAAAATATGGTAGTTACATAATATAAACGAATGTAACGTCAAGTATGAGAAAAACATGGAAATATATCTAGATAAATAAACCTAAGTGTATATAAGTGTGTATCTACAAATATATTAATAAGAAATCCAACAATGAAGAAGAGAATACTAATATATCAACATTAAATACAAAATGAAGAAAGAAAATGCCACAAGCCCAAAACAAAATATCAGCAACTAGACCCAATAGGATCCAACAGTGAGGGGAATCAACGAAACAAGGACCAACAAGCTCCAACAACAATGGAGATAAATAAAAATAGCAACTACAATGAAAATATAGAATAAAGAAGAAAGAAGAAGGACCAGGAAGAGCACCAAGAAGAAGAAAGAAGAAGGACAGAAGATACAAGGACCTAACATAAACCACATGTACTAAAAACAATGTAAGTGACAAAAGAAATGATTATAAGTGTGACAAGAAAACCAGCGTGAAACATTTAAGGAACCACAAACAATTACAGTGTGTACTTAATACAAATGTGAAACCTGTGAATAACTAACTAATTTCAACTGAATAAACCACACAAACAATTACAGTGATGAAGTTTACAGTGTGAAAAAGTATGTTAATTTCATGATGAAACAACAAAAATTTAAAATAGTCAAATAAATACAGACAATGAGTGTGACTGATTTAATAAAGTTGTAATCAATACACATGATCATAAGACCACCAGTTTAGAACAAGATAGAACAATTATGTTATTGCTCATAGAGAACTGACAACAAATAAAAGACATTTGTTAAGTATCAAACAATGACAGGAATTAAGGTCCACCATTGACCAGAAAAATATTGTAAATAATACAAGAAAGATTTGTGTTAGTGTTTAAGAAGGAATTGTATAAACATGTGTAACAAATTAGTTAAAGTATTATGTTAATATACCGTAGTGAAGTCAGTTAGTAGTAGAAAAATACTGCACTAAAACAGATGATACATTGTTACACAACCCACAAGGAAGAGACCTATTACAACAGAAAATGATACATATTAGTATAAATATCTGATCATCAAATATGTTATCAAACGAGAATTTATTATAAGTAGTAATAATAAATATTGAGAGACAATGTAATATATTGCAAAACAATGTAAATAGAACAAGTCAAACATAATGGCACAGAGAATAGCAGAAATGAGAAAACTATGCCAATTTAGTTAAGCAAAGTACAGTATCAAAACCAATATCAATGTTTATAAGAGTATTACCAGTAGTGAGATAAAGATCTGATAATACATTGAGAACAGATTCTAGACATGATAAGAAAAATATTATAACTAAATTATTGTAAACTAACTAACCATGTACATATGACCAGAAGTAAGCTGAACCATTGTATAGCTAATTAGTTAAGAAAAATACTGTATCAAATATTGAGAACAGCTTGTTACAATTGTTACCAGTAGTAAGAGGAAATCCCAATGCTACTTTGAGAACAGATAATGACCATAAAAACAGTCATATTATATACAAACACTTAAAAACCAAATGACCATTATGAATAAAACCAAATGTAAACAAACAATGACCAACAAGTTATTTATGAAAAATATAGCATATAAACTTGTATAAAAGTAATTGGAAACTTTACCAAAAGTTAGAATAATATCTAATGCTACTTTGAGAATCCAAACCAAATAGAAAAATAACAATTTAGTTGTTATATTAGAAAAAATAAATTACTACTATGATATGACACAACATGAACAGAGCCATTACTGAAAGATTGAAAGGTTCTGAACTAATTAAAAGATAACCATTATATATAATAAATTAGGTACTATGTATGTACACTAATTACAATCATTAGATGATATGATTTATATAGAAGAGACCAAAAATAAGGTGAAAAAATTGTATAAGATAGATAGGAGAGGACTGAAACTATGTAAATATTAAATTAACCACAGTCATATATAAATATTATAGTGTAAAATTGTGTAAATAAACATTACTAGTATTATTAGATAGTAATATGATCATTTTAAATAAGAAAAATTAGTTCTAAGCATGTTTATGAAAAATCTAACATGGACGCTTAATGACGCCATAACGAGATTTGTGTAGGGAACGATTATTCCCAAATTGTATATCAAACCGACTGAGATATAGACTCAAAGTGTTTAGATAAGAAGTGTTTTATTATAATTAAGTAAAATCTGGTGTAACGAACTTATAAAAATAAGATACACCAGAAATAACAAATAAAATCGTTATTGTGATAGTAGTAGTGAACGGAAAATAAGCGTTTTTGGACTTATTTTAACAAGCAAAACGCCCTGAATTCACTGATATCAACCAATTAACGGTAGGACGTAAAATAAGAAAGTTATGGTAATTTTAAACTTTCCAGTTAAATTTTTGTACCAGTGATGACGTAAAAAAGCCTCCACCCCAAACTCGATTTTGTCAAAAAATTAAATATTTTAATAAAACGAAGGCTTTTGGGTCAGAGAGTAAAACGCATCCAGCCAATAGAATGAATGACTTTCGCCAGACAACCGAGAGACGCTTCAGAGGAGCAGAACAGTCTACGATCAACCATCAAACGTATAGGCCACGCCGCTCGAGACAAAAGAAGGAGTTTATATTTTAAAACTGTGCGCGCCATTTACGTCAGTACACAACATACAGTTAACCTTAACACAACATTTATACATACGAGTGAAAAAGTGCGGAATTGTTTTGATTAAACAAGTAGGTCAGTGAATAATGTCGACCATACTTGCGAGTGAAGTGTTAAATAGGAAACAGGGAGTACAATTTTATTTAAACAATATTTGAACGAAAATAATAATTTTTGTGAATAGCTAACTTTCGATACTACGCAAGTCAGATAATGCTGAGTATCGAAAAACAGTAATTAAATTATCAGAATTGAGGAAAGATTTAAATCGCCATTATTAAAATATTATAAAAATATTTTAATTAATTATAATAATTTGAAATATAATGTTTGGAAATAATTGTTAATGAATACGAGAATATTTAGTCACTCATTTGACTAAACGTATTTTTCTTGAACTTTTTCTATGTTTTGAAATATACTTTATTAATTTTCATACAATCTGAATAAATATAATTCTGATAATAATATATTAAAGGATTATGAATAATATGTTTACATGTATAGTCTAAGAAATAATAGCTATTAAGAAATACTTATCCTTTGTAAGATACACCGGTTAATTCTAACCTCAGAAATCGTTACGGTAACTCGATAATTTCAACATTACCGATCTGTTCTCAAGTAACATCCAAATCAGATAGAACTACTAACAAGAGTTTTTTGAGAAAATTTTCTCTTGTGAATAAATAATTTTTAAAACAAATTATTAAACGAAAGTAATACATTTTTAAATACTGTACAAGTCATACAGCTTGATAATTGCAAACTAGTATTAGAGATGCGTGCGCATGCCCGCGTACGATAGTTTCATAAATACCAGACATATGGTACTAATTTTTGATTTTTTTATATTTGTTCGATTATTATTCACTATTGTTAATTCTATATTGTTATTTGTATTACATCTTGTGACTGGTATCATGTTACCTCAAAGAACCTAACGAAATATGGTAATTCACTGAATCAAAGTAACATAACCTATGCAGTTAAATTATTGTACTAATAACAGGTCTACCAGCCTTGAGGAATTAGACAGAGTCTTATTGAATTTTTATTGTAATCAGTAATTGAAAGGTTGTTAATTATTGTTTTTTTTTTAATTGTCAAAGATTTTATCACTTATTAAATTGTTAATAAACCTCCAATTTTATTACCACAAAAGGAGTATCATTTCTATTAAAAGTAAATTCATTTATTTTTAATCAGTTCTGACACAGGTGGCGGAAGAATTTAAAAAGATTTAGCATAATTCAGAATATTCATCAGATATTGCTTCATTTACTATTGTGTGTGATGATATATTAAATATTCAATCCGAATATTTTCTTGTATTTGAAGTGCATGTATTTCAGAAAGAACGTCACAGAACAGAATTGAAGTATTCAAGTGTGGTAAGTAAGTGAGATACACAACAAAGTGCGCGAACCATATTAAAATAAAAGGAGTGAACTATTACTACGTACCCATAGAAAACAATACATTAACATCAATAACCTTAACGATTACGATTACATCTTTTGATAAACAACATTATCGTAGATACCGGTGCGTGTCTACACTCACACGAACACACCAAAATATATCAAATACACCATTATAACTTGTTCCTTTACAACACCACAGAAGTGATTGAAGATCACACATCGATACTACTATAATTATACTTGTAAACTTGTTCCTTTACAATATTTATACTTGGTCAGCCAGAGAACTTCGATTATTACTTGAATACATAATTGTTAATCAAAGATGGCTTCATAAGTCAGGAATACGCATGTTTTTGGAGATAAAGAGATCAACGTTGATTATTTATGGGGCAAATAGAAAGGGAGGTTTAAAATATATCTGCTCCATAAAGCGAGTATTCGTGATCTGTAACAGGAGAAGCTAACAGGGTATGCACAAGAACCAGTGAAGATCTCGATATTTTACAGCAGAAACTCTTGCTTTGAAATACGTTATCCGGGAACCGCGTGTCAAATAAACTAATAAATGTGTTAGTATTCTAGAAGATGACATACACAGACGCTAAATGGTGGCATACAAATTAATGAAACATCTCAAGTAAGAAGAGATGGAGGCAGCGCATCTGAATTTGATTGCAATGGACAAATGGATTTAGCATTACAATGGTCTATATAATTAACGTTCCCCAGGAAGCTGCAGAAGACATAAGAGGGGACACAGGTGTAAAGTCAATAACATTTGGGGAACTAGGAGGGGCGACTTCATTCATGAAGAATCGGAAACCAGTTGTGTTAGTTGGAATACACTCAGAACTGCTGAAATACTCTAGTGTATCATTTAAGTTTACACTGCTACATTTGTTGAATATGTGCTGGAGGAGATGCAGAATCCCGAAAAATGGAGAGTAGCCAAAGTTATTTCTGTTTTTAAGAAAGGTGATAGAACTGTGCCATCAAATTATAGAACATAAGCTTGATAAATACAATGTTGAAGGTATATGGGAAAATTATTGATGAAAGTTTTGTTCTATCACAGATATTTTACTAAGTGTCGTAAGTGCTGATCTTGCATTCATAACGTATCGTCTTTAAAAATAATGATTGAGAAAAGAAGGGAATTTAATTTTCAGACACAGCTTGTTTTCATTGACAACGAGAAAGGATTTGATAGTGTTAACATATCCATTTTATGGGACATTATGTGTAATATGGGTTATCCTAAACATCTTGTAGACGTTATATATAGCGTATACTATTGTACAAGGGTAGTACTGTTTATAGGATAGAATTTGACACATGAGATCTACATTAATCGGGGAGTGCACCAAGGCTGTATCACATATTCAACATTCTTTAAAGCAACTAAGGGGTGGGTGATTTCTAACCGTTAAATCGGGCTGTTTCAAATCCTAAGTGAGAAAAATATTACGATGGAAACAGTCCGATTAGAGGATTTATCTCCAACATTGTTTATATAGCCTATCTATGTCAATGATATAGTTAGAGAGTGGAAATTACCAACGCATCGGGGAATAAAAGTATATTGTTACGACATTACAGACAATCTACGTGTTTATCGAATGTTCCAGATGAATCCAGCTGAATCTGTGTGGCGTACGTGATTCTCGACGCATTAGCTAGACTCTGTCGAGGCCGCAATGAATTACACTCTAATGTTTTCCTTTATTGTTAATGCGCAGTATGTAATAACCTAGTATTTCGGGGGGTATAAATACCAGTACTCAACGACGTTCCGTTTTAGTTATAGTTGCGATATATTACAGTGCGGTTCAAGTTTATTGTCGGGTGGTTATTAGTGAAGTGTTGTGTTTTATAATCGGGGGTATAATTGTAATACAATTATGTTTTATTTATCTGACATTTTATTACGTGTGAACAATTTTTATTTGGTTTGTTGTAAGAGGCTGTGTTGTTAATTACGAACTGTTTAACTGTGTTCAAAAATTAAAGCTTTGATTAGTGACTTAATTGGTGTCTTGTATTTTGTTTCCCACTGTACCTAGGAGACCGTCGTAACAATATAATGAGACATTCACGGATGCGATGCTGTTTGCGGTGATCAAGTAATTGTCTAAAACGGTAATTGCAAGCTCCAGTGATAATGTTTCCGTTTAAGTCTGTTCAAATTACAACATGGCAATTTCCGTGCAGAAGACAAAAACTGTGGCATTTATGGGCAAATACCTCTTGTGAATTAAGATCGTAATGGATAGTAAGTGTACAGTGCAGTTGTCGTGTTTCCTCTATCTTGGTATGTGGCACAACTCGTCGAGCATTTTCGAGAAAAAGAAGGAAAGAGACTCGACTAAAATTTTACAAGGTGCTGTGCCAGTGTTATTATATGGCCTTGAAACTTGGGTATCTGCGAAAAAACATCCGAGTAGGATTCAAGCACAGGAGGTGAGATCCTTGCGATCTGTTAAAAGCTACACACGAAGAGATAGACTCCAGAATGAAGCATTCGCAAAACATTGAATATTTTTAATATCCATGATCGTATTGCAGATAACAAAGAGACATGGATTGCTAATCTGAACTGGATGCTAGATGGCAGGTTGCGTGGAATTACCTAGGAAACGTTTGAGAAATGTATGTATTCCTTTGGAACCGGATCAGGTAATTCACCTAGTTCCGGAAGAAGAAGAAGGAGAGAAGAAATGCATATACATTATACAATACATTGTACTTGCCATGTAAAATACTTTTTTGCCATAATTCTTAATATGACGTAGTGTTTATTGTTCTGAAAAGGAAATTATGTGTATAATTATATATTAAAGGTGGAATTTTTATCGACTACAGAAAAAATTATATTAATTTAAAAAAAAACTAATGTGCGGCAAAATTTAATTGTGCCAAAGGAGCCAATAACGTAAATACTATAATCGTTTATATGTTTTCATTCCGTGTTAAATCGTGAGCACTAGCACTTATGGTTGCAAAATATAGTCTCTTTCCAACTTTCATTTTACGGGAAATGTCTTGAACTGTTAAGTACAAAGAAACCGTGTAGTACAATGAAGCTAAATATTTTCGTTTACGTGTAGTCATATTTATTTGAAACAGGGTATTTGGTATAGGAGACTTTCTTATTTGTAGTATCAAGACCGTACTGGCAAGAGTGGTGTAGTAGGGAGAAGTAAATGACGAGTTCCATGATTTACTCATTAAGCTATAGATTTTTTGGTGAAGGTACACGTTTTCACACGTTATGTCGTCAGAGGCAATCTAAAAGCAGTGAAAAAGTGTGGGAAGATTACAAACGTGTTGGCTAATCTTTATCGGCTGATAGAGATAAATTGTTTACACAAGAACTAGAAGATTGTGTAGTGTTGAAGCATGTCTTTTTTCTTCACGTAGTAACAGTAATTTTACAAGTTGTACTTCAGCATCGTTGGTATTACTATGCGAATATCCCGCAGCACAGAGACGGTGTTAACAAAGACAAATTTTGAGATGAAAAATCGAGTTTATCGAGCGTGATGACGGCACACAGCTGAGATTAATGGCGTTCTGTGCGCTATCACTTTAGGTGACATGTGTTGCGTTCCATCAGAAGACAACATTAACCTATTTAATACTGCGTAAAGGCCTATTGTTGAAAGGAGTACTACACACACGAAATATTTAAAAGTTCTAATATTATTACAGTTGTAAATATACATAAATTTATTTTTAATATACAAATACATACTTACAAAGTGTACAAAACAAAACTCTAAAGTACAAATTTTTTATAAGTTTGCTCAAAAACTCAGAAAAAACAGAATTCTACTGCAAAATAATCTTGTATTTTGAAACAGACAACTTTTGGAAGACATTCCCAATCAAAAATTTTATGAATATAATTGAAAAAGTATAGTAACAATTTCAGTTTAAATAGTTTAAAACCCAAACATTTATAACATTATTTCCTTTCCCAGTACATCTACTACCAACGTTAACTTTCGTAGGTCTACATATAGACTCACGGATTTTTAGAATTAAACAGCTTTAAATATTTTATTGTGGTACACATTTCAAACTAAGACAAAACTGATTCCCAACTGATCAAATACCAACCTGAATGTAAAATTATTCTCCGATCTAGAACCTACACTAATTTACATTTATAATCTTTTCTTGTCTCCGCGCCTCTTTGTTACAGTCAGTAACACCAATTATTTGCGGTCAGTACTAGTAGGAGTACTTTGTTTGTTATTTGTAAATTATTATAAGATGTCACAATAAAATCGAAACGCGTGTAAGTTTTATACACACATAGAATATAGATAATAAATAGTTTTAGATGATAAGCCTATACGATTAATAAGAAAATCTTATTAGATTTACGTTTAGGCCTATTGGTGGTAGGAATTAACCATATTTAGAAAACTGTAAACTATATAAAATCTTATTACCTGAATAGGCAGAGATTCATATGAAAAAAATTGTATCTGAAAATGTGGGGCAAACTTTTCAAATCTTTAAAGAAGTCTTGCAGAATCGAACGGCGGCTATTCGTTGAGAAATCTTAATTAAAAAAGTTATGACAAAATTTTCTCTATTAATCAGGATCATGAATTGGAAGAACATAGATATTACAAAATATATTAGATTGTATCTTGAAACATGCCTTTAATTCAAAAACACTTTACACAGGATACTGAGGTTAAATTAGCATATAATTTAGAGTGCACTCAGGAGACATGTACTCTATTAAAGATATTAACCCAGTATCTTGCTTTGGCAAGACGCCACGTGTAATTTGTACAATGTACAGAAGTAGGATACTGTTATGATTACTTGCATGATTTTGTGTAGTACTGGTAAATAATAATATACAGTGTCTCTACTCATGTATTTTATTTCTGTTCGTCCAGTTGGAACACTCGGTGATTATTTTTATCTTCATGGGCACGCAGACAACTAGACAAAACATGCAACGGTTACAGCGTCATGATTCAGTAGCAATTGGCACAAAGTTTTGGAAGTTTTAAATTTGACATTGTTTATTGTGACGCTAATGGTTTCCTGATGACCATCAATGTAAACCACATTGAAACTAAACTACTTGTGTCAACACGAACCTTAGTAAAAATCAATAATTTTATTTCCAAATCAAAATTACTTCATGAAGTGTAGGGTGACAGTAATCCAATAATACTTCAAAATGAATCATTCACAAACTCTCACGCCGGAGTTATCATGGTTATGAAATATGTTTAGCGGGCTAAAATATTAGGCCGTTGTCTATTATTAACATTCGACTGGCGAATGGTGGTCTACGTGTTCAAAGAATGTTAATAATATTCTTCGATCTAATAGGCGGTGAACATATTTCATAGCCATGATTACAATACGTCATTGTTCAGTTACTGAATGAGTATCGCTAATTTTTTCTGTCTAGCATGTCTTAACAATAATTTAAGATTGTATGTAGAGACGAAGTGAATTTCACATTATCACGGGTCAAGATGCGCATAACATTTGGACGTACAATGAGATCTTTACATATACTTATAGGGTCTTTCTGTACGTACTACAGGTTCTGAAAATCACTAAAATTTTACTTAACTTTCTTAACATTTTTAAATATTTTCGACCGGAGTTATTTGGTGGCCGAATCAGGAAATCGCGCTCAGAACAATGACATTCTTTACGGCGTTCGGAGAATCGGTTTCAAAAAAATATGACTGCCTAGTTCTGGCGCCAAAGTTTGCCTGGCATGTTCGTTGGAAAACACCTGTCTCCGTTTAAAGTCGTCTATGAAAACTAAAAAAAAACAATAAAAATTCACAGTAATTGTCCATCGATTTTTCTCTGGCGACTACAGTTTGATCTCCGGCGGATTGCGGTCAAATCCCGTGAGCACCGTTCTCTTGGGAGTCTGGAAAACAAATCCGTTCTCTAGATATTCTCCAACGTGGCTCCAGAAGAATACAACTCCTGATGCGATATTGACTGAACGGACTACTACAAAAAGTAACCAGTTACGACAATAAACTATAATAAAATGTATAGTGCGTTCTAACAAATTCTCAAATAAGTCTAAACACTTATTTGATAATTAATACATTATCATGGCCAATAAAATTACTTTTTATTGTATATTTTTATTTTAGGTAATTAACACAGTAAGCCGTTTACATAAGAAAAGCACTGGTTCCTTCGCTTTAGATTTCTTTTTCCGTTTGTCAGACCGTGGCACATTCTAATTTTCAACGGATATTTCGGCTACATCAGCAGTGGTCTTTAATTGCCAGCATCAATAGTTAGCTAGCTTCTTATGCATCTTATGCTTCTTATCTTAACTGTGTTTTGATTATGCATACTTTCACATGAGGAGATGTATTTCTTTACAACTTGTCAAAGTAGCAGGGTGGGGTGAAAAACCAAAAGCCGGTGAGTACCTCATGGTGTGTAATGATGAGACGAAAGAAGAGATTCCGCCGGCAACAACAGCGAGTCGACGCTACGGAGGAACTGCAGAAACACGTGTTTTATATCACGCCGATAACACTTACGTAACGTTGAATTACGTCTACCAAAAATTACCAAATCAAAAGATAGCAAGTCAAGAAAATAACACTATTGTTTGTTTCTATAATAGTTATAATTAATTTTTCCGAATTAAAAATAAAGACAACATAATATTAAATATGGATTACAGAGAGATAATTGTCACGTTTGAGATCAATTCTCTTACGTTTACTTGGTTGTGACAGTTTCAGTAACTTTATTCGCAGAGTTTTCAGTGCTAAACAGTTTTAATTAAAATAAAATAATGCTAAGTCATTCGTGTTTAGCTAAACCAACATTTTACTCTGAACAAGGTATAGGCCCTACACGATATAGGCCTACCTTTCAAGTCACTAATTCACTGAAGACACTGCATTACACACAACATTATAGATTTACCTTAGTTAAAACCATATTGAATTTTTATGTTCACCACTTTTTTCTCTTCTAAATGACAAATAACACTATTTAATTGCTTTTGAGAGTATCATTGTTTGAACATGTATCATACATTTTACTTGTTACCCATTTAGCAACCTATTGTTTTGACCTGAATGGTACACGCGCTTGAATGTGAATGTTAACCCGCGCAGCATTACGCCGAGAGTCGTCATTACAAACAGTTTAAATGCGTTTGCCGTTTTTGTAGCTTGACAAACGTACTGGTAATGACAGTGAACATTTTGATAATGAAGTGATGTTTATCATTAGCTGACGTTCCAAACAGTTGCCATCTCCTACGATTTATAAGAATTTTATACGCAATTTATACGAATCAATTCCTCGTTAAAAATTAATACGCCGTTATATTGTAATTTTCAATATTTTTTTAATAATTCATTACTGACATTTAATGAGTAAAACAGTAATAGAAGAAAAATATTTTATTTGTTGATATCAACTGACTAAGGTTTTTTTTGAGTTACCAGAATGTATTAACAAAATGCTGTAAACCGTAATATACAAGAAGCATAAGTATCAATACTTACTCCGCTACAATAAATTGTAATTTATTTTATATGTTGAATACGTGAAGAGTACAAGGGGTCAATGAGGTCAATGAAAAATTCTAGACATTTTTAAAACGATGTAAAAAATTGAGTTTTACCCTAAGATACAAACAACTGAAATAAGAATCACGGATTGGTACTCATCTGTAACGAATGATACCAGATGAACAAAGAAACAAACAAACGAACGTCGATGTAAAACAGAGCGATGAATAAAAAACAAGTGGGTTACGTACTTAACTCCTTGACTCTATGTGGCATATAATTATAATAACTTTGGGTTCCTTCAAAAAACAGAAGGGTATCGGAAGGAAACGCTACATGTAGGAGTTACCTATTTATAAAGTAACACAAATATTAATTGCTGCAATATAAGTTTACAAATTATTCATAAACAGGACGTAATATTCAACATAGAAATAAGTATACGATTAAGGAATTGAATTCCTAAGGTCGTAAAATACATATCGTAATATATAACTTGAGCAGACGACATCGTTTATAGTAGCAAGAAAAAATAGTTACTAAATTAAAAAAAAAACAGTCAGGTTTAGGAATTTATAGAGGGAGGTAATTGACTAGAAAGGAATCCATTTATAAATTATTTGTTATTGTTTCAATATTAAATATGAACAGTAACTTTTTTAAAATAACACAAACTACAAAGAACGTAAAAATAATATTTTCCACTGATTCAAGGGTTTACTGAATTTCATTAAAACAGTGATGAATATTTATGTTTAGAAACACATAGCCTACACCAGATACCACGGAACGGTATGTAATTATGCTGAAATGTATCGTACATAACAATCTGGATTAAGGTCTGTATCGCTAGAAGAATTAATTTGTAGTTTCCATACACTATTTTAATATAATTTATGTAAGCTGGCTACCTTAATTTATACTGTATAATTTATACTTTCTGTTTTCAACGTATCAAAATAATGAATATAGTGGTAAAGTTTTGTATGTTTTGACACCTATTCCCGCGATGCGTAAAGGCAATATTGTCATAATAAACAACATTTGGTATAGTAGTTTTAATGCATGACTAATTTTTATCAATAATCGTATGCTGACGACTAAGTTACATGTTTCTTCCACATTAAATTCGCAGATATTTTTATATAAGTTCTTGTAATTTGAGCTCATAACCTACATCAAGAAGAGTTAAGTAGTATTAAATGATACAGTTGCTAATTATGTAGCTTGTATCAAGAATTCGTAATATTTGTATCTTACTGTATAAACTATTATTACAGTAATGTAATACTAGTGTAAAACTAGTATTACACTGCAATTTTTAGTGTAAATAATGCAGACGTATTTACTGTTCTAACAGATATCAACAACTCCTGTGTCGCTAATATTTAACAGTGCATATCAAGTAGATAGTCTAACGACATATTTTAAAACTAAATGCAACTATATTCTAAATCAGTTCAAATTTTTAGTTTTCTGCAAAAAGGGGTAATACGGAGTTTAAAAAAAAAACAGTCTTATGATTAGGAGAGATACATAAGAATTAGATTTGTTATAGTAGTTTAAAAAATCGGTATGGAGAACCATACATGACTTACATGTTGTAATATTTATGTTTAAAATCATTTACTTGAATTCGGTTTGATAAGAAAAATCCCCCATCTTGTAAATCGTGTTTTATGCTTGACAAATTGAATGAAATATTTCCATAGAAACTACTTCTTTGATGCCTATAACGTAGTACACATAAATAAAATATCTGTATGGAGAACCACACATGACTTCCATGTTCTAAGATTTATATTGTTAGAATAAAATTTATATCTTAATTATTTGCCCCACGTTGGTTGCGTCAATTTGTTAGAATAAAATATATATCTTAATTATTTGCCCCACGTTGGTTGCGTCAATTTGTTAGAAGACCCTTACGGTTAGAATAAATAATCAAACTCCTTTTCTATTCTTGTTTAAAATTCAATTATTTTTATTAATCTCTTTGAAACTCATTTCTGTTGTAGAGTATGTAAAATCTCAATCTATAAGTCCGATTAGATTAGATTTATGTTATTAAGGGGCAATGTTGGTATTATCTCTTGGCACGCTCTTTGTATGCTTTCTAATTCAATACTGTTAATTAATGAGACTTTGGCCCCGGTATCTATCATGACTTCTATTGGTATCCCATTTACCTCAGCTCTAATATATAAGATTTCATTATTATTATTATTTTCCCCATGGGTAGATTCTTCTTCCTTTACCTAACTCATTTCTAATATTTGTTTGTTTTTATAGTAGCTTGTCCTAATTGTTATTATTATTATTCTTCTTTTTATGATTTCGTAGTCCTTCAGTCTTTCGACTGGTTTGTACCCTCCCCGCATATACCCGTGGTGCGTGTGGTGCTGAGTCTCTTACAGGTATATGGGACCTACAGTTTAACGCCGGATCCGAACGGCATAGTTGGGGAAGGTTTATACTAAGCAGGATACCTCCGCTGGTTTGCCATTGCCTTGCGAGCGGGAACGGTCGTATCTTCTAAATCAGATGGCCCCCGGCGGGAATTGAACCCGCGCCGACAGCGTAGCAGCGCCACACGCTAGCCACTACACCACGACCGCTCCCTTTTTATGATTATAGTTATTAAAACATTTATTATAGTCATTATTTTTATCGTCTTGTTTATTCATTACCCAAAATTGGTTCAGTCTCATTTAATAGTTTCTCTTAAGTCTTTGTTAGTGTTTCTCTTCTTTTTTAAACTGTTTGAGTTGTCGGTCCCCAGAAAATCAGTCCCTTTTTTCGATGGTGTATTGGTGCTTAATTTATCCGTGGTCGATTACTTCAATTGCCGTAATTATTCGGATTATTATTGTGAACAGTATTATTCCGGTCCTTCTTGTTTCTTGGTCTTTAGCAATTTTCTCTTCAGTCCCTTTTGAGTTTCTCGCTATTACCTTGTACTTCAATTTTTCTGCCGTAAAATTTTCATTTGTATCGATGCCTACATCAATTACTTTACCATCTAGTTTACTGGAGGGATGTTTCAATGGCATATCAATTATCGATGACATCACTGATCCTTTATTATGCATTTATTTTTCTAGTGTATTTAATTTAACTATAGACTTGCTTATGATTTTACTCACGGTTTTATTGTGAGTCCCTTTGAAAGTTTCTATTAAGCTCCTTCTGTTATTTTTATAATTACTTACTTTTCTATGTTCAGTACTTAGGATGTTAAGTACATTAACTAATCCATTGTTCATCATCTCCAACTCTTCCCGTATTTTTATTAGTTTCTGTTGATTCATTTGTCTCATTTTCTTCGTCTTCATTTCCATATGCTTAATATTCTCTTTGTTTCTGTTATGTTTATTTTCAGATAACAATGTACTTTTGTCTTCTTTATTTTTTACTTCCTTACTACTACCTTCTATTTTCTGATTTACTGTTCCTTTGACTGGTTCCTGTCATTATTTAATCCTTCTCTCCATCGTGTATTATCTTCTATCATTCGTTTTTAATGTTTCATTACCCTTTTTTAGGAATTCCAATATTTTATCTAATTTCATTTCTTTTGATAGTTCAGGCATTTTCGTTTGTTCTATGTTCATTCTACATGAGGTTCCTCTTTTGGTCATCTTGTTCACGTTTGCATAATCGCCAGCTAGAAATGATAACTCTAATATTCTTTTCAATCTTGGTTTAATTCCCTTTTCCTAGCCCTCAAGTTGGTCGCCAATTTGTTAGAAGACGTCTTTCCTGCTTTCTAATTATTATATGTGGTTATGTAGTGAAGAGCCTCACGTTGTATGCGCCAATTTTGTTAGAATACAATTTATATCTTAATTATTTGCCCCACGTTGGTTGCGTCAATGTGTTAGAATAAAATATATATCTTAATTATTTGCCCCACGTTGGTTGCGTCAATTTGTTAGAAGACTCTTACGGTTAGAATAAATAATCAAACTCCTTTTTTATTCTTGTTTAAAATTCAATTATTTTTATTAATCTCTTTGAAACTCATTTCTGCTGTAGAGCATGTAAAATCTCAATCTCAGGGTTCACGATGACTGCTAGTTTTCTGTACCATCGATTAAAACATCATTCTTCTATTTCTTTTCATAGTCTTTCAGTATCGTTTCGTCTCGTATCCTCCTTTAATTTGTATAAAAACCAGCATTAAAATTCTACACGTTCTGCCGGGTTTCATTATTTTTTCAACAAAAATCCTTTCTACTAAAACACTAATTTATTCAGTTAAGGTCTTGGCAATGATATATTTATGGGTCACAGGTTCGGTCTCCCAATTTATAATTAATATTATTCCGTAGAATCTTATTCTATTTTCGTCACTATTACATTATAAGTTTGTAACGGAGGATTATTTATTTTTTAATTATTTCCCCTTGGTTTTATTGCACTATATGAGTTACCTTGTTGTTTCACATAAATTATATGTTTCATGCAATGTTCATATTGTAAATATGTTTATTCACTTACACTATACACTGTTTTTACTTCTTAAAGTCTATCACCGTTGTTCTCACCTTCTACACTGTTACACTCCCTAACTCTTATAATTATTGTTCAATATTATTTTATTTGTAATTTTATATTAATTACATTCTGTAGTTCACTTACACACAATAATGGTTTGAGGTTCGCAGACCTCCTCATAGTTTTAATCTAAGGCTATACTCAATGTCTTATTTCTTACATGCTAAGTTTAATATTTGTACATTATAATTGTTTACTAATAACTGTTTACATTTTTTGTCATTTGATCGTCTCTTCTGGGTATTTGTCATCGTCAGTTATTGTTTTTTCATGTTAATTGCATTATTTAATTCCTAAATTTGCATTCTCTATTTCCCTATTTCCCAATTATTCATTTATGATAATATTTCCCTTTTTGTTTCGATTCCTTTTTATTCCTTGAAAATATTAATTATCTTTAAGTAATATATTATCTCTTCATTATTGTATTTATTTAGTTTATTTTATTCTTCTATTTCTTTTAATATTAATAAGATTGCGTGTGTGCATATTTCATTACGAATTTTGATGGTATACTTGTCTTTCTTTGGAGGCAGAATCTTGTTACCTTATAATATTTAAAATCATTTTCGAAATTAAATATTTCCATAGAAACTTCTTCTTTCTACTTATTGCTTCAGCCTTAACCACAGTACTGTGGCCACTAGCGTATACCACCTCACGTTATCGCACACGATTTTCACTAATGATGGCAGTCGATGGCACTGCCGAAACGTCTGGTTTTGCAGAAAACATTGGTCTACAGCCAAACAGGCCGGGAAGGAATTTTAACAACAAACTACTTCTTTGTTACCGATAACGTAGTACATATATAAAAAATTATCACCTCCCTCTTCAACTACAATTTTCATTTATAGAAAATTACCCCCACCCCGTTCAACTAGCCTCATCATTTATAGATATTTCATCTACGTTTCTACAGGGGATTATTAAGATCTCCTTATCAGGATAGTTTATTTATCAAAATTAAGTACTTTACTCTTGTTACAACAAAAAATGTTTCAGGTAAACTGCCCTTTCCCCGTAACCGATCTTCACCAAAATCAATAGGCATTGAGTCTTCTACAACTCAGGCATATATGTAAAAAGTTATTTGATTCTGTTTGAATTTACGGCAGTTATCGTTCGTCATGAAAAAATTACTCTTAATAAACAAAATGTTGCAGGTAAACTACCCCTTTCTCTTCACCGATCTTCTCCAAAATCAAAAGGCGTTAAGTCCTCTACATTTTAAAGAGCATGCAAAAACTTATTTGATTATGTTTGAATTTACGGCAGTTATTGTTTGTCATATAAAATATCGGTATGGAGAATCATACATGACTTCCATGTTCTAAGATTTATATTTAAAAGCATATTGGAAATGAAATATTTCCATAGAAACTACATCTTTCTACTGATTGCTTCAGCCTTAACCACAGTACTGTGGTCACTAACGTACACCACCTCACTTTTTCTCACTCGATTTTCACTGATGATGGCAGTCGATTGCACTGCCGAAAAGTCTGGTTTTGCAGGAAACATTGGACTACGGGTAAACAGGCCGGGAAGGAATTTCAACAAAGAACTACTTCTTTGTTGCCGATAACGTACTACACATATAAAAAGTTCTCCCCTCCCTCTTCAACTATAAGTTTCATTAACAGAAAATTACCCCCACACCGTTCACCGAACCTCTTCATTTATAGATATTACATCTACGTTTCTACAGTGGATTATTATGAGCTTCTTATCAGGATACTTTATTTATCAAAATTAAGTACTTTAGTCTCGTTAAAACATAAAACGTTGCAGTTAGACTACCCCTTTCTCTTAACCGATTTTCACTAAAGTCAACAGACCTTCAGTCCTCTACAATTTAGGGATGCATGCAAAAAAATATTTGATTCTGTTTGAATGTGCGGCAGTTATCGTTCGTCATGAAAACATTTTTCTTATTACAACTTAAAATGTTGCAGGTAAACTACCCCTTTCCCTTAACCGATCTTCACCAAAATCAACAGACCTTGAGTCTCCTGTAATTTAAGGATGTATGCAAAATATTATTTGATTCTGTTTGAATGTGCGGCAGTTATTGTTCGTCATGAAAACATTTTTCTTGTTACAACTTAAAATGTTGCAGGTAAACTACCCCTTTCCCTTAACCGATCATCACCAAAAACAATAGGCCTTGAGCCCTCTACAATTCAGGACTGTGTGACTAAAATTATTTGATTCTGTTTGAATTTGCGGCTGTTATCGTTTGCCATATACAAAATTCTACAGACAGAGACACAGACAGACAGACACACAGACACTATTCGAAAAATGACTTTTCTTCATGTTTTGAGGGTAGTACAATCAGAATTAGCCGTTATCTCGAACACGATTTTTTCGCCATGACCATACTTCCATTTCCTTATGGAACATGGAAATAAAATATCGGTATGGAGAACCATACATGACTTCCATGTTCTAAGATTTATATTTAAAATCATTTGCAAAATGAAATGTTTCCATAGAAACTACTTCTTTCCACTTATTGCTTCAGCCTTAACCACAGTAATGTGGACACTAAAGTATACCACCACACGTTATCGCACTCTATTTTCACTGATGATGGTAGTCGACGGCACTGCCGAAACGTCTGGTTTTTCAGAAAACATCGGATTACGGCCAAACAGCGCGGGAAGGAATTTTAACAATAAACTAATACTTTGTTGCCGATAACGTAGTACACATATAAAAATTATCCCCTCCCCTTTCTACTACAATTTCCATTTATAGAAAATTACCCCCATCTCGTACAAATAGCCTCTTCATTTATAGATTTTTCATCTACGTTTCTACAGTAGATTATTATGATCTTCTTATCAGGATACTTTTTTTATCAAAATTAAGTACTTTACTCTTGTTAAAACAAAAAATATTTCTGGTAAACTGCCCTTTCCCCGTAACCGATCTTCACAAAAATCAATAGACCTTGAGTATTTTACAACTCAGGCACATATGTAAAAAATTATTTGATTATGTTTGAATTTACGGCAGTTATCGTTCGTCATGAAAAAAGTTATGTTGTTACAACATAAAATGTTGCAGGTAAACTACCCCCTTCCCTTAACCGATCTTTACCAAAGTCAACAGGCCTTAAGAACTCTACAATTTAGGGAGGTATGCAAAAACTTATTTGATTATGTTTGAATTTACGGCAGTTATTGTTCGTCATAGAAAAAATTACCCTTGTTATCACATAAAACGTTTCAGGTAAACTACACCTTTATCTTAACTGATCTTCACCAAAATCGACACGTCTTGAGTCCTCTATAATTCAAGAACGCCTGCAAAACATTATTTTATTCTGTTTGAATATGCGGCAGTTATCGTTCGTCATAGAAACAATTACTCTTGTTAAATCATTAAAAGCGGCAGGTAAATTACCCCTTTCCCTTAACCTATCTCCACCAAAATCAACAGACCATGAGTACTCTACACAGTAGGCACATATGTAAAAAATTGTTTGATTCTGTTTGAATTTACAGCAGTTATCGTTCTTCATGGAAAACGTTCTCTTGTTACAACATAAAGTGTTGCCGGTAAACTACCCCTTTCCCTTAACCGATCTTCAACAAAACCAACAGACCTTGAGTTATCTATAATTGAGGAAGGTATGCACAAAATTATTTGATTCTGTTTAAATGAGCGGCAGTTATCGTTCGTCATAGAAACAATTACTCTTGTTAAAACATAAAATGTGGCTGGTAAACTACCCCTTTCCCTCAACCGTACTTCACCAAATTCAACAGACCTTCAGTCTTTACAATTAATGAATGTATTCAAAAATATTTTTGATTCTGTTTGAATGTGCGGCAGTTATCGTTCGTTATATAAAAATTACCGTTGTTAAAACATAAAATGTTGCCGGTAAACTACCCATTTCCCTCAACCGATCTTCACCAAAATCAACAGATATTGAGTTCTCTATAGCTCAGGAAGGTATGTAAAACATTGTTTGATTCTGATTGAATTTGCGGCAGTTATCATTCGTCACAGAAAAAATTACCCATGTTAAAACATAAAACGTTGCAGGTAAACTACCCCTTTCCCTAAACCGATCTTCAACAAAAACAATAGGTCTTGTACCACCCTCGCAATTTAGAGCTAGTAAAGGTACGTGTAATTTACTAATACTAACTCTTAACTCTGCTTGATGGCGACTCTTAAAATTATCTCAGGGTATCCAGGAAATGATTATTAACACAATTAACTTGAAGGACTGCTAATTTTAATGAACATCTTCATTAACATATTACAAGTTGCATACAATCTTAATGATTAACAATTATTGAATTTATACTTCTCATCAATTACCATTGAAAGTAGGTTCATAGACCAATTGAATTGCCAATAGTAATAGAGTTACAAAAAGACATGAATTAATCTGAGTTTAATGTTCAATTTGGTTTACTTGTTAAGTTGAATTCCTTTTGGTTGGTGTATCCTTCCCTCGGAGTCTGCGATCTTGGAGATTGCGTTGTCGGCGATTCGGATGATCCTGTTGTTGACACTCGATGACACTAACACTTAATTATTTCGGTTTCACTTTAATTACCACTGTTCACACCTACTCATTGATTCAGCATGTAACTAGTGCATACTAATTAATTTTGACACCTAAGTAACTATGTTATAAAACTGAAGCTCGCAATATGAATAATTCATCCCGAATACACTCCCGCGTTCCGTAAATTCCGAATGCACGCGTTCGATTATCGGTACTATGAAATTCGGTAATTATCACCAAGTTATATTATATTCATTCTAACAATTACTTTGATTTGGTACACTTCGTTTACTGTAATACCGGGTTTAATATTATTAAACGCACGACACGAATACTGTACTTATTACTTATTGCAAGTTTTAGTTATAAATTCTTAATACGTGGTGACGATTTTGAATAGTTGTTATACTCTCCGTCGACTTTAGTTATGAAATCGTAATGCGCGATAACGAGTCTGATAATTGTAGTGTTCGCCGTAGACTGACTGACAAATTCCCAACTACATTTTTTATTCTTCGTATTGTTTAAATTAGCAGCCATCCTTACTATTTCTTTTATGAATTTGCTAACTGCTATAATTTTTTATTGTTTGACTAAGCTTTTCGTCATTACTGACATCTTCAGGTCTTAAACAACCACGTGTCAGGTTGTTTAAGACCTGAAGATGTCAGTAATGACGAAAAGCTTAGTCAAACAATAAAAAATTATAGCAGTTAGCAAATTCATAAAAGAAATACATTTTTTATACTCCCTCAAACGTTACCCATACTCAATATTTACAAATCGCGTTCCCATTGGTTTCAAGTACCGCGATATTTGATTTCCTCCAACCCAACTAGCTAATTTCACCCGCTTAAAATTGACGTTTTCTCCCATTCGTCAAAAAACAGCGCGTAGCAAGCTTTTACCGCGAAAGTGACATGACGCTACTTCGAGTTCTCTCTCTTACCCTCTCTGTCTAAGTTCTAACGGTACGGTATTGTCTGAGCACTCAATTTTCCCTTGATTTCACTTAACTTTATGGCTTTTTTTAATACAATACATTTTATGATTTTACACCCTGTACGTGACTTGCTGAATAACTTTCGCACCGCCAGACTGTCGCCTTGCCTAGGGTGTGTGCTTTTGAAAAAACACCGCCAACCTGTTTTCTAACCGTACATCAAGTCACATTACTTGCATTTCTTATTCTAATATACATTTAATAATTATGTTTCTATATAAAACCAGCGTAAAATTGGGCAGCATTCAATTTTTACGTTATACTTTAGAACTCTACTATTCAGAGTTGCGTGCAAAAAATTATTTGATTATTTTTGAATTTGCGGCTGTTGTCGTTTGCCATAGAAAATACTCTTGTTAAAACATAAAACGTTGCTGGTAAACTACCCCTTTCCCTTAACCGATCTTCACCAAAAACAATAGGTCTTGAGAACTCAACAATTTAGGGCTGTATGCAAAACATTATTTGATAATGTTTGAATTTGCGGCTGTTATCGTTTGCCATAGAAAACAATTACCCTTGATTTAAAAAAAAACCGTTGCCGGTAAACTACCCCTTTCCCATAACCGATCTTCACCAAAAAGAATAGGTCTTGATTTCTCTACAAATCAGGCTGTATGCAAAATATTATTTGATTCTGTTTGAATTTGAGGTTGTTATCGTTAGCCATAGAAAAAAAATCTACAGTGAGACACATAGACACACAGACACACTCACAGACACTTTTCGAAAAATGACTTTTTCATGTTTTGAGGGTAGTACAATCAGAATATGCAATAATCTCGAACACGATTTTTTTTGCCATCACCATACTCCCATTTCCTTATGGAACATGGAAGTAAAATTGTCTCCTTCTCCTTCAACTATCATTTTCATTTATAAAAAGTACCCCCTCCCCTTTAAATTACGCTTTTCATTTATAGATATTGTAACGTAACAGATTTGAGGTCCCCAACGTTACATAAAAAACTATGTAAATATGATTTAGAACAATACCCAAAATGTTAAGGTTACTAAGTAATTAATACATCTGAAGTGTACCTAAATCTAAAAGATGTAATAAATAATATGGGATGTAAAACATAAACATTGTATCTAATGGGAGGAGTTTAATATGCAGTAATGAAGTATAAAATACTATTCAAATTAATATTTATTGTGTTGCAAATTGTACTTGTTGTTATGCTGTAACACGATATAGTGTTTACAGAATATTTATCTTATGTTTTGTGGATAGTAAGAGCGGAGTTGTTGCTTTAAGGACGTACTTAGTCAGTGGTACTCCTTTTATTTATGTTAAAATTGTATTTGAATAATTAAGTATAAGTACATGGATTAGGTATTATATTATGTTGAATGTATTTACTGTAATTGATTAATGAAGATGTTTGAATTAATGTTTGTAAACTTGGCCAAGAAGGCAATAAGTGTTAAAAAGTTGGCAAGTAGTTCTTATAGTTATGTTATAAAATAATGAAGGGTTCAAGTATGAACTAATTAATATAATGAATTAAAACCAGGAAATTAAAATTAATGTAAGTGGCCATAAACCAGTAACTATTTGTATAGTAGGTCAGGTAAAGAAAAATTAAGTTAAAAACAAAACATTATTATAACAGTTGTAAGAAAACCTATAGGCCTAAATTTAATATTTGTAAAAGGAAATTAATACCTTTTTAATAAGTCCAGTCTAATGAAACTATAGTAAAATATATACGGTTTAATAAGGTAGATTGGGTGAGAGTTTTAGGTAATTTGGTATAATTCCAAGCATGGAGTATTTATTAAAAAAGAGTAGTAATATTTTATAATTCTGGCTCTAGGATATCAAATATTATCCAATGACAGAAAGTAATGGTTGTTAGGGTAAATAAAATGTAAAAAATCTTGTTGATTTTCAATTATTCGATTGTTATATGCTTTTGAGTTGAGATCAGTAGAAAAATTTAAAGGAAAAGGACATAAATTAACATAAAATGAACAAAAATTAAAAAATTAAAGTAAAAACCAATTCCTGTAAACTAAACCGATGAATAATCAATGAATTAGATTTCAAAAGTATAACCATATACCTCCAAAAGGTCGAGGAATTCTTATTTCACTCTTCAAGATAATTCCATTGGATTTAGTATTGAACTCGATTTCCCATCTAACCAGGAGACTCATTGATGGAATAAAAAGTATGAGTTAATGGAATTATAGAAAAAATATACTCAAGGACCTTTGTTTCTGAAGAAATAAACCTCACTTTCAAGAAAGAAATTATAATACGACACCAATTCCACCGGGACCGACAACCACAAGAATCGTGAAGGAGAACGAAGATTAGAAGAGTTCCCGTTGCCTTCCAGGACATCACCCCTTCAATTTTATTAATAATCGGAACACCTTTTCTGGATTAACGTAACCTTAACTGTAAATCTTCAACCGTTTGCAAACGAGCAATGCTGCCTTGAGAATCGTCCAGTACGGTAACACCAGCTTATATTTAATTTTAATATAGTTAGAACTAATAACATTTTGTAATACTAAGTAACCTTAATTTTGCATTACCTGACCTTACTAATCGTTAAAAGAATCACACGTACCCTGGATAGGAGATAATTACCATTATATTTAATTTGTATAAAATAAAAAGGGAATAGTCAACTAACCAATCGATTCATCATTGTACAATCGATATAATTATATATTATAACCATGAAGAGCACTGTTAGAAGTTGAATTAAAAGGTAATACAAATAAAGAATCCTTCTTGTATATGATGATGTTTTATATTATTGTAGAATAGGTATTGTATGTTGTGGGTGGAGTAATGTACAGGTAAAAAGGGTGATTAAAATCTGGCGAACAAGCTAACCTAGAAGCGTAATTCAATTACGAATAACAGCGCTTATAGTCGACAGCTGGTAGAACGTGAGATTACCGAACTAGCGTGTTTCCTGCCCAATTTTTGAATTGATTTACACAATACGGACTGACTAGGGTTGGAGAGAATTCTCAATTTATTAATTAAATACACGAAATATAGAATTAACATTGAGTAAACATTGAGTAATTAGGTAAAATCGTGTTATGGTATACATAAAATTTGTAATAACAAAATAATAAATAAACTTGTCTATTAAAATTGAGTTACAGGAGGTCAGCTATAAGACTGCATAATAAATATTTTCATTAATAACAGATTGATTAAACCCCAGTATACACATTATAAATTGTTTTATTTCAAATTGGCGCTCACAACAGTGGGGCATCATCATCTTCTATTAACATCATAATCTGTTTTATTTCAAATTGGCGCTCAACGAGTGGGCTTTAGTTAAGTAAAAAATCGTCTTAATTATTACTTAACTTAAGCAGGCAACCATTAGAGGCACAGGAATGCACACGAGAGGTGTTACTAAAAGGATGGAGAAGTAGCAAGAAACAGAAGAAGGTGGACAGGAACGAGAGATAGAAATAGTTACGGACGATGAAATAAAACAACCAATGGGTGATAAAGAAGAAACTGAAGCAATTATGAATACGGAAAAGGAAATAGTTGAAGAGGATGCCCAAGGGTACCATCCAGACAAAGCGGTAGCCAGAGAAGAACCTAATTGGCAAGACATGATGAAATTTATGGCTGAACAATTTAGAAAACAGGAGGAAAACTCGAAGCAAACCAAGGAGGAAACTAATGAGAGTTTAAGACAAACTAATGAGAGCTTAAGACAAACTAATGAAAGTTTAAAACAAATAAACACAAGGTTTGACAGGACTGAAGAAAACTTAATCAAACAAATGAATGAAAGGTTTGACAGGAACGACGAGAGCTTAAAGCAGATTCTGGAAAATACCAAACAAATAGATGAGAAAATTGAAAACCATAATAAGGAGTTGCGGCAAATCATCAATGAACAAGACCTAGCGTTGAGGGAAGTCATCAATGGAAGTATTATAATTGTCGATGAAACACTGAGCAAAAGAGTTGATAACTATGAAGAGGAAGTAAGACAACAAATAACTGAAATTAAGGTGGGTCTGGAAAAGACAGATGAAACCATCATACAACTCAGAGTGGAAGTAGAGACCAAAATTACTCAAATAAGAAACCATAACGATATTAGAATAACGGAGATACAAGCGAAGACCCAAGAAAAATTTGATGAGATACCAATTAACATAACCGGAAGAATAAATCGGGTTCACAATGAAATGAAGACAATGAAAATAAGACAAACGCGTAAAAGGAAATTAATAAATACACGGGAAGGATTGGAGATGGTTAAAAGGGGATTAGTTCAGCTACATAATATACCAATTACGGAACCAGGAGAAGTAAGGCAATTTAGAAACTTTAAACGAACCACAATTGAATTCCCAGATAGATTAGAAGGACCGAAAAGGCCAAAACTAACCGAGGAGCATGGAGGACTTCTGGAGATTAAGTATGAACCATTCGAAAGATTAAGAAACGGTACGGAAGAATCAGCTCGAAAAACGACAGTAGACTTCGGCGTGAATGAAAATTTTATAACAACAAAATGGCGGAACTACATAATAGTGAGATATGTCACAAGGACAGAAATAACTCTATACACTAGAGAGATCCGAACAACCAGTATAGAGGAAATAATGGAGCACGGTTAAACGAGATTCCAAACCAACCATTGGAGAAAAGGGACGGATTTTATGGATAGAGGATCAAGCAAATCGAAGGAAAATAATGAGAAACTAAGTACAATATATTAAACCAACTATTAAATGAAATAAACTAATTACGCAATACTTCAGAGAAATTATGTGGAATCAATTTTAAAACCCCAAAATTCAAAAAATGAGTAAGAACACCTTACTATATAATTCAGAAGAAATTATTTTAAACTAATAAACATGAAAGACGAGAAAGAAGGGTTAGAAATGAGTTAAATGAAGGAAGAATATGCCATACAATTTATGATAAGGAGGAGATTCAGTGTTTAATTGCAGAAGTAAATGGGAGTGAATTAAAAATAGTAAAATACGTATGCTAAAGAATAAATAATTGACAGAACGGAACTAAGAAGATTTTAAAATGAATATTGAACAGCTTTAACTAATATACTGGTGAATAATATGATAAATGGAACTACAGAACAACGAGATAAATAATTTAAGAAAAGTATTAGGATACCTCAGAAATAATAGTAATCATCCCTTGAGTATAACTTTGTAGCGAAGGAGCTACCTTATAGGTAATAATTTTATTATATGTATTGTGTTGTGATAGTGCAACGTTTATTTTTGTTTCTGGACAGAGATGAAGTTCCTCTGATCTCAGAAAATATAGTTAGGAAAACGGCAGAGTAATGGAAGCCAATAGTGCCCCTCTGATTCCGTACCAGCTATGATATTAGGGAAAAATGTTAGGGAAATATAGTATTTTAGGGATTATACACCAAGAGAGGTAATGAAAGATAAAAATGATAATAAGTAATGATAGCGTAAAAAGCTAGACGAAGTTATGAGTTCCAGAGAAAAGGACAGGTCTACAACTGAGGGAGGTGACAGTAGTGAATTAATGACCAGATACACAAGGAGTATCAACACAGTTTTCCGGTGCAATTAAAAGTTTGAAGGATAGAAAGAGAAGATAACCTTATCATAGAAGACCTATAAGTTTATTTTTTACTAAACTTAGTTGAGCCAAAATAAACTTCATTCGAAGGGGGAGTGTTATGTAACGTAACAGATTTGAGGTCCCCAACGTTACATAAAAAACTATGTAAATATGATTTAGAACAATACCCAAAATGTTAAGGTTACTAAGTAATTAATACATCTGAAGTGTACCTAAATCTAAAAGATGTAATAAATAATATGGGATGTAAAACATAAACATTGTATCTAATGGGAGGAGTTTAATATGTAGTAATGAAGTATAAAATACTATTCAACTTAATATTAAATGTGTTGCAAATTGTACTTGTTGTTATGCTGTAACATGATATAGTGTTTACAGAATATTTATCTTATGTTTTGTGGATAGTAAGAGCGGAGTTGTTTCTTTAAGGACGTACTTAGTCAGTGGTACTCCTTTTATTTATGTTAAAATTGTATTTGAATAATTAAGTATAAGTACATGGATTAGGTATTATATTATGTTGAATGTATTTACTGTAATTGATTAATGAAGATGTTTGAATTAATGTTTGTAAACTTGGCTAAGAAGGCAATAAGTGTTAAAAAGTTGGCAAGTAGTTCTTATAGTTATGTTATAAAATAATGAAGGGTTCAAGTATGAACTAATTAATATAATGAATTAAAACCAGGAAATTAAAATTAATGTAAGTGGCCATAAACCAGTAACTATTTGTATAGTAGGTCAGGTAAAGAAAAATTAAGTTAAAAACAAAACATTATTATAACAGTTGTAAGAAAACCTATAGGCCTAAATTTAATATTTGTAAAAGGAAATTAATACCTTTTTAATAAGTCCAGTCTAATGAAACTATAGTAAAATATATACGGTTTAATAAGGTAGATTGGGTGAGAGTTTTAGGTAATTTGGTATAATTCCAAGCATGGAGTATTTATTAAAAAAGAGTAGTAATATTTTATAATTCTGGCTCTAGGATATCAAATATTATCCAATGACAGAAAGTAATGGTTGTTAGGGTAAATAAAATGTAAAAAATCTTGTTGATTTTCAATTATTCGATTGTTATATGCTTTTGAGTTGAGATCAGTAGAAAAATTTAAAGGAAAAGGACATAAATTAACATAAAATGAACAAAAATTAAAAAATTAAAGTAAAAACCAATTCCTGTAAACTAAACCGATGAATAATCAATGAATTAGATTTCAAAAGTATAACCATATACCTCCAAAAGGTCGAGGAATTCTTATTTCACTCTTCAAGATAATTCCATTGGATTTAGTATTGAACTCGATTTCCCATCTAACCAGGAGACTCATTGATGGAATAAAAAGTATGAGTTAATGGAATTATAGAAAAAATATACTCAAGGACCTTTGTTTCTGAAGAAATAAACCTCACTTTCAAGAAAGAAATTATAATACGACACCAATTCCACCGGGACCGACAACCACAAGAATCGTGAAGGAGAACGAAGATTAGAAGAGTTCCCGTTGCCTTCCAGGACATCACCCCTTCAATTTTATTAATAATCGGAACACCTTTTCTGGATTAACGTAACCTTAACTGTAAATCTTCAACCGTTTGCAAACGAGCAATGCTGCCTTGAGAATCGTCCAGTACGGTAACACCAGCTTATATTTAATTTTAATATAGTTAGAACTAATAACATTTTGTAATACTAAGTAACCTTAATTTTGCATTACCTGACCTTACTAATCGTTAAAAGAATCACACGTACCCTGGATAGGAGATAATTACCATTATATTTAATTTGTATAAAATAAAAAGGGAATAGTCAACTAACCAATCGATTCATCATTGTACAATCGATATAATTATATATTATAACCATGAAGAGCACTGTTAGAAGTTGAATTAAAAGGTAATACAAATAAAGAATCCTTCTTGTATATGATGATGTTTTATATTATTGTAGAATAGGTATTGTATGTTGTGGGTGGAGTAATGTACAGGTAAAAAGGGTGATTAAAATCTGGCGAACAAGCTAACCTAGAAGCGTAATTCAATTACGAATAACAGCGCTTATAGTCGACAGCTGGTAGAACGTGAGATTACCGAACTAGCGTGTTTCCTGCCCAATTTTTGAATTGATTTACACAATACGGACTGACTAGGGTTGGAGAGAATTCTCAATTTATTAATTAAATACACGAAATATAGAATTAACATTGAGTAAACATTGAGTAATTAGGTAAAATCGTGTTATGGTATACATAAAATTTGTAATAACAAAATAATAAATAAACTTGTCTATTAAAATTGAGTTACAGGAGGTCAGCTATAAGACTGCATAATAAATATTTTCATTAATAACAGATTGATTAAACCCCAGTATACACATTATAAATTGTTTTATTTCAAATTGGCGCTCACAACAGTGGGGCATCATCATCTTCTATTAACATCATAATCTGTTTTATTTCAAATTGGCGCTCAACGAGTGGGCTTTAGTTAAGTAAAAAATCGTCTTAATTATTACTTAACTTAAGCAGGCAACCATTAGAGGCACAGGAATGCACACGAGAGGTGTTACTAAAAGGATGGAGAAGTAGCAAGAAACAGAAGAAGGTGGACAGGAACGAGAGATAGAAATAGTTACGGACGATGAAATAAAACAACCAATGGGTGATAAAGAAGAAACTGAAGCAATTATGAATACGGAAAAGGAAATAGTTGAAGAGGATGCCCAAGGGTACCATCCAGACAAAGCGGTAGCCAGAGAAGAACCTAATTGGCAAGACATGATGAAATTTATGGCTGAACAATTTAGAAAACAGGAGGAAAACTCGAAGCAAACCAAGGAGGAAACTAATGAGAGTTTAAGACAAACTAATGAGAGCTTAAGACAAACTAATGAAAGTTTAAAACAAATAAACACAAGGTTTGACAGGACTGAAGAAAACTTAATCAAACAAATGAATGAAAGGTTTGACAGGAACGACGAGAGCTTAAAGCAGATTCTGGAAAATACCAAACAAATAGATGAGAAAATTGAAAACCATAATAAGGAGTTGCGGCAAATCATCAATGAACAAGACCTAGCGTTGAGGGAAGTCATCAATGGAAGTATTATAATTGTCGATGAAACACTGAGCAAAAGAGTTGATAACTATGAAGAGGAAGTAAGACAACAAATAACTGAAATTAAGGTGGGTCTGGAAAAGACAGATGAAACCATCATACAACTCAGAGTGGAAGTAGAGACCAAAATTACTCAAATAAGAAACCATAACGATATTAGAATAACGGAGATACAAGCGAAGACCCAAGAAAAATTTGATGAGATACCAATTAACATAACCGGAAGAATAAATCGGGTTCACAATGAAATGAAGACAATGAAAATAAGACAAACGCGTAAAAGGAAATTAATAAATACACGGGAAGGATTGGAGATGGTTAAAAGGGGATTAGTTCAGCTACATAATATACCAATTACGGAACCAGGAGAAGTAAGGCAATTTAGAAACTTTAAACGAACCACAATTGAATTCCCAGATAGATTAGAAGGACCGAAAAGGCCAAAACTAACCGAGGAGCATGGAGGACTTCTGGAGATTAAGTATGAACCATTCGAAAGATTAAGAAACGGTACGGAAGAATCAGCTCGAAAAACGACAGTAGACTTCGGCGTGAATGAAAATTTTATAACAACAAAATGGCGGAACTACATAATAGTGAGATATGTCACAAGGACAGAAATAACTCTATACACTAGAGAGATCCGAACAACCAGTATAGAGGAAATAATGGAGCACGGTTAAACGAGATTCCAAACCAACCATTGGAGAAAAGGGACGGATTTTATGGATAGAGGATCAAGCAAATCGAAGGAAAATAATGAGAAACTAAGTACAATATATTAAACCAACTATTAAATGAAATAAACTAATTACGCAATACTTCAGAGAAATTATGTGGAATCAATTTTAAAACCCCAAAATTCAAAAAATGAGTAAGAACACCTTACTATATAATTCAGAAGAAATTATTTTAAACTAATAAACATGAAAGACGAGAAAGAAGGGTTAGAAATGAGTTAAATGAAGGAAGAATATGCCATACAATTTATGATAAGGAGGAGATTCAGTGTTTAATTGCAGAAGTAAATGGGAGTGAATTAAAAATAGTAAAATACGTATGCTAAAGAATAAATAATTGACAGAACGGAACTAAGAAGATTTTAAAATGAATATTGAACAGCTTTAACTAATATACTGGTGAATAATATGATAAATGGAACTACAGAACAACGAGATAAATAATTTAAGAAAAGTATTAGGATACCTCAGAAATAATAGTAATCATCCCTTGAGTATAACTTTGTAGCGAAGGAGCTACCTTATAGGTAATAATTTTATTATATGTATTGTGTTGTGATAGTGCAACGTTTATTTTTGTTTCTGGACAGAGATGAAGTTCCTCTGATCTCAGAAAATATAGTTAGGAAAACGGCAGAGTAATGGAAGCCAATAGTGCCCCTCTGATTCCGTACCAGCTATGATATTAGGGAAAAATGTTAGGGAAATATAGTATTTTAGGGATTATACACCAAGAGAGGTAATGAAAGATAAAAATGATAATAAGTAATGATAGCGTAAAAAGCTAGACGAAGTTATGAGTTCCAGAGAAAAGGACAGGTCTACAACTGAGGGAGGTGACAGTAGTGAATTAATGACCAGATACACAAGGAGTATCAACACAGTTTTCCGGTGCAATTAAAAGTTTGAAGGATAGAAAGAGAAGATAACCTTATCATAGAAGACCTATAAGTTTATTTTTTACTAAACTTAGTTGAGCCAAAATAAACTTCATTCGAAGGGGGAGTGTTATGTAACGTAACAGATTTGAGGTCCCCAACGTTACATAAAAAACTATGTAAATATGATTTAGAACAATACCCAAAATGTTAAGGTTACTAAGTAATTAATACATCTGAAGTGTACCTAAATCTAAAAGATGTAATAAATAATATGGGATGTAAAACATAAACATTGTATCTAATGGGAGGAGTTTAATATGTAGTAATGAAGTATAAAATACTATTCAACTTAATATTAAATGTGTTGCAAATTGTACTTGTTGTTATGCTGTAACATGATATAGTGTTTACAGAATATTTATCTTATGTTTTGTGGATAGTAAGAGCGGAGTTGTTTCTTTAAGGACGTACTTAGTCAGTGGTACTCCTTTTATTTATGTTAAAATTGTATTTGAATAATTAAGTATAAGTACATGGATTAGGTATTATATTATGTTGAATGTATTTACTGTAATTGATTAATGAAGATGTTTGAATTAATGTTTGTAAACTTGGCTAAGAAGGCAATAAGTGTTAAAAAGTTGGCAAGTAGTTCTTATAGTTATGTTATAAAATAATGAAGGGTTCAAGTATGAACTAATTAATATAATGAATTAAAACCAGGAAATTAAAATTAATGTAAGTGGCCATAAACCAGTAACTATTTGTATAGTAGGTCAGGTAAAGAAAAATTAAGTTAAAAACAAAACATTATTATAACAGTTGTAAGAAAACCTATAGGCCTAAATTTAATATTTGTAAAAGGAAATTAATACCTTTTTAATAAGTCCAGTCTAATGAAACTATAGTAAAATATATACGGTTTAATAAGGTAGATTGGGTGAGAGTTTTAGGTAATTTGGTATAATTCCAAGCATGGAGTATTTATTAAAAAAGAGTAGTAATATTTTATAATTCTGGCTCTAGGATATCAAATATTATCCAATGACAGAAAGTAATGGTTGTTAGGGTAAATAAAATGTAAAAAATCTTGTTGATTTTCAATTATTCGATTGTTATATGCTTTTGAGTTGAGATCAGTAGAAAAATTTAAAGGAAAAGGACATAAATTAACATAAAATGAACAAAAATTAAAAAATTAAAGAAAAAACCAATTCCTGTAAACTAAACCGATGAATAATCAATGAATTAGATTTCAAAAGTATAACCATATACCTCCAAAAGGTCGAGGAATTCTTATTTCACTCTTCAAGATAATTCCATTGGATTTAGTATTGAACTCGATTTCCCATCTAACCAGGAGACTCATTGATGGAATAAAAAGTATGAGTTAATGGAATTATAGAAAAAATATACTCAAGGACCTTTGTTTCTGAAGAAATAAACCTCACTTTCAAGAAAGAAATTATAATACGACACCAATTCCACCGGGACCGACAACCACAAGAATCGTGAAGGAGAACGAAGATTAGAAGAGTTCCCGTTGCCTTCCAGGACATCACCCCTTCAATTTTATTAATAATCGGAACACCTTTTCTGGATTAACGTAACCTTAACTGTAAATCTTCAACCGTTTGCAAACGAGCAATGCTGCCTTGAGAATCGTCCATTACGGTAACACCAGCTTATATTTAATTTTAATATAGTTAGAACTAATAACATTTTGTAATACTAAGTAACCTTAATTTTGCATTACCTGACCTTACTAATCGTTAAAAGAATCACACGTACCCTGGATAGGAGATAATTACCATTATATTTAATTTGTATAAAATAAAAAGGGAATAGTCAACTAACCAATCGATTCATCATTGTACAATCGATATAATTATATATTATAACCATGAAGAGCACTGTTAGAAGTTGAATTAAAAGGTAATACAAATAAAGAATCCTTCTTGTATATGATGATGTTTTATATTATTGTAGAATAGGTATTGTATGTTGTGGGTGGAGTAATGTACAGGTAAAAAGGGTGATTAAAATCTGGCGAACAAGCTAACCTAGAAGCGTAATTCAATTACGAATAACAGCGCTTATAGTCGACAGCTGGTAGAACGTGAGATTACCGAACTAGCGTGTTTCCTGCCCAATTTTTGAATTGATTTACACAATACGGACTGACTAGGGTTGGAGAGAATTCTCAATTTATTAATTAAATACACGAAATATAGAATTAACATTGAGTAAACATTGAGTAATTAGGTAAAATCGTGTTATGGTATACATAAAATTTGTAATAACAAAATAATAAATAAACTTGTCTATTAAAATTGAGTTACAGGAGGTCAGCTATAAGACTGCATAATAAATATTTTCATTAATAACAGATTGATTAAACCCCAGTATACACATTATAAATTGTTTTATTTCAAATTGGCGCTCACAACAGTGGGGCATCATCATCTTCTATTAACATCATAATCTGTTTTATTTCAAATTGGCGCTCAACGAGTGGGCTTTAGTTAAGTAAAAAATCGTCTTAATTATTACTTAACTTAAGCAGGCAACCATTAGAGGCACAGGAATGCACACGAGAGGTGTTACTAAAAGGATGGAGAAGTAGCAAGAAACAGAAGAAGGTGGACAGGAACGAGAGATAGAAATAGTTACGGACGATGAAATAAAACAACCAATGGGTGATAAAGAAGAAACTGAAGCAATTATGAATACGGAAAAGGAAATAGTTGAAGAGGATGCCCAAGGGTACCATCCAGACAAAGCGGTAGCCAGAGAAGAACCTAATTGGCAAGACATGATGAAATTTATGGCTGAACAATTTAGAAAACAGGAGGAAAACTCGAAGCAAACCAAGGAGGAAACTAATGAGAGTTTAAGACAAACTAATGAGAGCTTAAGACAAACTAATGAAAGTTTAAAACAAATAAACACAAGGTTTGACAGGACTGAAGAAAACTTAATCAAACAAATGAATGAAAGGTTTGACAGGAACGACGAGAGCTTAAAGCAGATTCTGGAAAATACCAAACAAATAGATGAGAAAATTGAAAACCATAATAAGGAGTTGCGGCAAATCATCAATGAACAAGACCTAGCGTTGAGGGAAGTCATCAATGGAAGTATTATAATTGTCGATGAAACACTGAGCAAAAGAGTTGATAACTATGAAGAGGAAGTAAGACAACAAATAACTGAAATTAAGGTGGGTCTGGAAAAGACAGATGAAACCATCATACAACTCAGAGTGGAAGTAGAGACCAAAATTACTCAAATAAGAAACCATAACGATATTAGAATAACGGAGATACAAGCGAAGACCCAAGAAAAATTTGATGAGATACCAATTAACATAACCGGAAGAATAAATCGGGTTCACAATGAAATGAAGACAATGAAAATAAGACAAACGCGTAAAAGGAAATTAATAAATACACGGGAAGGATTGGAGATGGTTAAAAGGGGATTAGTTCAGCTACATAATATACCAATTACGGAACCAGGAGAAGTAAGGCAATTTAGAAACTTTAAACGAACCACAATTGAATTCCCAGATAGATTAGAAGGACCGAAAAGGCCAAAACTAACCGAGGAGCATGGAGGACTTCTGGAGATTAAGTATGAACCATTCGAAAGATTAAGAAACGGTACGGAAGAATCAGCTCGAAAAACGACAGTAGACTTCGGCGTGAATGAAAATTTTATAACAACAAAATGGCGGAACTACATAATAGTGAGATATGTCACAAGGACAGAAATAACTCTATACACTAGAGAGATCCGAACAACCAGTGTAGAGGAAATAATGGAGCACGGTTAAACGAGATTCCAAACCAACCATTGGAGAAAAGGGACGGATTTTATGGATAGAGGATCAAGCAAATCGAAGGAAAATAATGAGAAACTAAGTACAATATATTAAACCAACTATTAAATGAAATAAACTAATTACGCAATACTTCAGAGAAATTATGTGGAATCAATTTTAAAACCCCAAAATTCAAAAAATGAGTAAGAACACCTTACTATATAATTCAGAAGAAATTATTTTAAACTAATAAACATGAAAGACGAGAAAGAAGGGTTAGAAATGAGTTAAATGAAGGAAGAATATGCCATACAATTTATGATAAGGAGGAGATTCAGTGTTTAATTGCAGAAGTAAATGGGAGTGAATTAAAAATAGTAAAATACGTATGCTAAAGAATAAATAATTGACAGAACGGAACTAAGAAGATTTTAAAATGAATATTGAACAGCTTTAACTAATATACTGGTGAATAATATGATAAATGGAACTACAGAACAACGAGATAAATAATTTAAGAAAAGTATTAGGATACCTCAGAAATAATAGTAATCATCCCTTGAGTATAACTTTGTAGCGAAGGAGCTACCTTATAGGTAATAATTTTATTATATGTATTGTGTTGTGATAGTGCAACGTTTATTTTTGTTTCTGGACAGAGATGAAGTTCCTCTGATCTCAGAAAATATAGTTAGGAAAACGGCAGAGTAATGGAAGCCAATAGTGCCCCTCTGATTCCGTACCAGCTATGATATTAGGGAAAAATGTTAGGGAAATATAGTATTTTAGGGATTATACACCAAGAGAGGTAATGAAAGATAAAAATGATAATAAGTAATGATAGCGTAAAAAGCTAGACGAAGTTATGAGTTCCAGAGAAAAGGACAGGTCTACAACTGAGGGAGGTGACAGTAGTGAATTAATGACCAGATACACAAGGAGTATCAACACAGTTTTCCGGTGCAATTAAAAGTTTGAAGGATAGAAAGAGAAGATAACCTTATCATAGAAGACCTATAAGTTTATTTTTTACTAAACTTAGTTGAGCCAAAATAAACTTCATTCGAAGGGGGAGTGTTATGTAACGTAACAGATTTGAGGTCCCCAACGTTACATAAAAAACTATGTAAATATGATTTAGAACAATACCCAAAATGTTAAGGTTACTAAGTAATTAATACATCTGAAGTGTACCTAAATCTAAAAGATGTAATAAATAATATGGGATGTAAAACATAAACATTGTATCTAATGGGAGGAGTTTAATATGTAGTAATGAAGTATAAAATACTATTCAACTTAATATTAAATGTGTTGCAAATTGTACTTGTTGTTATGCTGTAACATGATATAGTGTTTACAGAATATTTATCTTATGTTTTGTGGATAGTAAGAGCGGAGTTGTTTCTTTAAGGACGTACTTAGTCAGTGGTACTCCTTTTATTTATGTTAAAATTGTATTTGAATAATTAAGTATAAGTACATGGATTAGGTATTATATTATGTTGAATGTATTTACTGTAATTGATTAATGAAGATGTTTGAATTAATGTTTGTAAACTTGGCTAAGAAGGCAATAAGTGTTAAAAAGTTGGCAAGTAGTTCTTATAGTTATGTTATAAAATAATGAAGGGTTCAAGTATGAACTAATTAATATAATGAATTAAAACCAGGAAATTAAAATTAATGTAAGTGGCCATAAACCAGTAACTATTTGTACAGTAGGTCAGGTAAAGAAAAATTAAGTTAAAAACAAAACATTATTATAACAGTTGTAAGAAAACCTATAGGCCTAAATTTAATATTTGTAAAAGGAAATTAATACCTTTTTAATAAGTCCAGTCTAATGAAACAATAGTAAAATATATACGGTTTAATAAGGTAGATTGGGTGAGAGTTTCAGGTAATTTGGTATAATTCCAAGCATGGAGTATTTTATTAAAAAAGAGTAGTAATATTTTATAATTCTGGCTCTAGGATATCAAATATTATCCAATGACAGAAAGTAATGGTTGTTAGGGTAACTAAAATGTAAAAAATCTTGTTGATTTTCAATTATTCGATTGTTATATGCTTTTGAGTTGAGATCAGTAGAAAAATTTAAAGGAAAGGACATAAATTAACATAAAATGAACAAAAATTAATAAATTAAAGTAAAACCCAATTCCTGTAAACTAAACCGATGAATAATCAATGAATTAGATTTCAAAAATATAACCATATACCTCCAAATGTTCGAGCAATTCTTATTTCACTCATCAAGATAATTCCATTGGATTTAGTATTGAACTCGATTTCCCATCTAACCAGGAGACTCATTGATGGAATAAAAAGTATGAATTAATGGAATTATAGAAAAAATATACTCAAGGACCTTTGTTTCTGAAGAAATAAACCTCACTTTCAAGAAAGAAATTATAATACGACACCAATTCCACCGGGACCGACAACCACAAGAATCGTGAAGGAGAACGAAGATTAGAAGAGTTCCCGTTGCCTTCCAGGACATCACCCCTTCAATTTTATTAATAATCGGAACACCTTTTCTGGATTAACGTAACCTTAACTGTAAATCTTCAACCGTTTGCAAACGAGCAATGCTGCCTTGAGAATCGTCCAGTACGGTAACACCAGCTTATATTTAATTTTAATATAGTTAGAACTAATAACATTTTGTAATACTAAGTAACCTTAATTTTGCATTACCTGACCTTACTAATCGTTAAAAGAATCACACGTACCCTGGATAGGAGATAATTACCATTATATTTAATTTGTATAAAATAAAAAGGGAACAGTCAACTAACCAATCGATTCATCATTGTACAATCGATATAACTATATTATAACCATGAAGAGCACTGTTAGAAGTTGAATTAAAAGGTAATACAAATAAAGAATCCTTCTTGTATATGATGATGTTTTATATTATTGTAGAATAGGTATTGTATGTTGTGGGTGGAGTAATTTACAGGTAAAAAGGGTGATTAAAATCTGGCGAACAAGCTAACCTAGAAGCGTAAGTCAATTACGAATAACAGCGCTTATAGTCGACAGCTGGTAGAACGTGAGATTACTGAACTAGCGTGTTTCCTGCACAATTTTTGAATTGATTTACACAATACGGACTGACTAGGGTTGGAGAGAATTCTCAATTTATTAATTAAATACACGAAATATAGAATTAACATTGAGTAAACATTGAGTAATTAGGTAAAATCGTGTTATGGTATATATAAAAGTTGTAATAACAAAATAATAAATAAACTTGTCTATTAAAATTGAGTTACAGGAGGTCAGCTATAAGACTGCATAATAAATATTTTCATTAATAACAGATTGATTAAACCCCAGTACACACATTATAAATTGTTTTGTTTCAAATTGGCGAACCCAGCAGTGGGGCTTTCAAACATCCTCGGATATAATTAAACACCCGCAACATCATTGTAATTTGTTTTATTGCAAATTGGCGCTCACAACAGTGGGGGATCATCATCTTCTATTAACATCATAATCTCTTTTACTTCAATATTTCGTTTACCTTTCTATAGTGGATTATTAAAACTTTCTTTTCAGGATACTTTATTTGTCAAAATTAAGTAATTTACTCTTGTTGAAATGTAAAACGTTGCAGGTAAACTACCCCTTTCCCTTAACCGATCTTCAACAAAATCAATAGGTCTCGAGTCCTCTATAACGCAGGTACATATGCAAAACATTATTTGATTCTGTTTGAATTTGCGGCAGTTGTCGTCCGCCATAGAAAAAATTCGACACACACACACACACATTTTTAGAAAAATGACTTCTTCATGTTTTGAGGGTAGTTCAATCAGAATCAGCCCTTATCTCGAATAAAATTTTTTTCGCCATCACCATATTTCCATTTCCTTATGGAAGTTGGAAGTAAAAATTTGTTAGCTAAAAATAATTTAGCAAATAAAGAGCTGTAATTGCGATTGTGGTTTGATCAATAACTTTTATAATAGTGTATGAAATATTCCGCAAGGATCTGTCTTGGGACCATTGTGTGAAGTCCTGCTTCCAGAATTAACGGAATATGCCTATAACATTGGCTTTGTGTACGATTTAACGCTGACAGTAACTACAGACGTCAAACAACACTTAGGGAAAATTAGACTCAAATTTAGTAGTATAAAATTCCAGCACACAAGTACTTGCACATATTTATAACTTTTTTTCAAATGTCAGCAATCATTTGGAAAATGATTATGTTTCAAAGACGTTATTCAAAGTCTGACATTCCAAACTTAAATATATTTTAATTTTAAATAACTGAAGTTAACCGGAAACTCTAAACAGAAAATTATTTGGTACATTTTTCATCCACCTGACTTTTTTTATGATAAGTTTCCCTATTCTCTACCAGTAACAATAACTTGAACGTCAACAGAATCTTATTGTAGATTTCTTCAATAATATTTCACGTTGTAAGCGATAGTTTCCTTTTTGTTGCGTTTGTACGTTATGCATTACCACTACAAAATAATAAAGAAAAACAATTGAAGATATAAATATTTGAAAATTATTTTCTTAATACTTACTAGACTGGGAAAATTGTTTTTACAGAATTTACAATTAAAATTATTAAATAGAAACCCACTTGTTTCCACAGCATTCGTAGATCCTTTCAGACTAATTCCTCACTTATTCTTACAATTTATATTCATAATCATCACTAGTACTGTGGTAATAGGACCCTGAGACGTAGGTCGTCCGAGGATGAGATGGGTGCCGGAACAGGTTTATACAATCTAATCCTTGAAGAGAAGAAGGCGAAGAAGAAGAATCATCACCAGTTCTATGTTTCCAAAAGTCGATACTTCTGCGTTTGGTTAGCATACACGCGCATCTCCAAGTATCTGAGCATGGCCATATTAGATCGTTTTATTCACATATCATAAATTAACTAATAATCGGCAAACTGTCATGTAAGCGTTTCTTTTGATTATGTTTGTCTCTGTATTCTTTCGTTTGTTTAAAAGGACTTTCAACGTTCCTTGACACTTTCTCTCTGAAAGACTGTGTGTAAATTCATGTTCAACCTAGGCTTGTGAAACATACCACTAAATATATTCTACTACAGCCTTTTGTTTTTCTATCATTTCTATCTCGTCTTCCCTACAAACGAGAAGAGGTTTTTTATTGCAAATTCGTAATCTACTCGTCATGCGAACATTAAACAAATTGAATGATATACGCATACAGGATTCAAAGAGTCTATCTCAGGAGCACTGAGCCTATAGGGCAGAAATACGCGCATCAGTTGACATAAACACTTACTGTTGACATGAACACAAATGATACAGAGATTACAGTACAGGCAACATAGATAATACTGGTGACACGTTATTCATTGAACCTGTAGAATAATTTGTCTTTTCAGTCTACAAATGTCTTTACTGTTATCCAACAAATTAATAGCTAGGAGGCTAGGATGTTATTCCAATTGAAATATGTGTTTCCTGCAGACACACAAGTTCTTCTCTTACAGTAGGAACTTGCAGGTCCCGGTGTATAGACTTGTTGGAAATAAACCATGGAGCGTCGACTGTTGATCTTATAGTTTTGTACAAAAGCGCTGTATAATTTCCATGTTCCTCGTACTAGGGTACTCCAAAGTTGAATACCGTAAGTCCATACCGGTTTAAGAACTGCTTTTAATTATAAAAGTTGACGAGACTTGACAGCGACTTTTGCCTATCAGCCAGTACATATTTCTCACCTTGAAGTTAAGTTCAGGAAGTTATGTGTTTCTTCCATGCCATTCTCCAAGTGCATCCCAAAGCAGAAGAGGCGGATCTCATTTCCTAACATTGCTTTTCGTACAGTAGTCTTGAATATTTTACGCAACTGCTTAGCTTAGCATCTTGCCGTATCTCACTTTTCTTACTTGAGATAGCCTTCCTACGTCGGTCAGGAGTAATTATTAGATACTCTCCCTGTTCCAAACATCCGTAACATTGACTAATTTTCAAAGGATTTCCTGTGTGTTATAGGAATATTCCTAAATTTCCTAAAACGAAAAAGCAGGTAGTAACGTATTGCAACTAAACTTCAAAGCACTATAAATAAAACCAGACAAATGAGATAAATATCTGTCATTTTGTTTAAAATATAATGCGATTCAAGTGTGCAGTTTGCCACCTATAGGCCTACATTAAATTCAACGTTGTTCAGGTTTTGTACACGCCTTTTTCTTTTAAAGTAGTGTCTGTGGTAAAGCGTAAAAGGCAGGCGAGACTTTACGCTCACGACAGCCCAGGGAGACGTATAAAGGGGAAGTAATTTCTCCTCTCAATAATTCTGCCTTTTCATCGTCAGCTTGTCGAAACCTTTTTTCTGTTTAGAAATCTACGAGTTAGTTACTCTACTACATTGCGGGCAATGCGTAATTGATGTCTTATTGTGTATCAAAAAAGTATTTATACTGAAGAACGTTTGACAGAATATAAATTACTGTGTACAAAAATGTAAGAAAAATGTATCCAATTCATGCTTCCGCTCAATATTTTACAAACAAATTAGTTCCAAAATTTCAGTTTTTTGTACAAAAGGGCTAATATTGAGTTTTTTGAAAGATAAACCTTACCATTAGTTGGGAATAAAAACACATCCATAAAATTACATCTGTTATAATTATTTTTAAAAGACGTAGGAGCAAAACAAATTTTACACCTAGGAGCTGTCCAGGTTATTGGGGCAGATTGAACAAAACTTGACTTTTATATTTTACTTTTATAAATATAATCAAACTATTATATATTTTTTGTGTTAAGTATTTGCAATGTTTAACAATGTTTAGTATTAATTACATGAAATTATGAATTGTATAGTTATACATGTATTCACCGAAATAATTATATATATTGAAACATTAATCGTTGATGAGCCACACGTTGAGTAGCACATTTTATTTATAACGTTATAAATTACACTTTTGGAAATTATTTTCTTTTTTTTACAATGTTTATTTGTCTTTGATTAAGTTTTTTGTTATGAGGAATACATGGCTTTCTTTCACCTTAATTGTAGTGGTTCCTCAGAGTACCCTCTTCTGATCCTGAGTCCTTGATGTTGGTGAATCCTGCGTAGTCGTGAAATCCTGGATCCTTTCCTCGTCCTCCGGATCCTTTCGGAAGTCCGATGACTCGTCCTCTACGTCTGGAATTTATGCCATGTAGTGTGCTGCTCCCTCGTCCTCTGTAATAGTCTCTGGCTGCAGAGGCTGTGTCACGAAAGTGATGATGTTGTCAAGCATCGCCTCCGCCTGCCGTTGTAGTCGAATGAGAAAGAGTTGTTGTTGGGCAGAGACTCCGGCTATTGTGGTCTGACAAGAAAGAGAAAAATGCTGATGTGGCTCGCGTATTTATAGTTTAGGGCGCAAAATTCATGTTTCGACAATTCTCTGCAGGAATAGGTTTGTCGTGGCGTCCTTTTACAAACACGATTATTCACACACTTATTTCACTTGTCTTCGCAACATACGAAGTCTTTTGCAAATTACCCGATATTCATCTGGTCGGTAATTTTTATGTGCACAACTGTGTTTAAACTGTTTCTCGTTATCTTAATTATTATGGGTTTTATTTATATTTATTTTCACTGTATTCGCACTTTTTATTATTTTCGCACCATCTTTCATGCACACGTGCGCCTTTATATTATACACACTGTGGCGTATTTGGTTTTGTGATATTTCGTATACACTTATCAAAATTTAAATAATTCCTATATTTATTAACGTTTATTTAAGGGTGATGCTTTGCAGGAATCAACTGGGAGCACTCACACGCGTAAGATACACGTGTACACACTGTGTGGCGTGACCTACCTGTTCAAGTTTGCAATTTTGTTGTCCCCTTTACAGCTTTCAATCTGAATTATTATTATTACTAACAACATGGATTATTTATTTAAATTATATTAATTATCTTAACTAATTGTGCAATGCACAGTACCCTATACATTTGTACTGTTGCAATATACATATATATATATTGTAATATAACTGTGAATGAGTGGGTATAATAAAATAAATAAAAGGTTGATGTATGTAGATTGTGTTCTCCTGTAAGCCCCACTGGTTGGGCTAGCCAATTTTGTAATAATACGTTGAAGTCCTAGTTTCTTCAACTTCTGCGATGGATGTATTTTTGTAATAATACTGTGAGTGGTGTCTATAATAAATGATAAATAATATTTCTTTCGTGTTATTCTGTCCTACGTTGGATACGTCAATTTGTAATAATACAAGGTGTTCTGTAACAAAATATTTTATGTACGTACGTGTGTAGTTTTCTGACGTTCCGCTCCGGAAACGTCAATTTGGTAATGTTCCTAGTCTTCGTAGTTACAAATAAAATCTGTGTATATTGCTGTTGTAGCAATTTGAAAAATAAAAGTAAAATTTAAAATTTTATAAAAAAAAATTTTAATTTTCTGGAAAATGTTCTTTGGGTAACTTGTTCTTAAAATTTAGGAACAAATCGAGTTAGTCGGTTGAAATTATAAATGAAATGGTATCGTGGTTATTCTAATAACAGTGTCATTTTCAGTAATTTTGTTGAAAAGATAATCTTGTTAACTCCCAGTTTGAATGAAAGACGGCTCTCTTCTTCTTCTTTTTGAAACGTTGTTGTTTCGTGTATACCGCCCTTCAGTTAGTTGGGTTTCTTCATTAATTACTTGTTAAGTCTTTTTTATAATAAAGTACCAACTCCAATTTACCGAAATAGAATGTTTATTAACAAAAATAATGAAATTGTTTGATTAAAATTGATAGCACAATACAGTATCGACTCGCTCAGGGACGGTCGATATAAACAATTTATATTGGTATTATAAAATAGGGTTCTTTAAACGGTTATTAAAATATATAGCCAGAGAAGGTTGTGGGAAGGAAAGTATAACACTTACACTTATTAAATGTCTTAAAATTTAACAATACAATAATAATTAAAAATATTAAAAGTTTATATATAATTTGATTTCGAACCAATAGTCGCCATATCGTTTCTTTATACTGCAGCGGACCAGACCGAAATGGTTGACTGACGCATGCGCAAGGAAGCCTCCAGCGTTGATGATGTTTTTGTTATAATAAAGGTGTCCTTCCTTCAAGTAAATGCTCTCAGCAATTGTATACGATCGTCCTGGAGTATAGTTTATTGTCGCTGGTGTATCATGGAAAGTTCACTTTGTGTAGAATGTTGTCACTGGATATATTTCGTTGTGTTTATGTGTGTCGTGTTTAACCTCTAAATTTCGGTCTATATTTGGTGTAATATCAGTGTTATTCTGCTTATCTAGTTATGTGTGGTTCAATTTATTAGTGTTACTGTGTTCATTGGTCACTTTCACTACTTCACGATCTATAAAATAGTTTAAAATAATTATTTTCAAAATTTTCACTGAGATACGGTTTATAACAAAAACGCCATTAAAGGTTATTTCTGGCGAAAGGTTACTTAAGTGCACTCGTCAACGCATAATAATGAACTGAACGTATTTCCTTCGTCTCATGAAAATCTTAGCCTATATAATATATTTCAGACATTGTTTAAAATTGCCATAGTTTCGTTACACTTTAAAAATGTACATTATGTTCATAAATTAAATTCGTTATTAGTTGACTGTTTGAAATATAAAATACATATTCGTTTTCACTATTCTATTCTACTTATTTTGATAGTAATTAAGTTAGTATTACAAAGTTTTATCTGAAATTATATTTCTTATAATTTTTTGGGAGGTAGGCCTAAAATTATACTTCCCTGTCTTCTATGTAAATAATAGCCATTTTAACTAATATAATTATTATTCTATGAAATCTGAAATTTGTATAATTATCAATTCTCACTTATTTTATTGCAATTTAGTATATTAATAATGGTTTTTTCATATAATTCAGTTGTATATGATTCCCCTTCTGATAAAGTTAGTGAACCTATTTCAGTTTCAAATGGTATTTCATTATACAAATAAATAATTTTACTCATAGAATGACCATATCTTTAGAAAGCCTTATTTACATAGTATTTAATATGTTGGGTGTATCTTGCCTAAATATTGTCAGTTTGACTGGTTTATAAGATTAGGTTTATTAATTATTCTGCATTTTAACTTTATTATATTGCCTAGATTTGAATTGTGGCTATTTGCAGAATGTTTTACTAATGTAATTATTTTATTTCCTTCTCTGACTTCTGACTCTGATATATTTGATTAAAAATTAGTTCTCTGATCTGGCATAACAGTAATTATAGATTATACAATTAAAATATAACACCCAGATATATAAAACTGGTGTTCTTAATAACATTGTTTTGGTATATCACCTAATAACATAATAAAAAGTATTTCTACAACATTGGAATGTTATCTAATTTTAGATAATGCATTCCTAAATTAACATGAACAATAAAATAACAATTATAATACTAATATTTCTTATGACTAACCCTTACTTATCTAAATGCTATATTTAATTGGAACCCAACATTTGGATCCATATATAATAATATCCATAGTTGTTAATACCTTCTACAACTTCATCATAAACAGTTAGTTCTGTAATTCCCCATTTTATAAGATTTATGCCCCCTCTTAAAGTATAACCCTGGCTATCTAAGTTATATTCCATTCTATGGAATGTTCATACAGTTTTAGTAGCTTTTTATTAGTAAAATTACTACTTCATTATCAAAGTAGGCACTGTTCTCAAAACTTAAAGTTTGTTACTATGTACTGCAACTCATGTACCCTTTTAAAGTTTATTATTTATAATTTGATCACTTACACTTTTCCATGGTGAATTATTACTATATTTACTAGTCTTTTTCTAGTTTTTAATATGAAATATTCAACCATGGGGGAACTGTGAAGATTTGTTTATACACATTACACAATAACTTTTTGAATGCACTAATATTTACTACTGCTAACACTTTTAGTTTTTTGTCAGTTTTACAGTGATATGGTTTTTTAATGTGTTATACTTTCTTTTTTGGGCATTTATTGGTTTTGGGGTTTTTTGGGGGTTCTTTCCCTATGGGGTTTTTGTTTTATATGGGTCGTCTTAATTATTCTTCTTTCTTCTTGAGTTTGGTTCTTCTTTATTCTTCCTTCTTCTGTAGATTAGTTTTGATTATTCTTCTTTCTTCTTTGAGTTTTAATTGTTCTTCCTTCTTCTTTAGCTTTGATTGTTCTTCTTTCTTCTGTCTTCAGTAGATTTGGTTTTAATTATTCTTCTTTCTTCTGTCTTCAGTAGCTTTGATTATTCTTCTTTCTTCATTCTTCAGTAATAGTAGTTTTAATTATTCTTCTTTCTTCTGTCTTCTGTATCTTTGATTGTTCTTCTTTCTTCTGTCTTTAGTAGCTTTGATTGTTCTTCTTTCTTCATTCTTCAGTAGTAGTAGTTTTAATTAGTTCTTCTTTCTTCATTAGATTTAGTTTGTTCTTCTTTCTTCTTTGAGTTTTAATTGTTCTTCTTTCTTCTTTAGCTTTGATTGTTCTTCTTTCTTCCTTCTTCAGTAGTAGTAGTTTTAATTAGTTCTTCATTCTTCAGTAGTAGTATTTTTAATTAGTTCTTCTTTCTTCATTAGATTTAGTTTGTTCTTCTTTCTTCTTTGAGTTTTAATTGTTCTTCTTTCTTCTTTAGCTTTGATCGTTCTTCTTTCTTCCTTCTTCATTAGTATTAGTTTTAATTAGTTCTTCTTTCTTCATTCTTCAGTAGTAGTAGTTTTAATTAGTCTTCTTTCTTCTTTGAGTTTTAATTGTTCTTCTTTCTTCTTTAGCTTTGATTGTTCTTCTTTCTTCCTTCTTCAGTAGTAGTAGTTTTAATTAGTTCTTCTTTCTTCATTCTTCAGTACTAGTAGTTTTAATTAGTTCTTCTTTCTTCATTCTTCAGTAGTAGTAGTTTTAATTAGTTCTTCTTTCTTCATTAGATTTAGTTTGTTCTTCTTTCTTCTTTGAGTTTTAATTGTTCTTCTTTCTTCTTTAGCTTTGATTGTTCTTCTTTCTTCCTTCTTCAGTAGTAGTAGTTTTAATTAGTTCTTCTTTCTTCATTCTTCAGTAGTAGTAGTTTTAATTAGTTCTTCTTTCTTCATTAGATTTAGTTTGTTCTTCTTTCTTCTTTGAGTTTTAATTGTTCTTCTTTCTTCTTTAGCTTTGATCGTTCTTCTTTCTTCCTTCTTCAGTAGTAGTAGTTTTAATTAGTTCTTCTTTCTTCATTCTTCAGTAGTAGTAGTTTTAATTAGTTCTTCTTTCTTCATTAGATTTAGTTTGTTCTTCTTTCTTCTTTGAGTTTTAATTGTTCTTCTTTCTTCTTTAGCTTTGATTGTTCTTCTTTCTTCCTTCTTCAGTAGTAGTAGTTTTAATTAGTTCTTCTTTCTTCATTCTTCAGTAGTAGTAGTTTTAATTAGTTCTTCTTTCTTCATTAGATTTAGTTTGTTCTTCTTTCTTCTTTGAGTTTTAATTGTTCTTCTTTCTTCTTTAGCTTTGATTGTTCTTCTTTCTTCCTTCTTCAGTAGTAGTAGTTTTAATTAGTTCTTCTTTCTTCATTCTTCAGTAGTAGTAGTTTTAATTAGTTCTTCTTTCTTCATTAGATTTAGTTTGTTCTTCTTTCTTCTTTGAGTTTTAATTGTTCTTCTTTCTTCTTTAGCTTTGATTGTTCTTCTTTCTTCCTTCTTCAGTAGTAGTAGTTTTAATTAGTTCTTCTTTCTTCATTCTTCAGTAGTAGTATTTTTAATTAGTCTTCTTTCTTCTTTAGTTCTAATTATTCTTCTTTCTTCTGTTTTCAGTAGTGGTAGTTTTGACTATTCTTCCTTCTTCTGTAGTTTTTCGCCGTGTATGCCTTCGTTTCTTCTGGTCTGGTTTCTTTGACGGGGTATATTAATTGCCTGCTTCTATCTTACCTGGGTAATTTTGTTATTATCATTTTTAGTCTTCTGGGTTTTTAAATTTGTATTATATTATATTATTTGCAGAATTTTTCTTTATTTAACCTTTCTTGTGAATATATTTAGTAAATAGTGCATTTTAAACGATTCTCATTTAGATACTCCATATATTAGAGCTTTATTAATGATCATTGAGTAATGTATTTGTGTGGATTATCTGTCATGCTACAGATTGCTCTCTTCCAGAAGTGATTAGTTCAGATCATACTTAGTTTGTCTGAAGTAATTGCTTATGACATTATATTATAAATTATATTTCTTTACTTCCTTCACATTTCTAAAAATTTTTTCTCCTATATTTTGGAGCTTATTTATATCTCATTATTAACTGGATTCTTACTGATAGTAATAGTCATCTGAGGTTCGTTATTTTTTATTTTTCCATTTTCTTCTTAACTCGTTTCTTTATCCTTGGGATATTTATTCCCTAAAATTCCCTAACACGTTAGCTGGGGCAGTGTCCAGAGGGGCTCTGTAGGCATCTCACTCTGCTGGCCATACTACGTCATTTATTGATTACAGAGGTAAATCATCTCTGACCAATACATAATAATACTGCTGGACTTATCTCAGACAGTCATTTATAAAAATTATATAAGAATAGTCCACCTTATGACTATAAAAAAAAATTAAATATCTTTGGATATTTCACTTCGTATACGAACAGATCTATTTATATTTCTATCTTAGTGAATCTCTATCTCAGTTATTTTTCTCAATGGTTAGCTCTGCTGGCATTTTATTTCTCCTTGTGATTGGAAGCTGGTATAATATAATCATCACTTATTATTCAGTGTAAAGTTTTTAATTCTCTGTCATTTTTTGACTGTTATCACAATCTCCTTCTGGTCATTGGTAGCATATATTTTGTATTATATTTTTGTTCCTTTCTTAATTCTTGTGAATCGTTCCACTAGTATTATGTTTTTTCAATTACTCTTTTAATTGTCTTTCTAATAACTGACATTTATTGTATGATCATCTTTTTCATATGGATTTATTTATATATGGTTTTTTCTTTCTTAATCAAAATTTTATTTTGCTCTTGCTTTTTATCCAAATGCACTCTTTATTAGTAATGTCATATGTTTAATATCTCTGTTTATTTGACATAAAATTCTCATTAATTTCACTTCACAATAAGTTTATTCATTTAAATGGTATCAGTGGTTTGTATTGCCATTTCTTTATTCTGGAAAGTTTTTCAGAATTGGTCCCATATATAATTGTTTGTAATGTGTTATCCAAATTCTTTTTCTCCTTGTTCATTTCTAAAAGTTGTTTTTAAAATAAGGTAGTAAATTGTTTTTACTTGGGTTTTTGAATTTTGATGATTTAATTCAAAATTCATTTTCTCTTTGATTCATAAATTGTTTCCTAAATGGTAGGCAGTAAGTAGTCATTACTTCATTTTTGAATTTAGTGGTTTAATTCAAAATTCATTTTCTCTTTGATTCATAAATTGTTTCCTAAATGGTAGGCAGTAAGTAGTCATTACTTCATTTTTGAATTTTGAGATTTAATTCAAAATTCATTTTCTCTTGTCCATAAATTGTTTTCTAAATAATAGGTAGTAAGTAGTCATTACTTCATTTTTGAATCCATAAATTGTTTTCTAAATAATAGGTAGTAAGTAGTCATTACTTCATTTTTGAATTTTGAGATTTAATTCAAAATTCATTTTCCTTCTGATTCATAAATTGTTTTCTAAATAATAGGTAAGTAAGTAGTCATTACTTCTTTTTTGAATTTTGACTTTAATATTATTTCTTCCATACATTCAATTACTCATAATATTTTTTCATAAATATGGTTAATATATCATATTATTACCCTAAATATGGTATTAGCTCTCTTCTTTTCTTTATTTCAAGTGTACTTCTTATAATTATTTTCTTTTAAATACCCAGGTTGAAGATTTTTATTAGGTTGGACAATTGCTCATAATTTCTTTTCCTTTGACGTAGTTTTTTGGCCGTCGTCGGTTATCATAACATCCGTCTTTCTTTGTGGAGGTATATGGTATTAGACTTAACCGTAGTCTGTCACTTCAGTTACTCTCATTGTCCGGATGACCATAGTTTTCATCATCGTTCCGGTACTAGTGACTTCTCTGGCCTTTGTTTTGTATTTCATTTTTCTAGCTGCTATTCCTTTGTTTGCTGCTAAGCTTATTCGGCTCCCTCTATCATAGTGTTTTATATACCAGTACGTCTCTGGTCCATCAATGATCAATGATACCATTGACAATCTACCATATATCTCCATCCCTGTTGTATTCCATTTACCTCTGATCACTTCCCCGTGGTAAACTACTGTCTGCTGGTAAACCATTTCTGAGATTACCATCAATCTATTTCCATAATTTCTGGAACTCACGATTTCTTCATTGTTGGTAATAGGGATATTATCATTATCAAATAAACCATGGTTCATCATTTCCATTTCTTCCCTTGTTTTCATTAATTTCTTTGGATGCCTTCTTTTCATTCTCTTTTGTTTCACTTCCATATCCTTAGTATTTTCTTTCTTCCCGTTCGTTTTCTTTTCAGGTAACACTATCACTGGCTCCATTGTTTTATTGTTTGGTATTTCCTTTCGTTCTGGTTTGCTGTTGTCCAGTGTCTTATCCAATTCTTCATCCAAGGATGTGACGTTTTTATCTATTTCACTCACACCTTCCTTCAAGATTTGTCTGTATTCTTTTCTATCCCTTCTTTCCTCTTCCCTGTCTTCTTTCATTTCCTTATGCCATCGTCGGTTATCCTCCCTTATTTCTTCTCTTAACCGTTGGTAGTCCTCTCTTAACTCTTTCCTTAACTGTTGATGATCACTCTCGATTTTCTTATTGGTTTCTTCCATCTTTTCTTCCAAATTCTTCTTATTTTCTTCCATTTTCTTTTCCACCTTTTTACTGGTTTCCTCAATTCTCTTATTGGTCCTTTCTATTTTACGGCCCAATTCTTCTTTTGTTTCTTGGTTGTCCTTCTTCAATTCTTCCCTTAAAGATTGGTTATCATTCTTCAAATCTTCTAATCTTTTATTATTTTCTTCTGTGGTAGAATCCATTTTCTTGTTCAAGTTTTCTTCGGTGGAATCCATTTTCTTGCTTAATTCTTCCTTGGTTGCTTGGTTGTCCTTCTTCAAGTTTTCTTCCATCTTCTTGCTGTTTTCTTCCATTCTCATGAACATTTCCATCATTTTCTCTAAAATCGGATCTTCTGTTGTTTTGGATTTCTCCTGGTCTTGGACATGGACGTCCCCTGTTTGAGTGGATATTTCTGGTTGTTTCTCTAGTGGTGCTGGTTGTTGATGTTCTACCCGTTCTAGTATTTTTTCCACGTCCTCCACTGGGGTCGCCTCCTTATCCTCCATATCGAGTTCTTTCTCGGCCTCCGCCGCTCTCTTCTTTGATGTGGCACGACGCATTATTTTCCCTGATTCCCTGGCTAGGTAACCGCTGCCAAGCTGAATTAGGAATTGGGTAAGTAATTACAGTAATTTCAACCCCTAATTACAGCCCTTTCGTTGGACGCCAAATTTTGTAATATAACTGTGAATGAGTGGGTATAATAAAATAAATAAAAGGTTGATGTATGTAGATTGTGTTCTCCTGTAAGCCCCACTGGTTGGGCTAGCCAATTTTGTAATAATACGTTGAAGTCCTAGTTTCTTCAACTTCTGCGATGGATGTATTTTTGTAATAATACTGTGAGTGGTGTCTATAATAAATGATAAATAATATTTCTTTCGTGTTATTCTGTCCTACGTTGGATACGTCAATTTGTAATAATACAAGGTGTTCTGTAACAAAATATTTTATGTACGTACGTGTGTAGTTTTCTGACGTTCCGCTCCGGAAACGTCAATTTGGTAATGTTCCTAGTCTTCGTAGTTACAAATAAAATCTGTGTATATTGCTGTTGTAGCAATTTGAAAAATAAAAGTAAAATTTAAAATTTTATAAAAAAAAATTTTAATTTTCTGGAAAATGTTCTTTGGGTAACTTGTTCTTAAAATTTAGGAACAAATCGAGTTAGTCGGTTGAAATTATAAATGAAATGGTATCGTGGTTATTCTAATAACAGTGTCATTTTCAGTAATTTTGTTGAAAAGATAATCTTGTTAACTCCCAGTTTGAATGAAAGACGGCTCTCTTCTTCTTCTTTTTGAAACGTTGTTGTTTCGTGTATACCGCCCTTCAGTTAGTTGGGTTTCTTCATTAATTACTTGTTAAGTCTTTTTTATAATAAAGTACCAACTCCAATTTACCGAAATAGAATGTTTATTAACAAAAATAATGAAATTGTTTGATTAAAATTGATAGCACAATACAGTATCGACTCGCTCAGGGACGGTCGATATAAACAATTTATATTGGTATTATAAAATAGGGTTCTTTAAACGGTTATTAAAATATATAGCCAGAGAAGGTTGTGGGAAGGAAAGTATAACACTTACACTTATTAAATGTCTTAAAATTTAACAATACAATAATAATTAAAAATATTAAAAGTTTATATATAATTTGATTTCGAACCAATAGTCGCCATATCGTTTCTTTATACTGCAGCGGACCAGACCGAAATGGTTGACTGACGCATGCGCAAGGAAGCCTCCAGCGTTGATGATGTTTTTGTTATAATAAAGGTGTCCTTCCTTCAAGTAAATGCTCTCAGCAATTGTATACGATCGTCCTGGAGTATAGTTTATTGTCGCTGGTGTATCATGGAAAGTTCACTTTGTGTAGAATGTTGTCACTGGATATATTTCGTTGTGTTTATGTGTGTCGTGTTTAACCTCTAAATTTCGGTCTATATTTGGTGTAATATCAGTGTTATTCTGCTTATCTAGTTATGTGTGGTTCAATTTATTAGTGTTACTGTGTTCATTGGTCACTTTCACCACTTCACGATCTATAAAATAGTTTAAAATAATTATTTTCAAAATTTTCACTGAGATACGGTTTATAACAAAAACGCCATTAAAGGTTATTTCTGGCGAAAGGTTACTTAAGTGCACTCGTCAACGCATAATAATGAACTGAACGTATTTCCTTCGTCTCATGAAAATCTTAGCCTATATAATATATTTCAGACATTGTTTAAAATTGCCATAGTTTCGTTACACTTTAAAAATGTACATTATGTTCATAAATTAAATTCGTTATTAGTTGACTGTTTGAAATATAAAATACATATTCGTTTTCACTATTCTATTCTACTTATTTTGATAGTAATTAAGTTAGTATTACAAAGTTTTATCTGAAATTATATTTCTTATAATTTTTTGGGAGGTAGGCCTAAAATTATACTTCCCTGTCTTCTATGTAAATAATAGCCATTTTAACTAATATAATTATTATTCTATGAAATCTGAAATTTGTATAATTATCAATTCTCACTTATTTTATTGCAATTTAGTATATTAATGATGGTTTTTTTCATATAATTCAGTTGTATATGATTCCCCTTCTGATAAAGTTAGTGAACCTATTTCAGTTTCAAATGGTATTTCATTATACAAATAAATAATTTTACTCATAGAATGACCATATCTTTAGAAAGCCTTATTTACATAGTATTTAATATGTTGGGTGTATCTTGCCTAAATATTGTCAGTTTGACTGGTTTATAAGATTAGGTTTATTAATTATTCTGCATTTTAACTTTATTATATTGCCTAGATTTGAATTGTGGCTATTTGCAGAATGTTTTACTAATGTAATTATTTTATTTCCTTCTCTGACTTCTGACTCTGATATATTTGATTAAAAATTAGTTCTCTGATCTGGCATAACAGTAATTATAGATTATACAATTAAAATATAACACCCAGATATATAAAACTGGTGTTCTTAATAACATTGTTTTGGTATATCACCTAATAACATAATAAAAAGTATTTCTACAACATTGGAATGTTATCTAATTTTAGATAATGCATTCCTAAATTAACATGAACAATAAAATAACAATTATAATACTAATATTTCTTATGACTAACCCTTACTTATCTAAATGCTATATTTAATTGGAACCCAACATTTGGATCCATATATAATAATATCCATAGTTGTTAATACCTTCTACAACTTCATCATAAACAGTTAGTTCTGTAATTCCCCATTTTATAAGATTTATGCCCCCTCTTAAAGTATAACCCTGGCTATCTAAGTTATATTCCATTCTATGGAATGTTCATACAGTTTTAGTAGCTTTTTATTAGTAAAATTACTACTTCATTATCAAAGTAGGCACTGTTCTCAAAACTTAAAGTTTGTTACTATGTACTGCAACTCATGTACCCTTTTAAAGTTTATTATTTATAATTTGATCACTTACACTTTTCCATGGTGAATTATTACTATATTTACTAGTCTTTTTCTAGTTTTTAATATGAAATATTCAACCATGGGGGAACTGTGAAGATTTGTTTATACACATTACACAATAACTTTTTGAATGCACTAATATTTACTACTGCTAACACTTTTAGTTTTTTGTCAGTTTTACAGTGATATGGTTTTTTAATGTGTTATACTTTCTTTTTTGGGCATTTATTGGTTTTGGGGTTTTTTGGGGGTTCTTTCCCTATGGGGTTTTTGTTTTATATGGGTCGTCTTAATTATTCTTCTTTCTTCTTGAGTTTGGTTCTTCTTTATTCTTCCTTCTTCTGTAGATTAGTTTTGATTATTCTTCTTTCTTCTTTGAGTTTTAATTGTTCTTCCTTCTTCTTTAGCTTTGATTGTTCTTCTTTCTTCTGTCTTCAGTAGATTTGGTTTTAATTATTCTTCTTTCTTCTGTCTTCAGTAGCTTTGATTATTCTTCTTTCTTCATTCTTCAGTAATAGTAGTTTTAATTATTCTTCTTTCTTCTGTCTTCTGTATCTTTGATTGTTCTTCTTTCTTCTGTCTTTAGTAGCTTTGATTGTTCTTCTCTCTTCATTCTTCAGTAGTAGTAGTTTTAATTAGTTCTTCTTTCTTCATTAGATTTAGTTTGTTCTTCTTTCTTCTTTGAGTTTTAATTATTCTTCTTTCTTCTTTAGCTTTGATTGTTCTTCTTTCTTCCTTCTTCAGTAGTAGTAGTTTTAATTAGTTCTTCATTCTTCAGTAGTAGTATTTTTAATTAGTTCTTCTTTCTTCATTAGATTTAGTTTGTTCTTCTTTCTTCTTTGAGTTTTAATTGTTCTTCTTTCTTCTTTAGCTTTGATCGTTCTTCTTTCTTCCTTCTTCATTAGTATTAGTTTTAATTAGTTCTTCTTTCTTCATTCTTCATTAGTAGTAGTTTTAATTAGTCTTCTTTCTTCTTTGAGTTTTAATTGTTCTTCTTTCTTCTTTAGCTTTGATTGTTCTTCTTTCTTCCTTCTTCAGTAGTAGTAGTTTTAATTAGTTCTTCTTTCTTCATTCTTCAGTAGTAGTAGTTTTAATTAGTTCTTCCTTCTTCATTCTTCAGTAGTAGTAGTTTTAATTAGTTCTTCTTTCTTCATTATATTTAGTTTGTTCTTCTTTCTTCTTTGAGTTTTAATTGTTTTTCTTTCTTCTTTAGCTTTGATTGTTCTTCTTTCTTCCTTCTTCAGTAGTAGTAGTTTTAATTAGTTCTTCTTTCTTCATTCTTCAGTATTAGTAGTTTTAATTAGTTCTTCTTTCTTCATTAGATTTAGTTTGTTCTTCTTTCTTCTTTGAGTTTTAATTGTTCTTCTTTCTTCTTTAGCTTTGATCGTTCTTCTTTCTTCCTTCTTCAGTAGTAGTAGTTTTAATTAGTTCTTCTTTCTTCATTCTTCAGTAGTAGTAGTTTTAATTAGTTCTTCTTTCTTCATTAGATTTAGTTTGTTCTTCTTTCTTCTTTGAGTTTTAATTGTTCTTCTTTCTTCTTTAGCTTTGATTGTTCTTCTTTCTTCCTTCTTCAGTAGTAGTAGTTTTAATTAGTTCTTCTTTCTTCATTCTTCAGTAGTAGTAGTTTTAATTAGTTCTTCTTTCTTCATTATATTTAGTTTGTTCTTCTTTCTTCTTTGAGTTTTAATTGTTTTTCTTTCTTCTTTAGCTTTGATTGTTCTTCTTTCTTCCTTCTTCAGTAGTAGTAGTTTTAATTAGTTCTTCTTTCTTCATTCTTCATTAGTAGTAGTTTTAATTAGTCTTCTTTCTTCTTTGAGTTTTAATTGTTCTTCTTTCTTCTTTAGCTTTGATTGTTCTTCTTTCTTCCTTCTTCAGTAGTAGTAGTTTTAATTAGTTCTTCTTTCTTCATTCTTCAGTAGTAGTAGTTTTAATTAGTTCTTCCTTCTTCATTCTTCAGTAGTAGTAGTTTTAATTAGTTCTTCTTTCTTCATTATATTTAGTTTGTTCTTCTTTCTTCTTTGAGTTTTAATTGTTTTTCTTTCTTCTTTAGCTTTGATTGTTCTTCTTTCTTCCTTCTTCAGTAGTAGTAGTTTTAATTAGTTCTTCTTTCTTCATTCTTCAGTATTAGTAGTTTTAATTAGTTCTTCTTTCTTCATTAGATTTAGTTTGTTCTTCTTTCTTCTTTGAGTTTTAATTGTTCTTCTTTCTTCTTTAGCTTTGATCGTTCTTCTTTCTTCCTTCTTCAGTAGTAGTAGTTTTAATTAGTTCTTCTTTCTTCATTCTTCAGTAGTAGTAGTTTTAATTAGTTCTTCTTTCTTCATTAGATTTAGTTTGTTCTTCTTTCTTCTTTGAGTTTTAATTGTTCTTCTTTCTTCTTTAGCTTTGATTGTTCTTCTTTCTTCCTTCTTCAGTAGTAGTAGTTTTAATTAGTTCTTCTTTCTTCATTCTTCAGTAGTAGTAGTTTTAATTAGTTCTTCTTTCTTCATTAGATTTAGTTTGTTCTTCTTTCTTCTTTGAGTTTTAATTGTTCTTCTTTCTTCTTTAGCTTTGATTGTTCTTCTTTCTTCCTTCTTCAGTAGTAGTAGTTTTAATTAGTTCTTCTTTCTTCATTCTTCAGTAGTAGTATTTTTAATTAGTCTTCTTTCTTCTTTAGTTCTAATTATTCTTCTTTCTTCTGTTTTCAGTAGTGGTAGTTTTGACTATTCTTCCTTCTTCTGTAGTTTTTCGCCGTGTATGCCTTCGTTTCTTCTGGTCTGGTTTCTTTGACGGGGTATATTAATTGCCTGCTTCTATCTTACCTGGGTAATTTTGTTATTATCATTTTTAGTCTTCTGGGTTTTTAAATTTGTATTATATTATATTATTTGCAGAATTTTTCTTTATTTAACCTTTCTTGTGAATATATTTAGTAAATAGTGCATTTAAAAATTTTAAACGATTCTCATTTAGATACTCCATATATTAGAGCTTTATTAATGATCATTGAGTAATGTATTTGTGTGGATTATCTGTCATGCTACAATATATATATATATATATATATTATAACGATTCATAATAGCGTCTTATCTGAGCGTTATACGAAAGTGTTAGACTGTACGAGTATAGCAGCGTAAGCAAGAGAGAGAGCGTACAATCGCAGCCATCTCACTCTACCCTCGCCACAGCGACGTCCGCTACTGGTACGAACATGAAATTTTACTCATTTCAAATTATCAGTTCAACCTGCAATAACTTCTAAACTAATAAATATAGGGCAATTCTGAAAACAGCATTGTATTCAGCAAGTAAAGCTTTATAAGTAGCCGTAATCTCAGTTAATATAATTAACAATTGAAGAAGTTATACCGAAGACGAACGCCAAAAGGTATAACAAGAGAATTATGCTACGTAGGAATAAGGTGTTTTCACACACACACAGATAAAGACCTAAGCAACAATATTCTGTGGTCAGATCTTTGAAAACACATTTGCAAATACCTGTATTCAATCAATTTTCAAGTACAGGAAGTACGATTTTGACTAGAAATTCTCTGCCGTTTCAAACCTGTCATGGGGTGTTTGCTCGACCTGTTAGAGATTGTCGAGACTGGAAAAACGTATGATTTATTTGAACAACCAATCAGAAACCCGTATTTAAAACAGACGCCAACTCAAACCGAGGGGTAGCGTTACTCTTCGATCGAATCTTCAATGCGCTAGTCGTGTATAAATTACGTGCAGAAATTTTACAATCACGCAAAGTTGTATTTAAGTGAGAAATTCGAGAAGTAGTCCGCAATGAAGATGAACTAGTACCGTTGAACAACTCTCGCTGAGTAAACCAACATTAATTAATTTAATTAATTAATTAATTAATTAATATTCAGCCGTGAAGTGACCTGAGCAACAGAGAGCGACCGCATCTGTAATTGCCAGAGCATCTTTCTACCGGATTGATCAACATCATTTCTTCTGGGCGAAACCATCAAAAGGAGGTCCTCTACGGATTCCTATCTTCGGTTGACGCATCAAACAGTAAGAAATAGATTCATTGATCAATGAAATAAGCACTAAACAAATAATAAAAAACAATAAACAATTTTTAAAAGACACTAAGAATCACACACTTTGTATTTAATGTGTAAGATTAGTCATAACATAGAATAGGAGTGTAGAATGGAAAGTGAGGTGTAGTATTGGACGTACAAATTATTGTAGACGTGTTCTTTATCACTGGTTTGGAAGATATCAATCTCTTAATTCAAACAGATAAGAGGAAATAGGTCGTTTGAACGTCTTAATCTTTACTTTTCACACACACTCGGTAATTATAAGTGTTCGGGTAGCAATAAGTCCTACAATTAACATTTTCAAAAAATTTAAAAATAATTAAAACGTTAATTAAACATAATCAAGCCAATTTTAAAGTGTTATTTGTAACGATTCTCCTTGAATCCACAATCACTGAACGAATCCTGAGAAATTTGTGTCTCTACGCTCTGAGCTAAGCTGGAACCGTGTCATTAGTATCTGGGATTTGTTCTGGCGACCAGGTAAAGTAATCTCACGGGTAAGTAACGTTTTATCTATCATTCAAAATATTAGATAAGAGTGTTAGATAAAAAGTAGCGTTGTAATATATATATATATATATATTGTGATGGTACATCGCATCACATATGTATAAGATATATTATAACGATAAGATATAAATAACAAGTACTAGCACTAGCCATGGAAAAAAAAACTTATTAAAAAGTATATAACTAACATTAGATTATCAATTCCAACATCCAACAAAAGTAACCAAAGAAGATTATATTAATATTATATAAGAAACAGTAGTTATAAAAGGAAATTCAGAAAAGAACAAACAAAGAAAAATTTCTAATAACGTGACAAAACCCAATAGTTATGGTAGGTGAGGGGCATGAACATTAACACGAACAATATGAACTATATGAACAATAACACGAACTACAAATGGACTGATAATAAAAGAAAAATGAAACGGGCGACTATGATCACAAGAAAAATCAACATTGAATAGAAGAAATGAGAAGAGGCAAAGAACCAGATTTAGAACTAAGAAACAGAAGTTTGTACCAAAAAACATGACAAATTGACCCAATCTAATGAGTAAACTAATCCCATTCTTTTAATAAACAATACAATTGATAGGAGTACCCAATAAAGATAATATAAAATTAAGAATGCAATGCAGTAGAGTAAATAATAACAAAACATGTAATAATTTAAGAAACCAGTGTAAATCTATGAGTTCAAACAAGTGAAAATAGTGAGAGCCCAAAATAATTAAATGATGATCAAAAGATCATAATATAAACCAGTGGGGAAGTGAAAGCCAGTGGGGGCTATCATTAAAGTGATAAAGGTCTTATGAACCACATATATGGAAATAAGAACCAAAATATAGTGACAAAGTGTTTTTTTTTTTATTAAGTGTTTTGGTAAACTCCAATGTACTATGTTATGTATAATTATTTATTCATAAGGATTGAACACTTATTAATTTTTAAATAATGCACAGTTATTGGCCTATGCTATAGTTTAAATAATAAGATATAGTGACATATAAAAGAGTTAGGGTAATAAACACCCATGTTCAGTTATATTGGAAATAATTAATATGGGAGCCTGTGTGCACCATTAATTTATATGTTATAAAAAGTTTTGCTAAAAAAAATGTTAGTTATTTAGTGAACAGAATGTTCATAAACTGTTCAGAATGTTAAACAGGTAATTGGGAAAGATCTAATATTATAAAAAGGATATTGTACAGAAATAACTAACTGTTAGACATGTAGGCCTAAGGAATTGAGCCAGACCCAAGCAACATTGAAATAGTTAGATAAACACTACTAAATTAAATAAAACTAAAAACAAAAGCTTGGTTTTGATAAAATATAAAGATGTTAATGGAGGGAGATGTATAAACCATCCATTGCTATCATAATATAGATAATGAACATAATTATAAAGTGTTTAGTAAGCCACTAAGCTGACATGGCTTCAGTATTATTGTTATTGTCAGAAAAATAGGTGTAGATATTTTAATTAATGATATTGTATGTAAAGTAGGAATACTCAGAATTATATTTAGTAGTAAGAATTACAATATTAGAAGATATTAGCTCTGTAAGACATACAAAAAAATGTCAAACAAGATTAGGTCAATGCCTCAAAACACAAAAGTATAAACCTGCCAAAACAGTAGATAAGAGGCCAAAATGGGGCGAGATTAGTATCAAAACAATTTAATTTTAATGGACAATAAAATGGTACTAATTAAAAATAAATTTAAATCAAAATAAATAAAACGTAATCTGAGGTAACAAAATTAAAAACGCCAATTTTCAAAAAAATAACTTAGTCACGTGACGTGGGGTCAAGGCTCTAGACCAATCAAAAACACCAAAAGCTAGGTCACCAAGGAGATTTAAATGTTTTTAGAGAGATAGTTGAATTGTTAGATATAAAACTGAAAACTTCAACAGCATATTGCTGGCAGTAAAAAGTTAATATTAAAAGAGTGAAAACTTACTCCAGGAGAGGCGATTCCGATAAAAATAATACCGAAAAGATCTACAACACATGACACGACACCAGAACCAAGATAAACCAACACACTAACGAGAATCTGAGAAAATAGATACCACTCAAAAGCGTCCATCCCGTATATACACAGCAACGGTGAGAAATTTTGGTTAATTCCAGCAGAATACTACATAACATCACAACACAATTTCCACTAAAAACAGCTGTTTCCAGATAAAGGAGGCTATATACCAACTATTATTATAAACTGCTATAACTAAGACTTTATTTAAAACACTTCAATTGGAATTTAAAGAACGTATTTTTCTGAGGCGAGAACTCTATAGTCCGCCATGTTGTGTTACTGTAGGCACTGTTGCAAACTGTAAGCGAACAACTTTGAAAAACATTATTATATACATTTTGTTAGTCGATAAGAAGTAATTATATTTTGTAATGCATTGTATTTTTAAATAGAAGCATATTTCCTATCTTTCCTAGCAACTCCAAGTACCCATTACCTGAGAAACATAAGATATATATATTGTAAATTTTTTTGTTACCACGAACTATTTGTTACGGCGGACGAACTCGTCCAATTGTAAATCCTCGAATAATGAAACGGTAATTTGACCAATGTTTCAAAGAAATTACGAATAAAAGAGATAATTTGTCAATCGTACCAGTCCTAGTTTATTCCAATAAAGTAATTGTAAAGACTATTAATTACAGGAACCAGAAGAGAAAATTTGAGGAGGGCGCAAGGACATCCAGACACGAAAGTAGATCCAGTGGGCTGCTTACACGATCTATTTGACCACTACTAAACAAATATTATTCACGCGCCGATTTCAAACGGACGGTGACATACTAAATTCTCGTTCCTATAAAATCGTTGCTAATCAACGAATACTGAACGACAACACAGTAAACGACAACAAAATAACTAATATAATTAATAGTCACAACATAAGGACATTTACGAGCCGATTAACAAGTACAACCAAGTTTTGAAGGGTAACTTATTTCGTTATCCACAGTTCGTAAAATACACCCGTAACTATTCTGGATTGTTATAGATTGACGCATCCAACGTGGGCCTTTAAGACTCACAGACATAAAGTCACAACACAAATTGGATTGTTACAGATTAACGCCTGCAACGTGGGACTTTACAAGTCAACTCCACACCCCAAAACTAATCGTATTGTTATAGATTGGCTTCCATCGCGGGGTTTCAACAAGACGGACACTAATCGTATTGTTACAGATTGGCGCACCAACGTTTCGGGCTGAAACAAGAAGAAAGAATAATAAATTTGTATTTTAATAACTGTATTACAGGTCACTCATTTTCAGCCGGCAGTTGTTAGAAGATAAGGAAAATGCACAGAAGAGCTACGTCGAAGAAACGCGCGGCGGAGGCCGAAGAAGAGATCAACGTGGAAGAGAAGGAGGTATCTTCAGTGGAAGAAATAGAAATGACGGGAAAAGAAGAAGCCAGTGGAGGACCAGATTGGAATAAATTCATGGAAATAATGAATAGTATAAAGGAGAATAATAAACAGACCAACGAAAATTTTAAACGCTTGGAAGAAAATAATAAACAGACCAGCGAAAATTTGATGAAACAAATGGACAAAAATAAAGAAGAAATCAGCGAAAATTTGATGAAACGAATGGAGGAGAAATTAGACAAAAATAAAAAAGAAACCAGAGAAGATTTTAAACGCTTGGATGAAAATAATAAGCAATTGAAAGAGGAGTTGAAGCAAATCAATGAAGACACATTCAGACAAATCAATGAACGAATTGAACATACTAACAGGAAAGTGAGGGACACTATCAACAGACAGAATGAAGAACTAGGACGAACAGTCAACAAGAAAATCGAGGAAGCCAGTAAAACCATTAATCAAAAAATAGACAAAAACGACGATGAAAGAAGACAGGAGCTAGCTGAGACAAATAGAAGGCTGGAAGGAATCGATGCAGTTGTTACACTGAATAGGACCGAACTAGAGGTCAAGATAGACCAGGTAAGAGACGAAAACCGAACTCAAGCAGAACAACTACAAACAGACTTCGGAAATCAGTACCGAAATATCAGTGCAGTCGTCAACGAAGTCCAGGTACAGGGACATCGCAACCATGAAAGGATCGAAAACCTTCAACGATCAGTTGATAATCGACCAACTACAGTAGCATATGCCCAACCCATGGAAAATCGGGAGACTATCAATTTTAAGTCTTTTCGAGGAAACCCGATGGAATTTTTGCAACGAGTCAGCGAACAATTGACAAGAACCGGAGAGAACAGATGGCCAGTAATCCGGAGCTACCTGGACAAGCATTTTAAAGAAACAAATGATAACTGGTGGATAGCCACCAGACACGATTTGCGAAACTATGAAGAGTTTAAAGAGGCATTTAAAAAGAGATACTGGTCAGATGCCACGCAAAACATGGTAAGGGAAAGTATCAGCTATGGAAGGTACGATCCTAACAGGGGTAACACACCGACCACATACTTCCTTGGAAAAGTGTGTGTGGCAAAACACCTTGAGCCGAATATCCCGGAAGAAATATTTGTCGCCAGATTAGCATACCATTACGACAGCGGGATATCTACAGCACGTTCGGGAGGACAAATAAAGACAATACAGGCAATGACAACATTATTAGAAGAGCGTGAAAGCGAGGAGTACTTGAGAAGAAGCCGTCAGAGGAATGACCAATACAGGAGCAGGAACATTCCGGATTACGAGAACAGAAACAATAATAACAATGGTAATAATCGTAATAATAACGGAATGTACCACCAAACAAACTATAACAACAGGCCGAGTAATAATAACACCCATAATAATAACCATGAGGCATACCAACGGCCAAACTACAATAACGGCCCAAGGAACAATGGGAATAACTATGGCAACAGGCAAAACATCCCGAATAACCAGTATAACCGCCCATATAATACAAATCAACCGAACCAGTACAACAACAACCGGAATTTTAACCATAATAATAATAACAACCGCAACCCGAACGATCAAAATCAAAACTATCGAAGGGTCAATCATATATGGGCAGATAACAGTGGCAACGGTAGATCATACTATCGCGGGCGTCGAAGCTTTAGTCGGGATGACGACTGGAACCAAGGTAACCATGACAATAATCGAACTAACAGAGGCAGGAGTCGAAGTCAAGAGGACTACCGACGAGTGAATTATGAGGAGGATCACCAACGACCCCAACCCAGATCGACGAGCAACGAAAATGTTCAAGCGAACCAAAACGGCAGAGGAGATGAAGGATCCGAGCCGCCTTTAAACTCTACACGGCAGTGAAAACACCATCGGGACCCTCACTGAACCACACTATTGGGTTTAATAGCGTCAACAGTCACGTTAAAAATAATAAAAATCATATTACAATAATTCATAATAACTACCTGAAAAATTTAAGAGAAGAATTGTTGGAAGAAGAAGAAGGGAATCTGAATAAAAATAATAATGAAATTATATACATAACTGCAGGAATCAACAGTGTACAAACAACAATTATGATCGACACTGGAGCTAACGTGTCATTGATCGACGTAGTAGAATTAAATAAGATAATTGAAGAAGGGAAGAAAAACGTACTTACTCTACCGATCAACAACATTGTGTTAATTGGGGCGACGGGACGCCAGAATAGAACAGTCCGAAAACAAGTAAGTCTAGAACTGACCAGCAATAATGAAACAGTTACAATGAATTTCTTAGTGGCCAGTGGCTTGCCATTTAAAATGCTAATCGGGTGTGATATGTTGAAAAAGTATTCCGCTATCATTGACATGAATAAATCAAAATTATTTCTAAAAATGGAACACAGAGAATGGACGGCTAATTTAGTGGACAGTGATAGAACAACATCAACCCGAATAACGTATCATATACAGGGAAGCGTAGAACAGCTAGGGCAGTTACAAGACAATGAAATCCTTTACGAGTTGGACAATGAACAATTATGGCGTGACAAGATTAACGAAATTCGTACTTTCAAATGTGATATATCTGATGTGCAAAGGGAAAAACTGATTAATGTGTACAACAGGTATCACCACGTGTTTTCGGATACTCCTGGCAAGGTGAGAAACTACCAGTGCAAAATAGACTTTCGTGAACCAGTGAACTTTAATAGAAAGTCATACCCAATCGCCTACTCACAAAAGGAAGCTGTGAGGGAGGAAATCAATCAGTTAATAAGCGAAGATATCATAGAACCAAGTTGCTCCCCTTATACAAGCCCTATCCTCGCTGTTCCGAAGAAAGGTTGCAAAGTAAGAATCTGTTTGGACGCGAGGGAAATCAACAAGGTAATAGTGAACGACCGAACATCCCCAGGGGAGATCGAGGAAATAATAAAAAAGTTCTATGGGATTAAGTATATCAGCACTTGGGACACTGTCTGTGGGTATTGGCAGATTGAACTCCACCCAGAGAGCCGCAAATAGATGGCGTTCATATTCGAAGGCCGTAATTATCAATTTAAACGATTACCGTTTGGACTGGTAAATTCAGTGGCCGTGTTTGTGAAAATAATGGACCAAATCCTTGGACAGGACACTCTGCCATATACAACCGTATATGTAGACGACATTTTAATCACTTCTACCGATTGGGATGACCATTGTCAACGAGTAGAGCAGATACTGGAAAGGCTGTCAGAAAACCACATAACACTGAAGTTGGGGAAGTCAAAATTGATAGCAAGGGAGGTACAGTTTCTAGGGTTTAACTTGTCAGAGAAAGGGATCACTCCATCCGAAGAGAAAGTCGAATCTATCCAGAAATTTCCAACACCAAGAAATCGAAAGCAACTTCAATCATTCCTCGGCTTGTGTAATTACTACCGAAAATTCCAAGGTAATTATTCGGAATTAACAGCAAAATTCGCAAGACAGTTATCGTCAAAAGACAAGTGGACGTGGGGAGAAGAGCAAGATACCACGCTTAAACTAATCAAAGATAAGTTTCTGGAATCAGTGATTTTACACCATCCAAATTTCAACAAACAATTTTTTATGAACTGTGATGCCAGCGATGTCAGTTTGGGAACCGTTCTCTATCAGGAAGACGATGAAGGAAGCCACCAGGTAATCAGTTTTGCCAGTCGAGTTCTGAATAGCTGTGAAAAGAACTACAATGTCACAGAGAAAGAGCTTCTAAGCGTTGTATTCGACTGTGGCAAATTCAGAACGTACATATTAGGATATAGGACTACCATCAGAACTGATCACAAATCAATATCATTCCTGAAAAATTGCAAGTTGAACCATGGAAGGTTAACCAGATGGAGCTTGATACTTCAGGAATACAACCTAAATTGGGAATATATTCCTGGGAAGAAGAACGTTGCTGCAGACACGTTATCAAGAATTAATATCAGGGATCAAACGTTCGAGGGCGAAAAAGAAACTATAATTAAACTGTACAACATCATTAGCAGTAGATCAGACCTGGCTGACATCATAAAAGAACTAGAACAACGACACAAGCAGGACACCAAATTGAGTAAAATCCTTGACAGACTTGCCAAACAAGATGACCGCATAACACCATTTTACTGCACATACCAGCAAATCTTATTTATCAGGACCCAATACGAATTTAATAATTGGAAAATTGTGATACCATGTAATATGGAGAAAGACCTCATCATTGATTACCACATCAGGTATGGCCACATGGGAGCATTAAAAGTTGTAAAGGCGCTCCAGGAGCATATATATATCAAAGACGCCAATAGAAAAGTACGAAATCAAATTAAACACTGTCACATATGCCAACTCGTAAAGATAAATAATGACAAGAAAGAAGGTACCATGATGCCCATAACATCAGCAAGCAGATTAGAGAAGGTATTCGTGGATATTTGCGGCCCATTCCCGCGAAGTGGCGGGAGGTACCAATATAAATATTTTGTAATATTGTTTGACCATTATACTAGATACACAAAACTGTACCCAATCAACCGGGCAACAACGCAAAAGATTTTGACCATTATTCTCCAGCGCTATGTAAATGAGGTAGGAGCTCCTAAGTCCATTATTACCGACCACGGGACGCAGTTTAAGGGTAACAGATGGAAAGAGACACTACGGGAGGGTGGAATCAGAACATACAAGACATCTGTATACCACCCGAGCAGTAACCCGGCCGAACGAGTTTTAAGGGAAGTAGGAAGAATCCTAAGAACGTATTGTTTCGACCAACAGAGAAAGTGGGCAGAGTATTTGCCAGCTGCTGAAGACTTCTTGAATTTATCATACCATCAATTTATTGAAACTACTCCGTATACTGCAATGTTTCAGAGACCACCGCCCAGAGAGATCACAGAACTAATTCAGTTCCCTAACGAAAGTGAATACCAATTTGACAATGTAAAATTCTATGAAAAAATATTAGAACGGACTGAGAAGACGAGAAGGAAATATCAGCAACTACAACCGAAGCCAGAACGTTACCTAGTAGGAGACAAAATACTGCTAAAGAACAGGGAATTGCCTAGCACAATGGAGGGCATTGCAAAGAAACTGTTGTTATTGTACACTGGACCATATACTGTAAACAGATTTAACGGTAACAACACTTATGAGATTGTAGATCCCCATACTTTAAAGAAGAAAGGCACATATAATCAATCATCTATGAAACGATACTACTAAATCAGTGATAACAAGATTATTACGTTAATATTAACTAGTACAGAATATGAAAAAAAAAATATAAATAAATGAAATAAAATAAAAATCTTATACATATAACTAAAAAGGAAGATATATACCACCCATCACTAAAATGAAAGAACCGAGAGCTAAAATAATATGAAAGAAGAAAGTGAATAGTAAACATGATTAATGTTCAAATAACTGAGATGAAACCAGCACAAGTAATCCCAGAATGATTTTTTAGTCATAATTAAGACTATTTTTTAGAGATTTTAATTTAAATGAGTTGACTGTAGATAATTTCCAGCAACCATGATCATGAGCAGACGATACGTTCCTCTGAACTCATAAGGTGAAGCTTTGGACAGCGGTGAATTAGAGCCAAAAAGTGCCTACCCGAACTGTACCAACTCACATAAGTAGGTAAATTTTATTATTCAAGGGATGAAACAAAGAAGGAAGAAAATTGTGTAAACAGAAGGAAAAATATAATATATGTGTGAATCTATATAAGGAATAAAATAAAAGAGCTCGAATAAATAAACTGAAAAAAAATTTAATGATTGTTTCTCCAGTATCTGAAAGACATCTTCCGAAATAATCAGTTTTAGTGACAGGGCAATATGTGATGGTACATCTCATCACATATGTATAAGATATATTATAACGATAAGATATAAATAACAAGTACTAGCACTAGCCATGGAAAAAAAACTTATTAAAAAGTATATAACTAACATTAAATTATCAATTCCAACATCCAACAAAAGTAACCAAAGAAGATTATATTAATATTATATAAGAAACAGTAGTTATAAAAGGAAATTCAGAAAAGAACAAACAAAGAAAAATTTCTAATAACGTGACAAAACCCAATAGTTATGGTAGGTGAGGGGCATGAACATTAACACGAACAATATGAACTATATGAACAATAACACGAACTACAAATGGACTGATAATAAAAGAAAAATGAAACGGGCGACTATGATGTACCAAAAAACATGACAAATTGACCCAATCTAATGAGTAAACTAATCCCATTCTTTTAATAAACAATACAATTGATAGGAGTACCCAATAAAGATAATATAAAATTAAGAATGCAATGCAGTAGAGTAAATAATAACAAAACATGTAATAATTTAAGAAACCAGTGTAAATCTATGAGTTCAAACAAGTGAAAATAGTGAGAGCCCAAAATAATTAAATGATGATCAAAAGATCATAATATAAACCAGTGGGGAAGTGAAAGCCAGTGGGGGCTATCATTAAAGTGATAAAGGTCTTATGAACCACATATATGGAAATAAGAACCAAAATATAGTGACAAAGTGTTTTTTTTTTTATTAAGTGTTTTGGTAAACTCCAATGTACTATGTTATGTATAATTATTTATTCATAAGGATTGAACACTTATTCATTTTTAAATAATGCACAGTTATTGGCCTATGCTATAGTTTAAATAATAAGATATAGTGACATATAAAAGAGTTAGGGTAATAAACACCCATGTTCAGTTATATTGGAAATAATTAATATGGGAGCCTGTGTGCACCATTAATTTATATGTTATAAAAAGTTTTGCTAAAAAAAATGTTAGTTATTTAGTGAACAGAATGTTCATAAACTGTTCAGAATGTTAAACAGGTAATTGGGAAAGATCTAATATTATAAAAAGGATATTGTACAGAAATAACTAACTGTTAGACATGTAGGCCTAAGGAATTGAGCCAGACCCAAGCAACATTGAAATAGTTAGATAAACACTACTAAATTAAATAAAACTAAAAACAAAAGCTTGGTTTTGATAAAATATAAAGATGTTAATGGAGGGAGATGTATAAACCATCCATTGCTATCATAATATAGATAATGAACATAATTATAAAGTGTTTAGTAAGCCACTAAGCTGACATGGCTTCAGTATTATTGTTATTGTCAGAAAAATAGGTGTAGATATTTTAATTAATGATATTGTATGTAAAGTAGGAATACTCAGAATTATATTTAGTAGTAAGAATTACAATATTAGAAGATATTAGATCTGTAAGACATACAACAAAAATGTCAAACAAGATTAGGTCAATGCCTCAAAACACAAAAGTATAAACCTGCCAAAACAGTAGATAAGAGGCCAAAATGGGGCGAGATTAGTATCAAAACAATTTAATTTTAATGGACAATAAAATGGTACTAATTAAAAATAAATTTAAATCAAAATAAATAAAACGTAATCTGAGGTGACAAAATTAAAAACGCCAATTTTCAAAAAATAACTTAGTCACGTGACGTGGGGTCAAGGCTCTAGACCAATCAAAAACACCAAAAGCTAGGTCACCAAGGAGATTTAAATGTTTTTAGAGAGATAGTTGAATTGTTAGATATAAAACTGAAAACTTCAACAGCATATTGCTGGCAGTAAAAAGTTAATATTAAAAGAGTGAAAACTTACTCCAGGAGAGGCGATTCCGATAAAAATAATACCGAAAAGATCTACAACACATGACACGACACCAGAACCAAGGTAAACCAACACACTAACGAGAATCTGAGAAAATAGATACCACTCAAAAGCGTCCATCCCGTATATACACAGCAACGGTGAGAAATTTTGGTTAATTCCAGCAGAATACTACATAACATCACAACACAATTTCCACTAAAAACAGCTGTTTCCAGATAAAGGAGGCTATATACCAACTATTATAAACTGCTATAACTAAGACTTTATTTAAAACACTTTAATTGGAATTTAAAGAACGTATTTTTCTGAGGCGAGAACTCTATAGTCCGCCATGTTGTGTTACTGTAGGCACTGTTGCAAACTGTAAGCGAACAACTTTGAAAAACATTATTATATACATTTTGTTAGTCGATAAGAAGTAATTATATTTTGTAATGCATTGTATTTTTAAATAGAAGCATATTTCCTATCTTTCCTAGCAACTCCAAGTACCCATTACCTGAGGAACATAAGATATATATATTGTAAATTTTTTTGTTACCACGAACTATTTGTTACGGCGGACGAACTCGTCCAATTGTAAATCCTCGAATAATGAAACGGTAATTTGACCAATGTTTCAAAGAAATTACGAATAAAAGAGATAATTTGTCAATCGTACCAGTCCTAGTTTATTCCAATAAAGTAATTGTAAAGACTATTAATTATAGGAACCAGAAGAGAAAATTTGAGGAGGGCGCAAGGACATCCAGACACGAAAGTAGATCCAGTGGGCTGCTTACACGATCTATTTGACCACTACTAACCAAATATTATTCACGCGCCGATTTCAAACGGACGGTGACATACTAAATTCTCGTTCCTATAAAATCGTTGCTAATCAACGAATACTGAACGACAACACAGTAAACGACAACAAAATAACTAATATAATTAATAGTCACAACATAAGGACATTTACGAGCCGATTAACAAGTACAACCAAGTTTTGAAGGGTAACTTATTTCGTTATCCACAGTTCGTAAAATACACCCGTAACTATTCTGGATTGTTATAGATTGACGCATCCAACGTGGGCCTTTAAGACTCACAGACATAAAGTCACAACACAAATTGGATTGTTACAGATTAACGCCTGCAACGTGGGACTTTACAAGTCAACTCCACACCCCACAACTAATCGTATTGTTATAGATTGGCTTCCATCGCGGGGTTTGAACAAGACGGACACTAATCGTATTGTTACAATATATATATATTACAGAGGCGCCGTATATTATTTGTCTTCATATTGAACAAATACATTTAAATTGATAATTGTTTTAACTGAAGTGTGCTGTAAAGTGTGTAAATTTCATCAATTGTAGTGATGATTTAATAGCTCTTGTCATAGTCTGTGAATCCTACATTTGATTTGTGATTATATGTATGATTTAGTTGTGAGTATTGTATATTATATTACCATTATCTATTACTACCACTAGTTCAAGAGGTCAATAAATCCGTATATAGAGAACAGTTAGCTGAAATAAATGCGTAGTCATTACCTCAATGTAAACAGTTTTTTTTAATATAAAAGTATTAAAAAATTAATAAAAGAGTGTGACATGTTCTAATGGTTGTATATTCAGTATAAAGGTTTAAGTTGTGCATAGTTTGAACGTTTGAATAATAATTCTGTTATTATCGTTTGGTTATATTACTAGTTTGGTTAAAATACAATCTGCACAATATCAAGATTGCAGTAACTCTAAACCAAAAGTAATTAATAATTACATAGTATCAAGTCGTCCACACACACACACACACACACACACACACACACACACACACACACACACACACACACACACACACACACACCACACACATATATTGTAACATAACAAGATTACACCTCAGAATAAAGACAACTAATTCATCAAAATTCTTGGTTAATTATGCCTAAACGCAATCTTTTTAGAAACAAAATACTAAGAAGAATAAAATAAACTTAACAAATGAAGAAATGAAAACAAAATGTACTATTTAAATATTAAATATACTATTTTGTGTCAGAACTACAAAATGTGACTGATATTAAAATTACTAATAGAATTGTATTAAGCTATAATTATAAAATTTAAGTAGTTTAATAATATAAAATAGTGAAAAGAACAGTGATAAACATTATAAAATAGTGCAGAATTAAAGTGAATAGGAAATGGACCTAGTTATAATATACACTGTGAATAAAACATATAAATTATATAAACCAACTATAGTTAATATAAAAAGGTGTATAGTGATAAATAATAGTGAAATCTTATGTTACAAACTAATAATATACATTAGTGACGAAGAAAAAATAAGATTCAACTGAATCATGTGAATTATAAAATATGAAACCGAACCTGTGACCCATAAATAATCCATCCAAGAGCTGTGCTGAATGAATCAGTATTTTGTAAAAAGAAATTGGATTGTTGAAAAATTTTCTAAAATAAAGGAGCACGTTAATTTAATGCTGGACATTTTTACAGAATAATTAATGATATAAAACGAAATGATGAAGAAAAATTGTAGAAATAACGAGGAGAATAATGTTTTAATGGGATACAATGAAAACGTGAAGGCCAGAAGATAAATATCAAGCAATAATCTGTAAATGAAACTACAAGTTTGGTGAGATTGCTCCATAATGTTAAGACAAACACTTGAACAGACATTACTTCATTTAAAGAGCAAGTTACAGTGACACACTATAACAAAAACATTATAAACATTATAATTATGAATTTTATTTGTTCACTATAATTATTGTTATTAATATTTCCTATTTAAGTTGTGCTTTTGTATGATCCAAAGGACCCATGAATCAACATACATACACAACACCAAATTACTGAACATTATTTAAAAGTATTATGTTTTATTTTACATGTATGACTTGGACGGTAAAATACATATATGACTTTACTTTATAAAATAACCCTGAGAAAAAGAGTTTTCATGTTATCAAACCGAAAAGAGCTACAACTGAAGAAATGGACAATGAATGTTAATACAATTTAAATATATGTCAAAGAGAAGGTATCAATAAATTTTATGGAATTTGAGAAAAGAGCGAATAGGAGTTTGATTCTTTATTTTAGCATAACATTATATTGAAGAAGGGTAAGATTAGTAGTTAAGATTCACATAAGATTCACATTAGAATTATAGAATTATATTATAAAATTGGCGCCCAACGTAGGGCTAAAAAAAAGAAATAAAGACTTAACAGAATTATAGTTGTCATTTCTAGCCGGCGATCATGTAGAAAGAGGAACCTCATGTAGAAAAAATAGGACAGCTAATACTGATATGAATATGGAAGAGAAGGAGGCTCAACCTGCAATAGAAGGGGAGGTAGAAGCCAGAAAGATGGAAGAAAATCAACATGACAAACCAACATATACGGAGAACGTGAGCACACAGGGAATGGTAAGTTTCATGATGAAAGAATTAAAAAATGACAATAAACAGTTGAAGGAAGAATTAAAAAATGACAGTAAACAATTAAGTAAAAATATGGGAGAATTAAAAAATAATAATAAGAAGATGGAAGAGAAAATGGAAGATAGTAACCAACAGTTGAAGGAAGAATTATGCCAGAAAATGGGAGAAATAATAAATGATAGTAAACAGTGGATAGAAGAATTACAAAATGATAGGAAACAGTCGATGGAACAATTAGGTCCGAAAATAGAAGATAAAAGTGAGAAGGTAGAAGAAAAAATAGATCACATAGAAGTCAACATTAATGGTGTAAAGAACCAAGTAACTAAGAATACCAAGAAAATAGGAAAAATACGTCAAATAGGACTAATAAATACAGGGGAAGGATTGGATATGATTAAGAATGGGCTAGTTAATGTTCTTAATCTCCCAATTACTGACCACAGAGAAATAATTAATTTCAAAAATTATAGAAGGAACTCAATAGAAATTTTAGAAAGAACTCACAATAAAACAGTCTGTCAAAACTTAAAAAAATCTATATTTAAATTAAATACACCAGAAAAAGAAATGCATAATAAAAAGTCAGTGATGTCATCGATAATTGATATACCATTGAAATATTTGTTCAGTAAAATAGATGTTAAAGTGATTGATGTAGGCATTGATACAAATGAAAATTTTGCGGCAGAAAAATTGAAGTACAAGTTATAGCGAGAGATTTAAAAAGGACAGAAATAATTCTACAAACAATAGTAATAAAAATAATAACGGCAACCGAGATAATCGACCACGGATAAACTAAGTACGAACACACCATCAAGAAATTACTGATTTTCTGGGTACCAACTTAGACAACAACACCACATACATAACAAGACGATTACAGTAATTAACAATAACTATTTAAAAAACATACGCCAGGACTTATTAACTGAAGAATCTGCCCATGGGGAAAGTAATAATAATAATGAAATTACATACATTCGAGCTGAGGTAAATGGGATACTAACCGAACTAATGATAGTTACCGGGCGAACGTTTCATTGATTGACAGCACGGAGTTAGATAGGATACAAAGAGAGTGCAAGAAGATTATACCAACATTACCCTTTAATAACATAACTCTAATCCAGATTCTGGACGCCAAAACAAGTCTGTAAGGAAACAGGTATTACTAGAAGTGAAGAGTAATGTATGTACATTACTACATCTACATCTACATCTACAATTCCCATGATATTTTTGGTACGTGAAGGATCTACCATTTAATCGTTGGTCGGGTGCGATATGCTAAGGCAGTATTCGGCTATAATTGACCTGAGCAGAGAGAAGGTGTCTCTGATCTCAGATGATTTAGTATGGACGGCTGAGTTAAATGGAAGCCAAAGTGCCCCTCAGAACCGTACCAGCTATTATGTTAGGGAGGATAAAATTGATGGGTCAGATTATGTAATGATATGATATGATAAATTGGGTTAAGAGATTGTCAAGACAATAATTAAGAAATGTGGCAGAATAAAATAAAAGAGATCCAGAGATTCCAGAAAGAAAAACGGGGTTAAATCTAAATACAGAACAAACGAATAAACTAATATCAATCTATAACAAATATAAACACGTTTTCTCCGACGTGCCCGGTAAAGTGAGAAACTATCAATGCAAATAAAGTTCAAAGAACCAGTAAACAAATTGAAGGAAAATACAACCAAGCTGCTCTGAAAAAATATTACGAAAACCCTACACAAGAATGAATGATGATTTCATCAGTCCTATAAATATGCCATCAGAAACAATCATTCTTAAAGGGGGGGGGGCATTGTGTAACATAACAAAATTACACTTCAGAATAAAGACAAGTAATTCATCAAAATTCTTGGTGAATTATGCCTAAACGCGATCTTTTTAGAAATAAAATACAAAGAAGAATAAAATAAATTTAACAAATGAATAAATGAAAACAAAATATACTATTTAAAGATAATTAATAATGTTAAGGAGTAAAAAGTAATAAAAACATAAGGGAAATATAATAAATAAATACTAGGGAAATAGGGAATGAAAATTTTGGAATTAAATAATTTAATTACAATGAGAAGACAATAACTGACTATGACCATTATACCCAGAAGAAAAGATCAAAGAAAATTAAAATGTAAATAGTTATTAGTAAGCATAAGTATAGTGTATAAATGTTAAACCTAGTAAGTAAGTGAAAAGACTTTGGTAATAGCATTAGACTATTAAACTAGAGGGAGGCCTGCAAACCTCAAACAGTTATTTTGTGTCAGAACTACAAAATGTGAGTGACACTAAAATTACTAATAGAATCGTATTAAGCTATAATTATAAACGTTAAGTAGTTTAATAATATAAAATAGTGAAAAGAACAGTGATAAACATTATAAAATAGTGCAGAATTAAAGTGAATAGGAAATGGACCTAGTTATAATATACACTGTGAATAAAACATATAAATTATATAAACCAACTATAGTTAATATAAAAAGGTGTATAATGATGAATAATAGTGAACGCTTACGTTACAAACTAATAATATACATTAGTGACGAAGAAAAAATAAGATTCAACTGAATCATGTGAATTATAAAATATGAAACCGAACCTGTGACCCATAAATAATCCATTCAAGAGCAGTGCTGAATGAATCAGTATTGAAACGGCATCTTGCCGTCACATATAATTTTAAAACTAGGCGTATGACCTAGATGGAAGCAAAAAATGTGCTGGACCCAGACTGACAGGACTCGGAATAAAACTCTCATTTAACATTAGCAGGTTATCGTTTTATTAGTGTTTTCTTATATGACATGTTTTACATACTGTTCAACTAATTGATATTTTATTCTGCTACCAGTGTTAATCCTGAACACTCGTACATCTTCAAGTCATCAAAATAATTTATCAAAAAACACAATAACTAATTCAACAATATAACTTCAAAATTCTAACTGCAGTATTGTATTGGTAGCTTTTAATTCAACACAATGACGGCAGAAAGAGACCTCCGAACTGAAATAATCATAATGATAAATCACAGCATTCAAATAGGATAAAAATTATTAACACTCAAACTCATGTTCGTACAGCAAACCATATCTTTTGTTTAAAGAAAAATATTACAAAGACTGCCATTGATTATTATTATTAACAAAATTTCACTTAAAGAATTCTATCAGTTTTGTTGTGATCAAGAAAAAAAACTGCCAATATACATTTCGTTTAGACAACTGATAATAACTGTAACTGAAATTAAATTTCCTGATTTAATTTTTTAATTAAAAATTCAGTCTTTTAATGAATCCGGCTACTATACAAGAATCCCTATTCCATTACTGTATATGAATCTATGTCAGTAGTATTCTTTACAATATTTTTTAGTGTCCAGTTAATTAGCGTTTAGTGTTTAGTTAGCTGGACATTTAATTATGTACAAAGTTAATTTTTTCATGTTTCTTGTTATCAATATTAATCAAATTTTAAATTACATTAACATTTCTCTGCATCATTAAGACAGGATAATTAAGTTTATATGTATAATTATAAGTTTATATGGATAATTATGTTTATTTGTATGTATAATTAAGTTTATATGTATTTAGCAATATGAGTCACTGAGTTAAGGAAATGCTTAAGCTGGATACAGATACACAGATACAGGATATATCATGCATGAATAACTTGAACTTTATTAGTCTATCAGCATGTCCTTTTGCTTTATAACTGTTGAAGTGTAGTTGTGGTTGCTGGGTTTGAATATATGGAAGTTTTTCACCTATTTTTCTGAAGAATGTGGATTTCAAAGGTAACCTGTGGTGCTGCTAAACAGACGTGGTGCTGGTAGTGAAGAAGTGTTTGATGCTCCTTTTTCTAGTTGGCGGTCCTTCTAAGTTTTCAGGGTAGGAGTACATGTGGCTGACGGCATGGAGAGGGAACTCTCTAGTTGACATCTACGCCGATTGTGTCCGATTTTCCTGACACCATCTAAACCCCACGTTTCTCCCGATTAGTCGGGAACCCTGAGACACTCTACGAGATTAGTTACGCATCGTAAATCACAGCGAAGCCAACCCAGCCGCCAGACCACGAAAAGCACTGTCAAAGGGCAGAAGAGCGAATGAGGAAGACTCACAGTTTCAGTTAACCCAGCATGGTTCGAGAAAGCCAGCTGAAAATTGTTAAACAGCTGGACAGCCGGCCTACTTTATCTCTACATTATCCCGAGCGGCAACCTTGATTTAGTCATCTCTGCTGTATACCTTGCCCCAGCGCGGCGCGGTAATCTCACTCAATTGGCTGAAGCAGGTCCAAAGTCAATGGCCTTGGCACGATTTATGAACTGGCCGGGAGTATCGAATTTCGAATTCAATTGCTTCGGCACAGTATTTTGTAAAAAGAAATTGGATTGTCGAAGAATGTTTGAAACGAAAGGAACACATTAATTTAATGCTGGACATTTTTACAGAATAATTATTGATATAAAACGAAATGATGAAGAAAAATTGTAGAAATAACGAGGAGAATAATGTTTTAATGGAATACAATGAAAACTTGAAGGCCAGAAGATAAATATCAAGCAGTAATCTGTAAATGTAACTACAAGTTTGGTGAGATTGCTCCATACTGTTAAGACAAACACTTGAACTGACATTACTTCATTTAAAGAGCAAGTTACAGTGACACACTATAACAAAAACATTATAAACATTATAATTATGAATTTTATTTGTTCACTATAAATATTGTTATTAATATTTCCTATTTAAGTTGTGCTTTTGTATGATCCAAAGGACCCATGAATCAACATACATACACAACACCAAATTATTTAAAAGTATTATGTTTTATTTTACATGTATGACTTGGACGGTAAAATACATGTATGACTTTACTTTATAAAATAACTCTGAAAAAAAGAGTTTTCGTGTTATCAAACCGAAAAGAGCTACAACTGAAGAAATGGACAATGATTGTTAATACAATTTAAATATATGTCAAGAGAAGGTATCTATAAATTTTATGGAATTTGAGAAAAGAGCGAATAGGAGTTTGATTCTTTATTTTACATAGCATTATATTGAAGAAGGGTAAGATTAGGAGTTAAGATTCACATAAGATTCACATTAGAATTATAGAACTGTATTATAACATATACATATAGTATATGCTTGTAGGAAGTCTGCCACTTTTCTTCAATCCGAGTGAGGTTTTTATGTCCTTACCAAGGTTACTGTGTGTTACTATCGCAGTCATAATAATACTAACGACTTTCAAGCAGCGAAGAAGATTATGTGCGGTTATTTGTATTTAGTTCATACTTTCTTACTTCATGTAGACACATTTTAATTAATTTTAAATTATTAATGCCGTTAAAAAATATAAATTGTTTTATTTTTTACAAATGAGTCAATCAACGTAGTAAAAATAACTTGTCTTTTAGAACTGGTAAACTTTTTTTTTTACAGATGAAATTGAATAAATATACCAATTTCTATGACTCGTCATAATAGACATGGTAAAATTATATTATTTTGTTGCAATATAAAATTATAAAAAACCTACCATATAGAATTCGTATACATACTTATTACACATCTTTGCCGTTATTTGTTTGGTAAGAAACGAAATTATAACAATAATAACTATATAGAAATAACTGCTCCCTAACAATAACAACTTTTGCTGAGTTATAATGTAAAAAATTATGGAAGTGGTGTTCAATGAAACGTTTTCTGTCGTCAACATGTAATACCAGGCCAGGGTTTCATTCAACAAAGTGTAAGCTGTTTCGAGCCCAAAGACATTTTGAATGGAACGTAATAAAAAAAAAAACAGACAGGCTCACGTCAGCAGCAGAGACAGCAGACCTAAAGCAATTTTACCTTTCTCTTGCGCACCGTCTACATTATTGCCAGTATCCCTGCAACTCCAGTCCACTCAATAGACGTGCGAGTTCTTTTCAGAAAAGTCTGATAAACACAACCAAGTGTGCTGACTATAAAATATATTATTCACGTTTTTTAAAAATGAGTAAGGAAAGGATGATAAAGAGGGAGAGCGAGAGAGAGAATTAGAGAGAGAGCGAGTAAGAACGAGAGGGAGAAAGAGAGTAAGGAAGAGAGGAAGAGACATAGATGGAGAGGGAGACTGTTTTACATTAACATGCGGAGTGAAAATACATCTTCACATATTTCGATCTCAACCGTTTGCACGCACTTTCGCATATTCACGTAAACGAATATAGGCCTACAGACGCTTCACTTGAAACAAAGAAGATTTCTCAAATAGCTAAACATGATAAACACATTATTTTTACTGGCACACATTACTTTCTTATTATACTGGCGGATTTATTAATTTGCAGAAAGATATTAAACTTAAGAGCTCAAATCACACAGCATAGGGAATTAAATTAAAGGACAGCAGTAGTAAGGATGTACACCAGGGAGACAGTGTAACTTGAAAGCCACCCCTTTATGAATTTTCACTTTCTACAGATACTACCTAGTTTTAAACATATTCCAAAACTTATATACACATGATGTCGAATAAGGAAATAACAGAATGTCTGAAGATAACTACAGAGTAAAACTAAGACAAATTGTCATAATTTACTTAAAAAATATGATTTCAAAGTGTTCAAAATGTTGAATAGCAATCCGATGTAAATGTCTAGAGTGGACATGTTTACAATTACTTTTTTTCGGGTGACGTCTAGACCAAATTTTCACCTGTATTTCTGTTTCGAATGTAAAATAATTCAATACGAAAATTCCAAAAACACAAATTATATAGTAAAATTAATGTGAAATATTCAAAGAAAGGAATTCTACAGCTCTGTGTTTTAGTAACATTTAGTAGGTCAAATATTCGCTGCCGTCTGTTATTGTGAGGTAAAATATTGACCAGCTCTGTTCCTGCGTAAGGTAGTTTTGAATAAGTTTATTTTCTAATTAGGACAGGAACAGTTATTAGATGTGACCTATATCTCTTGTGTATTTTGTATATCTGCATATATTTTGTTTTATTTGAATCGTAGGCATGTCTTTTGTACCTATATTTCAAAACATTGATAAGTTGCCTTATTTGAAAAGTTAGTGTATGTTGTAATTTACGTGTATCGAGATACGTTAATAAAATTAAATCTATTGTTACTATTGAAAATGAATTTAAGAATCGACCTTGAAGTAACAAGATCCATCTCATAATTTTGTAGACTTATTAAGACCGATGACATGGATAGGTGTTCACAAATGTGGCCGACGTATCTTGACAATGCCGAGCACGTAACAGAATCAGCAGACAACTGCCTTCTCTGTAAATGTTACAAGATAAGGTTATATAGTGTGCAAAAAATAGAGAACTACCCTACCAGGGTTTTTTCTGGAAAGACTATGAGCTTACTGTAATCTGAATCTCTGTAGGATGTTTTGTGCAAACAGTCTCACAACAATTCTAATTCACATTTATTTACTGATAACTTGTTTCATAATAAACTATTGATTCTTAATATTAGTTCTTTGTATCTTCTCTTTTACCATTTTTTAAAATATATTTGTTCTTCAGTTATGTCTCCTTTTTATGTTATAGTTTAATTTTTGTCTTGTCATCTTACAGAAATCTGCACTGGTAGACAATAAATTCTTAAATGAGACTAATTAGAAATTAAACTTTCATTATCATCAAACTAAGAAAACTTTAATCCACAATATTATTATTAATAACTGTTTTGCCTAACTACACTGACTTGATCTGCAAAATTTGCTTTCCGTCTTGCCCTATCGTTAGCTTCCCTCTTCGGTTCTGGCATTTCCTTTTTTCTTTTAAATTGCCTAACAGAAGAACTAATCTTCTTCCAAACCCCGGACATCATGATGTCCTCTCTCTATGTTCCCTTGATGACACCATGGAGTAAGCAATTTCTTTTCAGGAACTGTCCGACTCATTTGCTTTCTTATGACCAACTCTATTCAGACTGGATTTCTTTTCGCCCATTCTGCTTAGGTCCTCTTTATCTATACTCTTGCTTGACCACTTTGCTTATTTTATTCAAAACTGCAAAATGTATTTATTTTATATATTTTTTTTTAGTGTCCAGATTTTCCATCTGTACACAGCAAAGCCCTAAACGTAAAGTAAATATTTTGTTTTTAGACATTATATTAGCGAATTAGGAATGTGATAAATGCACCCGATGTAGTCTACAGTTCACTCACAGGTATTCTGTTTGGTCATATATGAGGGGAAGCGAAAGACGACTGCAGTAATTATTTTAAGCTACGTATAATTGCACCATAAGTAAAAGAGTACTGATTTCTAACAATTTCGAGGGATAGAATAGAAAAAATAATTTATATGCTTATGCGCACAAAGGATAAAAAGAGTGTAGTGTTTCTCAATTCTGGAACTCCCACTATTTAACGTACACAACACACATTAATTACATCAGGAACAGAAAGATCTTGTAATCCAGACGTCTGACTCTCTATTAAACATTGCACAGATTTTGCATATTTATGATTTTTTACAACGTTGAAGATACGCAATCTGCCCAGACAGATTTTTCCAAGGATTGTAATTAGTCCGGCGTTTGTCAGGACTGTTTTTTGTTAATGAGAATCTTTACTTGAATAATGTGTCTCATATTAAGATAAAACAAGACACTAGAACTATGTTATACGTTGGTGAGTCGCGAAAGATTGCCCACATCCTAACCTTCAACAGGACACCTTTGCCGGAAAAGGCAAGAGCAGGCTTCCGTAGTCTGAGTGTGAGAGCATTCATCACTCAGACGATACATTGTTTTTAGTGCTTGCGTTTCGGGCACACTTCATCAAGATGTGCTCTGGTTAAGACATGCTTCTGTGGGAAGTCGGCTCATGATTCCTGTGCTACCAATGAAATGTGTCAATTGCGGTGGTTAACGTTTATCTAGATCCCGCAATTGCCCCGTTAAAAAGCAAGAGGTAGTTATTCAAAAAGTACGTTCTCTGGAAAAACTCAGCTACTTCGATGTGAAGAAATTCGTATGCCCAGCCAACCAGGGCAATATCAGTTATGCACAGACTGTAAAATCAACAGTGTCACCGGACCCTTATAAGGGAGATATTAGCTGCGGTAACCCAGTTTATCGAGAATTACTTTTCTGAAATGTATGACAAAGCAGGCCCCGTAAGCGATGGTTGGATGAATTCCGTTGAGACTGGAACAGGCTAGTAGCCTAAGCCGTAAAAGATGACGACGACGACCAGAAATCCAAAAGATAGTGCAGCTGAGACGAACTTGCAAACGGTGCGAAAGAATAGTGTTGGCGGGTCTACCAGCACACCCATACTTCGTCCGCCAAGAAGGGCAGGCATAAACATTGTGGGAATGCCTGCAGCACTTCCAGTGGTGGCACGAAGGCGAGAGAATACTACCGTCCATCGTCCCTCCTCCCAAATGACCTCCGTTCTACGTTCACCAGACCAGCCGGCAATCGTGCGCTCGAAATATCCCGGCGCCAGTACATCGAGGCACCGAGGCGCAGATGGCCCAGACGTACGTTCCATGCAAATTGCCCCTCTGGCTGCTTCGCAAACCAATTTGCCGGCTGGATTGTCGCCTGTAAGAGCAAGAAATCGTGCCATCTAACTGAGCTGAAACTTCTTTTTAGATGGGTCCTTGAGGAATACGTCGACGAACTCACCCCTGTGTACACTGGTGGCTTGGAAACGGAGACCGGATTGGGTAGTGCGTTTCTCATCGAGAGCACCTCCCACTCCTGGATACTGCCCAAGGCGGCAAGTGTATACACCGCCGAACTGTACGTGGTGTGGCAGGCTCTTCGTTTCTGTGAACACCGAGTTAAAAAGGCAAATTGTTATCTTGTACGGGTCTACTGAGTTTTCTAACTGCCTTAGACAATCCGGGCACAGTGGATCCGTTTACAGCAGATAATGGCGTTTGACATGTGTTAGAAGACCTTGGTTCATGTTTTACTTTTGTTTGGTGTCAGGTCATATATGTATTGAAGGTAACGAAGAAGGTGAGGCTGCAGCGAGAAACGCTGCGGACAGCCCACTAGTCGACTCGATTTTCATACGATCTGATGACGCGAAAGTAGCTGCCACAAGCACTATTATTAATGTGTGGCAGCAGATGTGGAATACACGGCAGAGCAAACCTTCCGCCGTAAATGGCAAGTAGCTGGTGATCGCAGTCGTCGTTAACAAGTTTGCATCACCAGAATGCGCATTGGTCACACGACTTAACGTCTTCGTACCTCCTACAAGGACAAGATCGACCCGTCTGCACTTACGGCGGAGCACTTACAGGAAACATATAATCGAAGACTGTAGTACTCTTGCAGAACTGAGGCTGAAACACTGAGTAAAAGGTAACCTGAAAGAAGATCAGGGAAGCAGACAGTTAGCGATAGACAGAACTGTGTTCTTCGTAAAAGCAGCAAGATTAGGCTTATAATAGGCTGTATAGCCTTATAAAATGTCCTTTTGCATCTTAGTGTGTACGAGTTTCACTTTCGTTGAGTCAACTAAAACGTAGGTGAGAAGAGTACATCCCGTCAAGCATCGCTCCTGGTAGACGTCGTTTGGCTAAAGGCCTTAGTTTCCTAGCTCCAAAACATTATATATATATATATATATATATATATATATATATATATACTACATTATGTAATTACATATCATTCATATTTGCTCACGTTATTCTTGTGTATATTTTTTATTATTATTAATATAAATAAAACTTTTCTTACGCTAATATAATTTGTACTTTTTTTTAATATTACAGTGTTTCGATAGTTCAATATTTAAAATTTAACAAAGGTTTAAATTTTATCTGATGATGTTAGTCTAAAATACTGCTGTTAAAATACACCACAGTACGTAAGAATGAAATAATAATTTTAAAAGAGAGAAGATATAAATTTAATAGTATGGTAAACATATGTTAGAATTGTAAACAAAAAGACTGAGGTGTGAGTCACGACCAACATAGAGGTAGACTCCAATATTATATACAACAGCATTAAGAAATATGTGTTGACAATTATTATATTAAATTGGAAATAAACATTCAAATCAAATGAAATATTAATAGAATAGTAATTTAAAATATACTAATTATATGGATAATGTAAAAAAGCAAATAAATGTAATTAGCCTAATATTAATTAATAAAATTATATATGTTGTTAAGAGTCATGTGATGGAAAGATGTGACGAATGTAGTTAGGTATCTAAATGGCAAATAGTAAATTGTTAGATTTGAATGGTATTCAAATGGAAGAAAATTTGTTTAGTTTAATTTTATATTTCAGAAGATACACATCAAAAAGTTTAATTTTATATGTAATACGATACACATCAAAAAGTCTATTTTTATATTTAATCACATAAACATTTAAAAGTGGTCTTGTAAAAAGAGTTTAATTTTGTATTTAATAAAGGAAACCTTTAAAGGAAGGGAGTTAACATTGATATTGAATTCAATAAATATACAAGAGTATAAATCTGTAATATTGAAAGAATTATAATTTTTATACAACTTAATAAACAACAATATTTGAAGAAGTCTGAGTATATCATTTATAGAACGCCGAACTAAAAGAAGAAGCCTGTCCTGGAAGATAGTTTGAGTGTCAATACAATAAAATTCGATATTCCGAAGAAGTATCAATTTAGTAATCATAGAAGAAAATATAATTCAACATTTAATCTAATAAGAAATCCCAGAAAAGGAACAAACCACGAAGCCTAACATTACCTTTAAGACGATAAACATCAACTAGAATTGAACCCGTTGCAGTTGTGAAGAGGTCAGATTCAAACTATTTACATTTATATGGTAGATATTCTTACCTTGTTATTTATTAAAAAATTTATACACTAACGTTATTTGGTACGGATTAAAGAAAAGAATAAATCATACACAGTATTAAATAATATAAATCAACTTAATAATTGTTAACCCTGAGATAGAGTTTTCTTTTTATGAGCAGATAGAAATACCATAAAAATAATAAAATAACAGTACATTAAATGGCATCCACAATGTATGGCATATAGAAATAAAATATCTGCAAATAATTACAGTACAATTAATGTTGTCACCAACGTGTGGCATTTCTTATTTACAATACTTATAAATAAATATCATCACATTTAATGGCGCCCACACGTGAAAGCAAAGATTTTCTTTAAGCCAGGACCAAATAACATAAATTAAATAATAGGCATTAGTGCCAAACTGAATTAATTAAATTACAATAAAATAATTTTGTTAAATTTAATTAGAATAAAAAATTTACTTGTAGTTAAAATAATTTAAATATTGTAACATGGCTAACAAACAGGATAAAAGATATGAATTAACAAATAATAGTACTGAAGAGGAAGAAGTTGAAAAGAAACAGCCACCTAAGAAACTTGAACAAATAACTTTGAGAGATTTTATGGATGCAATGATGGATAATTTTAACCAGTTAAAGAATATTTATGAGCAGCGAAATGCTAAATTAGACCAACTAAATACTAAATTAGACCAACAAAATGCTTTCAGGATTGAGGTTACTGATAATTTTAACCAATTAAATTCTAAATGTGACCAATTCAGGACTGAGATTAAGGCTTTTCTGAACAACAAAATGCTTTCAGATCTGAGATGACTAATTATACTGACCAGTTAGAGGCTGAAATGAAACAGTCAATAGGCCCAATAAAACAAAATAACGATCAAAACAGGTAACAAGTAAGTCCGAAAACAGAAGAAAGTAGTAAGGAAATAGAAAATAAAGAAGACAAAGGAGTATTATTATCTAAGAATAAACATAGCAGAAACAAAGAGAATAATAAGTATGTGGAAAAGAAGACGAAGAAAATAGGTCAAAGACGTCCCAAGAAACAGAAAAATATACAGGAAGAATTAGATATGATTAGGAGTGGTTTAATTAATGTATTTAATCTCACAATCATTAATTACAGGGAAATGACTGAATTAAAAAATAACAGAAAAAAAATTAAATCTGGCAGTCGTGGGACTGCCGACAGAAGTGTTAACTTAAATAACATGGTTACTGAATAATATAAGTTGTCTTTATAAGTGACCGTTCTGCAATATTAATAATTAATATAAAAATTCTGAGCGTGTCGTGGGACACACGCCAGAAGTGAGGACTTCAGTGTTGAGTGGCAAGTGAACTGATTCAACGAGTAAAATATTACTCGTAGGTATGTAGGGCCTATCTGAAATAAGAGATTTTGCTATAAATAATAATTTGCTATTCAAATAAGAGTAAGCAGATAATTAAATGAAATGAGGGGGTGTTTTATTATGAGAAATCGATATTTACTGTGATCATAAATACACATTTGTTTATACATCACACTACGTTTTATTTTCAGTAGTCAACATAAAATATAAATAATAGTCATACGTAATGTAGGCCTAATAGTCATACGTAAACAAATAATGTGTAAGAAATGTGTTTTCCAATGTAACAATATGATTTACGCAATATTTAGTTGAATAGTAGAATGTGATAATTATTATATATTTATATTATAATTATATATTATTGATTTACAATATTTATGGCATATATTATATTATAATTAATGTACGTAGTAGAATAATTAATTGTTTTACAATTTATATAATAGCAAAAATACTAAATCGAATTTTGACACATCAAAAACATCCAGCCAAATACAATATAAAAACCAGAACGAACTGATGGCTCAACTAAAAATTGTTACGGATTCTCGTCGCATTCTTTTCTGATGACGTCACATTCTACGGATTCACTCCCGTGTAAATTTTTTCCCTCTCCTCTGCTATAAGAAGTTAACACTTAAAAAACTTAACCAAATTAGTATTTAAATTAAAAATGTCAGATAAAGAAAAACTTAATAAAAGGTCAGTGATTTCGCCGATAAATAATGTACCATTAACACATCTGTATAATAAACCAGACGATAAAGTGAGTGATCTAAACTTTGATACTATTGCAAACTTTACAGAAGAAAACTTGCAGTACAGGGTGACAGAGAGATATTTAACAAGAACAGAAATCATTTTGGACACAATAATAATCCGTGCAACAAGGATAACTTACGAGAAACGACCCTGCGGCAGCTACAGCGAGAGGATACCGGGTGGACAACGACCTGGTTTGGAAGGACAGACGCAACCAGAAACCAGGATTGTACGTGCCGCCGAGTGTCGGCATGGAGGACATTAGGCATTTCCACGACTCCCCGAAGCCGGTCATCCGGGGGCCGAAGAAACGTTTCGGGCCATCGGCGAGGACTTCGTCTGGACCGGTCTAATCATCGACGTCCGCAGACACGTCCGGATTTGCAGAATATGCGCCTTCCACAAGCGCGGCGCCAATCCCGAACAGGACCAACAGCGACCCAGGAGATGTTGGAATACTGTCGCCCTGGACGTCACGAGACCATATCCGCTGACTCGAGCTGGCAACCGGTACATCGTAGTGGTCACGGATATGATGTCGATATGGGTGGAAGCAAAGGCCGTGCGCAAGGCGGACGCCGACACCATTATCCGCTACCTGGAGGAAGAAGTGTTCCCTCGTTGGGGATACCCAGAGGCGTTGCTCACTGACAACGGGAAGCCGCTCACGGGTCACAAGTGGGAGTAGATGTGCGACAAGCTGCACATACGACCGTGGACTACAGCCAGCTACCATTCCAGGACGAACCCGACCGAGCGGCGGAACGGCGAGATCAAGAAGGCGCTGCGGATCCAGCTCCATGACTGCAAGGACCATGGCGACTGGGACAAGCTTTTGCCGACGGTTGTGATCTCGCTGCGGGATCGAGCAAACGCCGCCACTGGAGTGACACCGAGCGAGCTTCTGCTGAGCAGAGACCTACGCCAACACGAGAAGACGAGGCGAGCCAATCAGGGATCAGCAGCCGAGACGTGACCATCTAACGTGCTCGAGGTGAGCCAACCAGGGACCAGCGGTACTCTGATAGGTTCATGGTACACGACCTGTCAGGGCATAAAAAGAGAGCCGCTAGACATTTTTGGCGGCACCAAGAGTTCCGTGGTGCTATTCTCAAAGCGCCGGAAAGAACCACGAGCCCGAGTGAGACTCGGTAGAACGTATCTGCCCTGGTCGAGAGAAGTTAAATACCTCGGTGTCCACCTAGATCGTCGACTCACCTGGCGTGCCCACGCAGAGACGATGCGAAAGAGAGCGTCCGCTCGTCTCGCGCAACTGTTTCCGATACTTGTCAACAAGTCTATGACCCGCAAGCTGGGTAGGTTGATCGTCAACTCGTATCTGTTGCCGATCATTACCTACGCTCTTCCCGTCTGGGGTTACCTCGCAACCGTTCATAAAAGAAAGTTGCAAAGCGTTCTCGATAGGGGCCTTCGGCTAGCGGCCAAAGTCCCCTATCGGTTTTCTTCTCGACTCTTGAGAAGAGGACTCGGTGTCCGCTCTTTGGAAGACACCGCAAGGCGACTTGCACGTTAATTTTACGTCCGAGCTGCGAGGACCCAGACAAACCCTCTCACAGCTGGCTTTGGCAAGTACCGAACACGTCCAGGTGATTCTTGGAAACGGCCTCGACAAATACTGTACTAGTCGACCTAGTACGAGCATGTCGTTGTAGCGGCCATTAAATAAATAAATAGCATTCCGTCTGGACAGGATCACTAGGCAGGAGCCCCTACCGGAGGCTCGGTACTAGGAAACCATTGGGTCGTCTCACGACGCGCAAACCAACAGCTCTGGTAGTAACTTTTGGCGAACAAATCATCTCGGTTGTGGAGCCTGAGACAACAACTAAATCCTCCCCAACACCGGAGAACCCCGACCCTGTTGTAGAAGCAGCCTCGCCTGACCTCCCACCACCGCCGTTTTTAATAATGCAGGCAAAAATAAGCGGCATCGTAAGCCTCGTGGCGCTCTCTCCCGGGCTCCTGCCAACCCAGCCGCACAGTTCAGACAGCCAGCGCATCGCGTTATAAAGACCGACGCAATCTCATCTGTCCCTCTTCCTAGCGCCCCCGCTAGAGGCGCTACACCTGGCCCTATAACACCCTTGGCTTCCACCAATCCCCCGATTGATAAGTCTCGGCGCTCTTATGGGCAAACAGTCTCCGGGCACTCTGCCTCAAAAGCCGTACCTGACGACTACCAGGTCGTCAAAGACTTCCTTGCGGAATTTGACCTCCTCAAAGTCGCCCAGACCTTCAGGTCCATCCACTCTCGCTTGGGGACTGCCGATATAAACGAGAGGTTCATGCTCTTGGTGGAAGCCGCCACTTGTGTAGTACTTCTATGAGTCGGGTCCTCTCCATTCTTTTCTGGAACGCCAACGGTTTGGCTAACAAAATCCTGGAACTCCAAGAATTACTGGCCCGACTCAAACCCGATGTAGTACTTCTCAATGAGACCCACTTGACCCCTGCGAACCGGTTACGACTGGCCAACTATGTGTGCTATCGAAACGACAGGCCGAGCACTGCTGGTGGCGGTACTGCGGTCGCGGTGAGGCTCAGTCTTGAGCATCACCGAGTCCTCTTGCCTGCAACGACTCACCTGGAAGTTACCGCTGTGGAGATGTTGAACACTCTGGGCGGTGTACTCTTGGTAGCGGCGTACAAACCGCCGCAAAAAGAGCTCCTTCACCCCGATCTAGCGGTCGCGTTCGATGCACATAGGACGGTCATCATGGCCGGCGACCTGAACTGTAAACATCGCGATTGGAACAGTCGCTTGACTGTCCCAAACGGGAAGCGCTTACGCAGGTTTGCTGATTCACGCAGGGTGACAGTGATTGGGCCTGCCCAACCTACGTTCTACCCCTCACAACTCCGCGCGGTTCCCAATGTCTTGGACATAGCGGTGATCCAAGGAATTGACTGCCCGGTCCATGTGTCCGCGCTAACGGAACTATCGTCCGATCATCTCCCCATCTTGATACACGTCGCTACCCAGCACGTCGTACGCAGAGATGTCAGGAAGGTGGTAGAATGGGACCGCTATGGCCCGGCGTTAAGTCGCCGATTGCCAGAGGCGGGACCACTCGTAACCGTCCGCCAAGTCGATGAGTCAGTTGCCGCTTTTGACGAGGCTGTCGTATCTGCGATCGTCGCGTCTTCCAGGATAAAGCCTTGCGTCACGCCCCACTGGCAGCGGATCCCAGAGGAGACGAGTGCTCTCGCTTGCGAGAGAAATCGCCTCCGGAAACGCTGGCAGCGGACCCGTGATCCAGCCGACAAGGCAGTGTACAAACGGGCGACCGGCATTTTACGTCGTGAAATGCAGGCTTACCGGAGACGCTGTTGGGAAATCGCCGTGGCCCAAGCAGGGGACGGATCGGACGAATGTAGCCCTTACCTTCGGCGTTGGTAGGGAAGAGCGCCGACCTCGTATCCCAGCCTCTGCTGGACCTTTCGGTCAAATCCTGGCTCGCCCGGAGGCGAAGGCCGAGTACTTGGGCGCGTGTTTCGAGCGTCAGTTCGCTCCAAACCCGCCCATGGACTGGGACTTCGATGAAGAAGTCGAGAACGAAGTGGAAGACTTTCTGTCTCTTCCGATCACTGCGGAGCCCGAACCCATTACTAGGGAAGAGGTCTCAGATCGGCTCGTTGAACTTGTCCCAAGAATAGCTCCTGGCCCGGACGGTGTCTCGAACGCCGCTCTAACACGACTCCCGGAGCAAGGAATACTCTTCTTGTTTGCGCTGTACAACGCGTGTCTAAGACTTGCCTATTTTCCCCAGAAATGGCGAAAGGCGACGGTTATAGTGATCCCGAAGCAGGGAAAGGACGATTCCCGTCCTTCCAACCTCCGGCCCATTAGTCTACTGTCAGTCACGACAAAGATCCTCGAACGTCTTGTACAACGGCGAGTTCTAGACCACTAGACCATCTAGGAAACTTCGATGTACTGGTCCCCGAACAGTTCGGTTTCCGTGTGGGGCATTCCACCACTCATCAGCTGATGAGACTGCTGGAATAGATAACGGGCGCCGGATGTCGGAATGAGCAGACTGTCGCCTGTTTCCTATATGTGGAGAAGGAAATCCAGCTCCCAAATTGCTAACTTCGATTGATTGCTAGCTTTCTGACGGAGAGGGCTTTCTGCGTGAGATAGACGACCACGTTTCTTCCGAGAGACGCATTACAGCCGGGGTGCCTCAAGGTAACGTGCTGGGGCCTCTCCTGTTCTCCGTGTTCGTCAACGACGCACCCAGTGAGCCTGGAGTCTAGATGGCCATTTTTGCCGAAGACACAGCGGTCTATACCGCCGATCGAAACGATGACAGGGATATCATACGACTCCAGCGCGCAATCGATGCGTATACGACGTGGACAGAAAGCTGGAAAGTTGCCGTCAACGAAACCAAGGGCTCCGCGGTGCTATTCTCAAAGCGCCGGAAAGAACCGCGAGGACGAGTGAGACTCGGTAGAACGTACTTGCCCTGGTCGAGATAAATTAAATACCTCGGTGTCCACCTTGATCGTCGTCTCACTGGCGTGCCAATGCTGAGACGATGCGTCAGAGAGCGTCCGGTCGTCTCGCGCAACTGTTTCAGATACTTGTCAACAAGGCTATGACCCGCAAGCTGGGTAAGTTGATCGTCAACGCGTACCTGTTGCAGATCATTACCTACGCTATTCTCGTCTGGGGTTACCTCGCAACCGTTCATAAAAGGATGTTGCAAAGCGTTCTTGATAGGGGTCTTCGGCTAGCGGCCACAGCCCCCTATCGGTTCCCTTCTCGACTTTTGAGAAGAGGACTCGGTGTCCGCTCCTTGGAAGACACCGCAAGGCGACTTGCACGTAAATTTTACGTCCGAGCTGCTAGGACCCAGACAAACCATCTCATAGCTGGCCTTGGCAAGTACCGAACACGTCCAGGTGATCCTTGGAGACGGCCTCGGCAAATACTGTACTAAGATGGCCTAGTACGAGCATGCCGTTGTAGTGGCCACTAAATAATTAATTAATTCCGTCTGGACAGGACCACTTTGCAGGAGCCCCTACCGGAGGCTCGGTACTAGGAACCCATTGGGTCGCCTCACGACGCGCAACCCAACAGCTCTGGCAGCAATTTTTGGCGCACTCCATTGGACGTCGTGAAGCCAGCCGGAAGAAAAGGAAGAAGTAAGAATGGAGAGCACAGGAGAACCAGTGATGGAAATCGACTGGGACAGCAGCGGGCTCTACATACCGCTGCCGAAAGAAGAGGACCGCAGTACGACCGGAACAGCGGACGCAGCCGCCGAACATCACAGCGCGGCTCGGGCGGCGTACGCAAATGAATTAGCTCCTCGACAAACGGTCCTTTTAAGGACCTCAAAAACGATAGTGTGTACGATTGGCGCCATTTGTCCTGTGACAATATATATATATATATATATTATTTTGAATAATAACAAAACTTTTTACAACAATATATTGTTATTATTTTGTAAATTACAATGTTCCGATAGTGTTCAACTATTATCATAACATATAAAGTTTACAGATACCTGATAAAATATACGTTTTCACTGAAATTTTTATATTTTTCAATGGAAAATATAAAAATATCTGTTTATATGTGTGTGTGTGTGTGTGTGTCTGTGTGTGTGTCTGTGTGTGTGTTATGAAGAACGATATTTTTATCGTAGCAAATGTTATAGATAACTGTGTTCAATTGTAGGGCTACACTGTGAAAACCGCGCGCGCGCGCGCGCGTGTGTGAATAATTTCGAGAATGTCAACATAAAGTTGATAGATATGTGGTAATGGGAAAATTTACTGTCACATGTACATAAGAGTACCATTAAATGTAATCAATTAGTAATTTATGTTACCGCGTCTACGGAGGGCCTGTTAATCAAATTTGTACATAGAGCCAACGGTCAGGTAATTGTCAGCTCTGGTAGCGGCGGGCTATTCATAGACAGCTACATCATTAACAACGTAAAGCAGTGTTATGTTGTGGTCGATATAAGGTTTCGTAAGAAGGGAACCTATAAAGTTTTAATAATAATCCGGTTACGAGGATAGGCCCTATAATTACGATAACATTCTCCACACAGGGCTATAAATAGACAACTACATTTGAAGCATTCAAAGCGACTCAGCATATTATATATTATTCTATTAATATTCGTTGTTCAAACCGAGATATTATATTCTATTAACTTATTTGCCTATCTCATAGATTTTTCAACAGAATTAAAAGTCCATATGTTCAGATAGTCTCTTAATAATGGTTGCTAACCATTCTTGACCTTTCTCATTTTGTGTGTAATACGTTCAATTCACGACTATTCCACTTCACTGAACATATGCACAGGCGTATTAATGGATTTGTATTTAGTATGTCCATGAACAGTGGTATAAAGCGTTAATTTTGAATTACTGCGTGCGGAGTGATTTGTATTATTTATTAATTTATTACGGTAGTGATAAATGGACAAATGTAAACTGGTAAATAGGTGTATACGAGTGTTTGTGTTCATTGGAACTGTATTGAATGTTGTGAGTAACGAATTCTTTGACGTTTATTTATTCCATTAATCAAATACAGTGGTGACCACACCACACGATAATCGGAACAGTGGTAACCAAAAGAGAAGTACACGATCTTTAACAATAGAAACCTGAGGATAGGTATAGAATCGTTTAATGTGCATATTAATTGACTTTAATAAAGGGATACATGTCAACGTCAGGATGATGGAAGCTTTCCATGCACTATAACTAAACCAGTTAAATGACAGGATGAGAATCTGCGACAGGAAAGAGAAGCGGATGAACACCAGAAAGTACTATTGCTTGAAGTGAAAGACCATCAAAAGAAACTTTTGCTGAAAACACGGGAACAGCAAAAAGGAGAAAGTAAGCAGGAAGTCAAGAAAACAAAAGCTGCTTTTACGGTTATGGAGAAAATAATACACAAATGTGTCGGCGAACTGGACCTACTGCGAGGTAAGCATACACAAATTATACTTCAATATCTGACGTAGAAAAATCAGTGTCTACAAAAACGTCAGGAGTAGAAGTATCGATGGAAACTAAAATGTCTGACATAGACGAGTCTGTAGCAAGCGTGAAAGGTGCCGAGCAAGAAAGAGTCAATAGCAAATATAAAAATAAAAAAATAAAAATTTAAGTCATTAATGAAAATATAGCCACGTCTTGAACATAAGTATTTGAACAGACAGTACCTATGATAAAAACAGAAAAAGGGACAGAAAACAAGATAACACATCAAGATTTTGCCTGTAATAGGGCCAGTTCATGCCAATAGCCAACATTGGACGGAAGCACTCAAAGGAAGACTTACTTTCGGCAATTTGAACCCTCTGCCTGTACAAATCAGTGAAAAAATACAATGGAAATTGCAGAACCACCGCAAAACTATTGGAGAACGCGCCACATGACAAGCAGATCACGTACTCTGTGCTAATAAAGCCCGGGAGATTCTCTGTATTATTAATATGTGTATTAATTAATAAAGACAGAAGGGCGTGAACTCACTAAAACAGTGGTAAAGCTCCCTATACAGTCGGAGTCTCGACATTTGATAAGATAAGATGTAACCTGATTGTGAAAGAAATTGATGAAGACAAACGAAAAGTATTTAAATTTAAAAAGAGCAATACGGTGTCAATTATGTAAATTGATATTGTTATCCAGCCTCCTCTGGGTTCTTTTACTATACGAACTGCAACTGAAAACCTCGTCAAAGCGTTAGAATGTTGAACATACCCTTATATGTATTTTCAGCTCACGTACACGCAACTTATAGTGTCAATAAAACCTTCCCACCTATCTATTTTTTTGGGGTGTCAAATCATTTATTTTACAAATTTAAAAATTTTCTGTTGTTTTCGCTGTTTGTACGATTCTGTACGAATAGTCACAAATGTACACTGTTCGCTTATCTATTCGATTTCCCATTAATTTATTATTGTGGGGATGAATAATTTTATCCCTTCATTATTTTGGTAGATGTAATCAAAGTTAACATGTACAGTTTTATACTCAACATTCATATTCCTTAGAGTTTGTTTTGCTTGACGTTTCGAAGAACTGACAACGACCAGTTTTGCAAGTGTCCCAGAAAGTTCCAGCAGACCTAAACAAAATGCGTCAGTAACTGCCTTTAATCCGTCCGTCAGCTCACTGTAGATCTTTATTCCAGCATTGCCGTGAATGTTCTACCTAATTATAACATCTCTGCAATGATGCTAAATTTTGCAGATATTCGATAAAAAAACAGAAAATTTTCCTATGTTTCTACCTATCCTCAGCTTGATTATTTTTCGCCTTCTTTCTACACATCTTGAGGTCCTCAGGCTGGACACTTCTAGACTTTTAGGCTCTTTCAGTCGTAACTACCTTACTGGCTTTATCTCAAACTCTGGGTACGTAAAAAGATATTGGGGCAAACAACAGTTATATTATCCTACCGAGCTTGCCTATGGCGTCATCACATACTGTATACGGGGGCAAGCACCATTATACCTGAAAACTTCAAATCTCACGGTTGATGGTATCAGATACTGACGATATAAATCTCAAGTACTTCAGATGGTATGCGGAAACGCATATTGTAATATGTTTTATTCATCACTGTCTACACAGTAGCTCTGTTTTATTCAGAGCTCTCTACACAGGATCATCAGGTTTCAACAAGTAAGACATCGCGTAAAAAAAATACGTAGATCTGTATACTTAATATGTATGTAACTGGCGGTGATGCTCCGTTGCTAACGTAAACGACGAGACAATCTAAAGTTTTATAACTTCCAACGCTTGGTTCTATAACTTCTATTAGAGCCACCGTTTATATAAAGGAAACACGTACAATTGAAATTTGTCCCCCCCCCCCCAGATCAATGTAAAAGCCAAGTCATACATTTAACTATATAATCTTGGTTATTGATTTAGCTGTATCACCGCTTTTTAACATTGGTTATTTCAGTGATACTTACTAGCTTCTATTTTTACAGTGGTCATGTTCGCAGATGTTGTTAATAAATAACATGTAATGTTTCTCCCACTCCAGAGGAACATAGTTACTATGTAAAAATCTGCCTGTTTATGTAAAATTTGATTATCTGATTGTATACAGTCATGTAGTTCAAAATAGATAAGCAATTTCTTTCTACTGCCTCATTATATAAAAAAATGTTTAAGAGCGGTTGTTTAAATAGTGTTTAATTACTGGTATGATGGCTTCATGGATCCCTACGGTGATGATGATGACGCCGGCGACGAAGACGATAAATGACAGGTGCCGGGTTTTTTGTAACCTGTAAGGAGAGGACAAGACCATGATGACATACAACTGAAATTTAAGAATTAAACGAATTTAGTCAATATTTTCATTTGGAATACAGGCTTGAAAATACAACATACGTCCTGCAAACAAAATATTTTAAATTATAAAATTGAACAGGATTCAAGTTGTCTTAAAAACTCAGTTTATAGGGTTTTATAAGTACTTCATTTGTATACATTGTATGTGTATTTTTATACATAAGTACTGTGTATTACATTATACATTTCGAGGTTGGGACCATCATTGTATAATTTAATTTCTTGTATAGTTTTGAGAAATTGTGTTTTATGTGTTTACGATAATAGCGAGGGTTCGTGGACTTTTAACCTCCACGGTAGACCCAATCCACGGTGAAAATACCTGATATTAACAAACAGAGAAAGAAAGAAAAACAAAATATTTTAGTGGGAGTTTGGAGAGTTTAAATAAAAACGCTCTCTTTGCCTCCTTACAGTACAAGGAATGGCGTTTCCTACCAAACAAGAGATTTCCTTAATGCTGTTTAAATTGCCTATTTGTTAACGCTTTAATGCTTTCTTTGCAATAAAGCCACACTTGTTGCTTGTATTTACGAGTTATTTATTTTAGCGTTCCTTGTAATTAACTTTAGAAACAATTTACCATTTTAACGTTTTATTTTCTTTTGTAGGGTAAAAGATAATGTTTTTAATGTGGAAATAAGTAATAAATAATATAAATTTACAGCAAGCAACTTAAAACGTCGTTATTATAGCTTCATGTCTTTTTTTACGGGATAAACTTTAAATGTAATATAAATAGTGTTTAATTTAACGTTGCTTAACATAAAATAACTTATAACCAAACATTTTTTCAATTTTTTGTGGGTTCTGTTGCTTGTACTAAAATATATTAAGCTAATTGAAATTACCATCAACACAGTTTTCCGGGTTATTAAGCCGCGGTCTAACTTGTTCATTTTTTAATGATACATTTCGTCCATACCGATGATGGACTTCATCAGTGGCGCGGGAACACAGATTACAACCACCCGCGAAAGACTGGAAACAAAGATTGTTCTATCCTGTTGACGCACTTATACACTTTTTTCAAGATGCTAGTTGGTCAAAATTGTTGTTCGTATAGCTGGACGTGCTTTCGTAGAATTGTCTATGGTTATTTAATTACAGAATATTACGATTATGGCCCACAAAGTAACAGCATATGGATATTAACAGGTAATTGTAATTTGTTATATTTCGTAAGTTTAAAAATTCGGGTGGAGAAGAGATTCAGTGACAGATACATATTTCCAAAATAATAAATCCACAAACGTGTATCGCATACATGCTAAAGGCATAACCTAAAATTTATATTAATTAAGAAAAATATGGAATACTTGGCAATATTGAATTCATCTTAGTCAGCGAAGAACAAAACTAAAATTACAGAAAATCTCAAAATCTAATGTTTTATTTTTTTGTTCTCAAAAGGTGCACTGCTATGATTAAAACCCATACGGTAGAATCAGACTGATTCAACTGAATCATAGAATCTACGGGCTGACCGACACGTACAAAATGAAATGACCTGCCGCGCCGGTTCAGCATTCTGTCGCTTCCCTTCTTTAGTTGGCTACTAATCCCATTCTTGTCCCTCGTATTTATTTGATTACATTCTGTACGGAAATAAGTAGTATTGTTATGTTTTGCTATTCTTGGGTCATTTGTTCACTGTAGCGCAAATGATTCATTTTTATTATTTACAGAAACTTCTAATATAAAATACAAAAAATTCATTAAACAATGTTTACTTGCTTTCTAATTTTAATTCTGTGAACTTAATGATAGGTATTTTCAACAATCGTGTTTGTCTAATACAAACAGAATTAGGCTATACGAAAAATGTATTGTATTCTGGGGACACGTCCCCCCTCCAAAGGGAAGCAATAGTACTCACGTACTATTAATACCTTTTACATTGTTGCCATAGAGACTTACTTAATATTGCTTGTCGTATCCCTGCGAGTCTGCGTGGTGATAAATGTTCGGAATAAATTTACATGCCACACAAAGTTGGTCTGTGCGTGTTTTGCGTCTGACAAGTCTAAGATATCCCAATTTCAGTGACATGTATGTTAAAAAACTATCCCTTAGTTTATATACGTAGTGATTTATTTGTGAACGGTTATCGGAAACTTTTTGTTGTAGTCACGGTTGGTTCGTATTCGAATGCGATCGCTCCAACTGTTACACATAAATTTGCACACACACGCTAGCGCGCGAACTCATGAAAACTTTTTTCACAATTTGGTGTCCTCCTGGTTAGCTTACTCGTAACGAAGAGAAAGTTCAGAAAAATTATTAGAAATAAGTAAAATGATCACAGTTTTTAGTATAATTTCTTTCTAAACACATCTAAAGGTAGAAGAGAATGATGCCATCCCTTCTTCACCTTGTTATAATAATTATGATTTTATTATATTAATATTTTGTATTTACTAATAATGATTTACTTAATTATATTATTGTAATTACAGTTATTTAATGTTTCGTTGTTACTATTTTTATATTGTGATATAAATTTGTATGATTGTTTGTACTTATGAATTACTTGTATTATGTTTTCAGTTTATTATTATTTAATTTGATGATTGTTATCATTAACGATTTTTCAGTTTTTGCTAAAACCCTCCAAAAACTGGGACAACGCGTATACAGAAAACTCTTCTTAATTCCTTCTTTTATGTTTTTCGTCGTCTTTTCTTTCTTTAATTTCGTTATAATTTTTCTTCTTGTCATGTGTCTTCTCACGCTTTCAGTCCCGTGAATCAGGTCGTTATTTTTACGTCAGTACAAAACAGTTTTTTTTGTCATTAAACCGACTAAAATATGTTAAAATAATTATATTTTTAAATTGTAGAAATATAATATTAACATTTTTTTTTACCGTCCCTTACAAATAAAGAGATAAATAATATATACACATAATTTACACAGTTTACATAATATGTAAGTACACATAAATTAAATAATGTATGTACAAAAAGATACAATATATTTATAAACATTAAGTACGTTAAATTATTATTTAGATTAATTTCTATGGAAGTTTTAACTGTAATAAAACCTTATAATTTTATTTAGTTACATTGTGGGTCATAATATTCAATGCATCCTGTATGCACATTAGTTGCTTAAATATTACAATTTATTTTCTATTTTTAAATGTCTGTTTAATAATACTCAATGTATAGGCCTGTGTTGAACTACCTTTTGATTATTTTAATGAACAAGTTTAATCATAAAATGTGTTCGCAATAAAAGTTATAAATATTACTTTGAATACGAATGACGTTTTTTGTTACTACAGAACTGTTCCGATCGTGTACTTAAAAAGTGTTACTAAAAAAATGTATTAATATCAATTTAATGTAAATAAATGTGATGTGTGCTCACGGTTGTGTTTATGTAGGGATTTTTGCCTTTTTAAGTTATCATACCTTAAAAAACATTCATTGCTTTGAATATGTTCGTGACGTTTAATACACAATAATGAAGGTAAAAATATAATTAACTAACGCTAAATAAATAGAAGAGGAGAGTATAATAGGCCAGTGATACGTTACTAAAAGGGTGCGATCAAAATAATAAATTGGTTCTTAGGCAACAAAGTACATTCCTTTGCAGAGTTTAAATTGCCTATTTGTTTACGTTTATTGAATTGTAACAAAAGAGAGGATACTTATTGCTTTCTTTCCCAATATTTCTTTCTCTAATTACCGTTTAAGGTATCACTAAACAAAAAATAACAGCTTTAAAAAATCGACAATTGTTTCACATTATGACGTAGTCCAACACGTTTCAGGTTCTATTTCCTCTCTTCTCTAATTGTAAATCTCATCTCGAAGCTAGTAAATATCCTGTTTACAAACTCAACCTCTCTCAAATGTATGAAAAAGTTTCTTGTTGATAGGGATTAACATTTTACAGAGTTGATATCATGTTAAGGTTTGTAAACGAGTCTATGTATATAGAAACATTAACATTATAACTTTACTGACCGTTCAGGGGCAAATGCTTCCTCAATCAGTCTGCGGTAATTTCTCTGCAGAGTAAAGCTTATCCGGCACACTTTACAGCGTGTCATCTTGATTTTTTTATGTTCCTCAGCATCCAATCAAGAAATATTTATCGTTATATATAATCTCGCCTAGACGAATATCTTGTTCACCGATATTTCATTTTCTTTCAGTAAATGATATTACATATTTCAATTTCATTGAATATAGATGTAATTGTTAGAACGTTAAGTCTTCCAGGAAGGCCCCAAAACCTACCATACTTACCCAGGAAACTAAAACAAAAAAATAGGTATGTAATCTACCAATAACTAAAGCTTTATAACTACTAAATAACTAGTAAATTCCGTAAAATTGCTCCAAGTATTTAAAAACGTCACTCACGTTTTTAAAGGTAGTACGTGAGAACCGTATCATTATCACCGTTGAAACAACGTGAAACACTTTAAGAAATAGTATTTTCCCTCAAAAGACATTACCCATGGCCTGTTTAGGCGAACTCGTGTAACACAAATTGGGTTGTGATACTATTCATCACTATCGTAAATACCTTTAGTCTTTGATAAATAAATCTTGATAACTTTGACATTAAAGCATTGTCAGCATTACCGATAGTCTATAAAAGCATTGAAACAATAAATGCACTCATTTCTTTACCTACCTAACAAATAATTATTCACACTAGTTAAATAAATTAATTTCAAAGTTACAGTTGAATATAATTTTAATAATACCTTAACCTATTTGTAATTAATTCTTAAATGAAACTTTTATATGTTTAAGAAAGAATTCTCGAAAATTCCATCATTAATGGTAAATATTGATATTTCATAGTACACCAAATAACCGTAACATATGTTAGTAAACTTGTTATACATGAAACAGACTATCGTTCTAGCCCCCACCCACCAAATAAACAATCAGTTTGCACAATAACAACGGGCAAAAATTTGAAGGCAATACGTGATTGTTATTAACATACAATCCACTTTTTAAAGGTAAGCAAAGAGAGTTCTTAATACTTGGAGAAATTTTATGGAATTTACTAGTCATTTAGTAGTTACAAAGCTTTAATTATGGGCAGATTACATAACACTGTTTCACGCTATTGAAATTCCGAAATTCTTTTTAGCAACTTATGTTTATTACAACATTAGAATTGTATTTCTCCTTTGATTGACGATTCATATCAAAAACAAAATTTAATTTGAAACTTTTGTATTGTAGTTTGATTCTAAAACCCTATGGAAATAATTTTCTAATAGGTGTCTAATCTTTAGACTAATAGTGGATAGTATTACATCCTTAAAGCAAGAGAAGACCTTTTTAATTTTACTAGGTACAGAATTTCTTACTATACTCATTATAGAAATGTTAACAGCGCCGTTTCGATTAACACGTGTAGCTTATTTGCGAAGCTCGTGAAGGACACCTAAATTAGTTTTCAGCTTTTCAAAGTGCCGTCTTTAGTATTGTGGGTGTGTTGAACATGTTAGCCTAATAATGATAATATATTTTATTTCTTATAAGAATATATTTTACAAATTTATTGTTACACTGTATCGACAGTCGTCTTTACTGTCATATTCTGAAATATAAATATATGTTTGTGTGTGTGTGTGTGTGTGTGTTCATAATTTCTCAATTATTATTGTATATATATATATACTGTATATTATATTAATAACAATAAATAAAACGTTTTTTGCAAGAATATATATTTTTTTTTGAATATGACAGAGGTTTCGATAGTATGAACTATCATCATCAGAAATACAAATTAATAAATTTTAAAAATCAGTTGTCAAAAACATCTGTTTTATATATAGGCTGAAATTATGTTTTATGGTTTTTACATGTGTTATATACAAAAATATGTCATATATCTGAGTGTAAAATATAATAAAAATATTTATTACTTTATTAAATTAGTAATTTTGAAAATACTATCATTTTTCGTATTAATCTGGAATTTGTTCGGGTATTAATTTATTATTTCGATTATGCTTAAATATTTAAAAAATTTTCCATTATGTCATTTTTTGACCTTTGGAAATGTGTTTTAATAAAGTGATGTTATTTAAATTTGGAAATGTGTGATTATTTTTGATTGAGTGAGTAGCTCAATTTGATTTGTATACATATCTGGTTTTAAATAGAATTTACGGTGTTGTATACATTTTTTTTCGTATCGACCATCTAAAGACCACATGCCAATTTAAATTCTTTACTCTTTGTTATTTCCTTAATTCCAGTATTCTTTCATCTTCTCACTGTGTCTCTTCTTCCTGTCTTCAGTCGACTTTGGACCTGCATTTTTCTCTCTCCTACCCTGGACTATTTTTCTCTCTCCTACCCTGGACTCCCTCCATTCTTAACACTTTTGCCCGAAAAACTTCTCCATCAATTGGTTCTTCTGCATGTATATTATTTTTGTCTAAATCCTTTGGGCTTCTTTAATCCAAATTGATGTTGACTTCTTCCCCCACCGATATTTGCAGATTTTATTTGTCAACCTATTGTCGTCCATTCTATGTAAATGTCCAAAAAATACTAGTCTTCTTTTTTTCATAGTTTCTGTTATATTTTCTGTACTTTGATATATTTCAACATTACTTCTTAATTTCCAACCTTCTGAAGTTTTTCGTGGGCCTAATATTTTCCTAATAATTCGTCTTTCCAATATTTCTAGTTTGTCTAAATTATAATTCAATGCTAGACATTCACTTGCATATAGGCATTTTGGCTTCACTACTGTACTGTAATGCCTTATTTTCGCATTTTTAGGTATGCACTTTTTATTGTAAATGTCTTTACTTATACCATAGGCCCTTTCTATCTTATGAATTCTTTCTTCTATAGCAGATATTTCCAAGCCATTCTCTTGAATCATCTCTCCTAAATACTTAAATTTTCGAATCCTCTCTATTCGACCAATATCTCTTACCAGGAATTTCGGCGCGTTTTTAATGTTTGTGAGAAATTGGTTTTTTTTTCTGCAGATTTTCTTAAGCCTGTTCTAGTCGCTATGTCCTCTAAAAAATTAACTTGTGTTACTGCAGATATCAGATGTTTAGAAAGTCTTGCAAAGTCATCTGCGAATGCCAGACATTTTATTTCAATATGTTTGTTCCTTCTTCCCAACATGATTGGTGATAGTTTGCATTCCTTTAATTTTTCATTCCAAATTCTCACTACTTTCTCCAGGACACAGTTAAAAAGAATTGGGGATAAACCATTACCCTGTCTTACATGTATAAATCTTTATTTTAAACGTTTTTTAGTTTGGCTTACATAAAATATAAATATATAAATATAAATATAATGGGCATTCAAATTTATATACTCCATTTAAACATTTAAATTATAAATTAAATTAGCTGCTTAATTCAACAGATTTTAACAGAATCAAACCTATATACAAAATCTAACTATACCTATATACAGTACCCTACATACACACACACACACACACAATATATAGGTCTATATACATATACTATGTATATATACTATATATTATGTATATAGTGTGTTAGAACAAAGACACTGCAAGTAGGTTTATTTTCACTAGACGCACGTTTGACAGAAATTATTCTGTATCTTCAGAGATTTGTAAGCGAAATATTTAATTGCAATTCAAACAAACCTCTGAAGGTACAGAAAAATTTCTGTGAAACGTGTATCAGGTAAAAATAAATCTAATTGCAGTGTACAGTAATCGAAGATATTATATGGCAGACTTCAAGATGTATTTTCCTTTTTAGAACATGTTTCGGGAAGCTTTGTGTTCCCGTCATCAGCCTTACTAGTTTTGAGTCTTGTGTAGTACTTATGTGTGTGTGTTGTACCTGTTGTTGTTGTGGTCAACAGGCCAACAGAATACCATAACAACTACTAACCAACACTCAAGTACTTCACAAGACTCAAAACTAGTAAGGCTGATGACGGGAACACAAAGCTTCCCGAAACATGTTCTAAAAAGGAAAATACATCTTGAGGTAAAATCATATAAATATTAAATGTATTATATACATCAAGAAATAGACTGTAGCAAAAAGTGTTTGATGATGTGTATGTATGTATATATATATATATATGTGTGTGTGTGTGTGTGTGTAATGCGACATAATGAGCATAACCCAATAATTGTATAAGCCCCCATATAATATGACATGAACTAAAGAATATACCTAACCTTGCTAAACCAACGAGAAAGGTTAAAACCCAAAATAAGCAAAAAGAAGTACAATTCAAGCTAATGCAGAACAAATATGTACTCTAAACCATTAAAAGTGACTGTTCATAGCAATAATAAATAATTGTAAAAAGAAAATGTAATCACAACAAGAATAATAAATGATTGAGTGTAAAATGTAAATGTAAGATTTTGGTTACTAACTATACATACAGGACGGTTAATAATAGTGGTAACTTATTGTGAATTAAATTTATAATCACAACTAAAGACAATGTGTGATCATATAATAATATTTAATGTGTGAAATATGTGATATTCAATATACCTGTGTATTACCAATTTGCCAAAAAACTTCTACCTATAAAGAACCAAAAGTGATTTAGGTTGTTAATTTAATTTATTTTAATGTTAACTGAATAACCTTGATTGTATAATATAGTTCCCTATTTTATTTTTAATGTCAACTGAAGGGAAGAATACAACCATTTGTGTTGGTTAAATTAATGTTTTAAACCTTATTTAGGGTAATAAGAATTAGATTGTTTAAATTGACCAGCTGTCAATAATACTTAATAATAGGTCATAATAAATTGGCCAACTATACTATTAAATATTAAGAAGTTATTAAAAGAAAGTTTTATTGTTTAAAGTTGGTTTGAGTTTGACCATTATGGCCTAACATTATGGTAAAATGTTTGTTTTATGTCAGTGATGTTCTTCACTTTGTCAGAATCAATTCAATGGATAATAATAACATAACGGATAATTCAATGCATGTAATAATAATAGTGTATCAAGCCACAAGTTCATACAGTAATTTTAAATTGGAACTTTGTGCTACAGAGAAATACCAATTAATTGACCAATATCAAAATAGAAATTATTGTAAATCCAACTATTAAACCATCACAGTACTGTATTAAATAGTCAAAGGTGGTATAAATACTAATATATGCTTTATTTAAGTGTCAGAAGCAACATTTTAATTAATTAATGGAATTGTAATGTGATTTGAACTGTCAACAGCTACATGGAATGGCTTATGAGATGAAATTTTTTTAAATGTTAAATTAATTATTAGGACACACACCTATGCCATGTGGGGTGTCTAAATGTTTGTCTTGTTATAAGAAATATTGTACTGTAAACCAATTTCAGATTTATTATGTAATAGACAAAGAGTAATTGTAGCTAGAAAATGTAACATTTTGTGTCTTAAATAATTAAGGTCATGTGGCCTCTTAACCCGACGATTTTGACCAATGAGAGATTTTGTAATTTTGGTCAAGCTCGTTGAATGTACAAGGAAATTTCTTCACTTGATTGTTAGACTTGAAATTATAAAGAACTAGTCTATGCTACTCTGTGTAAAAAGTATATGATAGAGTCAAGTCCAAGTCAAAAGAAAAGTAAAAGTAAAATAATTAACAGTGTCAAACTAGAATCAAGAAATAATATATAATAATAACAAGAAGACAGACGAAAATAATAGCTCTAAAAATAAATAAAAGTGATCTACAAAAGTGGTGAGACCGAACCTTGTATAATAACACTAGTAATAATTACACGACACCAGAACTAAATCACACCACACTTATTCATCAGAACCAAAGTGAAAAGGCTAATTCAACACCAGTGAACAATTTATTTGACTTATTTTATTTTAAAAACTTGTTTTAAATAGTTGGGAGTTAAATTAACTCTGTATTCGCTTAGCGTCAGTCCGTCATCTTGGCAGTGCCAACTGAAGCCATTACTGTGTCGACAATAACTATTATGTTCGCACATCAGACCAAAAAATATTTTATTGTATTTTCTTAATTTTAATTTTATTGTGATTAGTAAGTAAGAATTATATTAATTGTAATATGTTGTACTTCTTAGTGTGCATTACGTACTTTTTAATAACAGTCAAAAGAATCCAGGAGTTTATGTAACTATTGAAAGTGTAACTCTGAATCGAACTGAGATTAAGAATCGACTCGTGCATTGTACCAAATAAACATTAGAACAACGAAGGCAGTAATTTATGAAAATAAACAATGATATTTTTCCCCAATTGATGCCAGTTGTCTTTTATTAAAAAATAAAATTAAAATAAACAATTTTATTTCAGAATAAGAAGATAGAACCCGACAACGACGACGTAAGTAATTCCGTCAAGCATAATAATCTACGGTAAGTGAGTCTGGTAACTTCAATCTTGACAACTCAACACGAAAATCAAAACCCGTCCCCAAACAAACAGTAATCCACGTTGATAAATAGTTATATTAAATAATTAAAGTTATATAAAATAAAGAATTATAAAATTGGTGCTTACAAAAAGAGGCGTTAAATAAAATAAAATACAACGTTATAAAATAGGCACAACAACGTGAGGCCTAGCTATTAAATTTTAAGAAACAAATAAAGGAATTAATTTTAACGAAATAAAACAAACAAAAAATAAAATAAATAACGATTTATATCTTTTCTTGTTATAAAATTGTCGCCCAACGTGGGGCTGAAGTTACAAAAAATTAATAACCCGATTGTAATAAATAATACTATTGTTAACCTAACTTTAGCGGTGACTGTTATAAGTTATTCGAAATGCCACGACGAGCAACATCGCTGAAAAGAACAAAAAACACAGAAACAGAAGGTGATATGCACGAACACGAGACAGAACCGGTCAAGGATAACAACATGGAACAACAGGCTGGTGATAACGACGAAGCAAGAGGAGGCATGAAGCACATAATGGAATACATGGCCGAGCAAAATAGACAGATGTTAAGACAAATTAACAAAAAAATTGAAAATAAAATCGAAAGTATTATTGGAAAAATAGAAAAAAACAAGGAAAATTTAAGCCAAAAAATTAATGAAAAAATAGAAAATACTAATGAAAATTTAAGGAAACAAAGTGAGTATTTAACCAAATAATTAACGAAAATATAAATGAAAAAATAGAACACTTCAAGGAAACAATTAGCCGAAAAGTTGATAGACAAAACGAAGCTGTGAAACAGCAAATTGCAGAGACCAATGAACGTCTAGATCGAACCAACGAAGCGCTTCTACAATTTAGAAAAGACATCATTACTCAGATCAACAACGTAGAAGACAATAATAAAATCAGAATAGAAGCTGTGCAGCAAGAAACTCAAGAAAAGCTGGACAAGCTACAAGAAAGCATATCCGGACAGATGGAGCATCTTGATAATAATATAGGTCAATTAAGGAGTCAAGTAAACCAAAACAATGAGACAATCGATGATATACAGCGTAGAGAATTAATAAATATAAGAGAAGAGCTAGAAATCCTGCGCAACCGACCGATGTGTTAAACACAAAATACAATACCGGATAGTAGGGACACAGTAAACTTTAAGGACTATAAAAATCCCCTATCGAGTTCCTAGAAAGAGTCATGGCTTAACCGAACAAAAGAGAATAGGTGAAGCATTATAAAAAATATACTAGATGACTGTTTCAAAGGTATCACTGATAATTCGTGGACAGCCATCCGAAATGTGATCAACAGCTATGAGGAATTCAAACGTATGTTTAGGACAAAATACTAGTCCGAATCAATCCAACATATCATCAAAGACAATCTATGCAATGGGAAATTTTATGCAGCCAGAGGTCAATCACCGACGGCGTATTTCCTCGGAAAGGTATGCCTGGCTAGAAATTTAGAACCACGTATACCAGAGGAATGTTGGTAACCAAACTGTCTTATCACTTTGAGGAGGGAATAGTCCGAGCCAGACTCTGTGGACAAGTCAAAACCATAGGAGCCATGGAGGCACTGTTAGAAAGCTACGAGCAAGAGGACTATTACCGGAGATCCAGAAGACAGTACGAGAGACCGAATGCCAACAGAGAAGACCAAAACAGGGATCAGCGTCAGAGAGTAAATCATGTTATCGCTAATAATAATAATAATAATAATAATAATAATAATAATAATAATAATAATAATAATGATAATACTACTTATAATAATAATAATAATGATATATTCAGATCCCGAAGACGTAGCTTTGATAATGGAAGAGATTTCAGAAATCAGAACAAAGTTAATGAAGAGAGGAGAAGTCCACCAAGAAGCCGCAGCAATGAAGATAGGACACCGAGAAATCAGGAAGAGAGGATAGAGTTCAGACCAGATAACCGAACTCAAGAAGAAACTGCACGACCCACACTGCAACAGGAGAGAGTGGGAAATGAGTGTCGGCAGTGAGAATACCAAGCAGCCCATCACTGCAGGAATTGGACGGGCAGATAACTAACAACGTTTTTGATAATCAGGAAAATACCATCATAAGCGAAACCAATTATCTAAAATATATACGTAACGAACTTGTTGAAGATGAATCCACATCAGAGTGCAATCGAAATAGTGGAATCATTTTCACAACTGCTTTACTGCAAGGGGTATCGGCGGAGATAATGATAGATAAAGGTGCAAATATATCATTAATAGACAAGGGAGAATTTAATAGAATAAAAGCTTTGTGAAACGAAGATATATCAACACTGCCAGTGAGTAATATGGTAATAGTGGGAGCTACTGGCAGGCCAAATAAGAAAATCCGACAGCAAGCTATGTTAGAGGTATCCAGTCAGGGCAATACGATTCCAATGGTGTTCTTGGTAGCATAAGGTCTACCATTTAAAGTTATGAGTGGATGTGATATGCTACAGCGACACTCAGCAGTCATTAATATGTGCAGTGGCAAAATAACGCTGTACAATGAACAGGGTGAATGATCGAGTAAGATAATAGGCCGCAAGTGTGCCCCTCGCTATCGACATTGATTCACCTTACTACGGAATTATAGGGAGGAATTAATGACACCAGATGAAGAATCAGCCTGCACCGAAGATGACATATGGAACCAAAAGCTAGAGGACATTCAGTCATTCCGTGCCAACAGTAATAGCGAAATAACTCATGAACAGAAAAGGGAGCTAATCAGTATCTACAATAGGTATATGAGAGCATTTTCTGATTTGCCAGGGAAGGCAAAGAACTTCGTTTGTCAATTATCATTTTTAATAATAATGATACTAAATATCAAATATCGTTTTAATAAAAAATCATAGCCCATAACACAATCGCTAAAACAAGCAGTAAAGAAAGAAATTCAACGCATGATGGATCAAGATATTATTGAATATAGTTCATCTCCCTAAACCAGTCCAATCGTTGCAATACAGAAGAAAGATGGAGCAGTACGTCTATGTCTGGATGCCCGGGAAATAAATAAAAACATTATTAACGATATAACTTCACCCGGATAAATCGAAGAAATCATGAAGAAATGAAATTTAAGGGATGCAAATTCATGAGCATATGGGATGCTGTATGTGGCTATTGGCAAGTAGAACTTCACCCCAATAGTAGAAAATATGTAGCATTCATTTTTGAAGGTAGGAATTACCAGTTCAATCGACTTCCTTTTGGACTTGTAAACTCCGTCGCCATTTTTGGTAAGTGTATGGACCAAATTCTGGGAAGAGAAGTGTTAGAATTCACAACAGTCTACGTAGATGACCTTCTAATAACGTCTACAACATGGGATGAGCACTGTCAGCGTATAGAAATGGTGTTAAGAAGGTTATCTGAAAATAATATAACACTCAAACTAGATAAATCTAAGCTAATAACTAATAGACTGCTGTTCCTAGGATTTATTTTATCGGAGACAGGAATCACTACATCTCCAGAGAAAGTGAAAGTCATACAAAATTTCCCCAAACCCAAAAATATTAGACAACTCCAATCGTTCCTTGGAGTGTGTAACTATTACAGGAAGTTTCAGAAGGATTATTCAAAATTAACGGCAAGATTTAAACACCAATTGTCTTCAAAATGTAAATGGAAATGGGGTGATGATGATGATGAAACGTTTAACTTAATTAAAAATAAATTCCTTGACAGCATTATTCTTCATCATCCAGACTTTGACAAAAGATTCTTTATAAATTGTGATGCAAGGAACGTAAGCCTTGGAGCAGAATTCTACCAAGAAGACGATGAAGGGAATCACTTAGTAATTAGTTTTGCTAGTTGCGTACTAAACAGCAGTGAACGAAATTATAACGTCACAGAAAAAGAGTTATTAAGTGTGGTGTTCGCCTGTAACAAGTTTCGGACGTAGGTTATCTTAGGTTACCCATTAACAGTGAGATCAGACCGCAAGTCGATATCATTCCTACAGAAGTGCAAACTAAGCCATGGAAGACTAACTCGGTGGATTCTGGCCTTACAAGAATATAACATAACGTGGGAATACGTGCCAGGAAGACAAAATACTGTTGCAGATGCCCTATCAAGAGTAAACATGGATAAAGGTACATTTGAAATTGATAGAGAAGATATCGGAAAAATATACAACGTGTTGTTGAGAAGGGAAGGACTAGCAAACCTACTAAATCAAATCCAAGCAGAACAAAGAAATGTTAAAAAACTTGCTAACATTACCACACGAATCAATAACAATGATTTGAAGATACTGTACTGCCAATCTACCACATCCATAATAATTTGATCTTCACAAAACCAACCACTAAAGAAAACAAATGGAAACATAAATAATTATAATCTATCGTCAACTCTGCGGACACATGGGACCTGAGAAAGTTATAAAGGCGTTAGAAGAAAATGTTTACATAAAGGGTATAAATAAGAAAGTGAGACAAACAGTGAAGAAGTGTAGTATATGCCAAATGGTGAAAATAAACAATGAGAAGATGGAAGGAGCAATTATAACCATAAAATATAGCAGAAGATTAGGGGAGGTCTTCCTTGATATTTGTAGACCTTTTCCCCGGAGTGGAGGGAGACACAGGTACAAATACATAGTCATTATTTGGACCATTTTACCAAATATACTAAACTGTACCCTATTAGTAAGGCATCCACCAAGGTAATCATTAAACTCATTGTCGAAAAATACATAATTGATATTGGAGTCCCAGAATCAATTATAAACGACCACGGAACCCAATTCAAAGGCAGAAGATGGAGCGAAGAAATGATAAACAAAGGCATACAAACTTACAAAACCTCTGTATACCATCCCAGCAGCAATCCAGCCGAGAGAGTACTGAGTGAAGTAGGACGAATTCTCCGTACATATTGTCATGATAACAATAAAAAGTGGAGTGAATATATTTCAGACACTGAAACATATCTCAACCTATCACACCACGACACATTGGGAGTTTGTCCATACCAGATGATGTTTTTAAAACCACCACCCAGGGATATTACCAAAATAATCCAATTCCCTGAAGAATGAATATCAAGTTATAAGAATATTATGAATGGAAAAAAAATAACAGATTATTTTCCCCAAACTTGGTTTAAACAAAATAATCATGTTTTGGTGGGGAGGTAATATGTAATGCGACATAATGAGCATAACCCAATAAGGGAATAAAACCCCATATTTTATCACATAAACTAAACAATATACCTAACCTTGCTAAACCAATGAGAAAGGTAAAAACCCGAAATAAACAAAAAGAAGTACAATATAAACTAAAGTAGAACAAAATATATACTCTAAACCATAAAAAGTGACTGTTCATAGTGATAATGACTAATTGTAACAAGAAAAGTAATCACAACAAGAACAATAAGTGATTAAGTGTAAAAGTAAATGTAAGATGTTGATTACTAACTATACAGACAGGACTGTTAATAATAGTGGTAACTTATTGTGAATGAAATATAATCATAACTGAAGACAATGTGTGATCATATAATAATAATATTTAATGTATAAAATAACTTGTATTCACTATACTATGTATTATCAATTTGCCAAAGGCTTCAACCTATAAAGGACCAAAAGGTGATTTAGGTTGTTAATTTAATTTACTTTAATGTTAGCTGAATAACCTTGAGTGTATAAAATAGTTCCCTATTTTATTTTAATGTTAACTAAAGGGAATAATACAATTAGAGCTCTATAGGAATAGGTATTCGCACCCGCCATCTTTGCTCCGAGACTTTTAAATTTAATATGGCGGCAGCAATGTAAGCACACTATGCGTTGCATTATTTAATGTAAATTATGTATGTAAATATTAATATTTTTACATATCAGGGATATAACCTTAGTGTACTAATTTGATTTATGTTTTACACATGAATATGTATAATAATCTTCTCATCTTGTCAGTGAAAACAAGGTTACAATCAGTCTCCCGCATTGAGAGTAATATGTCAGTTTCGTCAATGCAACTGTTTTGTCCCAACCTAAATCCAGTATACAAACGTTATCATTTAATAATTTGTGTGGTATATTCGAACATGCAAATGTGTACAATGCTAACGCGACATCTTACATTGCGGGAAGTACCACTCGAGTCGTAAAAAAGCATGCATGTTCTCAATGCTTAGAGTTTCTTTCCAACGATAATTTGCCCAAGACCGAATTTATTAAAAAAGCAAAATGTTTAGCATTGTAGCACATGATTTATAAATTAATTACATGTATATTTTAATAAATAAATATGCATTTTTGCAAATTGTTGCAATTAATATTATTTAAAACGTGATGTAAAAACTGTCATTCAGACCATTTATAATTCTGGAATTCTCAATCAATATTGTTTTTCTCCAAATAATCAGCAACGTCAGGGATGAAACTGAAAAATTTGAAAATATCGTGCCATTTGATTTGATTATTGATTTGATTACGAGAATACTAACCTCTTTTTTTTCTCCACTCAATGAATTATTTTTAAATTCTGCAGATATTGTTGCTTTCACAATATACTGTAAAGAATAATGGATGCTCGTAATATTACAACCTGCATTTTACACGAATTATTCATTTTTCGTCAGAAATTAATAAAACAATTACCGTATGTATACAATCACAGAGATAACCTCGCGCACTAACTTGTAAAGTGCAGCCACCAGCGTCTATTTCTTTTTGTGCATATAAAATTAAAATTAATATGCTTCACTGATAATTTCACACTTTGAAATTATATTTTTGGCACGAAAAACGATAATAGTTTATGTAATATCGAAAACAAACTTATACTGCATCCCATGTATACACAAGCGTCACCATAATATTATGTCAGTCTCGGAACAAAGATGGCGGGTGCGAATACTCTCATTTATAGATCCTTAATACAATCATTTCGGTTGTTTAAATTAATGTGTTAAAACTTATTTAGGGTAATCTGAATTATATTGTTTAAATTGACCTATAATACTTAATAATAGGTCATAATAAATTGACCAACACTACTATTATATATCGAGAAGTTATTAAAAGATAGTTTTATTGATTAAAGCTAGTTTGAGTTTAACCATAATGGCCTAACATTATGGTAATGTGTTTATTTTATATCAATCTTGTTCTTCACCTTATCAGAATCAATTCAATGAACAATAATAACATAATGGATAATTTAATGCATGTAATAATATTAGTGTATCAAGCCCCCATATCATACAGTAATATTGAATTGGAACTTGGTACTATAGATTGGCCAATATAAAAATAGAAATTATTGTAAATCCAACTAATTAAACCATCACAGCACTGTAATAAATAGTAAAAGATAGTATAAATACTAATATATGCTTTATTTAAGTGTCAGAAGCATCATTATTTTATTTAATTAACGGAATTGTAATGTGATTTGAAATGTCAAAAGCTACATGGAATGGCTTATGAGATGAAATTTTATAAAATATAAAATTAATTATTAGGACACACACCTATGCCATGTTAGGTGTCTAAATTTTTGTCTTGTTATAAGGAATATTGTACTGTAAACTAATTTGAGATTTATTATGTAATAGACAGGGAGTAATTGTAGTTAGAAAATGTAAAATTTTGTATATTAAATAATTAAGGTCACGTGATCTCCTAACACGACGATTTTGACCAATGAGAAATTTTGTAATTTTGGTCAAGCCCGTTGAATGTACAAGGAAATTTCTTCACTTGATTGTTAGACTCGAAAGTATAAAGAACTAATCTATGCAGCTCTGTGTCAAAAAGTATATGATAGAGTCAAGAGCAAGTCACAAAAAAAGTGAAAGTAAAATGTTAACAGTGTCAAACTAGAACAAAGAAATGATAATATAATACTAAAGCAAGAAGAACGAAGAAAATAATATATCTAAAAGTAAATAAAAGTTGTCTACAAAAGTTGTGAGACCGAGCCTTGTATAATAACACTAGTAATAATTACACGACACCAGAACTAAATCACACCACACTTATTCATCAGATCCAAAGTGAAAAGACTAATTCAACACCAGTGAACAATTTATTTGAGTTTTTTTTTTTTAAACTTGTTTTAAATAGTTGGGAGTTAAATTAACTCTGTATTCGCTTAGCGTCAGTCCGCCATCTTGGCACTGCCAACTGAAGCCATTACTGACTCGACACTAACTATTGTGTTCGCACATCAGACCAAACAAATATTTCATTGTAATTTATTAATTTTAATTTTATTGTGATTAGTAAGTAAGAATTATATTAATTGTAATATGTTGTACTTCGTAGTGTTAATTTCGTACTTTTTAATAACAGTCAAAAGAATCCAGGAGTTTATATAACTATTGAAAGTGTAACTCTGAATCGAACTGGGATTAAGAATCGACTCGTGCATCGTACCAAATAAACACTAGAACAACGAAGGCAGTAATTTATGAAAATAAACAATAATTCTTTTCCCCAATTGATGCGAGTTGTCTTTTATTATAAAATAAAATAGGAATAAAAAATGTTATTTCATAATAAGAAGATAGAACCCGACCACTACCACGTAAGTAACTCCGTCAAGCGTAATATTCTACGGTAAGTGAGTCTGGTAAACTCAATCTTGACAACTCAACACGAAAATCAAAAGCCGTCCCCAAACAAACAGTAATCCACGTTAAAAAATAGTTAAATTAAATAATTAATGTTAAATAAAATAAAAAATAAACAATTATAAAAATGGCGCTTACAACAAGAGGCGTTAAATAAAATCAAATACAACGTTATAAAATCGGCACAACAACTTGAGGCCTAGCTATTACATTTTAAGAAACAAATAAAGGAATTAATTTTAACGAAATAAAACAAACAAATTTAAAGTAAATAACGATTTATATATCTTCTTGTTATAAAATATATGTGTGTATATTGCAACGAATCACAGGATCATGATAGGCGGGGCAAGTCATATATTACACAGACAATGGACATTCATATTATATTGGTAGATGGTTAAGTTGGGTTGTTATCAATTGTATTTAGTAAGGTTAAGGGTTTAGTTTAAAAAAAACTGTGCATTATTATTTATGGTGATTCATGTACTGTGTTAGTGGAAATGTGCGCGCGTGCGCGAGTGGTAAACGTTTCCCGGGTGGCGCGTGAAGTATTATCGTTGTGTGGCCATTAACTGAACTTAGACATATGTATCGCTACAATCCCTATACCTGTCGGACTATTGTTTACGTTCATGTATATTATTAATATGTAGGCAGCATGCATGAGATACGAGTAGTCTGATTACCGCTATGCATGCTGTTACAAGGTAAATGCACTCTAATGCATGAAAAGTGCATGGTCACTTTTACTAACCATGTGACTTCCATCCACCAATAGAATGCTGACTGGTGCTTGGAAATTTTCTTATGCCTGTCGTTACACAGGCAGTTCTTCTACGCCATCTACCGCGAACGGGTCGTGCACTCCTTGTACAAGAATTCTACCGCTTGCAAGGTGTTGTAAAGACTATTCGTCGATAGTGAAACGAGAAGGCTCAGAACTGTGTATGTAGTACATCTGCACACAGGTGTGTTTAAACGCATTACGCGTATAATTACGTAGTTCTTCTACGCCATCTACCGCGAACGGGTCGTGCACTCCTTGTACAAGAATTCTACCGCTTGCAAGGTGTTGTAAAGACTATTCGTCGATAGTGAAACGAGAAGGCTCAGAACTGTGTATGTAGTACATCTGCACACAGGTGTGTTTAAACGCATTACGCGTATAATTACGTAGTTCTTCTACGCCATCTACCGCGAACGGAACGTGCACTCCTTGTACAAGAATTCTACCGCTTGCAAGGTGTTGTAAAAACTATTCGTCGTTAGTGAAACGGGAAGACTCAGAACTGTGTGTGTGGTACATTTGCACACACCAGTGTTTTAACGCATTGTGCGAAAATTTACAAGCAGTTCTTCACTGCTGCTACCGTGAACGGTACATACAATTCCTTGTACAAGATTATACCGCTTGCAAGGATCTGTTAAGACTTTTCGGGGATAGTAACGCGTGTGTCGCATAACAATTGATTTTATATCTTTACAGACGATATTAATATTGTAGTATTACGTGTGTAAGAAGTGAGTGTAACTGTATCACTGTGCGAGAGTTTTCCGCAGTGACAGTATCATTAATTGTTACGCAATAGTTCCATCAAGACGTTTCCGTGCTAGTGCAAGATTTCCTCATAGGGTGGTCTGCTGATTGCGGTAGACCTTGGTATTCGCGAGAACACTTGAAGAAGCCGGAGAGGTATAAGTTCAATATACCGTTATTGATTAAACTCACTGTCACCTGAGATATTACTTGGTCTTAAACTCTATATAAGTTTTGCGAGTAATAAAATCCGTAGTACCGTTGTGTGTGCGAAGTGTCGGATTCATCGTGGGAATTGCAGGACATCAGCCCAGCTGTTATAGGACATCAGCCCAGCTGTTATAGGACATCAGCCCAGCTGTTACAGGACATCAGCCCAGCTGTTACAGGACGTCAGCCCAGCTGTTATAGGACACCGGCCCAGCTGTTATAGGACCAGCCCAGCTGTTACAGGACGCCAGCCCAGCTGTAAACGTTTCTGGTGAAACGTCTGTCAATTGTAAGCCACACCTGACGAACCAACTATACCGCAAAGATCGGCCTTTCTCTTCAACAACATCATCGAGGGAGTCTTCTTATGTAACGTATCACGTCTTCCGTATGAACATTATTTAACATTTTAAAAGAAAGACTCTATATCATACATTACATTCTGTACATTTCAAATATACCATATAAACTATAACTTGTGTTTGTACAATAAATAATCTTAAACCCTCCAATATAGACTTGTAATTTGAAATACACATACTATCATATCCTATGCGCCAATAGTTTAGTAATTTGTGTTGTCGCAAAATATATATATATATATATATATATATATATATATTGCGACAGTACAATTAACTTAAGTGATGTACTGAGCATTGAATATAAAAATGTAAATATACCTAATAAACTGCAAATAATTAATAATGTATTAGAAATAAGCATGTCAGGGATTGCAAGCTTGGCTCAGACAAAAATATGAACAGGTGTTTCTACCTGAATCGACGTGCACACACACACAAATGTAACTGAAAGTGTGTACCTCAGTATTTTGCTAGTGTATGTGAACGCAGGTCTATGCAGGCAAGTTTACCGCCCCAAGATGAATAATTGCATAATTACTGTTTTCCGTAATTATTCATAAACTATAATTAAGGAGTAAAATCCAAAAACATAATAAAATGTAATAAAATTTACTAAATACTGTGTACAAAAACCACGTGAAAAAGACACACCGTACGAGAGTAGTAGTGAAATAACTGTGTACAAATCGAAAGGGTTAAGTTGCAATGTCCAAAATTACAGTGAACATGTTTTGTGAAAATAGTTATAAGATGAGTATAAGAGTATACTTACAGGACTCTGCAATTCGCAGAAATATAAGAAATAGCGAAATTGACAAAGAGTGGGGGAACTGAACCCAGAGACAGTTTCTGACATGTCGATTTCGTACAACTGCAGGTGTTGACCAAGACATGGGTATAAATAGGACACACACGCTACAGTTGTTCTCTTTCTTAAATCACCCACAGTGCAGCGGTAGCTTCTGCCCGTCCGCACAGAATATTAAAATTTTTGTAAATAGTTTCATCCGTCCAGTTACATACAGTTATGTAACTGGATTGTAAAACAAACAACTTTTAAGTAGTAACAAAATTACATAAGAAGATCCACATAAGAAGATCAACTGAGGTCCGAAACAGCACGAGGAGAAGTTCCAGAGAGCGATACGACACTGGACATAGAGAGAGAGTCGACGCTGGACAAGAGGAAAAGAGCGAGGCGACGCTGGACACGAGAGAGTCGACGCTAGACAAGAGGAGAAGAGCGAGGCGACGCTGGACTCTAGAGAAGCGACGCTGGACAAGAGGAGGCGACGCTGGACAAGAGGAAGTGATGCTGAAGTTCGAGACGAGGACGATTACAGAGGGATCCAATGATTGAGTATGATTGACGACAATAAGGTGATAAACAACTTATTTATCTCTTAATCGAACAATTAACTCAAAGACAATTAAAGACATTCTTGTTCTATTTAAAAGTAAGAGCTAATGTTTATTGTAAATTAGAATTAAAATCATAGATGTCATTGAAGTAAGATTAACGTAAACAAGAGCTCAAATTAGTATTGCAATGAAAAGAATACAAAGCATTTAAGTAAAAAATTAGCGTTTGATATAAATCAGTACTGAGAAACAAAAGATAAATTCAGTAGCTATTGATATTTTTGAGTTACATTACAATATGTAAGAAGATATTTAAATGTTGATATTTTGAAACACACTAATTGACTGAGTAGTCTGGAAATGAGATTTTTCTTTAATACAATAATTAGTAGAATAGCATATTTAGTCAGTAAGGATGTATATACCATAAGCCTTACGGCATAGTAACAAAATAATAACGAATGTTAAGTCGAAGTAAGTGCCAGGTGCACAATTTTATTAATATCAAATAAATTTGAAATACCTTTACAAGTTACATAGGGTCCTTATTACAGATACACCTGAAACCCAAATTAAATTATATTTATTGTTACATAAATTGTCGCTTCCAACTTGGAGCATCACAAATTTAAATTATATTATATTTGCAATGTTGTATTGATACATAAATTTGTCGCCCTGGACTTGAGGCACGACATGCTTAAATTTATGTAAAAAGATTCGTTACATTTATTTGTCGCTCCAAGATCGTGGGGCTCCGCAAACACAAAATAAATTGTACTTATGTATATGTATTGTTACAATATATATATATATATATATATATATATATATTTGTAACTACTCTCGAAAACTGGTGCGTATCTGTAAAATGTACACCAATTTTGAATGTGTAATAAATGTTAGTGCGTTCGTCTCGCACCGGGGTCGTTACATCAATGTTCGCAGCTAACGATGTCCGTAGCGTTGCGGTAATCACCAGTATAACACGGCAGTAACCTTACCTGTTTACTTATAGGGGTGTGTTAATCCCGGGTGGCGCCAAGTCGTTATTTAAAACAACTAAAATTATTGTATGATGAGTTTTCAGCGGTGACGGTCGGGGCGTTCAAATAATTCCCGCTCGCACGGCCGTCTGAATTGTATATACTGTTGTGCAAATGTCTACTTGTTCGCTGCTCATCAGACCTATTCTTCATAAATGAACACAAGTAATGTATACACCCCCTATGAAATAATGACAACGGTTACTCCCTGTACTAGTTATTTTTAATGGATGATAATTAAAATATTCAATTTGACAATTATTTTATAATAAATCTGCACCGACGTTTTACATAAGACTCTTACTCCCCAGGTTGACGAATCGATTAAGGAACGAGCAGCATCAGTATGGCTGTGTAACGTTAAGTTATTACAATTATTTTCGTTCCAAAATCGTGGGATTCTTGTGATTATGAGCTAAAGAATTCCTATGGTTACAATAAAAATATTTTACCTTATTCTACGTGTACATGAATAATAATGTGTGATGTTACAATCTGTTCTGTAGTGTCGTTAAATGTGTTTTGAAAGTTCGTGTTTTAATAATAGGTTATGTTTTATCTTAACAAATTTTCAGTGAGTTTTATTTTACTTAAATAATCTGTGAAAGAGAAATATTTGTTTATAGTGAGACAAATTTACCTCTAGTAAAATTTAGAGTGATTAGGTTTTTGGAAATAGGTAATTTAATTGTACTTAACACCTCAGCATGACTTGGTGTCTTCGTTCATTTGATCGTGTAGGATTTGGCTGCAATAAGTTCTTTTTTCATTAATTTTTGGGCTTCAATGGGTTGGGCGTCCTTTTCATAACGTATCTGGTCATTCTTTTCGGTTAATTTTCAGTTTAATTATCCTGGATCTCGAGTGGACTGCTATAAATGGTCGTCTGATACTTATACCGTCATGGTTATGAACTTTGATTACTGTTTTACATTATTTTATTAGAAAATCGGTCTTCCGAACATTGGCTTCTGTATTGTTTGACTGACGCTTCACTTCTCTAACGGTATTCAACGGTAATTCTGTCTTCAACTGCCGTTTCTATGGCAACTGAATGATTTTGATTGGCTGATTTTGAGATGATGTATTTCTATCAAAATTAGAATTCTTCGTATATCTTCTGACTGCTGTTATTCCTCTATCTTCCTTCCTGGTTATTAAATATTGTCACTATAGTATTTATTTCCTTTCATAGATTATTTTGATACCCCACAAGTTTGGGTAATTTTAGATTTTATGTTTTTACAATTATGTTAATACTTGTTAATTACATTTCTTTTTGTATACAAATGCTTATTACAATATTTTGTTTTACAAATGATATACCATTTATTCTTGGTGAATCCTTCACCTCAGATTTGCTAATTTCTGTGCTAATTTGTTATAATTTGTAGTTGTTTGGTTCTGAAAGTTAGGCACTTTCTTAGGTATAAGTAGCCATTATGGTATTTGACGTATATCATTTAAATTACATTTCATTTCAGCCTAATGGGCTTTATTTTGTTATTATAATTGGTTGTGTTGTGTTTTGAGTCTGTTTATGTGTTATTATTATGTCACTATTTTTTTATACACAGTTATTTACTCTTTGGTTTCCATGTTTTCTAGTCATACTTTTCTTAACATTTTTATTTATTTTCTTTGCCAATAATAACAAGGTGGCTATTATTTACTACTTTTTTGATCTTATTTAAATATAACATGTAGGCCTATGGTCTGTATAATCCTTACAGCCATATCCAATTCATAAACTTGATTGAATAATTATTTAATTAACTTATTATTTGCTAATCTTTGTTCACAATACATCTTAATTTATATTATTTTTTGGTGTGACAAACAACATCACTTTTATGAATTTATAATGATCCCTTATAACATGGGTGTTTTTTGATTTATATCTAACTCCTTAACTTTCTAAACAATCTTTACTCTCCCTCCATGTTAACACTTTCCATTTACTCTTTCCTGGGATTCTCCCTTCTAATTATGCTTACATATTTTTAAACTTAGTAATTATATTTTTTGGTTTGTTTATTATGGTGATTATCACTTTCCAGTGTTCAATACCTCTTTATAGTTTATACTTAATACTATTTTTCACAACATACTTATTCACTATTATTGTTCACTGTTAAACCTTTAGCGTTCTTTAGGATTTAATAATTGTTAATGATTTTGTCACTCACTATTTTTCTCTATCTTTCCATTCTATATCTTACACTATTTTCATTCAATCATCACCTTCACTCATAAATTATTTATAGTTAATTATAATTTAATTAGTGTACCTTCTTTATCACTACACTTTGGGGTTTTTACACTTTCATTTTGCGCTTCACAAATGTTTTTGTTTTTTAAGTGTTTCTTAATGGGTAATCCCTCTACTATCTCACTATTCATTCTTTCTCTTTCATTACAATATTTCCTTACTACTATTAACAATTTTATGTCATTACAATACGATTCTTACATCTAATTCTAAATTGGGGTTTAGTTTGCTTTTTTATCATTTTTATCTTTAACATTGTTTAACAGGGTTTCTTCCCTAAATTACGGTTGTCCATTAATGGATATTGACATTCACTTTTTCCTTTCTCATAGGGTAATTATTGGTCTTGGTTCCAATATTACTTTTGAGTGCATTATTTCTCCTTCTCCTATGCTTTATTACTTGTTTGTGTATCATTAATGGTTCTCATTTCTATCCATTTCCCTCCTTCTTCATTTTCATTGTATTTGGTTAATACCTTGGTTTTTTCCACCTTCTTCTTTGGGTACATTTCAACGTGTTACATTGGGTCATTTAATTCCATGAACTTGTCTCATTTTTGTTTAGTTTTGGTTTTTTTCCTTCTTCTTTTGGTTTTGTCAATCCCCTCCTTCTCTTCTTTGGTTTCATTCTCGTTTGTTTTTCGTGGTTCCCTTCTTCTTTTGTTTCCTTTTGTTGGGTCAATCACTTGGGTTAGGTCATGTCGTCGTTTGTCGAGTCATAGTTTTTATATTTTATTTAAATTAATCTTTTTTATTTAACATGAATTATTATTTTAGATTCAATATTGTTTTGTTCATCCCTGGTATTGGGTTGGCTTATTTGTGTTGTAACAATATATATATATATATATATATATATATATATATTGCAACACAACACAGGTCAGTAAGTTTATTTAAGTGGAATACTAATGCTATAACACATTTTCTGACGACCATAGACATGTTAAAAATTGATTATGTTATTTTCTTTGTAAAGTAGTCATACGTTTTGAACCAAGCTATGTTTAAAAAAGTATGTAATGTCTTAATGTTCATAATTTTATACTCTTTTACGTCATGTGAAAAAATTGTGTGTAAGTGCGTGGGTGCGCTTGTAATTTACATTTTATTTAATAACTTCGTTGAAAAATGATATTTCGTTCTGAAACTTGGACAGGGAATACTCATGGTTATAAGCTATATTTTCCATATACTCAATTATCCACAACTATAATTTTTATATGTTTTTTAAATGAAATCAATCTTCTTTTATTTTCGTTATCTCCTAGAAAGTAATAACATTTGTAGATTAAATCTAGACAGGCCTTTGCAGAATCGGACAGAGTTTGAGCCTGATTTCTGGCTATCAGTGTACTCATCTATGACGTTGCTATTTTCCACCAATCAGAAGATCTGAAAATTATTTGAGTCGGTGCTCTGTCGAGAGCACATCGCGGAATTTCTTCCGAAGTCTTGCCACAGAATCTGCTGTCACGAGATTTTCGTGACAAGAGAAGTCGGTTTCCATAAGACTTAGAAGTTGGTTCACGGTTCGAGTTCTTCGTAACCATTGCCATTATAGAACTCAGATAATTTTAAATAGATCATTTCTAGTGCTTTTTCGCGTAGAGTGGAAGATTTCCGTTTAGGGGCAAAATATCTAACGAGATATTTTGAGTATTAACGCGAAAACACTTCAAGAAGCCGGAATTTGTATAAGCCTAATACGCGATCTATTTTTACCAAGTTTTGATCCCTGAGACTAAGGTTATTTAAGTTATAAACAATTAACAGTTTCATATCGCACTGTGCGTGTGTGCAAAGACGTGAATTGTCAGCGTAGTAATTATCGAGCAACGCGCAGAGTAGCAACAGCGAGTAGAGTTCCTGATCTCTACGCAATCAGTTGGAATTCTACGGACAAGTAACATGTATGTGAAACAAGCCAATAGAATCATTTATTGAAAGCCAATTATTTAATAAATAATTTTATATTATAATGCCATATGACAATAGTAATTTTTAATGTGTTAATGAATACAATTTTCCTATTTCCAGATATAGACTCTGTTGTAATAATTTCAAACTATCTATACAGTTATAATTTGTATCGTTGTATGGGTAATTAATTCAAATGTATGCTTGTAATAAATATTTCAGTGAAGGGTATGTGAGGATCGGTCAAAAATATAATACAAATTTTAGCTTATGTGTGTCGACGTTTCGACAATGTTTATTGTCATAATCAGGAAAGTTGTTGCTGACGCCAAACACACTCATAGTTGTGTGTTTGGTGTCAGCAACAATTGTCCTGATGATGACAATAAACACTGTCGAAACGTCGACACAAATAAGTTAAAATTTGTGTTATATTTTTGACCGATTGTAACAAACCCTTTACTGAAAAATTCATTGATTGACGGTCACTACGAATTTAAGGACTTGTAAAAATAAAAAATGTTATTTATTACTAATAACTATAATTCAAGAACAATTGTAAGGACATATGAATGAGGAAATAAAATATTCATTTTTACGTATGATGTAACAATTGCCTCAATTGTTTATATTATATCCAAGTGTAGATTGTTAAATTTTAGCAGTTGCATAAGGAAGAATAGTTTAATAGTTGATGAAGATAGTTTGTTAATAGTTTGATAGTTGATAGTTTAATAGTTAATTACAACTATCGTTGACATGTGTAATTATTTCTTAATTAACAATGACTGTTAGTTTAGTCTTGGTTTGTGTTTAAAATGATCCACATAGGAGGTCGTGGTCGCAATAATTTCTTCAGACAAATGTTTTTTTTCTAAATCTGTAGTAAATCTCTTACATAAGACTGGTTGCTCGGCCACTTGAACCAGTCACTTGCTCGGCATAAAAACGGTCATTATCGGATAAATCGCACCTACTTTAATCAAAAACCAATTTAGATATTTTGTTTGATTGTTGAGTGTGATGGATAATGTTCAAAGCGTGTTTAAATTTTAAAATTGAATTTGGTTGTTTCAATTTTGCGAACGTTATGAAGTCTCGTTCGTTGTGATTTAAGCGTCAAGTAGCCTGTGTGCTTTACCTGTCCCTTCTCACTCTTTTGTACTTCCCGATAGGCGCCAAAGTGTTTTGCTAGAAAACAATTAAAAGTTTTTACCTGGGTTGTTTTACAGTATGGTAGTGTCGATTCGAATTGTTCGCCAACTGGCATGAACTCGAATCTCGTTTGTGTGGGGGAAACGTCTTACCAACGTGAAATAATGTTGTTTAGTTTACTCGCTGCTACAAAACAAAACATACATAATATTTTTCTGTAAATAATTACTGGACAGTTGTTAATGATACACACTTTTTATTTGGCTCAGAACTGTTAATCCTTGTTAACGCTTATACAAAATTTGTAATTAATATAATAATTTTAGGCTCGGCAAATAATAGTCGTTTACTCAGCGGATGTCTGGGTTGGCAATACAATGTTTTCTTTCGCCACAAGACGGCGTTGATTATTATTTACACAATAAATTTGGCAAATTGAGTCCTTTTAAGTACGACAAAGATGTTTTAAACAAGATAATAAATTACAACATATCACTTTATAATCGTGAGCATTAAAATTGAATAAGGTTTACTTTAAATTCAATGTTGTAGTGTTAAAGTGTTTGACGGTGTCATTTGTGTAATACATAGGTTATAATCAGTTATTTAGTGTTCATAATTACGTTTTATTCATCAATCCTTGAAAAAATAATACCTTCAGTGATAGTGAAAGTTCACAGTTTAGTGAGAAATTTGAAAGAGAATTTATTTAAAAGTTCAATGAATTCAGCAATACTTATCGTCAGTTGATAGGAAGTGTATTGTCAATAGTTAAGGTAGGTTGATTCGTCGATGTCGATTCTTCTTTCTTCAAATCTTGGGCTTCAGGTACGTCTTGCGTCTTCTTCTTGTTAACTTCCTTATTTTCAATGATCTGGATTAAATTAAGCTGGTCCTTGGTCTGGGTTGAATGTAGCATCCCCTCATCAGTTGGTATGGTCCTTTTCTTCATAAAATATGGTCACTTTTAATGTTTTATAATAAAATTTTGGGCCCTTCACGGCGTGGCGCCTCTTCATGTAAGCGTCACTATAGATTCTCCCGTTCCTAACTGAAAATTGTCAATATTCTGCTGTTGTCATGGTAACTCAAAAATTCTGATTGGTTAAAATTGATTTAAGACCATTGTTAGGAGATTTGAATTTTTATTTAAAATGGTTACAGATCTTCTAAATGCAATTAATCTTCGGTATTCAAATTTGAGTATTAAATATCATCACCACTGTTCGTATTTTGGTTCAAGGATTAATTTAACATCCAATAAGATTGGGTTTACTGATGTATTAACATTTTGACAGTTATGTTGATATTGTTTAATTACACTGTTTTCTTAATTTATATGATTACTTTAATATTTCTTTTTAACATGATTGCCTAATCGTCTTTTATTGTTTACTTGCATTAGTTTTGTTAATGTTATTGTTTAATTCTCAAAATTGAAGTTTTTGTATTTTTACAGTTAGGCATTTGCCTAGGCCTAAACAGCAATTGGCTATTTTTCTTAAATTACAGAGATTACATTTTATTTTCCCCTTGTATGGGTTCTGATTGGCTTAATACATGATTTGTTCATTTGTTCTATGGTTTTATGTCTGTTCTATTGTAATTGTATGTGATTTTACTGGTTCCATATTCTGGCTTGTCTATTGTCATAACTGCCTTTTAGTATCCTTGTATTTGTCTGTATTTATTTTGTTTCTTGTTTACTGCTTTTGTTTGTTTTTAATTATTATTTCTTATTCTTTATTATTTAACATATAACATTTAATCTTATGGTCTAATAATTCCCACAGACATAATTCTATTCTTTTCTTTTATAAAATTGCTAAACTGCTATAATTGTTATTATTTAGACAAAGCTTTTCGTCATCACTGACATCTTCAGGTCTTAAACAACTAGTCTAAATAATAACAATTATAGCAGTTTAGCAATTTTATAAAAGAAATGTAGGGATGGCTGCTAATTTAAACAATACGAAGAATAATTCTATTCATTAAACATAATTATTTGCTTGTCATTACTCACAATGTTCAATTTCTTCATCTCCTCATACTCTTTGGTGAGTAATAATTATTACATAGTATAAAAACAAACATATAAACATTAATTAAATATTTAAACATAATGATAATTCCTTATTACTAAGTCTATATGACATTAGGTCATTAACATGACACTCTAATAACATTTTACTATATTTTTTATTAAAATCTTTTAACGATTATATTATTATTAAATGTTTTCCCCTATCATTTTGGGTTAAGAATATTTGGTTTTATACCTCTGTACATTGGAAATTCTCTATACTGTGTATTATCACACGAATAGTCAATTTTTCCTAAACACATAGGTAATAACATAAATTGCCACTTAGAATACTAATTGTTCAAAATTTAAAATATGATATGTAGTCACTACTACTGCTAACTTAATTCTATTGATTATTTAATCTACTACACTTTAGTTTAGTTTGTCATATACTGGTGTTCACTTATAATTGCTTTTGATTGCCACAGTCCTTTCTGTGTTTAGCAATTATTAGCTTTCGCTCAATTTTTATGCACTCTTAAAACTTTTTCCACTGATTTATCAGTGTTTATCACTATCAATGTGGTTCTATTTACTTTGGGTATTTTAATACTTACACCTTGCACTATATATTTGGTTTAAGTGTTACTGGTGGGTATTGCTTGCTAAAATTCTCTTTCTCATTTTTTTTTAAATTGTTCATTATTATTTTAATTCACTATCTCTCACTCTACTAGGTTTGATTATACAGTTAAAAAGTTTGTGTCGTGCTAGTTTGATTTGTCATAGTTATCTCTATTCATTTGGGTTAATGTACCCTTCTAAAACTTATGTCATTAAAATTTAACACTCCTTATTTTACATGGTTTGTCTGTGTTTACAATCATCATCATTATATATAATTATTATTGATTGGTCTCTTTTCTTGGTTTATCACTGGTGATGTGCACCTTTACTGTCTTTATTTCATTTGTGATAATTTATATATCCCTTCCTTGGTGTTGGGGCTGGTTCTATCTTCTCACTTCCATGTTAATTATTTATACATCCTTATGTTAGTGTTGGCTGGTTCTACTTATTCACTTACAATGTGTTATCACTTATATATTCTTTCCTTGGTTTTGGGGCTGGTCCGACTGTTAAGTATGAAGTGTTCGAAATGTCGATATACTGATGTAATTAATTCGCCAGGATGCAGAAATGATGAAGAGAGAATGGACTGTAGTTAATACATTTATTGAAAATTAGTCACATATACAGCATTGAAATAGTTAGGTGTCACTTTTGAATATAAGATTGGCTAATGAGCGCATCGTAAATACAAGTCGTAATGTTACATTGAATAATTAATTTAATGAAAAGGCCTAGAAGGCTATATATAAAGTCTTGGGCCTAAGGCCTACATTAATTGTCGCGACAAGAAGAAAAATGTGACAGTATAGCAGCGGACGCAAGCCGACCGCCGCTAGCGAACATATTTAACGAACTGTCCAGATGTACGGACATGAATTGAGCAAGTTAAAAGCGCAGATTAGCCAACCTAAAAATGTAAAAATTACCGCGCTACTGTACATAACTGCCGCAAAAAATCAGTAGATTTTTTAATACATTTTAGTAACTTATTATATACATTTTTGTAACTTATTATATAAAATACAGAGTTCTTAATAATGAAAGTTAATCTCAATAGGCTGCATTGAACCTTGAGTTGTAATCTTAGATAACAGTTGTGCATTAATGGTTCAGCGATAAGCATGAATAAAGATAAGCCTTAATAAATATAAGCGTTTAGTAGGCCAAGGTTGGCGTTCAAAGTGATTTAATGCATGATTGAAAATGTAAGCGCTGGCAATGTATTGCCCAAATATATCGTATGTATACAATATTGAACGTTATAAAACATTAAAATACATAATTTGACAATGTTTAATAATGCATGATCGGAAACTCATAACATGATGGCCCGATAAATTGTAACCCTATGCAAGTCATAGATGGTTACCGTAAATAGTTGAGGCCAGTAGACCTGTACAGAGTATTGCATACAGTGAACAAATAAATTGTCACAAATTATACATGTTTAGATTAAATCAAGCATGGCATCATAAAGTTAAACGAGCCATGCTGTACCTGAAGTTTCAGGAATTTGCAATATATTGTTGTGCGAGAACAAGCTATAGATAGCTGACTGATTGCGAGCACATATGTAATGACATGTATGTCATAATTAAGTAGGAATGATAATTGTGCAATGCATAATCACAAAATACAAAATACCATATAAAAATACAATATAAAAATAAAATCTAGGCGTGGCGTGGTTACATACAGTAGACGCAAAAAACAATATGTTTTAGATAAATGCAAGTTATATAATAAATACAATAAACACCAATTTAGTTAATTACAAATATGAATAAGCGCAATAGCATAAGTAACAAATACGACACTGTGGTGACAAATGTAATACATGAGTTGAACAATTGAGAAATACATTCATAGAACAATAAATCACACATATTAACAACTGTGCAAGAAATGCATACATGGTTGTATAACTGCAAACCATGCGAATATTATGTAAGAAATTTTTATAAAACAATACCACCGATAACATGACACATACACAATACCCTCAAAATGTAAATGTGTAGGACATAGTATGCCACACAAAATATTAATATATAAATACAAAATAGCAAATATACCACCATGAAACTATGATGAGTATAGAGATGACAGCACAGTGCAAGGTTGTGAGCTTACAAGTCACATGCAAATTTAGTATAGAAACACGCAATGGTGTAAATTGTCAAGAAAATGTTGTGATGATACATATCACAATTAAGTTGACCAAATGGTCATATAATAAAGCCAATGGCCGAGTAAAATAGCATTGTGCTAAATGATCATGGAAGCCTTGTGTCAAATCTCGTCCCGCGCTGGCAACAGACATAGCTTATGTACTGGTCTCCGTAAAACACCAGTAGGCGTGCGAATGTCTACGACTCTAATTAAGTTATCTGGGCCGGGAAATGTGGCGGTAATTACACCAAATTTCCAGGCTAATGGAGGTAGGTTATCCTCGATAAGTAAAACTAGGTCCCCAATGGAAACATTATCCTTTGCGAATTTCCATTTGTGACGTTGTTGGGAATGGTGTAAATAGTCGCGAGACCAAGCCTTCCAAATGACTTGGACAAACTTCTGGAGAAATTGCCAACGTCCAAGACGAGAGATAGGAACATGAGATAAGTCTGGGTCCGGTATCGCCGTTAATGGTGCGCAAATCAAAAAATGGCCAGGTGTAAGTGGCACCGGATCATTTACATCCGATGAGATGGCAAATAAAGGGCGAGAGTTTAGACATGCCTCTATCTGAGACAAAACTGTCGTAAACTCCTCGAAGGTGAGTATAGACTTGCCTACCACGCGGCGCAAATGAAACTTTAAACTCTTTATGCCGCTCTCCCAAAGACCACCAAAATGAGGTGTCGAGGGCGGAATAAATGACCATGAAATACCCTGAGAGGTCGTGAATGATTTGATTGATGAGGTGGCATCCTTATTATGCCACAGATTGTAGAGGTCATGTAAAACATTGCGGGCCTTCCTAAAGTTTGTGCCATTATCAGAATATAACTGACTGGGTATGCCCCTGCGGGACATAAAACGACGTAAGGCAGCTATAAACGCATTGGCTGTAAGGTCGGAAACCAATTCCAAATGAATGGCCCTGGTTGCTAAGCAAATGAACAAAGACACGTATGCCTTAGAGAGAGTTCTGGATTTCTGCCCGCCATGACGAATCATGAAGGGACCACCATAATCAACCGCGCAGAATAGAAACGGCCGCGATGGAGTGACTCTAGGAGATGGCAAAATACCAAGCCTCTGAACCTGCTGTTTGGCACTAAACCTGAGACACTTGACACATTTACGAATGATGGAGCGAATGACTAACCTGGCATTAATAATCCACCAACGTTGACGCAGTGAGTGATGCACGAGTTGAGCACCAGCGTGAAGCAGACGAATGTGTTCGCGTTCAATAATAAGGCGAGTAATATGAGCCGATGGATGCAAGACAATAGGATGCTTAGTGTCGTAAGGTAATTGCGACTGCTGTAATCGCCCGCCAACGCGTATTACTCCAAACTCATCAAGAAACGAGTCGAGAGAAGACAACTTACTCCTGATAGAGACAGAAGACCCATTACGAAGACAATTAATCTCGGCAGCAAAGTGGATCGACTGAGATTGTTTTATGAAGAAATTAAGAGCATGATGAATTTCGACGGGGGTAAGAGCGCCCGTTATTGTGTCAGCACTGGAGAGTCTAATGTTTTTGATGAACCGAAAACAGTAAGCGTATACGCGTGTCAGACGGTGCAACGAAGAAAAGTCCTTAGAAAGGTCAATAGCCAGGGTAGATATTAGAGAAAGGTTGGGGGTTTGTTTCTCTTCCGCAGTGACTTCAGAAGACGACGGATTAGAAGGTAAAAAGGGTGGAAAAGGATTGGACTCGGAAGATTGAGACAAACAAGCGGGACCGTGCCACCAAAGCGAACAATCGCGCAAAACGTCAGGGTGACACCCCCTAGAGATAATATCAGCAGGATTGTGTCTAGAAATGATGTGATGCCATGTATAGGCTTGCGTAAGACGCTGAATCTCGGCAACACGATTAGCGACGTAGGTTCTCCACCTCGTGGACTGGGTATGAATCCAATAAAGAGACACCATGGAGTCAGAATATAAATGAACACTATTAATAAACGAATAAAGCGCAGGAACGACCTTAGATACGAGTCGCGATAACAACAAGCAAGCACAGAGTTCGATGCGAGGTAATGACACCTGTCGTAGGGGAGCCACTAGAGATTTAGAACACAGGAGATGACAAGGGGCCGATAAATCTTGATAAATTACTCTAATATAAATACAGCACCCAAACCCCTTTTCAGAAGCATCCGAAAAACCATGTAATTCAACTATACTAGCCTCAAACTTGCAACGAATAGAACGTGGGACAACAATTTTGCTAATCAGACACAATTTATCGCACAATGAATGCCAAGCCAAACGTAATTGCCCGGAGATCGGTTCATCCCAACCAAGATTGCAAAGCCAGAGTTGCTGCATAAACTGTTTGTACAAGAAAACAATGGGACTTATCAGTCCAAGTGGATCGTATATGCCTGCGATAATCGATAGAATTCTCCTTTTGGAGATGCTTGATTCAACGGGGAATGATTTAATGTCAAACAGCAATGAATCGGCAGTGTTATTCAAGAGAATGCCCAGGGTACGCATATTGCCCTGTTTGTTTAAGGGGAGTGATAAATTGTCATGACTTGAGACCACCCCGAGTTCATTAGATGCCCATTTATGCAGTGTGAGACCGTATTGACTCAATAACGTACCTAAGTCAGATTTCAACTTGGTCAGATCAGAGATGGTGTCTGCACCGGTTAGCAAATCGTCGACATAGAAATCATTTGTTATAGCTAACGCCGCATCAGGAAAAGAAGCTTCATTGTCCTTACCAATTTGAATAAGACAGCGAGTGGCCAAAAACGAAGCACTAGCCGTGCCGTAGGTTACAGTTCGCAATGCAAAGTGTTTAAATTGTTCGAGGGGAGAGTCACGCCTCAGATTACGTTGATAGTGACAATCCTTTTCAAATACGAGAATTTGTCGATACATCTTCTCGATGTCGGCGATGAGAACATAGTTATGCATGCGGAAACGTAAAAGAATAGAAAAAAGGTCTTGTTGAACATTCGGGCCTACCAACAATATGTCATTGAGAGAAAGGCCATTGGTAGTTTTGGACGAACCGTCAAAAACGACGCGCAGTTTTGTGGTCGAACTAGACTGCTTAAAAACGGCATGGTGAGGCAGATAGTAAGTATTTCACACCCCAGAATTGATAGAGCAATTATCGATAAGCGTCATGTGGCCAAGATCCTTATACTCATTAATAAAGTTTGCGTAATCGCGCGCAAGCTTAGAATCACGCCTGAATCGGCGTTCTTAATTCAAAAATCTTGCTTCAGCATTGGTATAAGATTCCCCCAACTGGAGATGGTCGGACTTAAATGGTAGTGAAACAACGAACCTACCCTCATGATTGCGATGAGTAGACCCCACGAAATGCTCCTCACAAGCTGACTCGTTATCAGGTGTATTATCAGGGATAGTTTCTGCTTCCCAGAATTTTTCGAGAGACTGCAAAATTTGACCGTCGTTGTTCCCAGCTAGGAACGAAACAGCAGGACCCTTGTAGCGGCAGTGTTTGGGCAGATTGCCTGCCAAAATGTAGCCTAACTTTGTTTCCTGAATAATGGGAAAATGAGAACCGCGTACGTATTTGTTGGCTAAAATTAAATCTTGGTAGAATTGCGCCCCCAACAGTATGTCGATTTCGGATGATATGTTGAAATTTGGGTCAGCAAGAAAAATGTTGTCTGGAATGTTAAATTGATTTATGTCAAACGATTGTGCTGGCAGTTTATGGGTTAATGCAGATAAGACAGCACATTTTGCCTCGAAGCTAAATCTTTGATAACGAGAAATAATGCGTATAGACGCGAGATTAGTGGCATGACACGCGGTATTATTTATACCTGTAATCGGTATGTTGGATTTAGTCAAGTTAAGCCGTAATTTCTTGGCAAATGCTTCTGTACAAAAATTTATCTGTGAACCCGCATCCAGAAGAACTCTTGCGGTTTGTCTGTTGGCAGCCTGGTCAATGACAAACACAATTGCTGTTGATAAAAGAATATTATTCGTGGATTGTAATTTGAGTGAACAGTAATTACTGCTGCTGGCAGAGATTGGCTTCGGCACATTGTTTATGTGCAACAATGTATGGTGTCGTTTTGAACAGATCTTACATGCCTGCTTAATCTTACAATTAGATACAAAATGATCTGACTAAGACAATTGGTACAACATTTGTGATTTGATATAAATTGTCCTCGCTCAGCGGTGCTTAGTGCACGAAATTTATCACACATGTGAATTGGATGATTAATTTACAACACAAACATGAATAACTACTTGACGCTGAGTGATAACTCTTAAATGTAGTACGGCCAGCAGCGTTTCGTGAGTTATGTTTGTCAGATTTATTATTGAATCTTAAACTTAGCTTGTTGAGTTGCTGTCCGGCATCGATAGGCAGTGTATTTTCTAACAGCTGTCTACGTGCGTTTAAAAAATGAGTGAAATCTTGAAAGTTAGGAAGATTATCAGGGTCTATAGACTCCTTCCATAATTTAAAAGTAGTATGGTCGAGTTTTGCTGATAATAATTGTATAATGATAAGCTCGAATGAATTCACTGACAGTTGCATTGCGGCCAGTGAATTAACGGAAGACGTTATTGTATTTGTGAATTCTGCCAAACTTTGGACAGAGTCTTTAATTGTTGACTTGACTTCAAGTAAATTTTGAATGTAGTATTTTGCTAGTATGAACTTGTTGTCATACCTTGCGGACAGCAAACTCAACGCTATCGAGTAGTTTTCATTACAAATAGGTAGTGATTTAATTAAGTCTAACGGCTCATTTTTTAGAGAAGAATGCAAATAATGTAGTTTCTGCATTGACGTTAGATCGGATCTTGCAAGCACCAAGTCCATAAAAATTGAATAAAAATGCTGCCATTCCAATATGTTGCCTGTGAAGCAGGGCAAACTTATCGGTTTTAATTGCATATGGCCCGTTAATACGGGAGGTAGAGTCTGAACATTAAAGGTGTCAATTAATTGTAAAATATTAGCTTCTGTGGAATATAACATTTCTTCGACCTCAACTCGGTCTTCTTGAGCAGCGTTTATGTCCTTGCAAATAAGTTCGATTTCGGACTGTACCTCGTCGTATTTCGTTGACAAGCTTTTCAAACTTTCAAGTCTGACTGTTAAAAAGTGTTTTGTATTAGAGTTTGTATCAAAGTTACTGACAGCTGATTGTATACGCACTATTGCGGACTTTAAGCCGCCTCTCTTTCTGACTAACACTTTGAGGCCTTCTTCAGCCATTGTACGCACCTTGAAATGATGTTAGTGAGGTGATACCTTGTGGGCGATGTCCTGAAGCGTCGAGGCCGTGGAGAAGATGGCAAACACACAGCTCGGAGAGATGACTGCTTTGACTGACGTACTGAAGCTAGCAGGTGTAAGCTCTTGCAATGATGTCGTCAGGAGGCTCAAAGGCGACGAGCGAAATGCTGGTTGAATCACGCCACGGTCGTATCAGCGGATATGCTGAGTCGCCCGTGATGGCCAGAAATTGGGGCAGAAAAATAATAAATAGGTGAATGATGTATCCGGGAATCCAGGTCCGGAGCGACCAAAAAAATGTTAAATCCGGCCCGGAGGACCAAAAAAATGTTAAGTATGAAGTGTTCGAAATGTCGATATACTGATGTAATTAATTCGCCAGGATGCAGAAATGATGAAGAGAGAGTGGACTGTAGTTAATACATTTATTGAAAATTATTCACATATACAGCATTGAAATAGTTAGGTGTTACTTTTGAATATAAGATTGGCTAATGAGCGCATCGTAAATACAAGTCGTAATGTTACATTGAATAATTAATTTAATGAAAAGGCCTAGAAGGCTATATATAAAGTCTTGGGCCTAAGGCCTACATTAATTGTCGCGACAAGAAGAAAAATGTGACAGTATAGCAGCGGGCGCAAGCCGACCGCCGCTAGCGAACGTATTTAACGAACTGTCCAGATGTACGGACATGAATTGAGCAAGTTAAAAGCGCAGATTAGCCAACCTAAAAATGTAAAATTTACCGCGCTACTGTACACCTACCTTCTCACTTACTTTGTGATAATTATATATCCTTTCCTTGGTTTCGGGGCTGGTTCTACTTTCTCACTTACCGTCTATTGGGCTATTGTGGTTAAATCGCCATGTATCATTGTTTTCAACGTTTCGGTCCGTTGCTTGTTACTTTTTTTCTTATTAGAGGTTACTTTCATGATAACTTTTATATGTTTGATCGTATTATTATTTTTTAATCACCCATTCTTTAATCTCTGACTCATCCCTTTTTATCATAGTGTTAAGTATTTAAATAATTTATTTTTGTCATGTTTCTTTATTACTGTTTGTTGAAGATATGTACCATTACAATAATTATATGGCTGGTTTACATTCACCTCCGATTTGGAGTTATTGTTACGAACTGTTTGCATAACTTCTCTTTGCCCTGCTATATGAATTTAACTTCTTAAAAATTTATTTAAGCTGTTCATATAGTAAACATTACACGTTTAATATAGCCAGTAAGAACGTAATTTCTGTTGAAAGAAAAATTTAATTTTTGTGCAAACAATCAATGTTACCTATAAAGGGTCGGCCGTACATTAGACAGCAGTAGGAAGAAACAGACACAGAAGAGACAATGACTTCTTACTAATTACTTGTGAACAATATATTTTGTTCCCATTAAAAAAGTAATAAAACCAATATAAATAATAAACGTTAGTTTTAATTTTTAAATGTAGAGAAGACCAAAGCCTTCAGTGATAAGTTATGCCATATTAAATGTGTTTCTAGAGGAAGGGAAACAATGCCTGTGTTTTTAGAGACACTGTAATACATTACAGTAACTCTTGGGTTACAGAGACGGCACTTGTCTGTTGATTCAGTTACGTGCTGGGAATGTTCATCTAACATAAACTCACAAGAAAACGCACGGTAACCATTTGTGAACGCGCCTCAATGTAATCAGTCTTAATAAGACAACAAAATACTACTGTTCGTTGTGTCATGTCGCTTCTTATTCAACTCCTACACTGGATTTCGTCAGTACTCGTAATAAATTATACGTTAACCAGTCTACTTAGCTGTTGTCAGCTATTTTGTTTAATATTTTTGTCTATTTTCATTTGTATTTAATTGGTCTGTAATCAAAAATATTTTAGGTAGGCCTAGTTCCTTTTAACCTGTATAAGAAACACAGTGCGTAAGAAGCCTAGGTACGTGTATCTCACATGATAATGTTTAATTGGGGGAGGTGAAGTGAACGCTACGTATCTAAATTCTCTTCCCTACTCCAGAGAGGGAGTACACTTCAAGTTTCACGAGTTGACAAGACTTTTGAAAGTCATATGTAACAATCATTGTAATTTAAGGAGTTTAGAGAGCGTAGGCTTTAAAGAAACAAACAGTGCACACAAAAGCAAAGAAGCACAATGAAATTCGTGTTTGCAGAATTTCCCAGCTAAATAAGAAAGAAATTTAAAAACACTATCAGAGAATATTCAAAGATTTTTGGAAATTTATGTAAAGAGATTCTAAATTACATTTTTTTAAGTTTTAGCATCTTATGTTAAATTAGCGGTCAGAATATGTGGATTCCTTTTTAACTAGTTAGTTAAATCTGTCTAACGTGGCCTAGAAAATAGTAAGATGGCTGAAAATTGTCAAAATCTACGTATTTTTGTGCATAAGGAATGTTTAATGCCATTGCAGAAAAATTGGGAAAGCCTTTGCACTTCTAGTTTACATATTGTCTATAACAGTAAAAATAATCAGTAAGTTATTTGGTAACGGAAATTATTCTTAAATTTTGTTTAGTTTTAAAGAAAAAATTAATTAGATATCCATTAGATTTGATGTTACGCTGTGTTTCTTATCTGCATTTTTGAGTCCTACGCTTGCAGAATAGGGCTATTAAAATTCCTATCAGACTTTAAAAGAATTATTTGGAATGATATTATATAATTTACTGCTAAATAAGATATTTTAAATTAAGTGTTTACAAAAATTACACGCGCGGTTGTTTGTATTTATGTATTTTATTACATACTTTTAATATTTTAAATTTAATTAAATTATTACATATACATTAACAATATTGAAAAGAATGTCTATTATAATCGTTTAAATCTTTATATCTTTAAATCTTTTAAATTAAATATTAGATGTTGTTTGATTCAATATTTGTAAATTTGTTTGATACAAGCAAAGTAATACATTGATAGCATAAACTATATGAAATACCTCCATTTGTGTGATTAGATCAGAGTATTTCCTTCTTTTCCTATGTCAGCTTACTCCTTAACATATTTTTATGAATAAATTTACATTCGATAAAATGTTCAGCTGTACGTCTTCTGACTTTGACAAGGGTAAGGAAGCACGATGTTCAACCAAAATTTTTTTAAATGACAACCCTATAGAGGTATGATTTATGCGCAAGGTTGTAAACGCTTATCTGAATATATTTTATTATAATATTTCGGTTACAATTTACATGCATCAATCGTATTAATAATCTAAGTTCCAGAAAGATATTTTACTTTGCTAAAAAATGAGTCGTCTCTTTGAAACCTATGTAGCAGGTAATAATTTTACAGCACCAGACAGAGACGAAATTACGTAGAGCAGTGTAAAATTAATCTGTTGTGTGCCTGCTGTTAGTGTATGGTTTAAAATAATAAACTATGATACTTTAAAATTTTGATTAGAATCTAAACCTACTTAATTGATATTGAAGATCTGCAAGCAAAATATTATGAAGCTATTATTTGGAACAAGAAGATTTCCGTTAAGTAAGAAACACAGAGTGTTCTATAATCCCAGTTAAAAAAAATTCTATTCTGTATGGAAATTTAAATATATGCAAAACGTAAAAAAATTATTCGCTTACAAAAGATAGTTAAAATATTTACCGTTTTGTTCGATACATACCTCACACCAAAGGGCTATACTTTAACAAAGGAAAGGTACAATTCCACATCAAAATTAGCACTCCTTAATTTTTTAATGGCATTTTTTTATGCTGGCAATCCTTGAATTAAAAACAAAAGTTTTCTATTCCTTAAACTGAAAATTAAATGATGACAAGTGACATGTTCGTAGGGGTAGTCAATTACTGGCTGACTTTCCTGTCACTTATGGAAAAGAAACTCCTTCATATCTAATGTGCAGTGATAGGAAGTATGCAATATGCAATAATATGTAACACTTTAATATACTTTCTCTGGTTGTAGTATAAACACAGTAGCTCCATCATTCCTCATCCTAAACAGAAATTTATGTTCATTATCTCTTCAAATCAGAATTTAATTACTCAAATAAATCCTGTAGTGCATATTTACTCGGCTAAAAACCTTGGTTTCTTCATAAAATTGTAAATCTAGTCCTGCCTCGCAAGAAATTACGAAATTTTTTAAAATTCTTCGTGTTGATCAAAGTAATCATTTGTAACAGTTAGCAAAAGATACGAGTTTTTACTTAAGAAAACGATATGTGGTTTTTACTTTACTTCAGAGAAAATTTATAATTCTCTATGATTATAAATGTTTACTACAAATCTAGGAGAGTGCATTCAATTTGTTTTGATCTTGTCAGTAAACTTCCGTTCTAAATTACCTAATTTTAGTTTCAAGTAGAAAACGCTAGAGTAATTATGTATTTAATAAAAGCTACCTAGTATTAGATTGACCATTAGTTTTCCACATTCCAGTAGTTCACTATCATATATTTACAATACTGGTATGTAATATAGGCCTATGTTATAGATCAGTAAAAATTATTATACGTATAATATTATAAGTATAATAATTGCTTCTTTCAGTGTTACCGCAACACAAAAATAATTATTGGAATACCGGTATATCAACTGCAGGTAATATAATGTAACATTAGTTACTGCAAAAAGTTACCTACCTTCATAAATAACTATCTCCTTGTCACCGTAATTAGTGCAACTGTTATTAACATGAATGTTTAAATTTTATGGGCAAAATTTGCGTTTGTTTACAGATTTTTTTGTGTACAAGCCAGAAGCCATTACATTTATAATCCACTGACCTACATTTTGGGTAAGAATTCTAAAATTCCCTCAGTCTTGTCTAACACGTTTTGGTCAATCTGTTCGTTTTGAAATTCTTCTACGCACCGGGCAGTCCCTTTCTCCCTGGTCATTTTAACTGTTTTCTACTTGCACGACTGTCTCTATTTCTCGTAATATGTGCATCTATGACGTCAATTGTCATTCTACAACTTTCGTGGATATTTTACGTCCATGCGAGAGCAAGGTATACAAGTTAATATGCAGAAATAACATGAAAGTCCAAAACTTTATAGAGACTACAGGGTAAGAATTGTTGGATTAGACAAAGAAAAATAGTAGGGTGTAAGAGACGGAATCATTTTTAAAACAATTCGGTTTATGATAAATCATTATATCGTATAATTTATAATGACATGCTCCATATTTGCTCCATACGTTGTAGGTAAATAGCATTCGTTATTTATAACTATAGTCTATAGTCCATCTACTATTTCATCTATAGTCCAGTAGATGGCATCGATTAAGTAAATAATATTTCGGTAATTAATGTTATTTTACAAACTACTGTACTTAATCAGCACAAACGTTCGTTTGGTATGTAGCACTAGCAGGTTGGTTATGTTGCATAGTGTAAAATATAAATTTCTTTGTTTAATATACTACATCGAAACTAATTGCATCAATATTCTGTGTAAGTGTATATCAATACGTATACCTGAAATATTTCGTAACCGTTGTCGTTGCTTGTCAACCATTAGATCTACTGTTTGCTGCGTCTTTGAGACCTATAATTCATCTCTTATCTCATTTGACTAAATAGAAGGGGCCGACGAAGCTAGATTTCTGTACTTTTTGTCTCCGGTAGAAGGGATAAGGTTTGACTGACTTGCACTTGAGCCCAACCCACGAACCAGCAGTAATGTAGCTGTCGCGTCATTCAGACTTTAATCATAGGGTCAGATCGAAGTTTTTAGTAGAATGTTATTTCTTACTAGTATAAATCTTATAGGTACAACATTTATGTTATCTATATTGTAAATTTATGTGTGTAATACTTTTGTACAACAGAATTGTGCACTACGAGGAGTCATGGTATAACACTCGTCTGTAGTAACAGATTTACGATTCGTTTTAAGACACGGGGCAAAATATACTCACAGTTTGTTAATAAGGTAAACTGGAATATGTTTTAAACGTCTGTTTATGGTGCACATAATGCTGACATGAGCACGGGATAATACTGACAGTATAGGCTGTGACCGAAGATCTAGTACTGTCGAATAATTAATTACATCATCTCATGTTACTTTAGTAATCACGAATTCTTTATGACTGCATATTCATACGGTATCACATCACGAAAGTTCACTTGCAACATATTTCCACAGCCTTCAATGAATTTATAATCGTCGTTGCCGTTGCTGTCACCATACCCTTCGTAACTTTCATGAAGTACTCTGTCCAAAAACACTAGTGATCCAATATGGCCACCAGTTTACTTTCTTTACTTAGTGGTATCTTCAATTTCGTCGTCGCTGTTAGATGCTTTGATTTAAACGCCCTTTATCATTGTTTCTTCTAATAACTACACTTTCTTTTGTTTTTAACAGGTATTGTCTTTAAATATAAACAATTCATTTGAACAGAACTTTTTAAATTATGTAATTTATGTTCATTTGTAATTTATTTTGTGTTCTCTTTCCATCTGAACATTGTTTTTTTTATATCTTCAACACACATAAATTGTAAATTCCGCAAACCATATCTGACACTCTCTCCACAACATCGCAATTCGCATCTCAAAAGCATGTGCCATGCTAGAGGCTAGCGTGTAGCGTTACTACACTCTAGGCGATGGTTTGATGCCTGTCAGGCTCATCTGACTTAATTGCAACCAATCACTTCTCACAAGGCAGTGGGAAATTAGCGACAGGTATTCTGCCTAGTATAAACTCTCTCCACATACCCTATGCCGTTCGGATGCGGCGTTAACTGTAGGTCCCGTATACCTGTGGGAACGTCTACAACGCACGCACCACGGGTGCGTGCGGCGAGGGTACAAACCAGTCGAAGAATAACATAACGGTATTAAAAGTAACTTTAAATTGTTAAAATGTGTTAATGTTTAGCATTTTGTAAATCGCGTACTACTAATGAGAAGCATACGCCAATAGACCTATAGGGTGCACAGAAAAACAAGGTAAGAATTATTTCGACTTATGCATCTGGATAATTTAATTTGAAACAACGGTAAAAATGCTCTAAAATATTTACTAATTAGAGACTCAGTAGCCTTGAAAGTATCATTGGTTACTTTGTCAGGGAGCGTTGACAATTGTTCTGCTGTGTCGGCCAAACGACTGTTCCCTTTAGAGAGTTAATTGAATTGAAACTAAAACAGACACGGACTGCTGGCTAAACAAGAAGCTACTGCCATCGTCCCCAACCAAAAACCTACATCGTTTTATTATTCTAGTTGTTTAATCTAACTTAATACTATAATGGGTAAAACAATAGATATATAATTTACAGAAATTACTAAATATACTTACTCTATAATAGAGTACTGCTATTATACGGCCTGTTTCGACCAAAGGAATTAGGATTCAGCATTGCTCAGATTTAACGTATTAAGAGATAAAATTCAAGTTTATTTTGTCTTTGCGCTTGCTTAGTCTCATTGGTTTTCTTAATAAAACGGAAAAGCGAATTTTCGTAGAATTATCTAAACTGTAAAGTCTTTTATTATTAACTGATAATGTTAACAATAAAAACTGAAGAGACCTTAGTGGAATATACTCGTTTCATTTCTCCAAACCTCTCTATCCAAGGCATGTTCCTTTTCCAGACTTTGAGAATCACCAGAGCATTCCTGTTAACCTGTATTCTGACCTGACATTGTTAGTACAGGTTTGAACCATTAAACCCTTGCTTCTTACCTTTCGTTCTACATAAATTCACACGGATCTACATTGGGAATGAAAGGTCTTTGTTAGAATCATAGAATCAAACTGGAATCCTTTTTCATGAAAGTAGTGAATGTTATCACTATTACATATATGCCCACGAGAAAGGTGAATAAATAAATACACAGCTACAACAAAAACAACAATAATGATAGTGATAATCGTACAATCAAAATAACAATTAGATAACTAACTTAAAAATTTTTTACCTTGTATAATCCACTATGCGATCTCAGTTTTTTTACATACAACATGTTTCAGGGACTAAATCACCATCGTCAGGTACAGTAAAAAATTATTATTCCCCTAATACATAGGGGTCGTCGAAATGATTAAAACGTTTATACATAAAAACACACGCACAAAAATCACTGAATAAATTAACATATAACACAAACACATGAACACGTTAAAAGCGACTCAGTGCACCGGTCGACCTCCGATCGTCAACTAGCCTGTGTTCGTGCTTCATTGCTTATCATCAACGCGGTATCATATAATTTATTGGATTTAAATGATACCTGATCGTTGAGTAACTGCTCTTTATTTACTTTGGATGCCTTGTATATTTCAAACTCTTCTAAAGCATTCAGGAAATGACCTTTATTACAAACATGTATCGGCTCCATGTTCTCTTTGAATCCGGTGTAATTATGGTTTTCGTTTATTAGGTGGAGTGCGTAATTTGATTAGGTGGTTTGGGGTTTCTTTTTTGGTAAGTGTTCTTTAAATCTCTCGATAAATTTCCTCCCCGTTTGTCCCATATAGAACTTATCGCACTCCCTGCACTGGATTCTATATACCCCTGAACATTCCTCCAAAGTTATTGGTTTTCGTGGCTTAAGTATATTTTTTAGATTATTTAGGGTCTTGAATGAAATATTTTATATATAATTTTTTAAATTCATTTTTTATTATGTTGGGGAGTATGTTCGTATATAATGCTGAGACATATTGTGTTGTATTTTTAACTTTATTATTGTCACCATTTATTTTCCGTAATTGTTTATGTATCATTTTATCCAGAGTATAAATTTTTTACTGTACCTGAAGATGGGGATTTAGTCCCTGAAACATGTTGTATGTAAAAAACTGAGATCGCATAGTGGATTATACAAGGTAAAAAAATTCTTAACTTAATCATAATAGCGGTCTGGAGACTGCAAAAAGTGTATAATTAGATAACTATTATATGCGTGTGTTTATACTTTGTAACAGTACCGAATATGGTAGTTACATAATATGAACTAATGTAACGTCAAGTATGAGAAAAACATGGAAGTATGTCTAGATAAATAAACCTAAGTGTATAAAAGTGTGTATCTACAAATATATTAATAAAAAATCCAACGATGAAGGAGATAATATTAACATAGCAACGCCAAATACAAAATGAAGAAAGAAAATGCCACGAGCCAAAACAAAATATCAGTAACTCGACCCAATAGGATCCAACAGTGAGGGGAATCAACGAAACAAGGACCAACAAGCTCCAACAACAATGGAGATAAATAAAAAATAGCGACTACCATGAAAATATAAGAAAAAGAAGAAGGAAGAAGGACCAGGAAGAGCACCAAGAAGAAGAAAGAAGATGGACAGAAGATATAAGGACTCAACATAAACCACATGTACTAAAAACAATGTAAGTGACAAAAGAAATGATGATTATAAATGTGAAAAGAAAACCAGTGTGAAACATTTAAGGAACCACAAACAATTACAGTGTGTACTTAATACAAATGTGAAACCTGTGAATAATTAACTAATTTCAACTGAATAAACCACACAAACAATTACAGTGATGAAGTTTACAGTGTGAGAAAATATGTTAATTCCATGATGAAACAACAAGAATTAAAATAGCCAAATAAACACAGACAATGAGTGTGACTAATTTAATAAAGTTGTGATCAATACACATAATCATAAGACCACCAGAATAGAACAAATAGAACAATTATGTTATTGTTCATAGAGAACTGACAACAAATAAAAGACATTTGTTATGTATCAAACAATGACAGGAATTAAGTTCCACCATTGACCAGAAAAATATTGTAAATAATACAAAAAAGATTTGTGTTAGTGTTTAAGAAGGAGTTGTATAAACATGTGTAACAAGATAGTTAAAGTATTATATTAAGATACCGTAGTGAAGTCAGTTTAGTAGTAGAAAAATACTGCACTAAACAGATGGTATTTTGTTACATAACCCCACAGGGAAGATACCTATTACAACAGAAAATCATACATATTAGTATAAATAAATGATCATCAACTATGATATCAAACAAGAATTTGTTATATATAAATAATAAATCCTAAGAGACAATGTAATATATTGCAAAACAATGTAAATAGAACAAGTCGAACATAATGGCACAGAGAATAGCAGAGATGAAAAAAGTATGCCAATTTAGTTAGGCAAAGTACAGTATCAAAACCAATATCAATGTTTATAAGAGTATTACCAGTAGTGAGATAAATATCTGATAATACATTGAGAACAGATTCTGAACATAATAAGAACAATATTGTAACTAAATTATTGTAAACTAACTAACTATGTACATATGACCAGAAGTAAGCTGAACCATTGTATAGCTAATTAGTTAAGAAAAATACTGTATCAAATATTGAACACAGATTGTTACAATTGTTACCAGTAGTAAGAGGAAATCCCAATGCTACTTTGAGAACAGATTATGACCATAAAAACAGTCATGTTATATACAAACAATTAAAAACCAAATGACTATTATGAAGAACACAAAATGTAAACAAACAATGACAAGCAAGTTATTTATGAAAAATATAACATATAAACTTGTGTAAAAGTAAATGAAAACATTATCAAAAGTTAGAGTAATATCTAATGCTACTTTGGAAACCCAAACCAAGTAGAACAATAACAATTTAGTTATTGTATTAACAAAAAATAAATGACTACTATGATATGACACAACATAAACAGAGCCATTACTGAAAGATTGAAGGGTTCTGAACTAATTAAAAGATAACCATTATATATAATAAATTAGGTACTATGTGTGTACACTAATTACAATCATTACATGATATGATTTATATAGAGAAGACCAAAAGTAAGGTGAAAAATTGTATAAGAGAGATAGAAGAGGACTGAAACTATGTAAATATTAAATTAACCACAGTCATATATAAATATTATAGTGTAAAATTGTGTAAATAAACTTTACTAGTAATATTAGATTGTAATATTACTGTTTTAATTAAGGAAAATTAGTTTTAAGCACATTTATGGAAAATCAAACATGGACGCTTAATGACGCCATAACGAGATTTGTGTAGGGAACAATTATTCCCAAATTGTAAATCAAACCAATTGAGATATAGACTCAAAGTGTTTATTTAAGAAGTGTTTTATTATAATTAAGTAAAGTCTGGTGTAACAGACTTATAAAAATAATATACACCAGAAATAATAAATAAAATCATTATTGTGATAGTAGTGATGAACGGAAAATAAGCATTTTTGGACTTAAATTAACAAGCAGAATGTCCGCAATTCACTGACATCAACCATTTAACGATAGGACATAAATTAAGAAAGTTATAGTAATTTTAAACTTTTCAGTTAAATTTTTGTACCAGTGCTGACGTCAAAAAGCCTCAACACCAAACTCGATTTTGTCAAAAAATTAAATATTTTAGTAAAACAAAGGCGTTTGGGTCAGAGAGTACAATGTTTCCAGCCAATAGAATGAATGACTTTCGACAGACGACCGAGAGACGCTTTCAGGAAACATGACAGTTCACGTCTAGCTTTTCAACAGAGAGGTCACGCAACTCGACGGACATGAAGGAGTTTATATTTGAATTTTGTGCGCGACATATTTATTAAGTAACCAAAATAACATAACCTTTAACACTACACCAATATATACGAGTGAAAAGTGCGGAGTTATTTAATTATACAAGTACGGTCAGTGTATAATGTCGACCATACTTGCGAGTGATGTGATAAATAAGAAACAGGGAGTACAATTTTATTTAAACAATACTGAACAAAAATAATAATTTCGTAAATGACTAACTTTCGATACTACGCAAGTCAGATAATGCGGAGTATCGAAAACAATAATTAAATTATCAGAATTAAAGAAAAATTTAATTCACAATTATTAAAATATTATAAAAATATTTTAATTATTTATAATAATTTAAAATATCATGTTTGAAATAATTATTAATGAATATAAGAATATTTAGTCACTCATTTGACTAAACTTATTTTTCTTGATTTTTTCGATGTTTTGAAATATACTTTATTAATTTTCATACAGTATAAATAAATGTAATTCTGATAATAGTATATTAAAGTATTACGAATGATATGTTTATATGTATAGTTTAAGAAATAATAACTGTTAAGAAATACTTATCCATTGTAACAACACCGGTTATAACTAACCTCAGAATCGTTACGGTAATTTGATAATTTCAATATTACCGATCTGTTCTCAAGTAACATCCAAATCAGATACAACTACTAACAAGAGTTTTTTTTTTATAAATTTTTCTCTTGTGAATAGATGATTTTTAAAACCAATTATTAAACGAAAGTAATACATTTTTAACTACTGTACAAGTCATACAGCTTGACAATTGCAAACTAGTATTATAAGATGCGTGCGCATTCCCGCGTACGATAGTTCCATAAATACCAGACATATGGTATCAATCTTTGATTTTTATATTTGTTAGTTTATTATTCATTATTGTTAATTTTATATCGTTATTTGTATTACATCTTGTGCCTGGTATCATGTTACCTAAAAGAACCTTACGAAATATGGTAATTCACTGAAACAAAATAACATAACCTATTAAAGTTAAATTATTGTACCAATAACAGGTCTACCAGCCTTGAGATTTGGACAGAGTCTTATTTGAATTTTTAATTGTAATCAGTAATTGAAAGGTTGTTAGTTTTCGATTATTAATTGTCAAAGATTTTATGATTTATTAAATTGTTAATAAACCTCCACTTTTATTACCAGTGAAAGGAGTATCATTTCTATTAAAAATAAGTTCATTTATTTTTTAATCAGTTCTAACACAGGTGGCGGAAGAATCTGAAGAGATCTAACATAATTCAGAATATTAATTAGATATTGCTTCATTTATTTTTGTGTATGATACTATATTAAGTATTCGATCTGAATATTTACTTGAATATAAAGTGCATGTATTTCAGAAGAAACGTCACAGAACAGGACTGAAGTATTCACGTGTGGTAAGTGAGGGAGGTATACAACAGAGTGCGCGAACCTTTTTAAAATAAAAGAAGTGGACTATTATTACGCACCCACTAAAAACAACACAATAACTCTGATAACCTTAATAACTACAATTACATCTTTTAATAAGCAACATTATCGTAGATACCGGTGCGTGTCTACACTCACACGAATACACCATACATTAAGAAGAATTATAAAATACTATCATCATATCTTGTATCTATAAAATTATATTATAACTTATAGCTTCAGATTTCACTGCACTTTAAATTATTATTCTAATTTAAAAAGAAAACAATTTTTAATAACTTACTTTGTTTTTACAAAGCGCTTTCGAGAACTTTCTGTGCTTCCTTCATCAGGGCGTTAAAATTTATTCGGTAGCAACGAAACTGTTTCCAACCCACTCTTGTCTTTGCTAGAGTTTTTCAATTAATTGCTATTACATGAAGCAATACTAAATTAATTTTTTCTTTTATATATTTAAAAACAACAATTAACATTTTACAAGTGATTAAACTGTAAAATACACATAACGGGGTGTAAATAAGATAACGTTATTTAGTCTATACGTATTTTGCATGTAGACAGGTCCTCATACGTGGACTTATAAAGTCCTCTTACTTGCGTAAGAAACAGGTGTGTGTGGTTCTACCAGCATCATTGTTGAACAAAAATCTTTCTTGGACCTCAGTCTGTTAGGTATACACATCATAATACAGTATCAACTACAAATTAATTTTTAAATCTTTCGCACTTTTAGGAAAATGCAATTCTATATTTAATCGCGTTTATTCGGACGCGGGCCACTGAAAACACAGACCACATAGGAGATAAACTATAAAGGCTTAAGGTACTAAGAATTTTACTGACATATATGTTCGATTCCAATAACATGCGAAATAACGCGAAAGAATATAAACACTATGCTCACTTGAAATCTGCTATAGACATCGAAGAATCATTACTTTCATAATTTGTTGAGTAAGCCACATTTTGCGTCGACCATCACAAGAGTTGTCAGACAACTGAGCATCGAGGTATTTTTCAGACTACAGTAAGGTCTTTTATAACCTGTCATACAACGGTTGATACTTACGCCATATGTTAACAACGCTATAAAATGCAAAGAAACAAAACAGCTTCAATAGAGAACGTAAGTGTACAGTATATAACTCAGTAAGTGTCAAATCAAAATATGACTTACTCACAGAACGATTATTGTATATTCAGTACCCATTAATACAGTACGTTAATTGTAAAGAAATTAGCATTACGCTTTAAGTTCTGATATAACCTTTTCAAAAATCCCTCTCTTCACGAGTGGTATTTAGATGAATAAACTCTGAAGTAATAAAACATTAAAATATTTGTCTTCTTAAGGTCTAAAAATATCATGAAAGAAATTAGTGTGAATTTCAGCCTAAACATGAGTGTAGGGCCTATTGCCTGTATTTATAAGTTTTTAATTTGAGTGGAGCAGAATTTTAAAATGTGTTAAAAGATTATTCACGTTAATAAACGCTTCGAATTGAATACAGTATTGTATTATGCAAGCCTATTTCTCCTCATAAGATTTTCTGAGATGGTATAATTGTCATTTATTTAATTATTACATTACAATAAAAGAATTTATTTGAGTAAAAATTACATTAAATACTTTAGTACCGCAGTGAAACGTAGTAATCAAGTTATATGATAAATAACATCATTAGTACAAACAATATTGTTTCAAATGTAAACGGATTTTCTCACAAAAGACATTTGTTAAATTAATACAAAACAGAATAATAACAATAATATTAACAGTAGTATTATGGCAAAATGTTAATTAATACTTAAGTAATCTTAATTGTTACATGATCAAGGAATCTTTGTTTATGAAATTAAAACAACAAATTCCCCAGTGTCGGTGGCAAACGATATTTCTGCATTACTGCATGGTATTATAATTTTACATATTGTCTTGTTATAAAAATACCGAACAATATAATAGAGCTATAAGCAACTAAACATTTACAAAGAAAATAAAACATGATGTAAGCAACAATAGTTTTACATACCTTAATTCAACACAGAGTAAACGATTACTGTCGCGAGTGTTCATGCTGGTTACAGTTAAGCAGGGATCCTCACTTAACATAAATACACTTATACATTTGGTTGTTATTTTACGGTCTTGTGAAAAAAACAAATTAAATCTTTTATAAGTTTCAAATCAGATTGGTTGTTTGGAATCTAGACAATGACACATTATAAACTTTTTATTATGATTACATGATATGCAGTAAAAAAGTATGTGTCACTCTCCTTACAGCAGATATATTTGTCTGACCATAATCAATCCGATATGTCTTCATGATAGATAGAGTATACGAAAAAAAATATTAAATTCTATAACAAAAACCACAGTAATAGTTAAGAATATGTCTTACACATTTCTCTTGGTGAAAGACAGTAATAAGATGAATTGCAGTCGAATAGGGATTCATGACATTAAAGATGATCCAGAATCTAATAGATGAAAGAAATTGTCACTTCACAATACTGAAAAAAGCATAAAAGAAATTAAGGGTGTGGAGGATTCGTATCTACATACTGTCTATAATAGATATTAAGGTTAACTGTAAATCATTAAAGGGTGCTACAACGTATATACGTGGTATAAAACGTTGATACGGATATTGTAAGAAAATGTAATGGATAGTTTGCAAGTGTTATTTAAATGAAGTAAGATTGGGTTTAACACATTTATTATGCAGAATTAAAATACGAAAGCTTTTGAAACTACCAAAACAATTTTCTATGCATTGATAATAATTTTGTTTGTATCTCTATAAGAAAAGAACAGTGGAATTCCACATTAAAGTAAAATATAAAACGTCTTTGTATTCCGTGTCCCTGCAATGCTTCTACTCTGTCTTTATCCATGGCCACAGGAACGTATCGCAATGACATTTTCTCATATATATGTAAATCCTATTGTTGCAAATTCATGTGTACATGCAACTCTAACGTTTCTGTGACACGTGTCCTATTTTCGTACAAAAACGATAATGTCAAAAACTGTATTACGTAACGGAGTTATTTCTTTGCGCATGTTGTTTCTGTCAGAATGAATACGCAATATGTATTGAAAACGAGAATGAGCCTATATTACTTTTAAAGCGAAGGCAGAATATTCTCAATTAAAACAAATACAAGTTTAAAGAACATAAATACATATTTGTGATAAGGAAAATACACATATAATGGTTTGTGTCAACGGTTCTTTTAAAGTCTAGATTTGTAGGGGATTTAGAAGTTGTGTTTTAACTGGTTTAAAATTTCCAAGTTCTTTTCATTATAAGAATTAGGTGATAAGTCTTGACACTTGTAAAGCTTTTTAGTATCTGCATTACAAGACATATAGTAATTCTCCTTTTTTTACTTGATCCAAATTAAACGGGTTTTTTATAATGCTAAAGGAAAATTGTCTGCAACTAGAGTTTAGGTTTAACTACTGTTGTCTTCAAACCACGCATGCATTACATCTATGTGTCTGATATAATATTACATTCTAGGTCTGAAAAAGTTAAAAAAATTTATTAAAGTTTGGACTTGTGTATATATCGTGCGCTTTCATTCATCCATAGAAGCAGAAAAAATTCATCGATGATGAATCTCAGTACAATTCAGGTAATGAAACGAAATTTATGAATAATACATTTTTAATATAAGAAACTAGAGTCTAGTCTATTAATTATTATGCTGGTCTTGTGGCAAAAGCCTGCGACCAGGACTTGCTCCCGAATGTCTTGTGAGTGAGCAGTGAAGTACGCAACTGCTCAGTACCGTATGCTCAGATTCCTGAGGCACATAGCGCTAAGCCCCGGAGAGCAAAATCAACTTGACTGCAAACCATGCCTCGATCCTGTATGTCTGTATAACGAAAAACTACCCATACCTGCATTTAGGCAAGACTGTGTCTTGCGCAAGATGCCGCCGTCACCATAGACCACAGAACCATTCTGAAGCAACGGCGGCAGCCTTATGTCAATGATTACGCTTCCGTGAAGCCAAGGAGGCTAGGGGAAGCCACTGAGCCATCGCCACATAATAAGCTTAAAATTATGATAACTTGATACACAGTAAAAAAATAATATTTGTCACTGTCTTTACAGCAGATATTTATTGCTTGACCATAATCAATCGGAACAACTCGTCAGACCTTATAGACTGCATTATATGTCGGTTGGTCGAAAACCCACGTAAACCAAAATTTTAAAATATTCTCTGGACAGGATATTTAGGGAAATTAAAGTTATAGAACGTGTAAAAATAATAGTTTTTCATAAAGTGGCATGAATTTCTAACAATGATGCATCTCTTCATGAAAGTTTTTTAAAGTGTATATCTTAATTGTTTTTTTAAAGTACTGTTTAAGACATGCTGTATACTTTTTAAACATAGCCCTGTGCAAATAAACGAGTTTTTTGCAGTAGTAACGTGTCTATAATTTGGAACACTACATGTTACGAATTCTGATGTTCAAACTTAAAAAGTATTTCCGAATAAGTTTAATAACATCTATGTGCCGAATAAATCGAGGCAAACATTTTATATTTACACGCTTACTAAAATTTTTACTTTCGTAACGTTGTTTTTCTTTTTTTTTAGATTGCACAACTTTTTGACACCTCTCCTTAATGAGTTTGATATTCTTAATTTAATAATAGTGTGCAGTTTCTTATTGTGCAGTTTAACTTTATTAAAACTGTTGGTTTAAATGATTACCTTTGAACTCCTCTAAGAATTATGTAGTGATATTTTTTATTTATAAACAAATGTAATAGAATATGATATTTATTAATAAAAAGATGTGTAGAACATTGTAAAAAAATTTAATTAATAAATTGTTATACTTATTATCATTTCGTCAACTAGCCTAGAATATAAAAAGGAAAATCGATGAGTATCGCGAAGGCGAAGTAAAATAGCTTGATTTCTAGAAAGCAATCATTCTACCAAATTCATTCTACTTATAATATTTATTATAATAAATAATCTGCAAGCAGATCAAATTTTGCGTGTGTGTGTTTGTGTCTGCAATCAAGCGCTTGTACGTAAAAATATTTAGGCTTACGATTATATGAGAATACACGAAGAATTTTTGCATTTAATTGTTGCATCATGTTGTCTAGACCTAGACGGTATTGCGTAATGAACTAAAACAAACCAGCCTACGAAGCGGACGTTCTGTAGTCATAAACTGAAGATTATGCCTTCACTATAACCGGGTGTGCCCAAATGTACATGCCATTATCTCTTAATTGAGTCGTATTAAGTGATGCGAGCGACTCTTCTACGAGAGAGACGAGACGAGACTGTTTGCTTTTATGGTAGTTAGGCGTCCTCGTGTTAGGGCTGACGTGATTATTCTGAGTAACACTGTGTCCATCGCCAGTAACCTATTGTTAGTATTCACCGTCGATATCTACTTAACGAATCTGTGTTGAAATTCCGGTTAAATTCTAAAAACATTTACTGTACTTTATAATCTGTGTTGTACTGAGGTGTGAAGTCACGTTATTTTAAGTGTTTCTTTTTAGTTCAATTTTTCATTAACGATTGTGTACGTTGAATATATATATATATATATATAGCAACAGTACACAGGATATAAAGTTCATTTAAGGGGAATACTAATGTTATATAACATTTTCTGCTGGCCATAGACATGTTTTAAATTGATTGTGATTTTCTGTATAAAGTAGTCATATGTTTTAAACCAAGCTATGTTTAAAAAGGTATATTATGTTCACAATTTTTTTCTCTTTTATGTCATGTGAAATATTTGTGTGTAAGTGTGCGGGTGCGTGTGTGATTTACATTTTATTTAATAACTTGGAGGAAAATTAACATTTCGTTCTGTAACTTGGACAAGCTATTCTCATGGTTATAAGCTACATTTTCCATATAATCAATTCTCCACAACTATAATTTTTATATGTTTTTTTAATGAAATCACTCTTTTTTTATTCTCGTTATCTCTTAGAAAGTAATAAAATTTGTTGATTAAATCTAGACAGGCCTTTGCAGAATCGGACAGAGTTTAAGCTTGATTTCAGTCTATCTGTGTTCTCATATGTGACGTTGGTAGTGTTTCAACCAATCAGAAGGTCTAAAAATTATTTTAGTGGGTGCTTTGCAGAGAGCACATCGTTCAGTTTCTTCCAATGACTCGTCATAGAAAGACGTACTCGCTGTCACGAGTTTTTCGGGACAAGACAGGTCGTTTTCCTTTAGACTTAGAAGTTGGTTCACGGTTCGAGGTCTTCGTAACCATTACCACTTACAGAACTCATTTAATAAATAGATCATTCTAGTGCTTCTCTGCGTACAGTGGAAGATTTTCCGAATTAGGGTCAAAATATCTGCTGAGATATTTTGATAGTAAGGCGAGAACACTTCAAGAAGCCGGATTTTGTGTAAGCTCAATACACGATCAATTTTACCCACTTTTTAATCCCTGAGATTAAGTAAATTTAAATTATCAACAGTAACAGTTCATGTCGCAATGTTCGTGTTGTGCAAAGACGTGAATTGTCAGCGTAATAGTCATCGGTCGACATGCAGAGTCGCAGCGGTCCAGTAGAACAGCGTGCGGAGCATAGAGAGGCTACGCAAACAGTGGAATTCAACGAACAAGTAACATATGTGTAAAACCAGCAACTAGACTCAATTATTGAAAGACAAACGAAAGACAAATTTTTAATAAACAATTTTACATTATAAGTAATAAGACAATAGTAAATTTTAATGTTTTAATTTAATAAATTTTCCTACCTCCAGATTTAGACTCTGTTGTAATCATTTCATTATAACCTATCTATGCAGTTTTAATGTGTATCGTTGCAATATATATATATATATATATATATTGTAGCATAACGGAAATTTTGCCTTACAATTTAATATCACATAGAAAAAGAAAAGAAGAAGGAATCTGGAATGAATAGAATAAACCTAGATAAAAGTAACATAAAAGAAGTAATCACAATAATAAATAAAATGCCTTAACAGTACTATCAAACTCTCGATTCAAAGAAATTATATACATTCAATTTAGAACAAAATGTGTTAAACCATATAGGATGATTTTTATCCCAGTAACATCATCAGTATACCCAGTAAGATAAGGAGCAGTAAGGAAATATAATCAGAAACAAATTAATTAATATAAAAATATCAGAGGAACCAAACCTATTTTAAAGACAGAACACTCTATAAGAGACAATCAAAATAAATCAATGAACTAAAAAATGATTATTATACAAAAATAAGAAACCCATATAAAAAAGTAAGAGAATACAATACAGGTAGTCAGATCTAATGTAAACATAATTATAAATAAAACAGTGGAAATTAAAAAAGGATTAAGGATAATAAATAGTGTATATAAAGTACTTACTTACTTACTAGCCAACGCCCACCCTTGGCTGTTGGGCCATTAGGCGGCGCGCTGACCAGTAGAGACGTGAGAGCCTTGCCGTACCATCTTCGTCTTGGACTTCCGTGTCTGAGATCAAGGCTGGACATGCAATTAGGTGATCCGCATTCATGGAAGCGTATCCACAGAGAACACATTCAAGAGACGACAACACGCCAATGCGGTGCAGGTGGGAGGCCAGGTAGTCATGACCGGTTGTAGTTCTAAAAAGAGCAACACTAGTTGCTCGGGGTAGAGTTCTGTTGATGGGGCCGTCCGTAACCAATGTTGCCCATCTTTTTCCCACACAGGCTCTTAATTGTTTTTCTTTTAGCCATAGGCTTATTGAGGAATTTATTCGTGCTTTCGCAGATGCATATGAGCTGGGGGTCTCCGGCTGAGGTAGTGCTGCGCCCATTTTGGCGAGGATGTCGGCTTTTTCATTTCCCATGATGTTGACATGGCTGGGTACCCATTGCAGTTCAATCTGCCAGCCTAATTGTACAAGGTTCTGCAGTTCTCGCCTACACTCAATTGTCAGGGAGCAGTTTGTATCACCATTTGAGGTCACGTTTTGAATCGCTGCAGTCGAATCTATGAGGAAGACGGCTTTGTTAGGTGGTGAGATCTTGGCAAGCTCAATAGATGCTGCCTTTATGGCTGCTACCTCTCCGTCATAGTTGCTTAGCCGGCCTCCTACAGCGAGGTGGCCTTCAAATAGAGAGCTGTAGAACCCAGCCCCTGTTGCCCCTGTAGATGGTATAGAGGATCCGTCTGTGTAGATTCGTATCCACTGCTCAGCGGGAAAATGTTTTTGTACAGTGTGTAAGGCTGCTTGACGAAGCTCGGCTTCATTCGACTCAGTTTTGGTCTTATTATGGTCGAAGAGTTTCAAGTTAGCATTTGGGAGTTGGCTAAAGAATTCACGGTGATGTATAAATGGTGCTGCCTCATTTGGTTCTATATCATATTTGCGTTGGAGTTCTTCATACATCGCAATCGGGCATTTCTGAGTTTTCAGCCTTTCTGTCGCTGTTTTATAGTTATTCCACCGTTGTTGGTAGGCTCTTTTACATCTCTCCCAGGATATGAGGCACAGCTTTTCCCGTCTTACTTGGATAGGTTCGACTTGCAGTTGTGACTCCATGGCAAGTATAGGAGTTGATTTTGGCGCACCAGTTATCGTTCTAAGGGCTGCATTTTGGACCAAGTGAAGTTTCTGGCATGCTGCATTGGAGGCAGTAATAGTTGCTTCTGCGCCATATTCCAATAGCGGCCGAATGTAGCTCTTATATGCAGTTGTCAGAACATCTTGATTTGCTCCCCATGTAGTCGCAGTGAGTCGTTTAAGTAGCCGGCAGCGCCTGGACGCACTGTTCGCGGACTGTTCTATATGGTGCTTCCACGTCATTCTGGTGTCTATATTAACACCCAGGTATTTAGACATGTTCACCTCTTCGAGTTCCGATCCACAATAGCGCAGATTGACCGTAGGCCGCCTTGTTGATAGAGAGAAAAGTTGGTATGTCGTCTTGGTGGTATTTACCGTCATGGCATTTAGTTTGGCCCACTCTTCTAGTTTAACAAGTGCACTATTAATAGTTGCTTCAAGACCCATGATATGGCTGCTAGTTGCCCAGATGATAAGGTCATCGGCATACAGGAGCGCTTGTACTCCCGGCACACACCGAACAGCCACCAGAATGTCATTGACCATAAGGTTAAATAGGCTGCAGCTGATAACGGCACCTTGGGGTAGCCCTTGGCGTTGAATTCGGTACTCTGAAAGGCAATCATTATAGCGGACACGAATTTGTCTTTGACTCAGGAAGGACGCTATCCAGTTAAAAAGGTTACCTGCGACGCCACTCAAAGCAAGTTTGTGAAGCAACATGGGTCTCCAGACTGTGTCGTACGCGTTTTTTAGGTCAACCATTACTGCCAGGGAGGACATTTTCTTGTGGTACCCATCCTTAACACTTTGTGCAAAGTAGACGACTTGGTCCATGGTGCATCGGTGCGCTCGGAAACCTGCTTGGCATTCATCAATAACCGCATTCATTTCAAAGAACTGGTTCAGACGCCGCACAACCATTCTTTCGGCAACCTTGCAGCAAGCACTTGTTAATGTGATGGGGCGGTAGCCCTCAGGTGTATCACTTGGCTTTCCTTTCTTGGTAATAGGTATAATCTCCCCTTTCCTCCATTGCTGGGGGACGCGTGTTTTCCACGTTAGATTAATGAGATTGAGCAAGGCTAGTTTCGCTGTGTTACCAAGATTTTTTAGGAGTTCTGGGTAGATTGCGTCGGCTCCTGCTGCCTTCTTGCCCTTTGTGTTTAATAGTGCAAATTCAAGTTCGGAGAGGCTAAAATCGCTTAGGCAAATTTTTTGTTCGGTTTTGTTGAGGCACTGCATTAGAGGTTTTTTATTCAGGTGTCTGTGTTCGTTTCTTGTCTTTCGGGTTCGGCTTATATTTGCGTAGTACTTGCAAAAGGTGTTAGCTATTTTTTTGGGATCTGTGATAAGATTGAGTCCGTTTTTGAAAGGTTGTTGTCCTCTGGCTTCAGTGTCATTATTTAGCCTTGAGACAAAACGGTGTGCTTTTGCTCCATTAAAATTTATATCCATTGGTGTATATAAAGTGAAATTCCTTATTCTCCAAAAATTAGAAACCTTATGACAAACTATGTGAGAGAATAAAGTGAATAGTGTATAATTAAGGGGAAACACCCTAAACCAGTTTTGAAAGGACAGCAAAAGACTGTAATTAGGCTAAGACCATAATTTATTTATTTATCTAATTATTATGTTTAATTATTATATTGGTATTCACTACCTACCATGTTAATATTAGTATATACTAGATGTTAGAAAATAAGTGTTTATTATAGTTAGAGAATGTTATTTTATGTCAGAATTTTGTTAAGGAAGGAAAGCCAATATATTAATTCAAACGTCCTATAAATAGTGAATTAGAAAAGATAATAATAATAATGAGAAATGATTTTAATATTGAAAGGAAAAATGAAAATTGATAATCATGCCAAATTCAACTTTGACCCTGTAATCAAATCAGAGGAGATAAATTAATGAAAACCTAGACCAAATTCATATAAATTATTCCCTTTAGCATACAAATACTTTATTATAATTATCACAACAACCTGTAATAGTAATTAAAAGAGTCAGAGTGTAAAATTGACTTAAATAGTGATTATACAAGATAAGGCCTAAACAATGAACCAAGTAGAAGTAAAATGTAAGTAAGTTAGTAAATGTGTAGTATAACGACAAAGTAGTGAAGGCAAATTATAATGATTTAATTAGTGATCTTATTTAAGGACAATGGTAACATGAAATATACTGTAAACCATTTAATGGGTAATTATGTGAATCATGATAAGGCCTAGAAGTAAATTTTAAGGATTGTAACTTTTGAGTATAATTTAAACCAAACTAGGTCATGTTTAATATTAACTTGTATAAAATGAAAGCAAGAATATAGCCATGTAATTAAAATTTCATAAAAATACTAAATAACTAATTTATAGCCAGTAAAATATAAAAAAATGTCATTTATTTCAATAAAATCGAATTGGTAATAAGTCAAACAGCTGATAGTGAACAATGAAAAATGCAACCAAAATCTTACAGGATTTTCTATATGAAGAAACAAATATAATTAGTTGATTGCTAGACTCCAAGCAAGACGGACGTGTGAGAGTATTGAAAAGAAATCTGAATTAAAAAATTTTTAACTAGCTTAAACCAAGATCTATTATGGAATTATGAAAGAATGAAGAATATACAGTAAATTAATAAATCCAATTTGAATAGTCATTGGAATAATAAACCAGAATTGAAAAACACTAAACTAACTCCCAGAACGAATGGTCACGACAGAGTTATAATCTAACCTAGTATACGAATAGCGAACTGATTGAATAAACCATTCGGCACAATACACGTATTACCGGACGAAATCCAGTGGAGGACGAAAACCAAACACAACAATTTGAAGATCTTGTAATAACTACATCACAGAAGAGGAATTTATCAACTACTGCACTTTATTGAAGTAAAATCTCAGAGACAGATTTTTAGCGTGGGACAACACATGGGAGCAGCCATCTTTTAATTTCAAACCAGCTCGAGATGACGAAGGCGTGACGTCATCCTTACCCAGCCGGCGGTTCGAATATCTTTTTACTATATACTATATATTTTTTAATATTATCTGTTAATGAATAAGTTTTTTCTGATTGTAAGTATTGAATTCTCTCACTTGCCTTTCCTGAATATTTCGACAGTTCAAAGAATGCATGTTAGATAATAATTTAATTTGAAGTAATTTTGGAATATGTATTAATCGACCTGAAATCTAGTCTCGACTCCGAGAGCAATAGTCGCCGCAAGTCGAATAATCGCTTTGATCATAATAAACGTAACTATTTGTTTTAAATTGTCGTTTTATTAATTAGTTAAGAACTAAATTAAAATATATTAATTCTTAATTTATAAACGAGGACTTCAGAAAGGAAAAAGACGAGCAGAAGAAGAGATAAAGACACTGAATTGACCGCTACATCCAATCGATTTGACTACGACAATCTATTTAACGCGGTGAAACAAATATTTCTTCACCAAGTCATACACAATTATTGCTTATTATTTTAATTCATTGAATAATAACAATAATAAAAATAATAAAAAACACTTAAAATAATTAAATAATTAAATTAAAATAATTAATTATACAAATAATAATAATAATAACAATTTTATTAAACAATTAATAAAACACAAAACCAGAATTTATTTGTTTTATTACAATATATATATATATATATATATATATATTTCGCGTATCTACTGCGTATGTACTTAGTAAAAACCACAAAGATCTTTCATAAGCCACAACAACAATTTTTCCTTCTGCAGATGGCTTACATATTACATACAACGTTCTCCTATGTTCCCTGACTTTCAATCTCCATTATCTATCATGGTCATTCCGTACGTCGTCTTCGAGACCTGTTCCTGTCATTGCCGCTTGTAAACCCTTTCTCCAACTTCTTCTTGGCCTGTATTTCACTTGTTATCTCTTGTACAAAACACGAATCCATATACTGATCTTTTAAGAAAAGTAACCTAACAATAAAAATATAAGCATCAGAAATGCATTAGCACTGCAAGAAAAATACAAATTAATTAAAATGCAAATGTAAAAATATTTACAGAAACCTTTTTTAATAAGGGACGGAATATTGGTTTTAGTGATCATTATAACAGGAGGTAAAAAACATTTATTCTATGATAATACTATAATTTATAACACTGATTATTTATAATATGGGGAACTGGGAAGGATGGAGAATTCATGTACACTACGCCAACGAATTAATATTTCCGAAAAAGGTTACACAATTTTCTACGTTTAATATGCATTCAACAGAAATCAAAATTGTATTCAAAGAGGATATTAATTAAAATAGTACAAACCAAGGGTGTTTCTGGTTAAGATAGTATAAAACATGGTTCTTTATTAAAAACTTAATTATCCTTTAATTACACGAATTTTCTTTAAATAGGCATACATTAAACTGCCTACTTCTGTTTATTAATTTGGGTTTCCTGACTACAAATCAATAATTGCTGCATATGAATAAGAGTTGTGTACATTACGTTGTCCTCAGTTATGTTAAACAATTACAAAATATTTTCTGCTTTAAACTTCATCGTATTTGCACAGTAATATTTAAAGTGTAAAAAGGTTTGAATTATAATTATGATCTTTGACACAGAAGATGTTTGATATATGTAAAGAGCTGGGTCATTTGTGTTTTGAAAACGTACGGTGGCCGTCCCAGATTTAATTTGCAGCATTGGTTAAATGAGCTACAATGTTGCCAGATTTCGGTGTGTGTGGTGATAGTGCATTCCACGCATTGAAGGGGTTTCAAGTCCACGTCACCGATTAAGACGTCTATTTACTGCTCAGGGAGTGAACCTTTTTCAATGAGGGACTACAAATTACTGTACAATATTTTTTAGTGTTGGATTTATGGTGTAAGTACTTATGAGTCAACAGTAACCTGAAGCAGAATCACTCAGTTCTTTATACGAAAGTAATATGAAATCAATCATCAATAAAGAGCTTTCTTTATAACTGAATGTGTCGTTATATTGTTTAATAAATGAGCGGTGTGGACAATCAATAGGAAATATCAGATAAATGACGGGTAAAGCAAAGACGAAACATTTGTACAATAGAAAATGTAGGCTAAATTATGTAATATAATATTGCTAAATTATAAACGTGCAAAACATTTTATTCTTTGAAAAACATTTAAATACATGAGGATAAAAGTAATGTAAAACACACACACACACACACACACATAGTGTTACGCAATTCGGAACGTTCTGGTATAATGGAGAACGATGTTCTACGCATTTCTCGCTTAGCCCAGTACGTGTATGTTTCAGTTATAACATAGGGAACAGCTGCCGCTTAGTTTCACTTATAAGTGGCGATTTACTGAAGTGTGTTTCGAAGTAATATGACCAGGTGATTATGGTGTTATAATGAATGTGGAACTCTATTATGTGACATTATTATTGCTTGTTGACAGCATAAAATACGAATAATTAAATATATTTATTTAATAAAAATTCGCACACTGACAATACCTACAGCAAAGTGATTAATGTCATTTTAAGAGGTGCAAAATGACACGTGTGGATACAATTTGAAGGTGAATCGTACAATTATAACCGAGCTAAAGCAAATATTATTCAGCTAATTAATATGAAACGAGCAATTAATTAGTAGGTAAACAAAGACAAAGTATCACGAATCTCATGATTTTATTAGTTCTCACATGAAAATAATATGAGTGTGAAAAATGATGTGTGAAAAAACGACGCGCGGAATAAGCCTGACCAAAGTAGGTATATACAGGTTTGAGAATGCGTGTTAAACAATCGTTGACCTGTCAGCGTGCCTTGAGTATAAAACCCCGGCGATTCTGGACAGGCGAACAGATGCTAAATATTTACTCACGGGGTAACTACGTCGTTTTGCTCAGCGACATCGACTCATCATCAGCATCACCATCAAGCCGTAAACAGAACATACTACAATAATTGACGAAGGAACACCAGGACCATCGGCATCACCATGCAATAGGACACTGACAACTAACAATTTATGTGGGAATCAACACATAAACATCATCATCAGCTATCAGGAGACGCAGACGCGCACAATAGGTTTTCAGCGGTAACACACCGATTCGCAGGTGAAACATGAACAATTTTTTTTTTTAAGATGTAACATACAAAAAGAAAGTAAAACAATACATAAATACAACCAGTGTAAATATTCATAGTAAAATAAGTAATATTCATTTTCAGTTGTTATTAAAAATTGTTGTTGTTATTAATTTTCAGTTTAATTACAGCGGAGTGCACAATAACTAGTATTTCTTGGATTGAATCAGTCGTTTTGAAAAGGGCATCTGTCAAATTTTCGAGAAAATTAGATATGAGTTGTTTTGCATTCTATAAGCCCAGATTTACCATTTTACATGAAAAGGGCACCAGTCCAATGCTCAATACGGCTACACTATGCCTTTCAATATTGTGTTTGTTTTAAAGGGGCATCAGACCTGGACTCATGCCTTCTTCAAAACATCTACGTTGGCGCTGCTGGGCGGCCATATTGTTAAACACTGCCAATCCCACAATCCTACACAATCCAAAGTTAAAGGAGAGCAGCATAATAATTATGCAGGCAAAGTTGTTGCAGCTAGAATAACATTACCTGATTCCAAGCAACTTCATAACCTAAGTTCATTTCCAATATTCAGCACAAAATATATTTTGTTTTGATAGTCAACAAAACTAAAAAAGTATTTTTGGGTTATGGTTCCATCCATTTTTGTATTTTTATTAGGACGATTACTTCATTTTGAGAATAGGTTAAGCTAAGTCAGATTAAATAGTTTAGGATTAGATAAAATAGGGTAGGCTAGATCAAATTGATATAGGTACCTACATGAACTTCATGTTTTTTGTTTTGATGTAAAGTGACATGTTACATTAAGTTCAATGATATTGGCAAGATGTCAGTTTTAAAAGGCTTTCATGAATTTGAAACAAAAACAGAACAAGATATATTTCTGTAAATTAAGAGACTTCCATTGTGCCCAGTAGCCCTTCAACACTTCGGAACCATGGCAGACATCTTGCCAATACGGGCAGCGACCTTCCCTTTTTGCTGTCCAGATCGGTCCAACGTATTCATCAGTCATCAATTCTTGTCGACAATCTTGTTCTTCCTTTCTATGCAATGTCGGCAGTCTTCCGGGCATGGTCTTCCTGATAAGCCCCCACCGATGTTGTACATTGAAGTTGTACCCCTACAGACGTTCGAGACACCTTGCCAACTGCCCTAAAGAAGCGCAATTAATTAACAGCTCGATTAATTAATACAGTAATTAACCAATAGGCCAATTAACTGATAGCGCAAATAACTAATAGTCTGGTTTATTAATATCACAATTAACTAATAGACCGATTAATTAAAAGAGCAATTAACTAATAGTTCGATTAACTAGTAGCGCGATTACCTTATAGCCCGATTAAATAATAGTGCAATTAACTAAAAGCTCGATAAACAAATAGAACGATTGTAAATAGCCCAATTTACTAATAGCACAGATTAACTATTAGCGCAATTAACTAATAGCCATATTAAACAAAAGCGCAGATAACTAATAGCCTGATTTATTAATAGCACAATTAACTAATAGCCCGATTAGCTAACAGCTTAATTAACTAATAATCCGATTAAATAATAGTGCAATCAAATAATAGCCTGATTTAATAATAGCACAAGTAACTAATAGTCTGATTAAATAATAGTGTAATTATCTAACAGTTCGATTAATTAGTAACGCAGTTATCTTATAGCCCCCTTAAATAATAGTGCAAATAACTAAAAATCCGATTAACTAATAGAACGATTATAAATAGAACATATAACTAATAGCCGAATTAAATAATAGAGCAATTAGCTATTAACTAATAGACCGATTAACTAGCAGCCCAATTAACAAACAGCCGGATAAACTAATAGCGCTATCAAATAACAGCCCGATTATGTAATAGCGAAATTATAATTATGTAATCGCTATCAACTGATAGCACGTTTTATTAATAGCACAAATAACCCAATTAAGATGGCCCGATTAACGAATAGTGCAAATTACTAATATTTCAAATAATTAGAAGAGCAATGATCTAATAACGCGATTTACTAATAGCGCAATTAAATAATAGAACAATTTACTAACATCCCGATTAAATAATAGCGCAATTAACTAACAGTTCAATTAAAACACTAGCACAATTAACTAAAAGCACGATTAACTAATAGAACGATTACAAAAAGCGCAATTAACTAATAGCCTGATTAACTAATGGCGCAATTAACTAATATCCCGATTTGGTAAGAGAACATTTAAGTAATAGCCGAATTAAATAATAGAGCAATTAGCTCATAGTTTGATTAGCTATTAGAGCATTTAACTAGTATTTCGATTAACTAATAGCTCTATTAACTAATATCTCGTTTAATTAATAGAGCAATTAAATAACAGTTTAATTAACTAGAAGAGCAATGATCTAGTAGGTCGATGAACGAATAGCGCAATTAAATAATAACGCAAATAACTAAAAGCCCGATCTACTAATATATTGATTATAAATAGTGCAATTATCTAATAACCTGAGAAACTAATGGCGCAAACAACTAATAGCGCGATTTAGTAATAGCATAATTAACTAATAGCCTGATTAAATAATAGCACAAGTACCTAATATACCGATCAAATAATAGAGCATTTAACTAATAGCCCAATCAACTAATAGTCATATTAACTAACAGGACAATTAACTAAAAGCCCGATAACCTAATAGAACGATTATAAATAACCTAATTAACCAACAGTCCGAATAACTAGAAGCGCAAATAACTAGCAGCTCGATTAACTAATAGAGTATTTAATCAACAGACCGATTAACTAATAGCACGATTTATTAATACCACAATTAACTAAAAACCCGATCTACTAATAGAAGATTAAAATAGCGTAATTAGCTAATATGCCGATTAACTAATAGCGCAATTGACTATTACACTGATTATGAAATTGCGCAATTAACTAATAGTCCGATTAACTAATAGCGCAAATATCTTATAGCCCGAAAAAAATAATAGTGCAATAAGTAAAAGCCTGATTAACTCATAGAACGATTATAAATGTCTCAATTAACTAATTAACTAATATTAAATTTATCAAATTAATTAATACCCCGAATAAATAATAACTGAATCAACTAATAACGCATTTAACTATTATCCCGATTAACTAATAGTCGGATTAACTAATAGGCAAATAACTAGTAGTTCGATTAACTAGAAGAGCAAATATCTTAGAACCTGGTTAAATAATAGTGTATTGACTAAAAGCCCGATTAACTAATAGAACGATTATAAATAACCCATTTAAGTAATAGTACGATTAACTAATAGCCGGATTAACTAATAGCGCTATCAACTAATAGCCCGATTAAGTAATAATGCAATTTACTAATAGATATTTTATTAACAGCATAAATAACTAATAGCGCAATTGGCTAATAGCACGATTAACTAATAGCCCGATAAACAATAGTGAAACTAATTAATAGCCCAATGATCTGATAGCCAGATTAACTAATAGCGCAATTAGCTAATAACCCAATCAAATAATAGCCCGATTAAGTAAAAGCACAATTACCTAATGGCCCGATTTATTAATAGCACAATTAACTAAGAGCATGATTAACTAATAAAGCAATTAATAATAGCCCAATTGTCTAATACCCCCATTAAATAATAGCGCAATTAACTAGTACTTCGATTAAACTAGAAGCGCAATTAATTAATAGCTCGATTAACTAATAGAGTAATTAACCAAAACACCGATTAACTAATAGCTCGATTAACCGATAGCGCAGTTACCTAATAGCCCTATAGACCTATTAAATAATAGTGCAAGTAACTAATAGCCTGATTTATTAATAGCACAATTAACTAAAAGACCGATTAACTAATGGAACAAATATAAATACCTCAAGTAACTAATAACTGATTAAATAATAATAGCGCAATCATCTAATAGCCTGATTATACAATACGCAATTATGTAATATACTGATCATCTAATAGCGCATTTAACTAATAGCCCGATCAATTAACATCCCGATTAACTAACAGAGCAATTAATTAATAGTTCGATTAACTAGTAGCACAATTATATTACAGCTTAATTAAATAATAGAGTGATTATCTAAAAATCATATTACCTAATAGAACGATTATAAATAGTGAAATTAACTAATAGCCCAGATTAACTAATACTTCAATTAAACTGGTAGCGCAATTAACTAATTAGCTTGATTAACTAATAGAGTGATCAACCAATAGACCGATTAACTGATAACCCCATTAAATAATAGCGCAATTGACTAATAGCCATATTAAATAATAGCACAATCTACTAATAACACAATTTAACTAATAGACCTATTCTAAATAGAACAATTAACTAATAGATATCTTAGCAAGTAGCGCAATCATCTTATAGCCTGGTTAAATAATAGTGCAATTAACTAAAAGTTGGATTAGCTAACAGAACGATAATAAATAGCGCAAATAACTAATAGTCCGATAACTAACTGCACAATTAACTAATAGAACGAATACCTTATACAGCAATTAAATAATAGTTCGATTAACTAGTAGGGCAATTATCTAATAGCCCGATTAACTATAAGCGGAATTTAAATAACAACCTGATTAAATATTTGCACAAATAACTAATACCCCGATTAATTAAGAGTGCAATTAAATAATAGTTTGATTAACTATAAGCTCAGTGAACTATTAGCTGGATTAACTAATACAGCAACTAACTATTTATTCGATTAACTAGCAGCCAATTATCTTATAGCCCTATTAAATAATACTGCAATTAACTGAAAGCCCGATTAACTAATAGGACGATTATAAATAGCGCAATTAACTAATATCCCGATTCACTAATATCCCGAATAAATAATAGCGCCATTAACTAATAGTTCGATTAAACTAAAAGTGCAATTAAATAATAGCCCGATTATCTAATAGAATAATTAGCCAATAGACCGATTAACTAATAGCCCGATTATCTTATAGCGCAATTAACTAATAGCCATATTAAATAATAGCGCAAATAACTAATAGCCTGATTTATTAATAACACAATTATCTTATAGCGCAATTAACTAATAGCCCGATAAAATTGATTAAAACTGAACTTACCGTTAAAATAATGCAGTCTATCTTCTGTCAAATTTATCAAGATATTGATATAAGTTATGGGTTTTATTTGAAGTGTTTTAAGGAAAATTTTGTTTATGCCTTTGGAAGACCTCAAAAGTATGTATGCACTACATGTGAGGAACTAGGCCAAAGATTTAAGAGTAACTTCCTAAACAATATCGCGAAGTATGTAGCGCTGCAGAGTTTTTGGTTCACAAGTATAAATCAATGAAATTTTGCAATTAACTTCAGGGATAAGAATCAAGCTGATATTGCCTGTATCTGTTTTGATTATATGCAGCAGCATCCTCTACCCCACATACCTGTTCAGTAAGTTTCCTTCTTAAGGCAACTATGGGTTTATGTTTTCTGTATTCACGATATAAAAGTAGGGACATCACAGTATCACTTATATTATGAAGGTTTGGGTTAAAGAGGGGTAAATAAAGTTTGCACTATCCTTCATGATTATATTTCTAATAATATACTACAACCTACAAAAGTTCTTCATTTGTTTTCGGATGCCTGTGGAGGCCAAAACAGGAACGATGCTGTTATCCGCTATTTGATGACCCTAGTTTCTTCTGGACGGTTCGAAAAAGTTATCCCATACTATCCCATTAGGGGACACTCATTTCTCCCCTGTAATTGTAATTTTGGAGTTATCAAGAGACACATACGACGTGATCGCATTTACTCGCCTACAGAATATGCAAAGATAATGGCAGGATCAAGTTTAACCTGCAAATTTACCAGTGTATTACACGAGTAAAACGTTTCTGTTGATAACAAAACGTGATAGATTTCTACAAGAGGAAAATGTTGTCCACAGAATCTTTGGTAAAGAAAAAATTACTAAAAATGAGTAAGTAGATTTTACTATTTCCAAGTAATACATGTTTGTAAAAAAAAATAATTTAGGTGTGTAGAAGGTCTATGATTATACTGACGGTTTGACTTTCCATCACTTTAGACTTGATAAAAAAATCACCTGAAGTATTGAGAGTATCTTTTCCGACTAGACAAACATACAATGGTAAGTGCCCAATAAACTTAAAGAAAGTAGAGGACTCAAACAGCTCAAAAAATACATTCCTGATGAGCTATTTGTGATGAGATATGTGACTGGCCAACAAAGTTTGGAGAAGAAATCGAATAGGTTTTCACTTAACGTTAAGAAATTCACCATCTACTTATAGTATATTTTAATTAACCATTTATAAAATACTACCAGTTATGTTGATTTTAGTATTTATTTGTTTAATAAAAAATATACAATGTATGTGACTTTTTATTTCATAAATTTTGATAAGGGCATGATTCCAATAGTTTCAGATTTTTTTACAGGCATACCGTAAGGCATAGCAATCTAAAAAAATAATATGTTATGCAAATTTATTATATGTAATAACAAAAAATAATCATAAAAGTGTAGTTAAAATTTTGCTCGTAAAACAGTTTTTAATCGTTTTCCAAATCTTAGGTCTTGTGGATTCAGGCCCTTCTCAAAACCACTGACTCAATTATAGTAAATGTTTTTTTTAATTAAAAATGCTGCAAGTAAATTTTTATTTTTATGTAAGAAATATTTAAATGTAATTTTTATATATAACTTGCAATAATTAAATTATTCGAATATTTGTTAATTTATTTGAACTTGCAATAATTATTTGAATTAAATATTTACGTTAGACACCTAAATAACTCAAAAACGGTCTTATATCTATGTTTATATATGTGTTTTAATTTTGTTGTTTGTATATTAATTATGTGTGATTTATAATATGCATACTACGACTACTGCTTGTAAAACAGCTGACATTTAATACATATTTCTTTTAAATATTTAAAGAATTTGTTTTTTAATAAATAAATTATTTATTAATATTTATTCCGCATCACAAAATCTTCCTCCTCTCTTCTTACATACAATTTTATTGTGCAACAAAAGGAACTTTACGTATCGAACATCGAAATCCCATGACCTAGCTGAGAGTTTATTCGATAGTTACTTGGAGTATTCTTCAGATACGCAATATATATTCTCGTATGTAATGTTAAAATGTGTGTGCGCGCGCACTCCTGTATATGTAATATAATGTTATATAATATAATATTATAATGTATAGTATAATGTACAGTATTATAATAATATAATGTAACATATGAAATATAAAAGTAATTAGGCCTATAACCGTAGTGTTAGAAAACAGGATTTAAAACCAAATTAAAAACTTTGATACACTTACTATCCGCAACGTACACATATTACTGTACTATAAAATAAACAACAATTTGTAAGGCACCAATTATTAAATTATGTTACATTATATAAATATTATATTATATTATATTATATTATATTATATTATATTATATTATATTATATTATATTATGTTATATTATATTATATTATATTATACTATACTATATTATATTATATTATATTTGGTATTATAGATTTATATGTACTATACAAAGATTTTTTTAGTAATAACAGAGAAATTTCATCAAAATTTGAGTTAGGCACGGTTTTGCTAGCAATTAAAAACGTTAAAAAGTATATTCTACCACAAACAGACTTAGTGAATTATTATAGCCTACTACATTTTTAGTCTATTTTTATTAAGAGGAATAGCTGTATCAGACGTGAAAGCCTTATTATTATAGAAATAGTTGTGGATAGGCGCGTAACCTTGTGTTATTGTTAGAGTGGTAGTGTGAAAAAACATTGTTTAAAATTTGTGACAGAGGGTAGTGAGTGAACAAAGTATAGTTCGTTACGGTACATTACAAAGGAATACAAAGTGAGTGTTTCCCTGGCAGTGCACAAGCAGTCAAATATCACATTAAGATGTAAACAAAACATTTGTAGCCAAACACACAAGTACTTTTCGTCAAGATATTTCATATTGTGGAACACTGGATTTCTATGGGAACGATACTTCAAACTCAGTTCTACCAACTCACAAACAAGTGAATTCGGAAGAGAATTGTTTCCCAAGAGAAGCTAATAAATATTTAAACACACTAATATTAGAAGTGTAAGTGAAACAAAATCCAACCAGTGGATCAGTTGTTAGAGTGGTAATGGAAAATTGCAAATATGGAGTGTAGGAACCAATGAGAGAAATTGAAGCAGAGAGTAGGGCTTAATTTAATGGAAGCAGGTTTCTGTTTTGCTCTACAGTTACAAAGTACGTACGTGTAGTGGCTTCTAATATAAGAGCACGAAAGTAACAATTTGTAAATTATATCAATTTCCAAAATTATATAGATGCTAAATTAAATAAAAATACAACTAATTTTCATCAAATTAGTACCTAATAATAACATGTGAACTCTGTGCAACATGTAAAATGTGCATCACATTCTTTTGCCGTGAACATTTCCACATAGCCCTGAATACAAAATACGAAAAAAGTTTTTATTGTCTGTTTAATAATGAATATGAAATTTACATGAACTTTTTTTTAAAATTAGTAATAGAAAAGTCTATAAACATATTGAGTTAACGTCACATGATTTGGCGACAAGTCTTAGTGCCAGTAGCTCGGCAGTCTCCAGAAGCGACAGGTACAAATATTACAAATAGTTGTGCATACGACCCAAACCACCTTAAGTAGACTATTATAATTTTCATCAAAAGTAACTTTAGACTATTTACTTTAACTTTCTCGCTTATACTGTATATCTATTTCAATAAATAAAAAACTTCATCACAGACCGACAATTTTAATACACACACTTATGGTATTAATTAATTACAGAGATCAAAAATCAATAATTTTATTTTGCCCTTTGCCTATTAAAATGTGTTTGTGACAAAAACAATTTATTGTAAATAAAACGTGGTAAGAATTTACTTCATATACCTTACATTAGGACAGCAGTCACTGCTGCAAATTAAACCTGGGACGGCCACTAATTACTTTGCGATGGGCAGAAATGATGTTTTATAGTGCAAACTTGCGGCGAATTGCATGCTGACCTACTATAAATCTCGTGTAACAATTGTTACATATGTACGACTTTTTGTTCGTACTACAAATCTACATTCGGTAGTAAAATCTTCTGCTCTAACAAAAAAAGTAGACCATTAATACTTCTACAATAAATTATTCATGACCTCGAGGACAAAAAATATTACGAATTCCGCAGCAGGGGTGTTTGTTACGTTGTGTGTAATTAATTTTTTCTCGGGGATGCGAACCCTGTGATACCTCTTAAATACGTCGCCTCGTAAGTGTATAAATTAACGCAACCACTTCCTCGTCGACAGATCCTGATCATATTTGTTTGATAAAACGTTAAAAATATTTCACCCAACTATAATTCATCGTATCTATTTATAGAAAAAATTTATATAATGCGCCAGGTGTATGACGTTAAGCGGGGCAACCAAGTAAGACAAATTGTGTTAATAAAACAGAGAAAATATGGTAAGTGAGACCTTACGTAAAGTAAGAACAAAATCGAAGTTATACCTCCTAAGAGAAATAGGTGGAAAGAGCGTTTACATTCTTTAAAACGAGGGATTAGGAAAAAACATAAAGTAGGCTATTGGAAAATGAATGTCTGCAAGGAATTATAAAATAAAAGTCAAGAAAGGGTTGAAGAATAGGTTATCTCAAAACTACTGCAGGTTTTTAGGAATGAGCCGTATCGCAAGCTGACACTAAGCCTTTTATTTGTAGTTTTTAACAACTTTGTGTAACGGACGTATAGTAATTGTAACTCTGCTTTTACAACTCTACTTTTCTGGTTAGTGGTAATGGCATTGGCCTTAGTACAGAATCGGTTCCTATTTCGTTTGTTCTTCGTTAAAACCTTTCGGAGCCACATGAGTCCAAACAGAACGTAGTCTATGTCATTAGACGTTGATTATTAACTCCCATTCGAGTAATTCCTACTGAGTCGTCTGACAACCCGTTACACTGAATATAGGCCTCTATTTCAGCAACTCCTAATGTAAACTTAAAATATAACCATGCGTAGTTTTTTTGGTAGAATATTAGATTCATTGCACAGAAACAAAATGACTTCATAGAATAGTTTTAAGTAGTGGAAAATTTAAAGGTTAAGTTTATTTATTTTTATACCAAGACCTTTAATGTACTATTAAAGATTATAAAGGCAGGGGTGGTATTAATTTTTTCATTGTTTTTTTTTATTACAATAATTTGAATGGGAAAAAACACATGCATTAGGTATAATAAGACAGACACTCATAACCTTTAAATTTGTGCATATATAGAAGCCTCTAACAGTAAACAATTTTATAGATATAAAATTTTGTAGAAATTTTAGAGTATAGCTGTTTTATTTTGTAAACTCTACAGTTTTAAACAAGAGACACACACAACGTCTGTATCAGGTGTTTATTATGGACAAACATAATAAGAAATTTCTTAAGAAACTACGTAAAGAGTAAGTAACATGAACGTAATCTTATGTGGATGGTAAACTGTAAGACACGTAGATGAGGTACCGCAATGGGGTGAAATCAGTAGAATAACCTTAGTTGGTTTATTAAGTGTAGTGAGTTACAGAGATCGTATAGTGTAACAAACAGCACAGTAAATAGCGTATTTTAATTATTATAACGGAATTATATTTTAAAATTAACGGAATTTAATAATTATAAAACGTAATTAAGACCATAAGTACGTTAAAGTGTTGTTTGGATGAACAGGTTAATGACCTACGTTAGATGAAATTGATAGTTATTAAAATAATTTTAGAGCTGATGAAATCGATGAAAGTAGATACATGTTTTGCACGCACGAACTCACAAACACACACACACACACACACACACAGAGGTAAGACATATACTGGAACGTATGTGAATATTGTAACATAACCAAATATGGCAGTTACATAAAATGAGCCTAAAGGACGGCAAGTAAGATAAAAAATATGAATGTAAATCTAGATAAGTAAATCCATGTATATAAAGTGTGTATCTACAAATGTGTTAATATGAAAATCCAACTATGAATGAGATAATATCAATCTAGTGACATCAACTACGAAAAATAAGAAAGAAAATGACATGAGCCAAAACAAAATACCAATTATAGGCCCAATAGGATCCAAAAGTGAGGGGAAACGACGAAATAAGGATTAACAAACTCCAAAAGTGAGGGGAAACGACGAAATAAGGATTAACAAACTCCAAAAGTGAGGGGAAACGACTAAAGAATAATGACTACGATGAAAATAACAAGAAAGAAGAAAGAAGAAGGACAAGAAAGCCGACTCAGAAGAGAGAAGAAGATGAATAAATCATACCAGAAATCAACATAAACCACGTGTACCAAAGGCTATATAAGTGACAAGTGAAATAATGATTATCGGATGTGAGGATGAAAAACAGTGCTTAGCATTTAAGGAAACACAAACAATAACAGTGCGTACTTAATAGATGTGAAACATGTGAATAACTAACTATTTCTACTGATAAAACCACACAAACAATTATAGCGAGGAAGTTTATAAGTATATGAAAATATGTTAATTCCATGATGAAAACAACAAAATGTTAAACAAGTCAAATAGACACGAACAATGAGTGTGACGCATTTAATAAAGTTGTGATTAACACAGATAATCATAAGTCCACCAAAATGAAACAAAATAGAACAATATAACTATGTTTTATTTTTGGTAAAGAACTGACAACAGTATAAAAAACCATTGTATCAAACAAAATGGATTGAATTGAATTCAACCTATGACTAGAAAAATATCATAAATAATACAATAAGATATGTATTAATGTTTAAGAAGGAATGTATAAACATATGTCACAAAATAAGTAAAATATTATTGTGAAAGACCATACTGATACCATGTAGGTAGTAGAGACATACTGCATTAAAACAGATGGTACATTGTTACATAACCCATAGAGAAAGTACCTGTTAAACAGAAAACCAAAAATATCAATGAAAATAAATGATTATCAACAATGATATCAATTAAGGAATTGTTATAAATAACAATACATCCTAATAGACAATGCATTATAATGCAACCATGTAAATAAAACCAATCAAATGCAATGGCAGACAGCTATAGCAAAGATGCAACAAATATGCCAATTCAAATAGGCAAAGTGCAATATCAAAACCAATACTAAAGTGAATAACAATATTACCAGTAGAAAGACCAATATCTGGTAATGGTTTGAGAACAGATCTTTAACATAATAACAACAGTATTATAAACAAAATAATGTAAACTAACTAACCATGTACAAACAATCAGATGTAAGATGGACCACTGTATGGCCCATTAGTTAAGGAAAATAGTGTATTAAAGCTTAAACACAGATTGTTCACAATATTACCAGTAGTTAGAGGGAAAATCAATACAACTTTGAGAACAGATTAGAACTATAAAAACAGTCAGTATATATGCAAATAATTAGAAACCAACTGACCATAGTGACAGAAATCACAAATAAACCAACCATGTTAAGTAAGTTACTTAGGTAAAATATGACATATAAATTTATCTAAGAGTAAATGAGAACATTACCAAAAGTAGGAGTAATGTCTAATACCAATGTAGAAACACAAACATAATGTAACAATAACAGTTTAATTATTGTTTTTATGAAAAATAAATGACCACTATGTTGAAACACCATAGGAACAAACCCATTATTAGAGAATTGAAGGGTACTAAACTAGCTAGAAGCTGACCAATATATGTAATACATTAAGTACAATATATGTACACTAATGACATTTAATACATAATATAATTCACTTAGAAAAGACTAAAATTATATTGACAATTGTATGAGAAAAGTAGAAGAGGAATAAGACAGTATGTGTATTATATTTAATACAATCATATGAGGGTATTTAAGTGTGAAATCATGTACATAATCGTTTTAGTATTGTAAATTATTAGATTGTAAGATTACTTGTATTAGATAAGGGAAATTCATTTTAAATACTTTTATATAAAAACCAAGATGGACGCCTAATGACGCTAAAATAAGCTATTGTTAAGGAAATAATTATTTCCAAATAACAAATCAAACCAAGTGAGAAATGGACTCCAAGTGTTTATTTAGAAAGTGTTTTTATTAAAAATAATTAAATCTGGTGTCAAAAACTTATAAAAATAAGAAACACCAAGATAATTAATAAAAACATTATTTTAAGAGAAGCAATGTAAATAAAATAGCGTTGTTTAGACTTAAATTAAAGAAGAAAATGTCTATAATTCAATGACATAACTCATGTAACGAAAGGACGTTCAATAAGGAAGTTATTGTAATTATTAACTTTTCAAGTATTTTTTACACTAGTGCTTACGTCACATAAACCAGGACCCAAAGTCGAAATTTGGTAAAACACCAAGTATTTTAATAAAACATAGGCCTTTGGGGTGAAGACTATAGTGATTACAGCCAATCAAATCAACGCATTTTGTCAGACACGAGAGAGACGCTTTGGCAAATTGTAACAGTCTACGAACAGCTTCCAGACGAATAGGTCACGCAACTCGACACCATGAAAAAGTATTATTTTCAAATTTGTGCGCGTACATTGACAGTAAGTTGATATACAGACATAACCTTGACACAACAAATACACTTCCGAGTGATATGTGCGGGATTACCGAACAATATAAGTACGATAGTGTATAATCCCGGTCGTACTCGCGTGTGTTGTGATAATAAACAGGGAGTACATTATTTTATTTAAATAACTTTGATTTTTAAAAATAATATTTTGAAATAGACATTTTGATACTACGCGAGTCATTACTAGCGCAGCATCAAACTTATGATGGAATTATTAGAATTTCAAGAAATGTCAATTTTGACTTATTAAAATATTAAATAAATATTTTAATTAATTTTATAATTATAAAAAGTATGTTTAAAGTAATTATCATTAATTACAAGAGTTTACATTTAGTCTCTCTTTTGACTAAACTTGTTTTGATTATTCGATGTTTTGAAATAAATAACATTAACTTACGTAAAAAGTATAAAGCAATTTTAATAGTAACATGTTAAAAGGTTACTAATATTATGTTCAAAAATATAAATTAAGAAATATTAACCAGTAAGAAATCATTTTCTGTAATAGCATTACCTGTGATCGCTAACCTCAAATGGTAGCGGTAGCTTATTAATTTAACTGTTGCATCTGTTCTCAAATAGTTTCCAAACTAAATAGAAATCATATCAAGAGTTTTTTTTTTGTATTTTATTAATTTTTTCTCTTGAATATATATATTTATCAAACTCATTGTTGAAAATAAAACGATACATTGAAACTGTACAAGCCACGAGTCTGACGCTTGCTATAGAATTCTATAAGGTGCGTGTGCATACAGGCGTACGATAATTACATACTTACCATACATATGGTATTAAATTTCATTGTTTTATATTTATTCGTTATTTTTTAACCATTGTTTAATTTTATTAATTCTATAAATATCACATCTTGACACTGATATCATGTATCCTCAAAGAACCTAACAACCTGACAATATATTAACAAGAAGACATAACCTATTAAGTTCAAATTATTGTATCCAAGACAGGACTACCAGCATTGAGCCTGGATAGAGTTTTATGTTAAAATTAATCAATTGTAATTATTATTTAAAGGGTTATTAGCCAAATGATTGTTAATTATTTTTTGAAATTTGCCATTTTAAAATTTGTTAATAAACCTTCACTTATTTACCTATGAACAAGAGTATCATTTCAAAATATAAATTAAATTATTTCTTGTAAAACAGTTCTACCAAAGGTGGCGGAAGAATTCAAACAGAGAGTAATTTAAAGTATTACCTATATGTGCTAATTCATTCATATTGTGTGTACTAACTGTTTTGAATATTCAAATTGAATATTTGTGTGCATTTTAAATGTATGTATTTCAGCAACAACCGTCACAGAACAGGACTGAAACGGATACTTGTGGTAAGTGAGGGAGGCATACAACAAAAGGTGCGCGAAACTTATTTAAATTGACAGAGTGAAATCTTCATAAACACTTATACAGATTATACAATCACACTAATAACTCCTAATAATTATAATTGGAGCAGTTTTTATAGAAACAACATAATAGCAGATACCGGAGCGTATCTGCAAGCACACTACAACTATAAATACAACTACAATTACACAGTATACACATTATACTATATACTTTGTTTTATAACAAAGTTGGCGCCCAACGTCTGAGCACGAGTTAGGAGGATATACAATAACCAATAACCTAAATATAATAATTCGTGAGAAGACAGCAGGACCATTATCAGAAGATCAAGATGTATACAGACCGATTGAAATCAAGATCTAAATCAAGGTCAACGTCAAGGAAAAGAATGGCGCAAGCAGAGAAGGAAACCAGAAAAGAAGAGAAGGAGGCTATGTCAACAGAAGATGTGGAGGAGATAGTCAAAGAAGTAGATAGATAAGTGGAAAGAAAGTTAGTTAAAGAAGAAAGATAGAAGTAGTGGAAGTAAAAGACAAACAAATTGAACCGGCGGAGGGGGTTCAACAACCTATGGAGGAACCGGAAGTAATGATTCAAGAAACTCCACAGGAACCTAGCCAACCCGAAAAACAATGTCAACAGGAGAGTCCACATTCCAAGAGTGGATGAGACAAATGATGGAGTCGTTGAAAGAAGACAATCGGTCACTAAACAATAAAATAGAGGAAGGCCTGAAGTCATCCAAAGAAGACAGTCAAAATTTGAAGGCAGACTTAAACAGAATGGAAGAAGGCCAGAAAAGGATGGAAGAATCACTGAGCTCCACCAAGGCGGACGTGAACAGCAAAATAGAAGAAGCCCGTCGATCGACGAACCAGAAAATGGAGGAAGGCCAGAGGGAGAACCAGAAACATATGGAATTATTAAAGGAAGAGTTCAATAACCAAATACAGGAGACGAACAGAAGGATGGAAGATGGACAAAAGAAAACTGAGGAATTACTGGAGAAGAAAATGGCCACCATGAAAGAGGAGTTATCGGCAGAATTGAGAATGAAAAGCGACAAGATCAACAGGAAACTAGACCAAATGATTAAGAGAATGAAGGGAGGTGACAAGGAGATCGTGGAGTCAATAAACACGGTAATGAAAGACGATTACAAGCAATCAGGAAAGGCAATAAAAAGATGTTGTGAAGAGGCGGAAGAGAGTGTTAAGAAGATAAGGAGAGAATTAATAGTAGACAAGCAAATGGAGGTTAAAGAAATACCTGAAGATAAAAACATGGAACCAGCGAGTCCAGAGCCTAAAGATAATAGAGACAAGAAGATCCCAATAATTATGGAAACGGAAGGAGTGAAAATGGAAGAAAGAAGAACCCTACGTCCGAGGAAGGCAAGAGTTACCAAAGAGTTAATTGAAATGACTAGAAATGGTCTGATTAATGTGGTCAATTTACCAATTATCAACCATGAAGAAAGGGTCTTCAGGAAGGAGTACCGGAGGAGTATCATGGAGATGGACGAGAAGGAAAATTATGTAACAACAAGGAAGAAGATAACCAACAGAATACCTCAACCACGTATTTCCAAAAGAAGAGTAAGATATTTTAAGAAAAAGGAAAGCGACCAAGAGAGATGGGACCGGATTGTCGAAGGATACGCCAGAAAGATAAGAGAAATGCGGAAGGAGAGGAGTCAATTAATTGAAATACCCAATCAGAAGATAGATGACGGTACCCAAACCAAATTGAGGGAGTTATCAAACATCAGTAAGGACAGCCACCAGAAGAACAACAGAAACAAATGTATTGAAGAGAGCGAGAGAGAGAAGACAGAAGAATGGAAGGCGGACTCAGACCTAACAACTTGCAAATGGAAAAACCAGATGATAGCCCGATATAGATCAAGAACGGACGGAAGTATGGATATTAAAGAAGTCCGGTCGACAAGGAGAGAGGAGAACAACGATTACGGCTAAAACATAAAATATACACTGGATTATGGGACCGAATATCATGATAACCGATAGCACATATAATCAGACTTCGATGAAAAAATACGTTGACAATTGAAATATGAAATTACAAGTGAAAAGTGAGCGATAAGGTTTATTTTATTATTGATACTATGTAAAGGATGAAAATGTTTATTGTGTAAAATGAAAAGATAATTATGAATATAACTGTTGACTATATCAAGATGAAAAATGAAATGTGGCCATGAAGACTATTGTTATTTACAAAATGAAAAGTGAAAATATGATTATAAAAATAGATATTGACTGAAGAAAAAGGGTGAATTATTATCATGAAGATTATTATATGTTTATATTAAATGAAAAGTAACTATGTAATTATGTATTAAACATTGAATGTATATTGTCATTTTATAATGTGGGAAAAAATGATCCCAGAGAATTTATGTAAAGGAATCAGAACATTGTATTCATCAACTTGTACTACTACTATAAAAAAGGATGTCAATACGAGACCGACACCTTACATCCCAGGCATATATGAAGCAAACTCATTATTTCCAAGAGCCTAGTCAACCAGTAGAATAACAACATCTCACCCGTACTACTATAAAAAAGGATGTCAATACGAGACTGACACACTACAACTTTGGCACAAATTAATTCCAAGAGCCACGTCAACCAGTAGAATAACAACATCTCACCCGTACTACTATAAGAAAAAGAAGAGTTGGAAGAATAAACCAAGTGAACATTATTACTGTAGAGAAACGACCACACACGACAAATTTATATTTGAATAAAGAAAAGCCAGCACTACATGAAGTACAAATACCAACTAAAACCTGGAAAAGGAAAGAAAAAATAAATGTACTAATACATAGTATCTAGAAGAATGAATTTGGAACGACGATTATGACGACATAACGTTCAAGGTAACACAGAATGAAGAGATTAATCTATGATGAAGAAGAATAAAAAAGAATATACTAACGAAGAAAATCATGAGAGTATACCAGTGAGGAAATGTAAAACAAAATATCCCGATGATATGTGAAGAATTAGTTAAGTTGAATCAAGAAAAGAGAGAATCACAATGTACAAACCGCAGATGCGAGAATTAATCCCAAGAATATTTATTATTTGTCGGAAAAACGACCACTATTATTATTATTATTAATGATTTGAGATGAATTGACTGAAGAATAATGCCAGCAATCATTTATTATTATTAAAGGAGATGATTTGCCTCCATATTTAACGAAATTAGTATGGCCAGTAGAGTCGAATAGCCAAAGTGAGCCGCTCTAAACTGCCCCAGCTAAATGTATGTTAGGGAACTAAATAAACGAGGGAAGTAATTACATAGAGCAGAAATAAATATGATTCAAAGAGCAGAAAGCGAAAGGATATATGGAAAAAACATGTAAATCAATATGGAATGTACAATAATTGATAAATTCTTCATAGAAAAATATAGTATAATCATAACTCAGAATTAATCAATTCTTAAAGGAAGGCATATGTAACATAACCAAATATGGCAGTTACATAAAATGAGCCTAAAGGACGGCAAGTAAGATAAAAAATATGAATGTAAATCTAGATAAGTAAATCCATGTATATAAAGTGTGTATCTACAAATGTGTTAATATGAAAATCCAACTATGAATGAGATAATATCAATCTAGTGACATCAACTACGAAAAATAAGAAAGAAAATGACATGAGCCAAAACAAAATACCAATTATAGACCCAATAGGATCCAAAAGTGAGGGGAAACGACGAAATAAGGATTAACAAACTCCAAAAGTGAGGGGAAACGACGAAATAAGGATTAACAAACTCCAAAAGTGAGGGGAAACGACTAAAGAATAATGACTACGATGAAAATAACAAGAAAGAAGAAAGAAGAAGGACAAGAAAGCTGACTCAGAAGAGAGAAGAAGATGAATAAATCATACCAGAAATCAACATAAACCACGTGTACCAAAGGCTATATAAGTGACAAGTGAAATAATGATTATCGGATGTGAGGATGAAAAACAGTGCTTAGCATTTAAGGAAACACAAACAATAACAGTGCGTACTTAATAGATGTGAAACATGTGAATAACTAACTATTTCTACTGATAAAACCACACAAACAATTATAGCGAGGAAGTTTATAAGTATATGAAAATATGTTAATTCCATGATGAAAACAACAAAATGTTAAACAAGTCAAATAGACACGAACAATGAGTGTGACGCATTTAATAAAGTTGTGATTAACACAGATAATCATAAGTCCACCAAAATGAAACAAAATAGAACAATATAACTATGTTTTATTTTTGGTAAAGAACTGACAACAGTATAAAAAACCATTGTATCAAACAAAATGGATTGAATTGAATTCAACCTATGACTAGAAAAATATCATAAATAATACAATAAGATATGTATTAATGTTTAAGAAGGAATGTATAAACATATGTCACAAAATAAGTAAAATATTATTGTGAAAGACCATACTGATACCATGTAGGTAGTAGAGACATACTGCATTAAAACAGATGGTACATTGTTACATAACCCATAGAGAAAGTACCTGTTAAACAGAAAACCAAAAATATCAATGAAAATAAATGATTATCAACAATGATATCAATTAAGGAATTGTTATAAATAACAATACATCCTAATAGACAATGCATTATAATGCAACCATGTAAATAAAACCAATCAAATGCAATGGCAGACAGCTATAGCAAAGATGCAACAAATATGCCAATTCAAATAGGCAAAGTGCAATATCAAAACCAATACTAAAGTGAATAACAATATTACCAGTAGAAAGACCAATATCTGGTAATGGTTTGAGAACAGATCTTTAACATAATAACAACAGTATTATAAACAAAATAATGTAAACTAACTAACCATGTACAAACAATCAGATGTAAGATGGACCACTGTATGGCCCATTAGTTAAGGAAAATAGTGTATTAAAGCTTAAACACAGATTGTTCACAATATTACCAGTAGTTAGAGGGAAAATCAATACAACTTTGAGAACAGATTAGAACTATAAAAACAGTCAGTATATATGCAAATAATTAGAAACCAACTGACCATAGTGACAGAAATCACAAATAAACCAACCATGTTAAGTAAGTTACTTAGGTAAAATATGACATATAAATTTATCTAAGAGTAAATGAGAACATTACCAAAAGTAGGAGTAATGTCTAATACCAATGTAGAAACACAAACATAATGTAACAATAACAGTTTAATTATTGTTTTTATGAAAAATAAATGACCACTATGTTGAAACACCATAGGAACAAACCCATTATTAGAGAATTGAAGGGTACTAAACTAGCTAGAAGCTGACCAATATATGTAATACATTAAGTACAATATATGTACACTAATGACATTTAATACATAATATAATTCACTTAGAAAAGACTAAAATTATATTGACAATTGTATGAGAAAAGTAGAAGAGGAATAAGACAGTATGTGTATTATATTTAATACAATCATATGAGGGTATTTAAGTGTGAAATCATGTACATAATCGTTTTAGTATTGTAAATTATTAGATTGTAAGATTACTTGTATTAGATAAGGGAAATTCATTTTAAATACTTTTATATAAAAACCAAGATGGACGCCTAATGACGCTAAAATAAGCTATTGTTAAGGAAATAATTATTTCCAAATAACAAATCAAACCAAGTGAGAAATGGACTCCAAGTGTTTATTTAGAAAGTGTTTTTATTAAAAATAATTAAACCTGGTGTCAAAAACTTATAAAAATAAGAAACACCAAGATAATTAATAAAAACATTATTTTAAGAGAAGCAATGTAAATAAAATAGCGTTGTTTAGACTTAAATTAAAGAAGAAAATGTCTATAATTCAATGACATAACTCATGTAACGAAAGGACGTTCAATAAGGAAGTTATTGTAATTATTAACTTTTCAAGTATTTTTTACACTAGTGCTTACGTCACATAAACCAGGACCCAAAGTCGAAATTTGGTAAAACACCAAATATTTTAATAAAAAATAGGCCTTTGGGGTGAAGACTATAGTGATTACAGCCAATCAAATCAACGCATTTTGTCAGACACGAGAGAGACGCTTTGGCAAATTGTAACAGTCTACGAACAGCTTCCAGACGAATAGGTCACGCAACTCGACACCATGAAAAAGTATTATTTTCAAATTTGTGCGCGTACATTGACAGTAAGTTGATATACAGACATAACCTTGACACAACAAATACACTTCCGAGTGATATGTGCGGGATTACCGAACAATATAAGTACGATAGTGTATAATCCCGGTCGTACTCGCGTGTGTTGTGATAATAAACAGAGAGTACATTATTTTATTTAAATAACTTTGATTTTTAAAAATAATATTTTGAAATAGACATTTTGATACTACGCGAGTCATTACTAGCGCAGCATCAAACTTATGATGGAATTATTAGAATTTCAAGAAATGTCAATTTTGACTTATTAAAATATTAAATAAATATTTTAATTAATTTTATAATTATAAAAAGTATGTTTAAAGTAATTATCATTAATTACAAGAGTTTACATTTAGTCACTCTTTTGACTAAACTTGTTTTGATTATTCGATGTTTTGAAATAAATAACATTAACTTACGTAAAAAGTATAAAGCAATTTTAATAGTAACATGTTAAAAGGTTACTAATATTATGTTCAAAAATATAAATTAAGAAATATTAACCAGTAAGAAATCATTTTCTGTAATAGCATTACCTGTGATCGCTAACCTCAAATGGTAGCGGTAGCTTATTAATTTAACTGTTGCATCTGTTCTCAAATAGTTTCCAAACTCAATAGAAATCATATCAAGAGTTTTTTTTGTATTTTATTAATTTTTTCTCTTGAAAATATATATTTATCAAACTCATTGTTGAAAATAAAACGATACATTGAAACTGTACAAGCCACGAGTCTGACGCTTGCTATAGAATTCTATAAGGTGCGTGCGCATACAGGCGTACGATAATTACATACTTACCATACATATGGTATTAAATTTCATTGTTTTATATTTATTCGTTATTTTTTAACCATTGTTTAATTTTATTAATTCTATAAATATCACATCTTGACACTGATATCATGTATCCTCAAAGAACCTAACAACCTGACAATATATTAACAAGAAGACATAACCTATTAAGTTCAAATTATTGTATCCAAGACAGGACTACCAGCATTGAGCCTGGATAGAGTTTTATGTTAAAATTAATCAATTGTAATTATTATTTAAAGGGTTATTAGCCAAATGATTGTTAATTATTTTTTGAAATTTGCCATTTTAAAATTTGTTAATAAACCTTCACTTATTTACCTATGAACAAGAGTATCATTTCAAAATATAAATTAAATTATTTCTTGTAAAACAGTTCTACCAAAGGTGGCGGAAGAATTCAAACAGAGAGTAATTTAAAGTATTACCTATATGTGGTAATTCATTCATATTGTGTGTACTAACTGTTTTGAATATTCAAATTGAATATTTGTGTGCATTTTAAATGTATGTATTTCAGCAACAACCGTCACAGAACAGGACTGAAACGGATACTTGTGGTAAGTGAGGGAGGCATACAACAAAAGGTGCGCGAAACTTATTTAAATTGACAGAGTGAAATCTTCATAAACACTTATACAGATTATACAATAAACACTAATAACTCCTAATAATTATAATTGGAGCAGTTTTTATAGAAACAACATAATAGCAGATACCGGAGCGTATCTGCAAGCACACTACAACTATAAATACAACTACAATTACACAGTATACACATTATACTATATACTTTGTTTTATAACAATATACATATATATATTGCAAGGTAACAGGTTATAGCCCAGACCAGACTTGCAGAAAAGAATGGTCAATTAGTGAAAATACATACATTTATTATCCTTTTCTTTTACACACAATTATATCAAAATGTTCTTTCGTTATTTTAAACAAATTGATTTATTGAAGTTCAAAATCTGCTTTCTAAAACCAATTTGTAACAAATTAAAAAATTCTTCTTGTATACCGTTAATAAAAATAATTCTTGTTGTTTGGTAAAAAAAATGTTTATTATTTATTTATTGTATTTTTTCTTGTTTTATTTTTAATTACTTTAGTATTAAATATTTTAAACTGTTTCGTTGTGTTTTGAACTTCTTATTAATTGGTTTTGTCGAATTATATCCTTTGGTGTATTTAGAATTCTTTGATTATGTTAATAGGATTGTCTCCAGGAACAATCGATTGGTGATCTTTCCTTAATTTCTTGTTTATCTTCCTTTAAAGTTGTTAAACTCAGCTGTTCTGGTAGTTATGTCTCAATTAATGTGTTATATTATTCTATTTATAAGTGAGGAATAAATAGAATTCAAAATAATAATATTAAATTATTTTTATTAACAATTAGTAAAGTAATCGATTTTATATCGATTGGTGAATCGACTCTCTCAGGGCAAATCAATATATTATACAAATTATTTATTCTCGGGTTCTTTGAACAGTTATTTTATATATAGTAAGAGGAAAGGGCATATTATAGAAAGTATAACATTACAAATTAAAAACTTATTAATTAAAATACAAACATATCATTCAATATATAATGGTTAATAAAGAAATTGTTGGAACCATTCGAAGGTATACTGGCCGTGGCGCTTGAAATTGTGGGAACTCAAAGATGGCCGCTCCGTACTCAGATGTAGTTGACGAATGCACCTCGAAGAATCTGCTTCGAATAAATGTTGCTTTTCCAATGGTTTCTCGTTCCTGCAGTTGTGCTTATTCCTTCTGGTGTTAGTGGAGTGGTCCTGGTTCAGTGTTTGTGATTCACTTCGATAAAATGTGTTGGTTGATGTTATAATTCACTTTGTCAATAAGGTCGACAATTGCACTGTTCGTTTCTTTATTCGGAATTATTGGTTTTAAAAGGTTTAAATTATGATTTCACTTAGTTTATGTTCTGTGTTAATTTAGTTTAATGTTTGTATGTGTTAATTCCACTGAATTTAAAGTTTAAATGAAATTTTTCGAAACTCGCGATTTTTACAGAAGACTAGGCTTTTCGAATGAACGCCATACTTGTCTTCGCTATTAGGTTATTATTTAGCCAAAATCACGTTCAAGTGTGCTCCACAAAGTCTAATAATCAACTCTTCTAACTTCCTTCGTCATCTAAAAACGTCTTAGCCAATTTAATATTAGCAATACATTGTTTCAAGTCTTTTTTGCTTCCGTTACATCTATGAAATTTACATTATATTACTGAATATATATTTTGCTATTATTTAAATTTATTAAATACTAAATACATAATCTCCTTCTTTAGTTCATTCTGCTTGATTTCATACCAAATAAGATAGTTTTACTAAGTTTTTTATCTAAAATGCTATATTTACTTCATTTTGAAATTGTAGGCCTTAACGTTTATTTCCTGTCCTCCTCAAAATGTTTGCCATTTTATATGTTATATTTATGATTGTACTAAATCTCAGATTGACATAAAAGGTATATCGTCCCTTAATTTCTTGTAATTTAATTAATTGGTTATTTTTTTAAATATTATTCATTAATTTGTGACTCCCCACTTTAAATTTTTTGTTATTACATTTGCATTTTTCCAATATATCTTACTATCTTTTAACAATATCTTTCTTCATTATATTTCCAGTTATATGACTCTGTGACAGATTTACCTTATATAAGTTTCATCAGTTTAACTATTTTACTGTACTTAATTCATCAATTATAATGTTGTTTAGATTTACCATTTGGCCTAGATTTTATCTGTTTTTACATACAAAGTTTTTTGAATAATACATCTTGTTTATACCCCTTCTGACTTTCTATTCTACTATAATATTGATTAACATTCCTTACTTGAACAATAGAACATTTAGTATATAATTCATACTATTTATACATAACAAATATTTGAAATTAACAATGGTATTTAAACTCAGACATTTTAATCTTGATTAGTACTATTAACACATAATAAATATTTTATAATAAAAGATTTATATTAAAAGAATTGTACTCTCAGACATTTCAGTCTTGAGCTATTTGAACTTATTATAAATAACTCATATCTGTCCTTCCATCATATAACTATTTCTTATAATTAATTTTATTTTCTGTCTTAGCTGTTTTTGTTTTGTTTTTCGGTATTTATTTGGTCACTTCACTTTTTTATTGGCCTGCTCTAGTTTTATTACTGTCATTCTAATGAATGTTGTATATAAAGAGTGGCAGTTACTTAGAAACACTTGTATCTTATTTGTGATTATAATACTCTATTGAATATTATTTCTTGACACAATATAAAAACTTTAAAGTTGTATAAATGCACAATTTACTTAGTTTATGAACTCCAACATTGACACATTAAGTTAATTTGATATAATATAAAAACTTGCACTGGTCCCCTTTTTATTCTTTGATTTTATTTTTAATCAGTTTTATAGTCTTATTAAAATCAAGAAATGTATTTATAGAGGATAATGAAGGTTTGTTTTTTCCATTATATAATTAATTCACATTGGTTAACTTTTAATTCTACTTTATACACTTTTGTTTATATCTATTTTACATGGTTTTCTAAATTTGGGTTTTTGTTATACTTTCACTGGTTATTTTTATTTTGTTTTGGGGGTTCGTTTTTGTTTCTTATAAGAGCATTCCTTCTTATTGTGGATGTTGTCTTGTTCTGGTTTCTTCCTTACTTACTCCTATCCTATCTGGGTATCTCCTTAATTTACTTTTAGTTTTTTGGTTTATTTTGATTACTCATCCTTCATTGTATATTTTTTTTAACGAAATTCTTACTTCAAACTCTGATTGTGCTTTACGGTGGTTCTTAATTAATTTTTTAATGTTGCTTTCTTGGATTTAAATTTTTTATTTTATTTTATGATCTTCCTTTCCATTCAGAACTATGGGCATTATCTGTCATGCTACAATATACATATATATATTGCAAGGTAACAGGTTATAGCCCAGACCAGACTTTCAGAAAAGAATGGTCAATTAGTGAAAATACATACATTTATTGTCCTTTTCTTTTACACACAATTATATCAAAATGTTCTTTGGTTATTTTAAACAAATTGATTTATTAAAGTTCAAAATCTGCTTTGAAAATATCTTTAAATAAATGTTCTCTTTATATAAATAGTGCTGTAAATTTTAACTGTTCAAAGTCTCCTTTAAACAAAATTATACTTTAAATAAATGTTCTTTTTACTTTACACTTTAAAGTTTTATAATTTGATAACCAATTTATTCAAATTTGGCTTCCCTGTTCTGTTGTCTTCATTGTCCTCCCGGTAGACGATCTCGATCCGGCCTCCAGCGATCTGTCGTCTTGTTTCCACGTTCCAGCAACCGCTCCAGGAACTGCCTTGCTCTAGGTGTCCGTATCCCAGTCGCCACGATCAGCAACACGAAGCTCAGGAACGGTAGCCTACTATCTCGTACTCCGTATTTGTTTCCTGCCGATACTCGCTGCTATCACGACTCCACGGGCCCAAGGACTGCCTGGAATTGATGTTGACTGGACGATGCCCACCGCGACTGCTTTCGCTGAGTGCTGTATGAAGACTCTCAGAGAAGAGAGATCTAAGAGTGTTCTAAGAGAATTAGATGAAGACTGCCTACTGATTTTATAATACTGTTCAATGTATGCCGCGGCGCTGCCGAATGACGTCACCGCCGATATGCGCGTAGGCGTATTTTCCATATATTCTATTATATTCCGGACCGGCAACGTGCTCACTGACTTCCTTATTCTTGAATTTTTTAGAACAATCCTTTATTACATATGAATAAACTTTCGTAACTTTCTCTCCGTCACGTTGCATAAGCCTCCAGGTTAATAAAAAAAAATTTATTTTCTTCGAAAATGAATTTTTTTCTTTTGTTCAAACTTAAAACATTCTAAACAAATAATATAACCCAAAATATAACAAGAAATTTTCACAAACTAAAACATAATTAATTCTTCATTTCCTGTCTTTATTAATACTATGCAATGTGGCAACTATGTCTATTGGTTTTCATATTATCATTCAGCCAATATACTGTCCATCCAGTCATACATTGTGGGTTCCTATGAGCGAGTTGCGTAGATACATTCCATCGTATTATTATTATTATTATTATTATTACTTAACTCAGTGTCATACTCAGTTTTATACTCAATATTATACTCAGGGCCTTTTTTCTTTTGTGGATTCGGTAGCTCATGATATTAATATTTTCCCAATGCTGCTCTACGACATTTCCAATAACTTTGCTTGTTGTGGATTTAAATAATTATTAGTATTCTTTGTATGGTCAGTTTTAATCGTTATATCTGGCTGCCGTATCTCAATTGGAGTGCATGTAGGTCGCGCACATTTGTTTACCTCGTTATCGTTCTGGTACAGCTGATTTTTACGACCGCTTATAGCCCCATGCCTGAGACCGTTATCCAACTTGATCTGAGTCTTACATTTCGTTAGAATATCGATTCCAAGTACAACATTACACATTAGTTTCTTTATTATTACTGCCGGACCATTCACTTCCAGTTCATCGTATAATAATGTAATATCTACTTGGCCAGTGGCTACCGTTTTATTTTTATCCGCCGTCTGGATCTGTAATTTATTCGTGGGTAATATTGCAGTGTTTTTACAGTAACTATTATTTCTTTTAATCAAGTTTTCACTAACAGCTGATATTTCTGGTTCTGTGTCAATTAAAATGTGTGCTCTAACGTTCTTTGTATATGCACCGAGTGTAGGACATGTAGTATTACGTTCAAAATTTTCCGAGTGATCTTTGTCACTTTCTAATAATGCTTCCCGCAAATCACATGGATAGATACCACTACTTTTGTAACAAGCATCCTCACACTCAACAAGTGGCGCCCACACACATACATATATTAGCATAAGTTGTGTTTGCAGGACTACATCTTCGAAGAGAAACAGGCAATTAGTAAGTATAAGTGCGCAGAGTGTAACACCCGACAAGACACATCTCAAACGTTACAAATTGACGAACACAAAACGTAACAGGCAACAATTGTTATAAATTGACAGCCCAACTAGTGAGGCTTGAAAGGAAAGGAACAAGCCAGGCAACTATCAACAAATCAAGATGCCACAACCAAAAGGAAAGAAGGGGAAGAACAACATAGAACCCGAATCAAGTGTGGAAGATGGGGAAGCAGTCCAAGTTGAGGAGATAGAAATAGAGCCGCCCACACCAGAAATTGAAAAACCCATGCAAACGGGAGATGAACCAGAGGAACAAGCGGGAGAAAGACCCATACAAATGGGAGACCAAACAAATAAACCCTCACAAAAAAGGGATGAAACAGAGAAACCCGAACCGGAAAAAGCAACAGGGAGCGTCGACATGAACGCAATAATGATGATGTTCCAAAGAATGGAAGAAACAGTGAACAAAATTACAGAATCCCTAAGGGAGGATAATAACAAAAATAGACAGGAAGATAGGGAGGAATTAGATAAAAAGATAGAATCTTTAAGGGAATATATAACTAATAAAATCAATGATCATGGAAAAAAGCTGGAGGTATTTCAGGAGGAAAATAAAAAATGTATAGAATCCCTGAAAAAGGAAATCACTGCAAATTATGAGACGGTAAACCAAAAAATCGACGATAGTAAAGTCGACAGTGACAGAAGGGTCGAAACAATGGCAAAACAATTAGAAAGATTGAAGGAAGGAAATGATACCCGTTTTGAAACCATGGAGGAACGAACTGTAGAAACGAAACAAAGTGTTCAAACTCTCGATAATAAAGTCAGGCAAAACCAGGACGAAATTATGAAGGAGGTAGGAGAAGTCCGGAAAGACGTTAGCGAAAGGATACAAAGAACGTATGATATAGCTAATAGGTTAGACAAACAAATAAGAACCAATAAAAATAATATACAGGAAATTGCTCAAAGGGAGAAAAACCTGCAGGAGAGATTAGAAGCACTAAGGGACACATCGATCTTGAGTACCCATACGTGTCATAGCGAAAATAGGGAGGTAATTAATTTCCAAAATTATCGCCGGAACCCTATGAAATTTTTAGAAAGGATGTAAGAGTTCATAGAGAGAAATAGGGAAACAAGATGGGATAGAATACGGGAAATGTTAGATGAAACATTCCGGAATACAAGGGATAATTAGTGGATAGCAATACGACCCGAAATAACGAACCTGAATGAATTCAAACGCCAATTCAAGGAAAAATATTGGTCAGAAACTGCACAAAACAAGGTGAGAATGGATATATTTTACGGGAAATACGACGCATCCAAGGGACAATCCCCAACATCATATTTCCTGGGAAAAATATGTTTAGCTCGAAAATTAATACCGCCAATCCCAGAAGAATGTTTGGTAAGACAACTGGCTGGACACTATAGCTATGGTATTAAAGACGCGCAATTATATCAGCAACTCAGTAAAATCACTGACTTGGCGAAGTTATTAGAGAACTGCGAGTCTGCGGGAAAGTTTCAAGACTACCAATAGTCGTAAGGTAGACTATTACAATAGTAACAACGGGCCAAATCGGAATGGAAGCGGAAATGGTAGTAGTTTCAATCCGAACAACCATAACAATAACATCCCAGTAAATAACCGCAATAATAATAATCAGAATCCGAATAACCGTAACAATCCGGGACCAAATCGAAATAATTACCCATAAAATAACTACCATAGAAATAGCTACCAAGGAAATAATTATCGGGGCAACAATTATAGAGGAAATAATTATAACCAAGGAAATAATTATCAGAACGGAGGCAATCAATGGGGAGGTGATAGAAGGAATCAGGAGTACAGACCCCAGGTAAACTATGCGGTGGCCAATAGTCAACGACCGTACCCACATAATTTACCAACTTATGTGTATTACCCACAGCAAACGCAAACAGGTAATCAAAATAATGCAACAAATAGCAGACCTATTAGTGGTAACCCAGAGGTCAGACAGGAACCACAGACAAGTCAGCAACCCAATGTTCCGGGAGACTGGGCAAATGAGACAAACACTCATTTAAACTAGACGCGGCAGTGAAAAAGGAGGACAGCCCTTCACTGATCCAATATTATGGGGTAACTGGACGAGAAAATAGACATGACAAACACGGGACAGTGACATTGAGAACAAATAATTATCTCAAAGATATTAGGGAGGAATTGTTAGAAGAGAGATATAATATAATTGAAAATAATAATAATGGGAATAATGGAATAGTACAGATTAAGGCAGATATAAATGGAATAGATGCCACCTTACTAATTGATATAGGATCGAACGTATCGTTAATAGATAGTGCGGAGTTAGAAAGAATTAAACAGAATAGTAATCTACCCATACCCACTCTGCCTGTAAATAATATTATACTAGTCGGAGCGACGGGAAGGCAGAATAAGTCTATAAAAAAGCAGGTGTCGTTAGAGATGACCAGTAATGGTATAACGTTGCCAATAGGACTATTAGTAGCGAACAATTTACCCATGAATATTTTAATAGGATGTGATATACTTAGGCCATATAAAGTGATAATAAATTTAGACAGCAAGGTAATAACGCTAAAGACGAAAGAGGGAATTTGGACCACTAAGTTAATTGATACCCAAGGAAATAGTACAAGTAATGCACATTATCAGGCCATTGTAAATCATTATTATTGTGCCGATCGACCACTAAATATGCCCTTATATCAGGAGGATAACCCAGAATTATGGTTAGAGAAATTGGAAGAAATAAGGGAATTCCAAAGGACAAAAACAAAGGGTTAGATTAGCGAAGCACAGGCCGAACGATTGATTACAGTGTATAATAATTACCGACATATCTTTTCAAATGCTCCGGGCAAGGTCAAAAATTATCAATGCACCATCAAATTCAAAACCCCTGTATAGTTCAATAAAAAGTCATATCCGATTGCCTACTCACTAAAAAATGAAGTTAGGGAGGAACTGAACAGGATGATAGATGACGACATAATTGAATATAGTCATTCGCCCTATACTAGCCCAATCATAGCTGTGCCAAAAAAGAATGGACAGGTGCGAATTTGCCTCGATGCTAGGGAGATTAACAAGATGATTGTTAACGACCGCACATCCCCTGGGGAGATAGAAGAAGTACTAAAAAAGTTTCACGGGACAAAATATATAAGTTCATGGGATACAGTATGCGGCTACTGGCAGGTAGAACTCCACCCAGATAGTAGGAAGTATATGGCATTCATATTTGAAGGCAGAAAATATCAATTGAAGCGATTACCCTTTGGTTTAACTAATTCAGTGGCGGTATTTGTAAAAATAATAGACAGGATATTGGGACAGGAAGTGCTGAAATTTACGACAGTATACGTCGACGATTTACTGGTAACTTCAGCTAATTGGGATGACCATTGCAATAGGGTTGAACAGTTGTTAGAGAAGCTATCCGAGAATAATATTACCCTCAAATTAGATAAGTCCCAGTTTATTGCAAACGAGGTGAAATTTTTAGGTTTTAATTTAACCGAGCAAGGGATTACTCCATCCAGATAGAAAGTAGAGGCAATACAGAAATTCCCCACCCCAAAAAACAGGAAACAGCTTCAATCATTTTTAGGAATCTGTAATTATTACAGGAAGTTTCGGTCCAATTATTCGGAACTAACTGCCAGGTTTCAAAAGCAGTTGTCAGCAAAAGGCAAATGGACTTGGGGACCAGAGCAAGATGGAGTGCTCAATTTGATAAAGGAGAAATTTTTAGAAGCAGTTATGTTATATCACCCCGACTTTACGAAGCCAATTTTTCTAAATTTCGATGCCAGTAATGTAAGTTTAGGTGCAGCCTTATATCAGGAAGATCAGGATGGAAACCATTTAGTGATTAGCTTCGCCAGCCGCGTGCTGAACTGTTGCGAACGAAACTACAATACCACAGAAAAAGGGTTATTGAGTGTAGTTTTCGCATGCGGTAAATTTCGAACATATATATTAGGATACCCCATCACGGTTCGGAGTGATCACAAGTCAATCTCGTTTTTAAAACATGGCAAGCTAAATCATGGGAGGCTGACGAGATGGGTTTTGGCCCTACAGGAATATAATATCACGTGGGAGTATATACCAGGCAAGCAAAACATAGCAGCCGACGTCCTATCCCGCATCAATTTACAAAACCAGACATTTGACGGCGAAAAAGAACAAATAGCGAAGGTATATCATATCATTAAAAGCAGTGAGGATTTGAAAAATATTTTAAAAGATGTGAAGGCACAGCACGAGGCTGACCCAAAATTAGGAAATATTAGGAAAAGGGTACTGGAAGGCGATGAAGTTATAAATAAATATTACTGTATACACGATGGTACTTTGTTTATAAGGAACACCCCACACCAAGAGAATTGGAAGTTAGTAATCCCACCAGGGATAGAAAGGCCACTAGTTATTGATTATCACGATAGATACGGACACATGGGTGCCCTCAAGGTAAGGAAAGTGTTGGATGAACAGGTATACATCAAAGGGATTAATAAAAAGTGCAACAGGCGATACGGTCATGTGATATTTGTCAGAAGGTAAAATGTAATAACGAGAGAAAGGAAGGGGTTATGATACCCATAACATCGACCGAAAAATTAGAAAAGGTATTTCTTGATATCTGTGGACCGTTCCCACGCAGCGGTGGAAGGCACAGGTATAAATTCATCGTAATTATTTTTGACCATTTCAGCAAATATACTAAGCTTTATCCGATAACTAGGGCTACGACAAAGAAAATTATAGAAATTATAATAGAAAGATATTTAATGGAAGTAGGCAAGCCACATTCTATAATTACAGACCACGGTACCAAATTTAAAGGGAAGGTATGGAAAGAGAATCTTATAGAACACGGAATAAAGACATCCGTGTATCACCCAAATAGTAATCCATCCGAGAGAGTGTTGAGGGAAGTAGGACGGTTGTTGAGGACCTACTGCCATGATGAACAGAAGAGATGGCACGAATACTTAGCGTCAACAGAGGACTTTCTCAATTTATCCTATCATAATACAATAGAGGAGACACCGTACACAGTTATGTTCGAAGAACCCCCACCCCGGGAAATAAAGGAGATTATTAGTTTTCCCAGCGAACCAGAATATCAATTTGAAGGAACCAAATTTTATAATAGAATACTAGAAAAACAGAACAACAACGAAAGAAATATTTTGAATCCCAACCAAAGGCTATAAAACCAAACCCAACCAAAGTATAAAGTAGGAGAAAAGGTGTTAATCCGGAATAGAGAATTGCCCAGTACTATACAAGGTATAACAAAAAAATGATTACTTTTATATACAGGACCTTTTATAATTACGAAAAATAAAGACAACAATACATACGAGGTAACAGACACTATCAATAATAAAATAAAGGGTACATATAATCAGGCGTCGTTAAGAAGGTATTATGAATAAAAAATACAAGTCAACGTTAATTTACCAACTTACCCGTACTTTTAGAAGGAGAGAAAGGAATAGAATATTATTAATAAATATAAATACGAGAAGGACACCTTCCAACAAAGGCAAAAATATATATATAAAATATAAATTTATTTCCAACAGCCAAGTCAACGTAAATTTACCAAGTTACCCGTACTTAGAGAAGGAGAGAAGGAAAGAAGGAAAAGACATAATCTACTATGTTATTCATATTAATTAAATAAAATGTTGAACAATCAAATAACGATTGATATAACTAAGGAGGAGAAATACTGTCATACAATTGATACTAAAAGGAAATAATAATTGAAAAAAAAAAAAGGAAACAGTGTGTTCCATAAGGAGGTGATGACGAATTTGTAAATATAAGTAATTTATTATTGACATCGAATAATTTTAAAAGATAATTTTACCTGCGGAGAACAGTCTATTAATATAATTAAGAAATAATCAGAAGAGATTAAGAAAGAGAATTTATGTGTAGGAGCCTATGATCTCTGAATATGAATTTTATTATTATTATTATTATTATTATTTGTTGCGAAGATGCAATTTATAAGTACGTCTTATATATTTTCTGGAAAGAGATGTGTTTCCTCTGATTTCAGTGGTTATAGTTAGGGAACGGCGGAGAATGGATTGCCAATGGGGCCCCTCTGACTCCCAACCCGCTATAAAAGTTAGGGAATTGTTAGGGAGTTATAACGTATCAAAGATTAAATAATTAACAACAAGGTAAAGGAAAGGAACAGGAGATATGGTAAAGATTGAGACATGGATAAAGATATGGATTAATATATTAAAGGAGTAGTACAGGCATCTAATTAATATATTAAAGGAGTAGTACAGGGATCTAATTATAATATAAAAGAATGGAATAATAATGAAGCTAATAAAAGGTTTATATAGAAAAATTAATTTCATCAAAACTGAAGAAATGTTTTTCCCAAATTATCAATTTTAACGAGGAGGCATATGTAACGTCACAAAACGTTCCATAAACAAAATTAATTACAAAAGTAAATTATCATAAGAGGAAGATAAAATGAACAGTATCGAACCCAAGTAATCCAAAAAATTTAGTAATATTGTCCAATAGTTAATACCAATAATATGTAAAAACGACGAAGACTTTGACCAAGACTCAAACCCCATATATTGTTTAAGTGAAAAATAGAATAAAACTGATATTGTATAATAAGAGAAACAAATAATCTCAGAAATGACCAAAATAAGTTCATGACATGTTAGAAATGTATCTCTGAATAGAGCATAAAAACCAATTTATTGTAAAATAACAGACAAGATCTATTATTATACTTAATAATATATATAAAATAGATGTATCAAATGATTTAAACACATCATTAAATAGGATGTAAATTAAAATAAAAAATATGTAAATTTGTATCAGAAAATCAAAGTTTTAGAGTTGAGACCAATCACTCAGATGTATGTGAAAATTAATTATTATGAAATTAAGAAAAAACTAGATGTAAAAGTCAATTAGACAAAAAAAAAAAATACTTCAAATAGAGAAAGCTGTAAATTGATTAGAAGTCAATGAAAATAATCAAAAACAGTGTTAAACTGAAAACATGTAGTGAACATGTAAAATTATAAAATTTATGACTTTAAAGTTATCAAAATACAACAAACTTGTATTTTAAAGTTGAACCACAATATAAAGTAACTATACCTATAAATATGACCACCTAAAACACTTTAACAGTCAAGTTATAAAACTAGTTACATGGACCATACTAGGATGAGATCAAAAAACAGTCACAAAATTAGTCATATTTGACAGATTAATTGTTTAATATTAGAAAGAATATAGAAAAAGATACAATTCTATAATGTACAATGGAAAAATACTTGCTGAATTGAAGACAAGCTTAATTCATAAAGAATTTTTAAATATAAAATTGAAATTTGTCACACACATGAAATAGCTCATCTGTACAAAGACAGTGAGATGCTAATTGAGATTACAATAAAATTAAAATGTATTAGGAAAAACCAGGTATTCCCAAAGATAAACAATATAACAAACTCTAAGTGAATACCCAAACAATCCTAGAAATAATACCAGAAAAGACAAATTACTATAAATAACAGTGACAAGAAAACTAGGCCATATGTTATGCCTACAGAGAAATGAAATTAATTATATGTTATGTGCTTTAGTATTTGTTTGTTTTGTTATGTAAAGCTAATTATGTTATGTGTTAATGTTATAGTAAAAGCCGAGGAACTTAATAACATTTTATTAATAAGAAAAAAAGAATTTTGTATAAATACTACAAGGTAAGGATATGTATTTTATGTTAATTTATTAGATTTAATTTATTTAAAACCAATCATGAATGGTATCATTTTATTCAGTTGAAAGCAGGGAATCTAAAAATAATAATGACATGCAGATTGTAAGTAGTTCTGTAAAATTGTTTGACAAAAACCAGAATAATTTTAGTAATATCTTTTAGTATGAAGAACAAGACGTTTTTGTTCTAAAGCTTCTACGGAAGTCGAATTTGTTCCATGATGTTCTATTTGCATATTCTCGAACGTTCCAGAACAAAATGTTACTAAAAAATACCGGAAGTCATGAATAAAAATTAAAACAATACACCTTACAGAGAGTATATAAACGAGACCAAAATCGACACAGGAAGACTTTATGCTTTGAAACCACGAGAGACACTTCACACACGAATTTGAACATCTAATCCAAGGCGAACTCGAAGAAGAGGAATCCAACCCGAAAACTCAAAAAAGGCTTTTCCCCGTACCAGACGAAAGACATACTTAACCTAAAAAGGAGTATATCGCTAAATCGCTAACGTGCATGTTGAATAGAGCAACAGCACGCCAAATCTAATAGAACGTACACAGACAAATATCCAGCGGCCCTGAAAAGGACCGATTTTAATAGAGAAAAATCAAATTTTTGCTGGTATTAGCGACATAGGCAGACTTTGACAAAATCCCAAACAAATTACTAACGCAAGCCTACATCGAGTTTGTAACTAGCGCTGAGACGGCAGTATAGCGAGGTCACGGAACGCAGTCAGCTGTTTTTTCGCCGGCAACGATTTAAAGCATAGAAACAGTACGATTTTTATTTAAATTGTTCGGAGTTTTCAAACTGTAATTTGATTTTTAAATAGTTACAAGTGAGTAAGGAAACTTAAATACGAAGAGGCGCAAGATTGGAGTCGTCCCCAAGAACAGTGTCCAGTGAAGGAAATACTTACCCACCGGAACGTGAGTTGTCCAAAATTAAAATCCTTTTAACTGGTATCTTTGTCACACAATTGTACTACATCAAACACTTTCAATTCACACGAATTTTGTAAAGCATCCCACTGATTTGTCTTGATAGTTCAAAGGAGTCACGTCTTGAGTATAAAGCTTTTTCAAAGATTAAATTCATGCAATTCAACTGAGCAATAAAATAATTATTAGCCGATACTTAATAAAATCTTGTCAATAATTTTTGTAATTCTGCAATTTTATATAATTTTACTGTTAGTCCTTCAGACGATTTTTATGAAAGAAAAGTCATTAAACATATGTTATTTGCAACTCAACTCTTCTTGTTTACATTTTTTCTATAACTAATTTAACAATTTAAAAAGCAATTATATATAATCACAATTTCTTGGACTAAATATCCAAGTGGCGCCCACACACATACATATATTAGCATAAGTTGTGTTTGCAGGACTACATCTTCGAAGAGAAACAGGCAATTAGTAAGTATAAGTGCGCGCAGTGTAACACCCGACAAGACACATCTCAAAAGTTACAAATTGACGAACACCAGACGTCACACAGTACATTTGTTATAAAGTTCAAAATCTGCTTTGAAATATCTTTAAATAAATGTTCTCTTTATATAAATAGTGCTGTAAATTTTTAACTGTTCAAAGTCTCCTTTAAACAAAATTATACTTTAAATAAATGTTCTTTTTACTTTACAATTTAAAGTTTTATAATTTGATAACAAATTTCCTTAAATTTGGCTTCCCTGTTCTGTTGTCTTCATTGTCCTCCCGGTAGACGATCTCGATCCGGCCTCCAGCGATCTGTCGTCTTGGTTCCACGTTCCAGCAACCGCCTCCAGGAACTGCCTTGCTCTAGGTATCCGTATACCAGCCGCCACGATCAGCAACACGAAGCTCAGGAACGGTAGCCGACTGTCTCGTACTCCGTATTTGTTTCCTGCCGACACTCGCTTCTATCACAACTCCCCGGGCCCAAGGACTGCCTGGAATTGATGTTGACTGGACGATGCCCACCGCGACTGCTTTCGCTGAGTGCTGTATGAAGACTCTCAGAGAAGAGAGCTCTAAGAGGGTTCTAGAGTGTTCTAAAAGTGTTCTAAGAGAATTAGATGAAGACTGGCTACTGCTTTTATAATACTGCTCAATATATGCCGCGGCGCTACCGAATGACGTCACCACCGATATGCGCGTAGGCGTATTTTCCATATATTCTACTCTATTCCGGACAGGCCACGTGCTCACTGACTTCCTTATTCTTGAATTTTCTAGAACAATGCTTAATTACATATGAATAAACTTTCATAACCTTCTATTTGCTACCCACACTACACAACACTTTATTCACATATTAAATTATTATATCTTCATAGTTTTTACACTGTCTTATTACTAATGTATCCTATTAATTTGAATTTTTAATAATATTATTTTACTTCCAGGCATTCTTCTATCGTTCTGGACACCCATAACAGCTGATAATAATTATGCTCCACATTTACATACAGTGAAACAGCTTGTCACGTTGAAATATATATATATATATATATATATATATATATATTGACACCGGACAAAAGGCTTGCCGCATGAAAAATGGCGCCAATCATACACTCCAGTTATTTTGGTGGCCCTAAAAAGGACCGAGTGGCGAGAACGGTGATGTTGGTAGTGCCGCGCTGAGATGTTCGGCGGCTGCGCCCGCTCTTCGTGGCGTACTGCAGTCCTCCTCTTCTTCCGGCACCGGTTGTAGAGTCGGCTGCCGGCCCAGCAAAATCCATCGCTAGGGGGTTTTATTAACTAACCGCGATCGCTGATTCGCTCGCTCCGATTGCTGATGCCGGATTGGCTCTCTGTGTCCACCGCTGGTACCGGAGAACAGACGTTCGCATACCGCTGCAGTCACAACTCTACTGGGTCTTGAATGCTTTCCGGTAGCCAGCCTACTGCTCTTCTCCAGATGTTGTGGAGGTGTCTGTTGGGCGCCATGTTGATTGGTGTGCCGGCTGGTAGCTCGCTGGCGTGGCTGGATCTTGCATCCGCAAGATGATCGTCGCCCCACGTTGGGCGCCACTTGTCACCGGACAAAAGGCTTGCCGCATGACAAATTGCGCCAATCGTACACTCTAGTTATTTTGGTGGCCCTAAAAAGGACCGAGTGGCGAGAACGCTGATGTTGGTAGTGCCGCGCTGAGATGTTCGGCGGCTACGCCCGCTGTTCGTGGCGTATTGCAGTCCCCCTCTTCTTCCGGCACCGGTTGTAGAGTCGGCTGCCGGCCCAGCAAAATCCATCGCTGGCGCTGAACTGGAGGGCGAAGACGCAAGAACGCCGATTCTATTCTTCGACCGTTCCTTCCGGCTGACTCCGCGCCGATGTCGTCCGAGAGAGGAGAGGAGATGAAGTGCGTCCACACACAACTGGGGGTCGCGAGTAGTGCAGTGTCCCGAGTCTCAGAAAGGACTCCTTATCAATGCACCGAAGCCGGAGAGAGGCGTATCATCTCGTACGCCAGTGCCAAGCTCCACGAGGCGGAGAAGAACTACCACTCCAACGAACTGGAGTGCTTGGCAGTCGTCTGGGCCATCAAGAAATACCGGCCATACTTGGAGGATCGCCATTTCACCCTAAGGACCGACAACAAGGCGCTAACCTGGCTGAAGCAGGCGACGGGGCAGAAGACGAAGTACGCTCGCTGGGCTCTACTGATACAGAGCTTCAAATTCACCGTCGTCCACTGCCCGGGCAAGGAGAACGAGTTGCCGGACTTCCTCTCGAGGGAACCTGGGCTTGAAGATACTGCCGGCGTCCAAGAAGAACCACCGATGCAGCCTGAAGAGAGGCCACTTCGCAGTGTTGCGGCAGCTGCACCGCGACTACAAGAAATCACAGCTGTCGGCATCCATCAGGCAGTGCAGGAGGCGCAAGAAGGCGACTAGGAGTGCCAAGCGTGGAGAAACGACCCTGCGGCGGCTACAGCGAGAGGATACCGTGTGGACAACGGCCTGGTTTGGAAGGACAGACGCAACCAGGAACCAGGATTGTACGTTCCGCCGAGTGTCCGCATAGAGGTCATCAGGCACTTCCACGACTCCCCTGAAGCCAGTCATCCGGGGGCCGAAGAAACGTTTCGGGCCATCGGCAAGGACTTCGTCTGGACCGGCCTAACCATTGATGTCCGCAGATACGTCCGGAGTTGCAGAATATGCGCCCTACACAAGCGCGGCGCAAATCCCGAACAGGACCAACAGCGACCTCACCGACCCAGGAGATGTTGGAATACTGTCGCCCTGGACGTCATGAGACTATATCCACTGACTCGAGCTGGCAACCGGTACATCGTAGTGGTCACGGATATGATGTCGTGATGGGTGGAAGCAAAGGCCGTGCGCAAGGCGGACGCCGACACCATTATCCGCTACCTGGAGGAAGAAGTGTTCCCTCGTTGGGGATACCCAGAGGCGTTGCTCACCGACAACGGAAAGCCGCTCACGGGCCACAAGTGGAAGCAGATGTGCGACAAGCTGCACATACGACCGTAGACTACAGCCAACTACCATCCCAGGGCGAACCCGACCGAGCGGCGCAACGGCGAGATCAAGAAGGCGCTGCGGATCCAGCTCCATGACTGTAAGGACCATGGCGACTGAGACAAGCGTTTGCCGGCTGTTCTGTTCTCGCTGCGGAATCGTGCAAACGCCGCCACTGGAGTGACACCGAGCGAGCTTCTGCTCTGAGCGTATTTTTACATAACTCATTTTTTACCCATATCTTAATTCAAAACTTACATATAATTTACAAAAAAGGAATAAAGTCAATTTAGAACTTGTCTATGATCGTCAGAGATTGTGTTATAGGACTAATATCCCTTATTGCCGACGTTCCTAGCACGGTTCTGTCGCAACACACACACGCGCGCGAGCGCATATACGACTATAATAATACTTTTTGTACTTAGAAGTAATGTATTGTTAAAAAGAATTGTAAATAGTTTAAAACAGCGGAAAACAGGAATGAACATGTGAGGTGAAACAATTGTCGACATTCAAACAAGGATGACGATTCTGTTCGCGCGCGCGCTTATGTGTGTGCAGAGTATTTTGTTTGTGTGGGTGTAGCTAGTTGAGACCTGATTTGTGCAAGACAGGAAGTCCTACGTCTGTGTATACTGTTCTTTCAATATGTTAGAGGCTGCGGTTAGGACACAAATAATTAATTAATAATAATTCCAAATGTTAAACAAAATCGCATATTTAAAATACATTTTACAAACCGAGCAGTACCATTAGTGGGATAAAAAAAGAGAAATGCTTATACGTAGCCTATAGACCAAAAATAAATTCAAGGTATACGATAATAACTGAACTATTTAAAAATAAATTAATTACATTGTTAATTAATAGGTAATGAACAATTAATTAATATGTACTGAACATCACAAATTGTATGCAACTACTGGTTTGCACATAAACACAATTGTTAGTGCAAAAACAGTCGTAAAATGATTTGTTAAAACCGACGCTTTATCCAGAACGCTTTGAAAAGTGTGGAACGTCATCCAGCAAAATCATACCAGTCGACTTACACCACCCTTCAAATACTACTGGCAAGTTCAAAGAGAGATTCTGGTAACAATGATGGTGTACCTATGTCATAAATTTTTCCATATCATATAAAGAATAATTGTTTATATTAAACCAAGGTATACAATTTAGTAATGTTCTCCAAAAGTAAACTATCAACGCCTTTAATGAGTGGTTTTACTGGATCCGATAATAAACGTTGGTAATTGCGTTATTTTCTAAATATATGACAATAACATTTCAGAATAATTAATTTAAAAATAAATCTGTTTCTTCAATATTTAAATATTAATATCAGGGAGAAAGAGAAAGAGAAAGAGAGAGGAAGAGAGAAAGAGAGAGACAGTAATATGTGGAGTTACAATGAACGTACGTGACAGTTAAAAAGAAATAAAAATTGACAGCAAGAAGTGCAAATGAAAGCAAGAATTTAATGTCGTTTTAAATCTAAAAAAAATTCTATACAATAAATTCTTACATAAAATGACTTCCTAATAAATTTTAAAGTTTATTATTTCAAACTTTTCTAAAAGTAACAGCTCTTTAAGCTAAAAGAACATGTAGGCCAACTAATTTCTTTGATAAGGGCACATGTTAATGCGATTTCTGAAACAGAAATTGACAACCTGTACTTGCTGTTGTTTTCACGAATGTCATATTAGTATTTTTCTGTGTTTTCATTTATTACCATTGCGTGCGTGATGCGTGATGGTAATCTGTGCTTAATGCATAAAGAGTCTAATTTCTCATAGAAAAGTGACACCTGAGGCGTATTGAAACCAGCAGCTCTCACCGTACTCCTCGTAGATTCTGAGGGTAGTTCCGGGAATCTAGTCGTAAAGCCATTATAAAACGTTCGACCTTCCATTTAAGTGTATTTGCTAAATCTATGGGATAATTTAAGTTCCTCGGGTTAGTAGTAAGCTAATTTTAAAATCTCTTTTCTACATAATGGTATTAATTGCACATCTAAATCTCAAGTATATTTACCTTGGAATTCATAACCCTCAGAAAATGCTTTATCAGATCTACAGAGTTTAGCAATAAACTGTACTTCTGAACCACTTCTCAACGCTTTTGATTTATCTTCGAACGTGCTTTTTGGGACTTTGTATCGGATTGCTGCATCTCTCGCTGTAAATTCTACTGAGAGTACTTTATCTACTGCTAGTTTCGTCCCATGAACCAAGACTCTTCTGCCTTCCCTTAAGTTTTGAACATCTTGCCAAACCTAGCATCAAAGATATCTAAATCAGAGTTTGTTGAAGACTACCGCTATTCTTCATTGTGTACGTGGCTACTCGCTGTGTATGAGGTGCGATTATATGGAATTGTCACGGCAGTAATAATTTCATAGGCTTAGCTGTCTATCTGAACTGAAGGCACAAAATTAGAACGCTAAACGAAAAACGTGTTGTCACCTCAAAGGAAACACCGCGATGACTTCCCCTTTGTCAATCATTAACGCAGGCCAAACACGTAACTTATGTGTGTTTCATAGCAATACCTACTGCTAAAGTCTTGAACTAGCTAGTGTCGGACTCTAACTGCTGTCCGGAATAAACGGCCTTTCCCTTGTACACTGAAATCCAGGTACGCTTTTCTTGGAAATTTAGTGGCTGATAGAACACCACATTATAATTGTTATAATTTAAATGGGAGTCATCGACACCTGATTAGGGAGGATACTAAAAGAAGAAGACTGCTGGTAGCTTAAGTATCCTATTTTCTTGTCTTATGTTCAGTTTTGAGGTACACGTTCTTCTTAGGACTGAAGTTATATGACTCTTCTCAGGACTGAAACTATATTCGATATGTCCTAAGGTTTGAACGCAACTGATTTTTTGCTAATTATTTTTTTAGTTGAGTGATATTCCCAAATTCAAGTACAGGAGTTAAATACACGATTGAAGTGTAAGTAAATAGATGTATACGATATTTTTTATGAACGTGTGACCGCACAAGCGCTCCGGAGAATTTAATTTAGGGGAAGAGCTGATAAATAAACATAGTTATAGAACAAAACAAGAGGGGACAAAAACCTACGCAAGATATTACGTAATATTCATTTACCTACACTTTAAACGACAGACACCACTATATAGAATAAATCATTTGCTTCAGATTTCTTCAACTTTCCTTAATAAATTTTCCACAGACAACATTCTTTATTTACGCACAGGCGTCACAAACTTCTGTGATATGCACTACTGACTGATGGGAGTTGTTACTTTGCAAGACCACACAAACTACGCTCTCAGAATATTCAATGTGCTTGTAAAAGTAGACAATAAATCATGTACAACACGTCTGTCCTTTAAGATAAAAACAACAAAAGTGGTGTCTCTATATAAATGGAATAACTTTTCCAACAAAAGTATGACTACAGATTTCTATAGTCAAATTTACAAACGTATACATTTCTTTTAGATTTAAATTATAATAACCAAACATTTTACCGGAAAATTTATTCTTTCAAGTTTCTATGTTGAACAAACGCTTACAATTTTTGTAATATTTTGTCGGAGATAATGACTTATTCTGTTTACCCTAGTGAATCATTTTTCAGCTTAAAATTTATTTCGGGAACTTTCTTGATATCTCATGCCTTATTTCCATAGAATCGTCACCACTATAATGTACTTACATATTTGCTTCGTACTCTTTGTGTGTACGACAGATTTAACGACATTTGTAGGCAATTTCATAATTTACTGTGAAACTAAATGCCCAAGTACTTCAGTTTGGTTTCCATCTAAATGTCGTACTATCAACCTATAGAATTTTTTCATTTAATTTTTGGTAATTGACTCGTTCTTCCGAAACAGACTTAAGGGATTGTCTTACATAAATTTCTCCCTGCAGGAATTAATAACGATGAAGTTATAACAATGAAATAGTAACAGTGGACCAAAATCAAAGTAGTGAAGTAAACAGTATACAATCCTTGAAAAGCAGTTATAAGTGAAACAATTGTGGTTTAGAATTTGACGGATCCATATTATTACTCTGACTAGTCCGGGTATTCACGTACTTTTCATATTTAGATTGATGTGGAATTTTATTTGTCCGCGAATTACTCAGTTGTACAGTGAAATGAAGTTAAGCAGGATTTATTAAATCGAAACGGAAAAATTCAGTATGTAAATAATGAATCACAGGGGTTGCATTAATGTAATTCATTTTACAGTCAGGGAATCAGGGAAGATGTAGTATTTCAGATTAATCTGTCCAATGTTGCAATCATTAGTGTATACGGTCGCATACCACCGACAGTAATGGAAGAGACGCAGATATATTGTAATTTATACATTAACCGCATAAAATGTTTTCTAACGACTATCGAATATTGGATTCGTCTGGTATCGTTTAGTTTCAACAAGTGAAGTACACTTACCGCGTCATTGGGATACTAAATGTGAAGGAAAATATGTAAGTTTAATTTTAATATATTATTGTTTTGTTTTATTAAGTCAGATGTGAATCTTATTAGTGTTCTAACATTTTTTAATTGTCTATATAGTTACAAACATCCACACACAAATATTGCTTATAACATTCCCCCTCCCAGTCACGCTCTCTCTCTGTCCCTTTCTCTCTCTCTCTAAGAGTAAATAGAGTAAACTGAATATAATAAGAAGATAATCTATCACTACAATTTAAGGTATTGATAGAGGGTGTGTTTAAACGGAAAAGAAGAAAGAAAACGGATAAAATAGCTTTAACAAATCTTTCAAATCAGAGGTCTGCTGTTGAAGTAGTGTTGTTTAGTAAAAGTGTAGTTTCATAAAGATGGTTAATGTGTACAAAGCACAATTGAAATGAGTTGACAACGTATTGAAGAGTACATTCAGAGGTTTGAATACAACATAGAAAAATTGATTACAGTGGCATAATCAGAAATTGTAAATTGAATATTTACTTTTCACAAATGTAGGTTTATAGTATTAAAAATTGTCAATTATTTGAAGAACGTTTTAGAGAACTAATAAAAATTGGGAAATTTAGATGGGTGAGTTGTCATCATGCAGCTGAGATAAAAATATCTAAAAGTAATGGAGGGTCATGGTAAAATATTGGAGGTCATGTGAACGTAAAAAAGGAATATTTGTTTTAGTAAATTATTATGTTGGCTAAGAGTTGTTTATTAAACTAGTTTAGTAAACGATTTAAGCGTTGTTAAGTATGAAAAAAGTAAGTAAGAACTCAGAGTAAGTAATTTTAAAGAAGTAACAATAGAAGAATTTAGAAACCCGGTGAGGGTATTACCGAGAAAGTTAATAGGAAAAAACCAAGAGATCGACTAAGAAAGAGAGGGGAGGAGGAATTCACAGATGCAAGAGAATTGGGAATAAGAAATTTGAAGAGAAGAGCAGGTGACAGAGATGAGTGGGGACAGAAATTGACGGAGGCCGGGGCCTACCTTGTAGCTCTAGCAACCGTAGTAGGAATCTCCCATCCCATCAGTAGATGCAGACTCGTGTTCTGGTTTCAGAAGCCTTTTATACTTTATGAATTTACATTGTTATTATTTACAAATATTTTGAGTCGAATTGGAAATCAGACAATTGTGTTCTCTGCCTTCCTACATTACGAATACCTTTTGGAGCATAAAAACATACGGCCTCTAGTATACAGTACTTTTCCAAGCAAAGAACATGTTCCCGCTATCTGTTCTTACATTCAGCAGCTTTTTCAAACGATGAGGACACCTCAAGTTTATATCGTATATACTGTTACAACGGTCTCCTTGTATGGTACGGTGGAAAACAACATACAAGTCACCAATGAAATCACTAATAACCCACTTTAATTATCACAATTAATAACTTGTAATCAACAAGGTAGTCTGTTACAACATTTCAAGTAAAAATTGTCCACACCCAATAATAATGTCAACTATAAAGAATTCCGCACTAATTATAACACACAACTACTTGATATCACTTGGCAAATCGGCGAACATAAACTGACTAATCGCCGAAGTAAACTGAACTGACCGTCGCTGGATGGTTATTTTCATACCCCGCTGAGATGCCAGAATAAGATGTCACTTTTGGATGACGTGTCAAATAATTGCCTCTTACGGCGCTCTCAAACCACAAGAAACAGTGTCGTAGTTGGCCTTGACCACAGTGTGCGGGGACCGGTAAGGTCTGGAACAGCCTCGATTGTTAATGCGTGATAAGTGTCACGTAATTGTCTTTCATCTCAAAGTAGCAGCAATATGTACGCACACACATTACAGCTGGGCTCTGCTGGGATAACCGAGATACTTGTAGAACGTCCTGTATTACGTAACAATACTTAGTGGGAAGCATATCTAATGTTGAGTATCCTTTGACCATTCTGAAAAACCTCATTTTTGCCAAGGTGATTTTATGTACATCTGCCTTTCCCAGAGCCCATCGCTCTGCATCATACAGCAGAGTGGGTAGCTGTCAGAGTAGGTAGGAAGCTTATAAAATTTAATTTTCTGTTTTGGCAAATTTTTAATTTTTTATGTTCTTTGAATTGCTTAATAGATTCAACTATTGAATCTAAATTTATTAAACTGTTTCTCCACAACCCTGTGTAGACTACACGAAACATTACAACCAAATTCTGGAAAACCCGTACCTCCTCAAAAAAATCAGTCGTCTATCCTAATTTCGTCTGTACTTGAATCTCAACCAACGCATTGAGGTTGGTTGGCTTCCATCATCACTTTTATTTCGGAAATTCCCACGTTACACTCCTGGCAGAGTTCGTGTGTTGATGTACAGCTCTTTGTAATTCGTCTTCTATTTCTTAAAGAATAAATCGATCATCTGCTAAGAGCATAATATTCACGGAAACATCCGCATTTAACTTTATGCCCTCATGAACATCTATCCATTTTTTAAATCTAATCATTTATTATATATGTATATTGTAACGTTTCCTTTTTTATATGCGTTACAAAAATAAATAGATGAATTTGTAAAACATTTTGTTTAAATTTAATTAAAGAAAAAAATGTTTTTTTCTTTATTTTTATTTATTTATTAATTATTTATTAGTTTATGTATTTATTGTATTAGTCCTTAATTCCTTTAATTACTAATTTAGTTGATTTATTGTGTTATAATAACAATAATTTGTTTCCAGCGTTAAATAGATTATGAAATGTAATAATCGATTAGAGTTATTCAGCTATTCAGTGATTGTACTCCTTTGCGATGTTATTATCTTCTTCCTTGGAGTCCAGGTTTCAAATGTTACCTGAAATTCTTCTAAATATATGTTCACCAAGAAATAAAACTCAAAATTGGAATATTAAATGAATTTATTAATCTAATTGCGATTAATCGACTTTGAATCGAACTACTAATCCACAGCTCGAAAACTCATATCTCAGGGCAAATTGTTTTTTTATATAAATTATTAACATTGAATTATAGGTTCTTTTACCTGTTATCATAAGTCAAAGAAAGGGTAATGCTGAAAAGGTACAATACTTACAATTAACAAGTTCTTAATGACAAAATAGAAATAATTTTTATTATAAAAGTGTTATTCAAAATTAAATTATTCGAACCAACAGCTCTGCATAGGCTGACGTCACCACAGCTGACTGAGGCTCGTCTGAGATTCAACAAGATGGCCGCTTCCTTGCTGCGTATGCACACTACGATCTTCACGACGAAATTACTCCAAATAAATGTTGATTCTTTATGTGCCCTTCATCATAGTAGTAGTGATCTGTTTTCTCCGTCTTAGAGTGATGATTCCGTATTAATAATCCGTTGTTTGGTTCGGTAATAAGTGTGTAGAAGTGTACTCGTTCAAGTATCTCGTACAGTTTTGCAATGGTAGAATATTCACACCGGCAAATTCTGAATTAGTGTCTGCATTGTTCCGATATCTTGATTACAATTTACAATTTTCCTACCTATAATGGTTGGATGCTTTTATTTGACCTCAGTGTTAATAAATTCTCTTTATGAATTTCTTTTTTTTTATATAGGTTTAGTTCTTGTCAAAATTATATTTTCTATCTTTTTTAATTGGTGTGTGATCGTTCTGATGTGTTCATCTCGACGTTTAACAATCAACTCTCGTTTTTTCTTCATCATACAAAAGGTCCTGGCTGATTTATTAGTAAAGTTTCATTGTTTTAAATCAGCTGACTCTTAAGCCTCAAATTTGATGTTGTACAAAAGAATTGGGTTTTACATTATATTATAAATTACATTTTGTTTATTATTTATTCTTATTAAATGCTAATTACATAATCAAATTGCTTATATAATTCTGCATCATTTAATACCACACATGATATATTTTATAGTATTTTTAACTCAAAAAATCATGTTTACAGTATATTTGGTTGTAGGCCTTACCTACTTTACTTCTTTCCACATTAAATGGTTGACAATTTATGTTAGATTCTAATTATCATTGAACAAGATCATTGATTGAATTATTATGGTTTGGGTTCTTTAATTCTCAGTAATTTGATGATTTGGTTAGCTAATTTGAATACTATCTTCAATTTAGGCTTTTCTTTAGACTCCAGTGTTATTACACTTGCATTTTTACTAATAATATCTTATACATTCCTTAATTACCTTCACTAAGTGTTGTTACAGTTATTATAGATGGTCAGTGATTTAAGTTCAACAATTTTCATTCATTTAATTAATTTCATTAACTTATTTACTAATTATAATGTTGGTGAGAGGTACCATTTGCTTATTTTTTATGTTAGTTCCATTACAAAGTTTACTATTATTTTTTTCTGACATACAATTCTAATAAAATCTTAACTAAATTGCCGTTACTTAATTACAACAGTGTTTATTATTAATTGACATCATTAAAATATAATAAAGATATATTAACAAAATAAACTTCATCTCAAGCATTGAATGCTTTGAGTTCAATGAACTGATAACATAAACAAAACACATCTGTTTTTATTTAAACAGTTTATTAAAATCAATTATTATGCAGTCTTTTGCTGTTTTTGGTTTAATTTAGGGATTTACTCTCACTATTCACTATATTCCCAAATTTGATTTCTAGCCATTTTATTTAGTCATTGGGGAATAAAGAACTTCACTTAAATGGGATTATTGTTTGTCATTTTTTCACAATCAAATTAAATTATCTTTGTACACTTTCCATCATATATCTAATATTTCTACTTATATTTAATTTACATAGTTTCTTTCTTTTCTACTGTATTATATTTTTCTTTGTTATACTTTGTTGGGGGTTTTGTTTTTATGTCCTTACTAGTTATATTTTTATTCGGTGGTTTTCGTTTATATACGGTTTTTTCTTAACTGCTCCTATTCTACCTGGGTATCTATATACTATATAAGTTGGATTATCACTTAAGTTGATTTTAATGAACTTAACTTCTTTTAATTTCGGATTTCATTTTACTTTTATTCTTGATTAATTATTATAATACTTTCTCTTTTTTTTCCCAGTTTGGTTTCTTAATAATCTATGTTATTTTCTATTTTTGCTTCTCTTTTGGTCTTATAATAAGATGGATTTTCTGTCATGCTACAACACACACACACACGCACGCACGCACGCACACGCGCGCGCGCGCGCGTGTGTGTGTAAAATCGATTTGAAATTATTTCTGCAAGTAGACTGTATTATTTTTATCGTTTTAATTAATCTGACGCACGTTTCACTGACTATATCACTATCTTCAGATTTTTCAAAATGAATGAACCAATAATTCATTACTTAAACGCCGAAAACATAAACGCTTCAAACGCGTGATAAAGGTACTGAGACAAATACGTCTTTCATCTCCAGCAGTATGTATTTTACGGCAAAGTTTAAAGTTTACATACCTTTTATTAGAAGGAGCTGAATGTTATTTATCAGAACAACACTTGAAAATATTCAGGCCCTTCCGTTTCATTACATTCTTTTTTGATCCCCACCTGAAAAATAAAACGGTCTAATATTATGCACCCGTAACCGAAGATGTTTTGCACTGCTATGATATAATCTAGATATAATCACCTAGGTATCTATAATATCATAGTTGTTGACGAATGAAGTAGAGTTGCTTATCACTGAAATTTCGGTTCATAAAAATACATATTACATATTTTCACTGTCAAATTGCTATACAGGATTATATTTATTGTAGTTTCTGCCGAAGAATTACTGACTGCTGTACGTGAGCTTACTACGACGGTGAATAAAACATCTCTATTAAATTTTGTTGCCCTCTAAATTTTACTAATAAACAGTCGTTAAATCGTTAAAAGTTTTACAACCATCTCCTATGCCATGTTCCGGCGTTTGCCGTCGTGATCAGGTGTACACGATGCCAGAGTTATTTAAACATAAATGTTAATATAGGCGTATTGTTGCAAAAGCTAAAGGTATTTTACTGGTGTACTATTCTAACCTATATATTTCAGAGACTGTGTTTGGTAGCGTTGTTGCCAGTAACGGGAAAATTTTGCTGACAAATTGATCAATGTCAATTTCTACCATCAGCTGTCAACATATCGTTAAGTGATGTTTATAAACACACACACACACACACACACACACACACACACACACACACACACACACACACACACACACACACACACACACACACACACACACACGAGAAATTGAAAGCTTATTTTTTAAACAATAGGTGATAAGAAACAATGTAAATGGCATGAACGTATACCATACTGACACGTATAAGTGTAGGCTACTCTGACTCACACACACATACACATGCATACACAAATGAACATATAAAGTGTGTGTGTGTGTGTGTACGTTTGTGTAAATTTTAAATGACAGGTTTTAACAATCTGTTCTCATCGAATAAATTGCAACACTAAATTCAGTATAGTGATTTACAGCCTTATTGTTCTCATACAGTGTATAATTACCTTAAAAAATACTAGTTCTTTTTGCGTAAATGAAATAAACAATTATTCTTATATAAATTAATTTATAATTAATACAAACGTATGCTGCTTATGAACAAAATTAAATGAAGAAATACTTTACCTTAAAGTTATTAAAAAAAAGTAAATTAATCGAAACAATTTTGGCATTTACAATAAAAAATAAGTTTTACACACAAGCGCGCGCATGCGCACACACAAACAGTTTTATATATATATACAGAGAGAGAGAGAGAGAGAGAGAGAGAGAGAGAGAGAGAGAGAGAGAGAGAGAGAGAGAGAGAAGAGGTCTTCACACTCATTTAAAATTCATTTTTTTGTGACTCAAATTCAATCAACGTTTTTTAAGCTTTTCTAAGTGTGATGTGGCCTAGCAAAGTCCTGTCACATGTCCCCAGTCGAAGAAGTCGACTGTGTGTCGCTGAAAATTCTGGTACTTCTCATTTCCCCAGGATTATGTATCAGGTTTTTCGGATGGTTGCCGAAGTCAGCAGACTCATGACTGTGTCGAAAATCTCTAACGGGTTAACGGGGTGCACATACGTGGCTTATTGTCTTTGAGTTATCAAGCTAGACTATGAACACCACATATCTCACGCACACTAGTCGACTCACCATGTCAGTCATATCTGTAACCTCCTGTTAGTTTGAAACGTCTCCAGAATCATGTGCTGCCATAAACCTATTTTTAGTTCTAGCAAACTTTAAACTACGTGTTAATTAATAGCATAGTTTATTAAAAACGTCAGTGCTTTAAAATAAAGTATTGTGATATTTTTTCAAATATGATTATTTCAGAGGGTTATTTAGAAACTATGTGCCTACATTAGAGTGAACACTGTGCCTGTAAAATCCTTCCAGCCGTTGACGCATTAAATTCATACCGCACATAACACTAATTAATAAGCAGGTGCACTCATCCTGAATGCCATAATTCTCTTAATTATACACATCTCTGTGTTCTTAATACCGTGAACAATTTGGTCCGTAATCATTAATTTTAACTTGGCCGGGTTCTAGTTATGGCCCAAAAAAGTCAGGATTTTTCACTCTCCACGGTGTCACATAAGCGGGCGAAAGAGAATATCGTAAACACAAAGAATACGGTAAAAATAAATGTCTGTTCGTATTTACATTTTAAATAAATATTTTACATTTTATGAAGAATCTGAAATTTCGTTTACAATAGTATTCAACAGCGACATTACAAAACACCTCTATCGCTTTCTTCTGTCTGAATGGCTATCGGCAAACACAGGCTGTGGAAACTACCAGTTCTTAACATTTATGCACTTCAAAGGCTTTTGTTTTACATGCTCCTAGTGCCATCTCCTTTTTCTTATAAAATACGCAGGAACGTTGCTAATGTAACTTTCGGTATAATATTTTCAATTGTTGTAATCCTCGCCGCTTCGCTTAATGATCATCACCAACAGGAGTAACAGCAGCTACTGTGTTTGCCTATCTCTATTTTCCGGTCGATTGCTTTCCGTAGTAGAAATTTTAACATCCAAGAGGGGAGGAGTGGTGTGAACGCCTTTATAATTACAGTGATAACAGTAGAGGCTTGTCTCACCACAGTGCAGACCCAACAGTCTAAGTGTTTACTGATGTCCGGGGTGGAGGGTAGAAACTGCCGTCTGACAAAATATTTCACTCCTCCTCCCCTCTGTCCCACAGTTTCAAGATTTTGTCTAACGCCTCTGTATTACAGCAAGTATCAATACAAGAATACTTCTTTCAGTCGGATTTAAAGTTAACAACTTTTTTTTCTTAAATAAAAGATAAACAGTATATTAACTAGTATTTTTATTAGTTAAACTTTTATCATATGTATATAAACGTATCCTGGCATGTCCAGATAAACTAGAAATATTGATTTTCAATTCAAAAGTAAGAGGAAATGGCAGTCTACATAATTGTAGAGTGCCGTCCCTTAATATCTCAGAATGTTTCCAATGATTTGAAAACTTGCAAATTGTTCACTGCGGTATCAAAAATTAAACTTATCGGATTGACTCCAAAATTCGGATTGTAATATTTATACAAACAAAAATGTAACACACAAAACTAATATTGATTCACAAATGTGGTATAAAACACACAAACTAAACTATGTAACTCACTAATAGAACTATCGATAAATACTGTTGACTCTGTCTGTGAGTAACATAACCTATGTATTTAACCTGCACAAATAGATTTAAGAATACCAAATCACAATACCAATTATTATATACACATTATTAATAATATTACATTCAATGTGAGTTAGGGGTTATCTAGTATATAACAAATGAAAATGAATCAGTTTTTGAAAATAATTAATTAAATAAATAAAACGATATTTACACTTATGGCGGTTTTCATTTTCTGTTAAGTTGATTTAAAAAAATACAAGTATGAGTGAATTATTACATAATGACAAAAATATTTAAAATAATGAAATATTAAGAAATTATTATTTGCTCAGTTAAAAAATACATGAAATTACGTATAAAAGTTGTAAATAATAATGTAGCTTACACTTGTTTTTAGCCTAATTATTATGGGTTTGTACATTTCTAGTTAGCTAAGAGTGCATATCCTCAGTGAAACTTTTCTTCTATGTTCTAAATTTATACTGATCTCTTCTCACTTGTTTAACATTTTGATTCAAACCTTCGTTTCCAGCTAATCGTTTACATTCTTTGACGATTCTATTAGTTCTTGATTCTCTTTATTTTAGTTTTTAGTCTTCCTTCCTTTTTTGATATGATTAGTATTCGTTTTTCCCTTAGATTGTTACTCTTAGTTTGGTTTTTCTTGTTGTTAATTTCTTTTAGCAGTCTTTTTTTTTAAGGAAGCTTGTTACACAACAGAAGGTCAGCTGTTGGGCGTTTTCTTCTCTTTTCTTAAGTCTGAAAATTCAGCGAAGACAAATGGCTAATATGGCAGTTTTCTGGAACTTCCTTTACAGAATGATTGCATGCCACTAGTACACGGCTGACTATTCCGAGTAGAATACGGTTCTTGGATATCATACTGTTCAACGTCAATGATGTCAGGTTGACAGCTGCCATCAGACTGACTGAGTCTGATGATTGTCTCTTGGACTGGCTTTTGGATAATGATTGTCTGTGGGTCAGACGACTCGTCGATAACACCAAATATATATAGTTGGAAAATATCTCGGTTGATAGGAAGACATCTTTTTTTTTAACCGTTTTAGCTATCGCAACATTAGCCGCCTTTTGTATGCCTCGCCCAATAGTTTATCGATTTGCTAATATGACACAACTCTACCAAACACTTTGTTTTAGCCAAGATCCTATCAATTGGGCATAATGAGTTTTAAATTGTCCCACAAAAGATCAGTCAACAGCCTGCATCTTCTGGGAGCAATGTGGTGGCAGACTAACTATATGGACTCAATTTCCACGTGCAATGTCTAATAATGACAAATTCCTAAATGTTAGTAATGCCATCTATGACTAAATCTACAGGGCCATCTTAGGAAGGTTTTACATTGGTTAAGAAATGCTCTGGAACCATTTTAAATAACGTTCCGTGTTGGTCCACCCAGATTTATGACACGCTGTAATAATGACGTTTAGAGTCCATTGTAAAAGCCCAGGTTTCATATTTTTTATGGGGAACACTAGAAGTGGCGGAATAAAATGACCTTTATACACGTAACCATTGTTACCAAAGAAACCCATTTTGTTCAAGTAACTTCTACAACTTGACAATTTCGTCTCAATGATATGACCTTACTGACTTTATATTTAACTACTGTAAGATCTGTTTCGTCAGTATTGCATTGTCGACTAGGAGAATTGTTCATTTTATGGCTATGGGCCAAACAGAGGCTTATAATTATCGAAAAATTGCTTAAGCTTCTCTTGTGGATCCTTTGATCTTTTTATCAAAGTAGCCTGAAGTTTTCTTAAACTAAGTTGTGAATGGCTATTCATAAATGAAAGCATCTACTTCCATCATCCAGTAGCTTCATCTCTCTTGCCAAATGGATGAAGAATTTCACTTTTTCAGCCGACTTAAAAGCCATTTTCTTGATATCTTTAGCAGTTAATGCATAAAATCAAGATTCTATTTCTATACAGCATTTAACAACGTCTTCTTCCAATTCTAACTGAAGATCCGGATTTTGCCAACTTTGTGATGACCGATTTATCAATATCTTCGTTACTACTGTTTAATTTATATCCACCTGCATACTGAAAATACTGAATACTGAAGTTACACGTTTAAAATATTATAAGCCTTGAAAAATCTAAAACATTTGTACAACATACAGTACAAAACGAACTCCACACGTACAACACTCCGCGTAAACTGTCGACTGGACTCGAGCACTGCACTAGGTGGGTTGGTTAAGGTGCGCCGCGCTTTCCTTTACACACTTTCCTTTACTTTAAACATATGCCATTAACTAAATAAAAGCATGGCTTTACTGGGTTTATTAAATATATATATATAGTGAAATCAAAGGTCAAATTTTTTTTGCATGTTATTATAATGTATTATAAAAGTAAGCTTAAGAAGGTTGTTTGTTAAAAATTTAACTAAAGAATAACAATAAAGGGATTCTCTACGGAGCATAATTACATGGGGATAATGTAGGCCTATAGGAAGTTGGCTTTCTCATCGTGTTAGGTATATTGCTGTAATAACAGTAGTGGTGGGCTTGGTATTTTATTCCCCGACATAAATCATGTCAAAATCAATTACAAGTCGTTATAACTTTCAGCGTCTCTTTCTTTTACAACTTTTTTAGTGCCTCCGTTGATATGAAGGAAAACTTGTATGAAAACTTGTCGTATCGTTTTTGGCCTTTTATATAAATTGAACTCCTGTACTTCACGAAATCTAATTTTTTTTAGAAGCGCTGGTCATTTAAGGTACAGCACTAGTTATCTCAAAAAATGCTTTGTTAACTTGTACTATTTATTAAAAACAAATACTTCAGCTACACAATATTATTGCTAATGAAGTATTGTTACATGGTAAAAGTGTGATCGGAGGGTTTAATTTGAGTATTACATTTAGTAGAGAATACATCGTTTTCCATCTACATTCTGTACAGGAAATGCACATAAATATATTATTAAATTCCTTTAAAAATATTTATTTATTATTTATTATTTTATTTGTGAATTTCTGGGAAAAAATGTCAATGTGTTATAGAAGTCCTGGGAAATAGGACTCTTACAATCGACAGGGAAGGGTATAGATGTCTGGTTGTTTTTTATGTAAAAGCTAAATCGTTTCAATTTCTTCAAAACTAATAATATAAGATTTATGTTATTATATTGTAAATTTAATAAGGATTAGGGTAATATGGATCCACAAAATTTTACTTTAATTAGCTATATTGTAATTCATTATATAAATTTATAATTATCACATAACAAACTTCAACCAAGTTAAAAAATATTTTGTAAATATTATATATTTAATTTATTATTTACAAGTTGTAAGCGTTTTGTGGTCGCTACAGGGAAGTAAAATGTGGAAACGAAAACAAGTCACCAAATGCAGTTTCGCTTGCTTGCTGCAACCATGCTTAAAAAAACAAATAAATGTGAAAACAGTCATGTTATCTGAATAAAGTATTACATTATATAACTTTATCAGCTTATCGTCTTTTAGTTTGTAAAATGATGCTCAAGTAAATATTTACCTACTTGTACTGTACATGTCAGAACTTATATTTCAACAAGGGCAAAAGTATCCTTCATGCAGGATTTATTGATCCCCAATTCTGCTTTGGTATTTCTCTCTAAAACACTAAGCTTTTAACTTCTTGGTAATTCCTCTTGAACAGTTTGTACTCTTTCAGAAATTCTATTACCTTCAGAATTGGTATTAACGTCATTTAATAATATATTAAGTTGAAAATAGAAAATATTGTACTCCATAGGAGTAAAGTCAACAAACTCACTAACAGCAACTCATAATCTCCTGTGTTTTTTTTTTTTAATTATCCTTTATTCTGATATACGCTTTCTATTTAAATATCTCCATGTTTTCTTATTCCTTCAACTGTTTCTTCCAGCAAAGAATATATGCTCGAGCAAATAGTACACAAATGTGTCCAGGTATATATTATATTTCAAATTGAAATACCTCTAGGAGCAACTAGCGTTTATTTACGGGTAATACTGTTGAAAACAATTCTTCTATTTTTTCTCCTCTGAAAAGAAAATTTCAGTTCCGTATTTACGTTACATGTGTGGTAATTTAACAGAAAAAAAACTGAAGTTAAATATGCAGTAAATTTATATCTTAAACCATAATTCATAATGTTGCCTTATGTTCTCAACATTGCAACCTACAAACCTGTTCAAAACAAATATATAGATCAAACAACAATATACTTTCAAACCAAGTAAAATTCTTGAGGATAGAAAAATGATCTTAACGTATGTAACTAAAGCATGCTAAACACTAAAGTTCTAAAATAATTTGTATTATACTAAAATACTATTACTTATTCTTGGAATTTTACAAGAAGAGTATTGTAAATGAAGTCTGCAAGAAAGAACCTTAGCAAGAAAGAATACACGTTTTTAGGTGAACGAAGAAGAGGTCTACCTCCAGATGACAAAGTAGTGAAAGCACATAAAATGTTAAAATATCATAGAACAATAATTACGAGAACAAGAGAATGCGAGGGAAACTTACACATCACCTTCCAATAACAATAGATATACGGTTAATTGCTTTCGAGTAATGACCTACCAAAATAGGGTTAAGTAAATACAGGAAGAGAGGAAGACCTAAATCTTCATGGAAGAGATGCACAGAAAGTGTAGTAAGCAGTAGAGGCCTCCAGGATGCAGACGGTAAGAACTGAAAGCGATGGAAATTGGAATGTGGGAATAAGCGAGCAGATGTACAAAATCCACATGTAGGCCAATTTCATGATGCTGTTAGAGATATTGTTCTATTTAAATTGCATAAAAATCTATAAAGCAAATGCTTGAATTTTTGAAAAATATATTCTAAATAAAATAAATATAAATATATGCAAAAACGGTATAATAAATTATATACGCGCGCGCGCGCGGGTGTGTGTTATGAAGTCTAAAGAATTCATATAAAATAACAACTCATAAAAAATATTTCTAAACGTTTGTTAACCTACATAATTATCAACGTATATGATTTATGTGTACTTCATTACAATATTTTGAAGATATTTTCACACTTCATTCATTATCGGGGAAAGGTGTTAACTACCACGGAAACGAATACTTCAGTTCTGTTGGTACTGCCTTCCCCCTTTCACAGGTTTATGTAGAAGCTTTTCATACCTTCCCACCCCATCTGTGTACAATTGTTTTCACTTTTCTGATTTCCCCCAATTTGTTTTCAGTCGTCACGGAGTCACAATACAACTTCAACGTTTATTCGAATCATATCATTCCCAGCCTGCAACCAAGTCCTGACCCTACGCTCCTGCAAATAGATATTGGATTACTTTTATTTACATTCGTACTGTATCCGCTTGGCATTCTGTAAATGTATTCTTGTAAATACAGCCAGTATTTAGTTTACCTACGACCGAATGTTTTCCAGTCTGTAGTAAGACGATAATTATTATTTTTAATATAGGATTTGATATACGATAGAGAAAGTTTACACCTTAAAAAACTTTGAATCTATATTAATATTAAATATATATTATCATAATATTATATACAGGAGAGCATACGTAGAAACACAATAAAATCATTTGCAGTCAAGTAGATATTGTTTATATCTAATATAATCTTATTTATTATGTTATTCGTAGTGTATGTAGGCCTACGTTCCCTCAATATTGATCTGAGTATGTGGTTTAAAATTGGAATCAAAGTAATGACATCGCTTCTTCAGAGGACGTAATAACTTGCCTAAAAATAAAATTACATCAAATCGTAAATTCTAAATAAAAGCTAATACCAAGAAAATCATAAATTGGCAATTCAAGACGAGAGAGAATAGTCAATCATCTAGTTTTGATACTACAACTTTGTGGAAGTAGACAAATTTTCTTGCCAAGATTATGTGACCACGAATCACAACCGATGTAGAGTATAAAAATGGAACTTTTATAACTAAGCTCCAAAAATATTGTATTTTGGATGAGACTCTAGATTTAAAAAATGATGGAATCTAAAAACTCTTTCTTATGGTACAGAAGTTGAAGCCAAAACTTTTTAATTGTCAACGCCAAATAAAAACCGACACAATCAAAATATGGTAACAACAATTAATATGGTATTGGAAGAAAATAGTAAACATTTTTGATCGTTTTTATTACTTTGTGAAAAGCAATATTAAGTTGACAAGAAGAAAGTTTATTGAAGAAAAAGAACGTCGCGTGAGGTTGAAGTGTAGAGACTAAATGTAAGAAAACAACGGAAAAGATGGATTCCGAAACGTTAAAAGGAAGAAAAAAACCAACGGAAGGTATTCGGAATAACAAGACACGCAGTAGAACGGCTGTGAAAATCTGTGAGTAAAACGTCTTCTAAATGACACTTTCCAATAACGACGCTTTTCAATAACGGGCATTTTTTAAATCCCTACTATTTTCATATGAGCCGTAATTATTAAATACTTTTCAATAACAAACCGTCTAAGTAACATAGAAAGATTTTGTATGTGAAGTATTTTCGTTTTTGTAATAAATTAATCATAAAGTACTCTGGTATGTTTTAATTTATTATTATAATAGAATACTCATTAAAAGTATTATTATTATTATTTCCTCCCTTTTTCGTTTCAGTAATTTATGGGCTGGGGTTACACAACTTCCTTTACTTTTTGAAGTTCTTTTTTTCTCCCCCAGTATTCCTTCATTTTTCCTCTCACTCTTGCCGTTCTATATCTGCTTGCCTTTTTGGTTCTTCTTGGTAAGGTATCTTTCATAGTTTAATATTTTAAATGTCTAGTGATAAGAAGTTATTGTACATTTGCTTTAGATACTTATTTCAGACTTTGCGACAAGTGCGATTTAATTAGTGTAGTGCAGTATTTAAGGTCTATTATTGAATTATTTTGTGCATACTTTCACTTGTTTTGCGACTTCATCTTCCAAGTAACGAACACATAACTTAAAGATAACAGACAAGTTTTAGATCCGCCAATTGTCCGTTATAAAGACGTTTCACTGTGTGTGTGTGTGTGTGTGTGTGTGTGTGTGTGTGTGTGTGTGTGTGTGTGTGTGTGTGTGTGTGTGTGTGTGCGGGGAGGGGGCATTATTTACGTTATAAATACAATATTCATTATGACTATTTTTACGGTATTACATACAGTATACCTGGATTAAACTACAAAGCGATAAAAGACAAAACATGGTCATGGGCTAACAATATATTTCATCAATATAAATAACTTATTCATTTAATTGCAAAGAATCTCAGGAAATCAAATAAAACAAACTTTTCAGAAAAATGTCAAACTGATAATACTGATTACAATAGGCGTATGAGAAGTGTCTAATCCCTTACTCGTAAAGAAATTTCTATTGTAAATTTCTCTTTGGAAGAAATGTCAATTACTTCAGAAACGCATACGCTTGGAATTCTGATATTACACTGCAGACGTTTCGTAATCAATAAACACTTTGTCGTCGCCGTTCATTTTTCTCAATGCTTTTGATTCCATTCGATTTATTTTTAGTCATCTGCTCTCTCTCAGTCAACATCACAGCTTCATATACCGATCATATCGTCCCCATTCCTTTGGTTAAGTCCTTACAATACGCTCCTAGAAAAAAACCTCGTGTTACTTTTATTTATATGGGTACGATAGTTATATTTATTTCCGTTTGGCATTCTGAAAATGTGTTTTAATAGTTTGCTTATCTATATTCTTTCTATTTGTTTCTAATAACTGATATTTTTTAATTTCTAAATGCGATTGAAGAGAAGAGCGAGAACTTTAAAACTAAAATAAAGATAGCATTCTAACTAATATTAAATATAAATGTAATATTTAACTTTATTATTAATGTAATAATAACCTTATTATTATTTTGAAGATACGTAATTGGGTTCAAAAGAGCATGTATCCAAGCTAATTGGTAAAAATTACGCTCATAGAATAATGTTTACTTATGTTATACTTGTTATTTTTTTTTAATTCTTTGCACGCCTTGTTGCGTAAATACTAAATCTTCCAAAGGTCAAGTGACAGAGTCAGAAGGTAGTGTGTGTGTGCGTGTGCGTGTGTGTGTGTGTGTTATTTACAGTCAATTATTTTCTTATGAATTTTTCTGTATGTACACTTAGAATGCCCATACATTTTTAATATCCCTTTTAGATTAATAATAATCCATTTTAGAGTAATATCCACATTTAGGTTGTCATCGCATAGGTCTGTTAGGTGTGTCAGTCCAAAAAATATTTTACCTGCTCTATTTAAATACGTAAATGAGCACGACTGACAGTATTCTTATAATAATTTGTTTAAATATTAACAAATTTATAAAGCGAATCACAGATGATAATGATAACTGCTGTATAGGATATAGTGCACCAGCTCTCATAAGACCAAGCCGAATAACCAGTCTTAAATCTAGGCGGTAGCACACGAGGGGACACTTACAAGGGAGTTATAATTTTAAAATATAACTTGTGAACCTATTACTGAACTGTAATTAGCGAGTGTGTTCTGTGACTAATTACCTATACCTTGCCACATACCGCCTTGCGGAGTCCATAAAGACATCCATAAATCAACCCGTGGAATAATCTCTATTGCTGTATCTTCAGTTTGGTTTAGTGTTGAATTATCAAAACCTTACATATTTAGTTCACGTAGAGAGTCACTCACATAGAAAGGTACCAACCCAAGAATTTACATGTATCGACTAACAACACAAACTGAGAAATTCTTAATAACTCGATTTCTAAACAAATAGAAAGGAAGAAACAAAATATAACGATCACTACAAAACCAAACAGAAGGTGAAGGGTAAAATAGATGTAATATTATACTATGATATAATATATATTATATATATGTATATATTGTGACGAAACAAAATGTTCTAAAAAGAATTGTAACTATAATAGGGAAATCCTATCCAGAGAGGGAACAAGAAATCACAATTAATAGTCAATTAAAGGAAATTACCAAGTTTTAAAGAAATTAGTAAACAACCAAATATAACTAAATAAAAACAACCTTTGACTTATTTAATATCATCAAGAGACCCAGAAATAACCCAGTAGAATAGGGCAGTAAACAGACAAAAAGTTAAATAAATAAACCTAGTAGGCCTAAATAACTTACCCTGAATAACACAACCAAACCCAATAAAGGGTACCTATACATATAATAAAATTGTATTAAACAAAATTGTATAGGCCTATAATTAAGGATAGAAAAAGAGACACAACCCCTTACAGTGATATGAGTGACATAATATAAATAGTGACACAGACTACCGTTAAACAGTGTTAATTATTTTTTATGAAAAGTGTTTTATTATTATTAGACAGAAAATTTAGTTTATCATACAGACAATAGTTTAACAGTATAAATAAACTAAAACTGTCAAAAACAAGTATTATTATTAAGAGTTTTTGTTATATGTTATAAGAGTTTATGTTATCAGTTAATTTATTTAAATATATTTATCTCAGGGAGTCAAGGTAGAAATTACAATCAACCATAACAAATTGTTCCACCACATATCAGAGTAATTCAAATTAATAAGATTTTACAGTTATAAACTGAGGCATGTTTAGTATCAAATTGTTTATACTTGTCTAATTAATAATAATATAAACATTGCATGTATCATTAGAGTATAATAATAAAATTATCTATTAAATGTAATTTATAAAGTGTAAAGTAGGTAATGGGTACTGATCATGTAACACTTAACCTGTACATAAATGGCCAATCAAAATTTAAGAAGTTTGTATGAGTTCGGTGACTAAAAAAGGAAGAAATAACACTTAATTGTTAATTGTGATAGAGAACAGTTTAATAGTGCGTGTCGAGATGTTATTAAAATAAAAATATAAATTACTAAACCGTTGGTGAAAGAAAATTTGTATGACTACCGTTGAAGATAAATAATTCCTCCACTACAATCATTTCACGAACCAGGAACACACACAATCAAGAAAATATAAAGAATAAACCAGAAGACGTTCAGCAATATCGCCTAGATGTGTAAAGTATAATTTGACTTAATAATTGACAATATTTTTATCCAAAAAGGAACAACCACTAGACAATACACCAATTCACACTAACACTAATCACTAGTGAACATTTTAACAAGTGAATACAAATTCCATATCTAAACGAAACAGTGATTACAAGGAAAACATTTATTTTTACACATTTAATAAACTTCATTATTATCTGACACGGACAACGGCAGCCATGATGATGACGTCACTCTAACCTGCATGCTTTTTAAGAAGCGTATTGAATCTCGTCAAACATCGTATGTTATTTAATATATAATTTTGTAATTTTTTTAGATTATAAGTAATAGATGATTTGTAAAGGTACTCTATATTGTTAATTATCATGTAATGGAACTTTTCGTAGCAGCCACAAGAATTCCCACGAAATATATTAACCTTATTTATTTATTCACTCCTAAGATAAATATCGATTGTGACTAACGTGTGTATCGAATGGAAATTTCTATCAATTTGAACCCATATTACAGAGATTAAACAATTATGTTAATAAATCATATCCATGCGTTATTATTTTATGAACATAAGATATTATCAACATTTGTTTTATAATTACCAAGGATAAGAAGACTTCGGGGAGTCGTTGGAAGTACGAAAACTACAAAACCAAGATTAATCTCAAAGAACAGGTTATAAGCCTAATATCGAAGGTGACTTGAGAATTGTTTGGGATGACTCGACCGCTATTTTTGAATTGAATTTTGAGTTCTAACTGCTGAATTGGAATAATAATAATTCTGATTATTAAACCAAGGCAGAATAATTCATTTTTTTTAACTTATATATTAAATCACATTTGAAAACACGCAACATAAACAATTCACGATCAACTAATACACTATTTACAACTTTTAATACAAGTTAACATTTACAAAGCATAACACGGGCAAATTATTATGCAATTATTATACTACGGGATACACGTTAAGTAATAAATTGGCGCACCAACTAGTGAGGCTGAAATTAGGGAATATTAGGTGAAGAAATTCAAACAAGCAAATTAATTTCCTAATTTTTAGCTGGCGACTGCTATAGGTTCCAAGAAATAATAAAGATACGTAAGAGGGCGACATCATTGAAACGGACGAAGGAGGCAGAGAAAGAAGTCAGGATGGAAGAGAAAGAAGTAACATCGGTGGAGGATGTGGAAACGGTAGTAAGAGAGGAAGCCAGAGGAGGCCTGGATTTACAACAATATGGGAATTAATTAAAGAAGACTCTAAGAAGCAGAAGGAAGAATTCACTGAAAACCCAAAGAAACAAAATGAAATTTTGACTCAAAACTTATTAAAACAAATGGAAGAACAAAACAAGCAAACGAAGGAAGATTTGAAGAGCATCAAGGAAGATCACAGACAAACGAATGAGAAAATAGACGGTATGAAGGAAGAGATTAACGAGTACTCAAGGTTACAAAATGAGAATTTGAGGGAAAATTTAATAAAACAAATGAATGAGAGGATGGACAGTACAAACGAGAAAATAGACAGTATTAACAGGAATACAGATGAAAACAATAGACAAATGAATGAGAACTTGAGGCAAATTAATGACAAATTCGAAGAGAATAATAAAATAATGAATGACAAAATAGACAGCATTAAGGAAAGCAATGGACAAACCAATGAAAAAATTGACAGTATTAAACAAAGTACTAACGAAACCTTAAGGCAAACTATAAGTGAAAATAATAATCAAATGAAGGAAGAATTCAGACAAATCAATGAAGAGAATTTAAGAAGAATTAATGGTAGAATTGAACAGGTCAATGATACATTTAACCAGATGGACAAAATCGATGAGGAAAGGAAGCAAGAAATAGCTGACACTAATGAGAGATTGAGAAAAGCTAACGAAACCATCACACAAAACAAAGTAATGGTAAATACCAGAATAGACCAGGTCCAAGAAAATAATCGTATTCAAATAGAAGGAATAAAAAAGGAACAAAAAAATTTAGTAAACTTACAGAAACAAACCGGAGAAAGGTGTGACAATATTAACACTACAGTGAACAATTTAACTGGTCAAGTAAGCCAAAATCAAGAAGCAATTGAATTAATTAGAACCAGACCAAATAATATTACTCATGTTTCCACAAATGGAACCAGAGAAGGGATTAATTTCAAAAATTATCGTAGGAACCCCATGAAATTCCTGGCCAGAATCTAGGAACATTTTAATAAACATAGAATAACTATCTGGAGCTCGATTAGAGAGATGTTGGATGAGCATTTTAGGGAGATTACGGACAACTGGTGGACAGCAACCAGGAATGAGATAATGGACTACGCTCAATTTAAAAAATTATTTAAAGAAAAATATTGGTCCGAAGCTATACAAAATATTATCAGGGACAACATTTGTCAGGGAAGATATGATGTAAATAGAGGTACATCTCCAACTACTTACTTCTGGGGAAAGGTGTGTTTGGCTAGACACCTAGAGCCAAGAATACCAGAAGAATCCCTAGTAACTAAAATGGCATACCATTATGACGCAGGAATTGCCAGAGCACGCCTGGGAAGCCAGATTAAAACGGTCCACGCAATGGCTGACTTGTTAGAAAATTATGAGCACGAGGGTTACTACAAAAGAAGCAGACAACGAACTGATCAGTGCGGTTCAAGAAATAATAACCATGGTATGAATAATAATCACCATAATAACATGAATAACCGGAATAATTATAACTTTAATGGTAACGATCATAATTACAACCAAAATTTTACCCCAAATAATAACCAACAAGCAAATTTCAATCGAAATCTAATTAACAATAATAGTAACAACAGGCCCAATCAAAATTACCATCCGGGTAATAGAATTAATAATAATTATTATAATAACTACCGAACCAACCAAAATAATAATAATTTTATAAATAACCCAGGAGTTAATACCCATAATAATAACCAGGGTAATTATAACAATAATCGTCCGTACCGAACCCGAATAAATTATATTAGTGCAGAAGAAGGGGATTACAGGAGATACCATCAACCTCGGAGGAACAATTATAATAACAGTTATGATCGAAGAGGAAATCCCAGAGGGATGAATCACCATGCCAACCGAGTAAGAAGTAGAAGCCAGGATGACTTCCCAGAACCGAGGGGGAGTGAACAATTAGACAACCGAGAGGTTGAACAACCAGGAACCGGCATACCATTCCAGGCAAATCAACAGTCATGCCCGGAAAATAATTTTGATGGCATTAATTTAAACGGAGTGAGGCAGTAGTAAACCCTCGCGACCCCTTACTGCTCCTATCTACTGGGTAAAAAAACCACCAAATTCAAAAATATAGTAAGAACAACTTACTACCAACTAATTATGAAAAACTAATTATGGAAAATAAAAGAATTTTGAAGTATAACAACAACCAAAGTTTAAGGACGGATAGTCAAAATCTTACTATTATTTACAATTATTATTTGAAAAATCTTCGAGAAGAAATGTTGGAGGAAATGGTGACAAGTAGAACCAACCAGCATAATGAAATCTTATACATAACCGCTCAAATTGAAGGAATTCCTACACGAATAATTATAGATACTGGTGCAAATGTATCACTTATTAACGACGCTGAACTGGAGAGAATACAGAAACAAAGTAAAAATATAATACCTCCTTACCTGTCAATAATGTTATTTTAATAGGTGCCACTGGGCGTCAAAATAAAACAGTGAGAAAACAAGTGTCATTGGAACTAGAAAGCAAGGGTGTTACAATTAATATTATATGTCTGGTCGCAATCGGCCTACCATTCGAAATATTAATCGGATGCGATATGTTGAGGAAATATTCAGCCATTATTGATCTGAGCAAGGAGAAGGTGTCCTTGAACTCAGAAGGTGTTATGTGGACGGCAGAGTTAATAGGAAGCGATGGTGCCCCTCTGAACCGTACCCATCACCAAGTTAGGGAATTAAATTTTTTAAAGAATGACACCCAATGCAGAAAAATAATCTATAATATGACAAATGAAGACCTGTGGAACAGTAAATTACAGGAGATAAGAAAGTTTAGACACACAAAGACCAAGGCACAAATAATTTGACAGCAAAACAAGTAGAAGATCTCATTATGATATATAAGAAGTATAAACATGTATTTTTAGAAAAACCAGGAAAAGTAAAAACCTATCAGTGTAAAATACAATTTAAAGAACCAGCAGAATTCCACAGAAAATCCTATCCTATACCATTTCATTGAAGGAGGCGGTTAGAGCTGAAATTAATAAAATGTTGTTAAATGATATAATTGAGCATAGCCAATCACCATATACTAGCCCAATAGTAGCAGTTCAGAAGAAGAACGGGCAGGTTCGACTTTGCTTGGATGCCCGAGAAATAAATAAACATATAGTAAATGATCGCACGTCACCTGGAGAAATAGAAGAAATTCTAAAAAATTTCACGGTACAAAATTCATCAGTACCTGGGACACAGTTTGTGGTTACTGGCAGGTGGAGTTGCACCCGATGAGTCGAAAATATATGGCTTTTATTTTCGAGGGTAGAAACTACCAGTTTAAGAGATTGCCATTTGGATTAGTTAATTCGGTAGCAAATTTTGTACGATGTATGGACCAGGTATTGGGTCAGGAAGCGCTACAATTCACCACAGTTTATGTAGACGACTTGTTGATTACACGGTGGAATATGTATTGAGTAAGTTAGCAGAGAACAACATAACACTTAAACTCGAAAAATCCCAATTAATAGCGAAGGAGGTTCAATTTTTAGGTTTCAATTTGACTGAACAAGGTATTTCCCAATCACAAGAAAAGGTTACTGCAATCCAGAAGTTCCCACAACCAAAGAATAAGAGGCAACTCCAATCCTTCTTAGGACTGTGTAATTACTACCGGAAGTTCCAACGCAATTATTCCGCATTGACATCTAAATTTCAGGAACAGTTCTCTTCCAAAAACAAATGGATATGGGGACATGAACAGGATGATATACTACAACAGATAAAGGATACATTCTTAGAGACAGTAATCCTTCATCATCCAAATTTTGACCACCCATTCTTTTTGAACTGTGACGCAAGTGATGTCAGTCTTGGGACGGTATTGTACCAAGAAGACAAAGAAGGAAACCATTTAGTCATTAGTTTTGCCAGTCGTGTGTTAAACCACTGTGAGAGAAGGTATAATGTCACTGAAAAGGAACTACTAAGCATAGTCTTTGCTTGTAGTAAATTCCGAACGTACATTTTAGGATATCCTGTAACTGTCAGAACAGATCATAAGTCCATCTCATTTTTGAGAAGTTGTAAGCTGAGTCACGGAAGGCTTACAAGGTGGATACTCGCCTTGCAGGAGTATAATATCAAATGGGAATATATTCCAGGGAGTCAAAACGTGATAGCAGACGTGTTATCTCGAATAAACCTGGACACCCAGACATTTGAGGGTGAGAAGGAAAGGATTATCAAGGTGTACAACATTCTCAAAAGTAGATCTGATTTGGAGGCATTATTACAAAATATAAGACCAAATCAGTTATTAGACCCAAAATTAATAAAAATCAAAGAACGTTTGGAGAACCAAAACTCTCCAATAAACCAATTCTATTGTGAACAAGAAGGAATTTTATTTATAAAAAATACATTGAACCAAGAAGACTGAAAGGTAATCATTCCCAGAATCATGGAGAAAGAACTAGTGTTGGAATATCACATAAGATACGGACATATGGGTGCAGTAAAGGTAGTGAAAGCATTGGAGGAGAATTGTAACACTAAGAACATACACAGGAAGGTACAAAATTATATAAAACCCTGTCATATCTGCCAATTGGTCAAAATTAATAATGAACGAAGGGAAGGTGTAATGATACCTATATCGTCAGAACAAAAATTGGAAAAATTATTCATTGACATATGCGGACCACTTCCTAGGAGTGAAGGTAGAAGCCGGTATAAATACATTATAATCATTATGGACCACTTCACCAAATTCACCAAATTGTATCCAATCAGTTGAGCAACTACGCAGAAAATTCTTGAAGTAATAACTACTCAATACATTCCAAAAATAGGAATACCTGTTTCAATAGTTACGGACCATGGTACACAATTTCGAGGCAGAAAATGGAAGAACACATTGTTAGAACTGAACATCAAAAGCTATAAGACCTCCGTATACCAACCCAGTAGCAATCCATCAGAAAGAATACTGAGAGAGGTTGGTAGAATCTTAAGGACCTATTGTCATCAACAACAAAGGAAGTGGCCTGATTACTTATCAGCCACAGAAGATTTTTTAAACTTGGCTCATCATCCATCTATAAATTGCACTCCATACACTGCCATGTATGAAAAACAGCCACCCAGAGAGATCCAAGAATTGATTAAATTTCCTAAGTCTCCACCGTACCAATTTAATAAATTAAAATTTTATAATCAGGTGATAGAAAATCTGGAAAAACGCAGAAATAAATACCAGAAAATAAAGGGTAAAATAATTAAATATAAATTAGGAGAGGAAGTGTTGTTAAAGAACAGGGAATTTCCTAGCACTCTAGAAAGGATATCAAAGAAATTGTTGGTACTATACGTTGGACCCTACACCATAACAAAAAACAACAACAACAACAACACATACGAATTATGAACCGACCACATTTCAAAGAATATCAAGGGCATATAATTACAATCAAACATCCATGAAAAATATCACGAGGAAGAAAAGGAAAAATAACATAAGTAATTATGTCCTCACACCTAATGAAGTGTTCAGAAATAATTACTTCTGAAGGGAGGCAATTTGTAACGAAACAAAATGTTATAAAAGAATTGTAATTATAATAGGGAAATCCTATCCAGAGAGGTAACAAGAAATCACAATTAATAGTCAATTAAAGGAAATTACCAAGTTTTAAAGAAATTAGTAAAGAACCAAATATAACTAAATAAAGACAAACTTTGACTTATTTAATATCATCAAGAGACCCAGAAATAACCCAGTAGAATAGGGCAGTAAACAGACAAAAAATTAAATAAATAAACCTAGTAGGCCTTAATAACTTACCCTGAATAACACAACCAAACCCAATAAAGGGTACCTATACATATAATAAAATTGTATTAAACAAAATTGTATAGGCCTATAATTAAGGATAGAAAAAGAGACACAACCCCTTACAGTGATATGAGTGACATAATATAAATAGTGACACAGACTACCGTTAAACAGTGTTAATTATTTTTTATGAAAAGTGTTTTATTATTATTAGACAGAAAATTTAGTTTATCATACAGACAATAGTTTAACAGTATAAATAAACTAAAACTGTCAAAAACAAGTATTATTATTAAGAGTTTTTGTTATATGTTATAAGAGTTTATGTTATCAGTTAATTTATTTAAATATATTTATCTCAGGGAGTCAAGGTAGAAATTACAATCAACCATAACAAATTGTTCCACCACATATCAGAGAAATTCAAATTAATAAGATTTTACAGTTATAAACTGAGGCATGTTTAGTATCAAATTGTTTATACTTGTCTAATTAATAATCATATAAACATTGCATGTATCATTAGAGTATAATAATAAAATTATCTATTAAATGTAATTTATAAAATGTAAAGTAGGTAATGGGTACTGATCATGTAACACTTAACCTGTACATAAATGGCCAATCAAAATTTAAGAAGTTTGTATGAGTTCGGTGACTAAAAAAGGAAGAAATAACACTTAATTGTTAATTGTGATAGAGAACAGTTTAATAGTGCGTGTCGAGATGTTATTAAAATAAAAATATAAATTACTAAACCGTTGGTGAAAGAAAATTTGTATGACTACCATTGAAGATAAATAATTCCTCCACTACAATCATTTCACGAACCAGGAACACACACAATCAAGAAAATATAAAGAATAAACCAGAAGACGTTCAGCAATATCGCCTAGATGTGTAAAGTATAATTTGACTTAATAATTGACAATATTTTTATCCAAAAAGGAACAACCACTAGACAATACACCAATTCACTCTAACACTAATCACTAGTGAACATTTTAACAAGTGAAAACAAATTCCATATCTAAACGAAACAGTGATTACAAGGAAAACATTTATTTTTACACATTTAATAAACTTCATTATTATCTGACACGGACAACGGCAGCCATGATGATGACGTCACTCTAACCTGCATGCTTTTTACGAAGCGTATTGAATCTCGTCAAACATCGTATGTTATTTAATATATAATTTTGTAATTTTGTTAGATTATAAGTAATAGATGATTTGTAAAGGTACTCTATATTGTTAATTATCATGTAATGGAACTTTTCGTAGCAGCCACAAGAATTCCCACGAAATATATTAACCTTATTTATTTATTCACTCCTGAGATAAATATCGATTTTGACTAACGTGTGTATCGAATGGAAATTTCCATCAATTTGAACATATTGCTATCTCATATCACAGAGATTAAACAATTATGCTAATAAATCATATCCATGCGTTATTATTTCATGAACATAAGATATTATCAACATTTGTTTTATAATTACCAAGGATAAGAAGACGTCGGGGAGTCTTTGGAAGTACGCAAACTACAAAACCAAGATTAACCTCAAAGAATAGGTTATAAGCCTAATATCGAAGGTGACTTGAGAATTGTTTGGGATGACTCGACCGCTATTTTTGAATTGATTTTTGAGTTCTAACTGCTGAATTGGAATAATAATAATTCTGATTATTAAACCAAGGCAGAATAATTCATTTTTTTAACTTATATATTAAATCACATTCGAAAACCCGCAACATAAACAATTCACGATCAACTAATACACTATTTACAACTTTTAATACAAGTTAACATTTACAAAGCATAACACGGGCAAATAATTATGCAATTATTATACTACGGGATACACGTTAAGTAATAATATCCATTTTTAATTTAATATATTACGACAATACAAGCATATGCTGTAATGTGCATTTGTTAAATAAAATAAATATTTAAATTAAATTTAGAAATATGTAATAAATAAGCAGGTGTGAGATTGAAAGCTGAGTTTATACGCAGGAATCGACCTGCACTATCACACGATTGTCGCTGAGAGTTTGTACAGTAGTAAATAATGTGTGTGCGTGAGGCCTGTTCAAGCCTCAAAGTTTGCAATCTCACCCCAAATAGATGCTAAATTAGAGTTCTATTTAATTATAAGCAAACCAGAAATGGTATAGAAATTGCAAAGACTATTAAATATTTATAAAAGTAATACACATGTGCAGTGTGAAAGCGGCGTGAATAAGACGTTCAGTGCGAATTCAGTGCGATTTTAAGAGCATAGTAATTACACGAATTATGCGATAACAATGGTAATTACATTGAACATGTGTAATTAAATCAGACACCGTCAGAGCACCTTGTAATCCACATTAGACATTGCAATTGGCAGAAATGTGCGAAAATATAAAATTGGACGATAGTGGGGGAACTGACGCCACCAAGCAATTCCTGACATGCTGAATTCTGGCCCAGCAGGTGCAGTAAGATGCTCTAATATAAATAATGGCACGAATGAAGCCAATTTACTCTCAATCAGTCTTCAGAAGCTGCGGGACGCTATGCCCAGTATCGACGCGATTTTTAAATTTTGTTAATTGAACTGTAAGGTTGGATGGACGATATGTTCATCTAAGTACCAAACAGTAACTCTTGGTTTGGTTACTAATACGATTATAGAACATACTCTACAATGTCTACACCCACAATCGTTCGTCACTCAAGACAAGCATCAAGGTTACATCAGGCAGAGGAACGCTATGCAGAACAATAGAGGTGCCCACTAGCACAACAGCAGCAAGTACAGAGCAACATATCACTCTACACTACAGCAACCAGAGAGGACCATAAGGAACGAGTAACTGGAGGACGACGAGTGGAATCGAGGAACGGAGAGAGAACTCTATCAGATGAGGAACTACGGATCAACGGAGGACATGGGTATGAGCTACGGAATCAAGGTGACAAATAAGCAATTTATAAATTTTATGTGAAAGACTAAAGACAGTTAAAAGACACTTTAAAATTTAGAAAAATAAATAACAGATGTAAAATGTAGATATAGAGATTCAGAGAATCAAATTTAAATTTAATATATATTTTTTTTGATGATTAACAATTACTTAAGCCAAGACATAGAGAGTCACAGAATCAAATTTAAATTTAATAAATATTTTCTTTGATGATTAACAATTAATTGAGGCAATTTAAATTTTATCAATAATTAATATGTATGCAATGCATAAAGTAACATAGTAAACGTTATATAAGGAAAATAAAACAAAGCTGCAGTAAAGCACACAAATCAGACTGAGCACTCGAAATTTTAAGATAACAAATAGAGACGTAGAATATAATTTTGTTACTGTAGGTCATAAGATTTATTTATGATAAATATACTGCAACAATTGAACGTTAAGCAAACCATAATGAAGGTTTATAGCGAAGCAAATGAAATTTTTAAAAACGCTTCAGTTTGTTTTTTTTAAATAAATTGTTGAAAACTTGTTAAAATTCAATAAATGACTACTCTTATTACGATTACACCCAAACCCCAGTAATTGGTAAATATTAACAGTAATGTTAGATACATGTTGGCACAGCACAAATTAATTTACATTTGTTTTGCAATTTGTTGTGTTATAATATATATATGTATATTGTAACGATATTATAAGGGTGTTTTTCGTAATCGGGTTACTTACGATCGAGATGTAATGTAGCCTCACCTCGGGTTCGTCTATTTGTAACCAGAGAATATTTCGTTACATACAATGTTATTGTGGATCAGTTTACTTGTATTTATGTAGCGTGCACTTGAATACACCGTCCGTTAGAAATGTCGACTTGTAATATGGAAAAATGATGTAGCGACAAACTCGCACTGGAGTCGTCGATGTAAATTATAAATGTATTATGTCGAACGGCGAATGATTTCGTAAATTGCCGCTTACTCTCACTACGCTGCTTCTTTTACGTGACGTCACTCACCGATGCCAACTATCGGGTCAGCTACAACCTGTGAATTCTATTTACTAAATGTAACGGCAATAATAATGACTCACAATTATCATCAAACATATATCCTTGTGGAATCCTTTATTTGGAAAAAATACTGGTTAACTTGTTTCAATAATTTTTAAACAGAATAATCGCAATTGTAGTACAAAATATAAGTCTTCTTTACCAGTTGGCAGCAGTAGCTGTTCAGTATTCCTTCAGATCAAAACAATGCTTTTTGTTAACGTTTTAAATTAAAATATATCAATTATCTCAGGGCGTATATGGTTCGGGGATTTATAATTATACAAAATATTACACTATTAATCAAAATACAAGTTCACAATCATGGGATATTACAACGTTAGAGTGATAGGTGCACACAGAAATCGTATAGTGGTTGCCAGTTTTAAAAAGGTTATGTCTATATCAGGCTTTGATAGTTATTATGTGAATTAAAAGTTCTTGTTGTGTTTAAAAGGTGTTAGTCTTATAAGGTGTTATCAGTGGTTGTTTCTAGTGTTCGTGTTATATGGTGTCTGTAATTCAGTTGATTATTGCTTAAAATACGTGTATACAAGTGTATGTGTTGAAGTACGATATAACGAGATGTCAGATTCACCAAATCCTCTTCTTGTACTCTTTTTGGTCGTAAATAGGTCCCACGTACACGTCAGATCTTCTCCTCGTCTCTCGTCCACTTCAAATCTTCTTTCTGGTGATTATTCCTTCTCATCCATCTAATGGGTAGTCTTCGGTTGTTGCAAAACGTTAGTATAATGTACTTCTAACAGTATTTATCTATTTGTATTGTTTTTTCGCACTTTATAACATATAATGTGAGACGATTTAAGAACGCGTCTATCTGCTAAGATCCTTGTCAAAGAAGTCTCATTTTATTTATCCGAAATTTCTGGTTGCTATGGGTAAACTTGGAACCTGGTTGGCTAATCTGGGTCTACATTGTCACATACTTCTATTATTTCAGAATCTAAATTTGTTCAAAATCTTTAAACTAACGTAACTTTTCTATACTGAATGGGAGTTTAAAACCATTATCAGCATTATTTTGATCTTCACATGTGTTATATTTAGACACCAAACATGCCTATTTTTGCTTAAGAACTATGGATGTTACAATTTTGTTATTCGGAATTTTCTTAAATAACTTGATATGTGTTATTTTGTTTCTATATTCCGTGTATACATTATTACCTATAAATACATCAACCCTTTCACATTTGCTTTACAAAATTTCTAACATAATTGTTCAAAATTTACTAAATTTGGTTTCACCTGGCCTATGTAATAGTATTATTTTCATCATCATGTTTTAACATCTCTAGCAATTAAATTAACTTCTAACATTCATAAAAATGGTTTAACATATAACGTTATTTTAACAACACAAAATATATATTATTCTAATATTTAAATTCATGTCCACATGACTATGATTATACCAACTCCTTGCACAAATAGTTGTTTTCTACTCAAACTGTATAGGTGTTTGAAATTTAACAAAACATCTTTGTATTGTCCATTCTGCTTGGTTAATTAATTTATTTACCATGGCTTAATATCAGCTCTATCGGTATATTTGTGAACACAACATAAACAAAAAATGGAATTAACATCATTGAATTGACATTCCTTAAAATTAATTGTATCCCCTGGTACATACAAAAAACACAACACAAATACTATTATATAAACACTGTGCTATAACATAAAACATGCACATTTAACAAAATAAATTCTATGCTAATTATTTAGTCCTTTGTCAGCTAATTTATGACTTATTCTGACACTGTCCATGTCATATTGACTATTCATATGGGTTTAAACATCCGTATACTTACTGATGTTTTGTGTTACAAAAATTACAATAAAGTGAACACTGTTGCTCTACCTCACACACAGTTCTAATAATCTGGTTACATTTATTGTTTATCTGGGTTTTACTCTTGTTATGAATGTAATTGTGACCATGTTATAATTTGTTGTTTACAGGACAACTCTATGGACTCTATATGTGACACCTTCTGTATGGTTCTTGTATCTATAATCATGTGTATCTATATTTTTGTTACATTGATTAACTTAATTATTTAACAATATTTCTCTTACATAATATTATATGTTTGGGTCTATTATCCCTCACTTTGTATTTTGATTATTTGGATTTAATGATACATCAACTGAAACCATTTGTTTCTTCATAGTCCTGGTTCATAAACTGTTTGTCTTTACAATTCTTTGTTCGGTCAATACTGAAAGTTTATTGTCATAGCTGGGGTTTGAAGATATCTGCATCACTTAGCCTAAATCATTAATTTGGGTACGGTCAGTTGTCTTACTAGTCAGTCCAAAATTGTTAGTTTGTCTGCTTGATTCATTATAACATTATCAAACTGTACTGTGAGTTGTCCTTACTATTTATTTGAATTCTGATATATTCAAATTTGTTTATTTGGCTTGATTTAAAGTTATATTTTGGATTATCAAAGTTGGTTAGATGAGCTTGCTATGTTCTTTGTGTTTTGAGGTTTTATCATAATAAATTCTTCAATTCCAAATTAATTCTCATAAATAATTAGTTGTAAGTTGATCTTACTATTTCTTTAGAATTTTGTGGTTTTATAATAATAAATTCTTCAATTCCAAATTAATTCTCATAAATCATTAGTTGTAAGTTGTTCTTACTATATTTTAAGAATTTAGTGGTTTTATAATAATAAATTCTTCAATTCCAAATTAATTCTCATAAATCATTAGTTGTAAGTTGTTCTTACTATTTCTTTGGAATTTTGTTGGTTTTATAATAATAAATTCTTCAATTCCAAATTAATTCTCATAAATCATTAGTTGTAAGTTGTTCTTACTTGATTTTTAGAATTTTGTGGTTTTATCAACTTTGTTTATTAGGCTCATAATACATTTTTAAGGAAACTTGGTTGTATGTTCCCTTAATCTTTTTTGTTTCCACATCACTAATGACATAAGTATTATTGTTATTGTTTTTTATAACCACATATGGTCCATTATACAGTAATAATAGCTTTTTTGCTATTCCTTCCTTAGAACTTGGCAATTCGCGGTTTTTCAACAATACCTTGTCTCCAATCTTGTACTGGATCACCTTCTGCTGAGTTATTTTGTATTTTTTCCTTCTTTTCTCCACTTGTTCATTCAGTTTGCTGTGGAATCTCACGTTGTCGAACTGGTAAGCTGGGTTGCTTGGGAAATTGATTATTTCACTAATTTCTCTGGGTGGTAGTCTTTCATGCATTATGGTATATGGAGTATCTTGTATTGCTTCATGGTAAGCTAAGTTGATAAAGCTCTCTGTTTGTGTAATGTAGTCACTCCACTTCTGGTGTTTATCAAAACAATATGTCCTGAGTATACGGCCGACCTCCCTCAGTACTCTTTCCGCCGGGTTGCTATTTGGGTGATAGACAGATGTTTTATATGTCTTGACACCTAAGTCTAACAAAGTCTCCTTCCATACCCTTCCTCGAAACTGAGTTCCGTGATCGGTAATAATTGATCGTGGAGCTCCTAACTCTGGTATATATTGTTGGATCACTATTTGCAAAATCTTTTTTGTAGTTGCCCGATTAATGGGATATAGTTTTGTAAACTTGGAGTAATGGTCGAACATGATTATAATGAATTTATACTGTTTTCTCCCTCCACTACGAGGTAACGGACCACACACATCTAAAAACACTCTCTCTAATTTACCAGTTGATGTAATAGGTTGCATAATTCCTTCTGTTTTTTCATTATTGCATTTTGCTAATTGACAGATGTGACACTGCCGGATACATTCTCTAACTCTTCTGTTGATGTTCTTAATGTAAGTGTGTTCCTCGAGTGCCTTCATTACTTTTAATGCACCCATATGCCCATATCGGCTATGGTAGTCCAATATTAATTCTGTTTCTACAGCTTTAGGTATCACCACCTTCCATGAGCCTTGGTTGTTATTTGGTTTGTGAAATAATATGTCTTCGTGTAGACAGTAATATGCAGTGATTTGTTCATCCTGTTGGATCAGTCTTTGTCTAAAATTGTTGATTTTGGTATCCTCGGTTTGTTGTTGTGCTATGGATTTCATGAGGTTTTCCAAATCTGACTTGTTTTTTATTATAGTGTATACCTTGATGACTGTTTCTTTTTCCCCTTCAAAAGTTTGTTGTTCTATGTTAATCCGGGACAATATATCTGCAGCAATATTCTGTTTTCCTGGAACATACTCCCAATTTATATGGTACTCCTGTAGTGCGAGTGTCCACCTTGTCAATCTCCCATGGTTGATCTTGCAATTTTTTAGGAAGGATATTGACTTATGATCGCTCCTCACAGTTATCGGGTATCCAAGAATGTAGGTTCTGAATTTCCCACAAGCGAATACAACGCTTAATAACTCTTTTTCTGTTACACTTTAATTGCGTTCACATCCATTAAGTATTCTGCTTGCAAAACTCACCACCTGGTGTTCTCCCTCACTATCTTCTTGATATAATACAGATCCTAAACTTATATCACTGGCATCACAGTTCATGAAGAAAGGTTGATTGAAATTAGGATGTCTTAATACAACTGAACTCAGGAAATTATGTTTAATCATTTGGAGTAAATTGTCTTGTTCCTGTCCCCAGGACCATTTGTTCTTAGAGGATAATTGTGGAGAAAACTTTGCTGTCATTTCAGAATAATTTCTCTGAAACTTCCTATAATAATTGCAAAGTCCCAGAAATGATTGAAGTTGCTTTTTATTTTTAGGACTTGGGAACTTCTGGATAGCTTCAATTTTTTCATTGGATGGTGTTATTCCTTGTCTTGTTAGGTTAAAACCCAGGAATTGGACTTCACTGGCAATAAGCTTAGATTTTTGAAGTTTTAGTGTAACGTTATTGTCTGACAGTTTTTGTAATACTTGTCCTACTCTGTCACAGTGGTCTTCCCAATTCACTGAAGTAATCAACAAGTCATCAACATAGACTGTAGTATATGGAATAGTATCTGGACCCAACACCTGATCCATACATCTTACGAATACAGCTACTGAATTTACCAGTCCAAACGGTAGTCTCTTGAACTGATAGTTCCTTCCTTCGAAAATAAAGGCGACGTACCTTCGACTATCTGGGTGTAGCTCCACCTGCCAATACCCACATACCGTATCCCAGGTGCTAATAAATTGTATGCCATTGAACTTTTTCAGTATCTCCTCAATCTCTCCAGGAGATGTTCTGTCATTAACTATGATCTTATTAATCTCTCTAGCATCTAAGCAGAGTCGTACTTTGCCATCTTTCTTTGGAACTGCTATTAACGGACTGGTATATGGGGAACAGCTATATTCAATAATATCTTCTGCTATCATTTTGTCTAGTTCAGTCCTCACTGCTTCCTTTAATGCATAAGCAACGGGATATGATTTTTTATTAAAATTGACAGGCTCCTTGAATTGTAATGTAAATTGATAATCCTTTACCTTGCCAGGTACATCAGAGAAAACATAGCGGTATTTATTATATATTGAAATTAACTTCTCTATTTGTTGTGTGGTTAAATTATATTCATTTTGTTCTGAGCGAAATTGTCGGATCTCTTCTAATTTTTCCAACCATAAACTATCTTCACACCCAAAGTATTCCCTTCTTACATTCCATTACTCATCTTGATTATTGTTGAATTTTCTTATACTGTTGCATGAAGGTACATTTTTGTTTTCTACCAATTTTTCTGTCCATTCTATATTATCCACCTTTAATGACACTATGGCTTGTCTCATGTCAATTATTGCTGAGTATTTTCTCAAAATATCACAGCCTATTAGTAGATTAAATGGTAGATTACTAGCTATTAGAAAAATCATAGGTATAGCTACATTTCTGCTGGTCACTGTTAATGATACCTGTTTTCTTATTGACTTGTTTTGCCTTCCAGTGGCTCCGATTAAAATTATATTTTGAATTGGTAAAGTTGGTAAGATGGCCTTACTATATTTTTGAATTTTGAGGTATTCATTGTTGTCGATTAACGACACGTTTGCGCCCGTATCTATCATACATCTTGTCTCCAGTCCATTCACTTGGGCGATGATATAAACAATCTCATTATTTGAATTATTTTGTGTTATCGAGTCTTCGTTCAATAGCTCTTCTCTAACATTCTTTAGGAAATGATTTTGCACTATTGTCAACGTATCGTCAGTCAATTTGTCACGTCCTAGTAAGTACCCAAATTGCCGGTTCAGTGATGGGACCTGGTGGATTTTCACTGCCGCAGTTCGTTTAAATCAGGGCTGATCTCCTCAGTCCTGTTGTCTGATTGATTGGGTCTGTCTCTGTTCTGCGCCTCTTGTACCTCAATGGCGTTATTATTGAACGTCACTGAATTTCGATTATTTCTGTTGTCGTCGCAGCTTCTACTTTGCCGATGTTCATCGCGGTAGTGCTGGTTACTCTCCTCCTGAAAACTTCTTCCACGGTTTCCATTATAGTTTGCTCGTCCCTGGTACCAACGTCTTCCCACATCCCTATCGTCAACGCTTACATAGTTCGCTTGTCTTCTATATGTTTGATTTTGACTGTTATTATTGCCGTTATTATTGTGCCTGTATCGATTATCATAGTGGTTGTTATAACCCCGGTTGTTCTGGTACTGGTGGTCTCGTTCATTGGCACGCTGGTATCCATTATTGTTATTATTTGTAGGAGGGTTACGGTAATAGTGGTTGTTGTTATTGTTGTTGTTATTTGCGTTATTTCGTGAATAGTTATTGGTGTTATTCTGGTTTTGGTAACCGCGCTGATATTGGTTACCGTTGTAGTTATAACTATTGTTTGGTCGTTGTCCATTATTTCCATATGGGGCGTCGCGGCGACCATTATTTCTATTTATCTCATCGTTCCTTCGTCTATACTGGAGGAAGTTCTTCTCCTGTTCCATCTCTGCCAATAAGGTTGACATCTCCTCGATGGTTTGTATGCGTCCATTTATTCGGCCTCTTGTAATTTCGCCACCATAGTGGTATGCTAATAGCCGCACTAAGCACTCTGTAGGGATTGCAGGCTCTAAATGTCTGGCTATATTTATTTTGCCGAGAAAATATGCAGTTGGAGTTTGCTTGCCGTGCAGGTCATATCTGCCCAATCCTATGTCACTCCTTATCATGTGTTGTGTGGCATCGGACCAATATTTAGATTTGAACTGTTTTTTAAATTCCTGGAAGTTCTGTATACTCGGCCGCATCGCCGTCCACCAGTTGTCATATACTTTCCGGAACATCTCGTCCAACATGCTCCTTATCACAAACCATCTGTCTTCTCCGGTCTTGGCTATCTTCTCTTCGACTCGTTCTAAAAATAGCATGGGGTTTCTTCTATAGTTTTGAAAATCGATCACCTCTCGATTTTCCTCGCATGTTGTATGGGCGCCGGTACACTGCCTGTTTTTTAAGGAATTGATTTCATCTCTATGTGCAGTTGTTTGGTCTTGCACTCGATTGAGACTCGTACTCATACCTTCCAACCTCTCTCCCATCACTGCTTGGTTGGTTCTGATATTTTCAACTCGTCCATTCGTTTCTTCCCGGACGCTCAGTATCTCTTGATTCATCCGCTCACACTTTTCCTTGGTTTCGGATTCCACCCTTTTAATTTCAGTCACCGGTTCTTCCAGCTTCTTGTCCCATTCTTCCTGCAATTGCCGGTTATTAATTTCCATCTTGCTATTCCACTCTTCTTTTAATGACTCTTTGTGTTCATCCAATTTTTTCATGGTCTCTTGGTAATTTCCCTTCAATTCTTCCCTCAATGCTCTATTATTTTCGTCTATTTTCTCCTCCATTTTACTGCTATTCTCTTTCAATTCTCGGCTCAATTCCTCCTTTGTTTGTTTATTATCACTCTTTATTTCCTCCATCTTCTTACTCAAATCTTCCTTCAATCCTTCCTTCAATTTTTCTAAGTTCTTATTATTGTTCTCTATGGACTGTTTATTGTCCTGTTTTAATTCTTCCATTTTCTTGCTGAAATCTTCCTTCATTTCGTCCTTTAGTTTCTTATTACTCTCCTCCGTAGATTGTTTACTGTCCTTTTTTAATTCCTCTATGGACTGTTTATTTTCCGTTTTTAATTCCTGCATGAATTCCATCATACGTTTGAACATTTCTTGTGTCGTCTCGCCTTCCGTTTGTGTGGTTTCTTCTGGTTATTTTTCCGGATCCCTTCTTGGTATAATTTCTATTTCCTCAACCGGCGTCGCTTCTTTATCTTCCATATTTAATTCGTCCACTTTCTCGGTTTCGACCGCTCGTTTTCGCGATGTCTCTCGCTTCCTCATTTTGTCTATTTTTGCTTATAATTATAATTTAATTTATATTAAATTACACGCCTCACACGTTGGTGCGCCAATTCTGTAACGATATTATAAGGGTGTTTTTCGTAATCGGGTTATTTACGATCGAGATGTAATGTAGCCTCACCTCGGGTTCGTCTATTTGTAACCAGAGAATATTTCGTTACATACAATGTTATTGTGGATCAGTTTACTTGTATTTATGTAGCGTGCACTTGAATACACCGTCCGTTAGAAATGTCGACTTGTAATATGGAAAAATGATGTAGCGACAAACTCTCACTGGAGTCGTCGATGTAAATTATAAATGTATTATGTCGAACGGCGAATGATTTCGTAAATTGCCACTTACTCCCACTACGCTGCTTCTTTTACGTGACGTCACTCACCGATGCCAACTATCGGGTCAGCTACAACCTGTGAATTCTATTTACTAAATGTAACGGCAATAATAATGACTCACAATTATCATCAAACATATATCCTTGTGGAATCCTTTATTTGGAAAAAATACTGGTTAACTTGTTTTAATAATTTTTAAACAGAATAATCGCAATTGTAGTACAAAATATAAGTCTTCTTTACCAGTTGGCAGCAGTAGCTGTTCAGTATTCCTTCAGATCAAAACAATGCTTTTTGTTAACGTTTTAAATTAAAATATATCAATTATCTCAGGGCGTATATGGTTCGGGGATTTATAATTATACAAAATATTACACTATTAATCAAAATACAAGTTCACAATCATGGGATATTACAACGTTAGAGTGATAGGTGCACACAGAAATCGTATAGTGGTTGCCAGTTTTAAAAAGGTTATGTCTATATCAGGCTTTGATAGTTATTATGTGAATTAAAAGTTCTTGTTGTGTTTAAAAGGTGTTAGTCTTATAAGGTGTTATCAGTGGTTGTTTCTAGTGTTCGTGTTATATGGTGTCTGTAATTCAGTTGATTATTGCTTAAAATACGTGTATACAAGTGTATGTGTTGAAGTACGATATAACGAGATGTCAGATTCACCAAATCCTCTTCTTGTACTCTTTTTGGTCGTAAATAGGTCCCACGTACACGTCAGATCTTCTCCTCGTCTCTCGTCCACTTCAAATCTTCTTTCTGGTGATTATTCCTTCTCATCCATCTAATGGGTAGTCTTCGGTTGTTGCAAAACGTTAGTATAATGTACTTCTAACAGTATTTATCTATTTGTATTGTTTTTTCGCACTTTATAACATATAATGTGAGACGATTTAAGAACGCGTCTATCTGCTAAGATCCTTGTCAAAGAAGTCTCATTTTATTTATCCGAAATTTCTGGTTGCTATGGGTAAACTTGGAACCTGGTTGGCTAATCTGGGTCTACATTGTCACATACTTCTATTATTTCAGAATCTAAATTTGTTCAAAATCTTTAAACTAACGTAACTTTTCTATACTGAATGGGAGTTTAAAACCATTATCAGCATTATTTTGATCTTCACATGTGTTATATTTAGACACCAAACATGCCTATTTTTGCTTAAGAACTATGGATGTTACAATTTTGTTATTCGGAATTTTCTTAAATAACTTGATATGTGTTATTTTGTTTCTATATTCCGTGTATACATTATTACCTATAAATACATCAACCCTTTCACATTTGCTTTACAAAATTTCTAACATAATTGTTCAAAATTTACTAAATTTGGTTTCACCTGGCCTATGTAATAGTATTATTTTCATCATCATGTTTTAACATCTCTAGCAATTAAATTAACTTCTAACATTCATAAAAATGGTTTAACATATAACGTTATTTTAACAACACAAAATATATATTATTCTAATATTTAAATTCATGTCCACATGACTATGATTATACCAACTCCTTGCACAAATAGTTGTTTTCTACTCAAACTGTATAGGTGTTTGAAATTTAACAAAACATCTTTGTATTGTCCATTCTGCTTGGTTAATTAATTTATTTACCATGGCTTAATATCAGCTCTATCGGTATATTTGTGAACACAACATAAACAAAAAATGGAATTAACATCATTGAATTGACATTCCTTAAAATTAATTGTATCCCCTGGTACATACAAAAAACACAACACAAATACTATTATATAAACACTGTGCTATAACATAAAACATGCACATTTAACAAAATAAATTCTATGCTAATTATTTAGTCCTTTGTCAGCTAATTTATGACTTATTCTGACACTGTCCATGTCATATTGACTATTCATATGGGTTTAAACATCCGTATACTTACTGATGTTTTGTGTTACAAAAATTACAATAAAGTGAACACTGTTGCTCTACCTCACACACAGTTCTAATAATCTGGTTACATTTATTGTTTATCTGGGTTTTACTCTTGTTATGAATGTAATTGTGACCATGTTATAATTTGTTGTTTACAGGACAACTCTATGGACTCTATATGTGACACCTTCTGTATGGTTCTTGTATCTATAATCATGTGTATCTATATTTTTGTTACATTGATTAACTTAATTATTTAACAATATTTCTCTTACATAATATTATATGTTTGGGTCTATTATCCCTCACTTTGTATTTTGATTATTTGGATTTAATGATACATCAACTGAAACCATTTGTTTCTTCATAGTCCTGGTTCATAAACTGTTTGTCTTTACAATTCTTTGTTCGGTCAATACTGAAAGTTTATTGTCATAGCTGGGGTTTGAAGATATCTGCATCACTTAGCCTAAATCATTAATTTGGGTACGGTCAGTTGTCTTACTAGTCAGTCCAAAATTGTTAGTCGTTCTTCTTCACTATCATCTTTGAAGATATTGTTCTCCTTGTCAGCTTCTTAATCAAAGTCTTCATTAAGTCAGGTACGATATTATGTTGTTCTAAATGTCATGTTACAATATATATATAATGGACGAAACCAGGAAAACTCTCCTAAAGTATCAGAGAGACTAGCAGCTGTCAAACAGTGCTATACTTGAGAAAGCGAAAATCTTGTCTTTCACCTTCCAGCCGTAGAGTGGAGACAACGCTTTAAGCGACTGAGTGTTACACATGATAAGAGAAACCTCCCTTATATTACTTTTGTTTTGGATTTACATTACTTTTGTATCTACAGTCTTGTTTGAAAGAATGTTTCTATCAAAAATCAAATCAGATGACAATAGTCTCCTTGGAGGGTGGATGACAGAATAGCGGATTAGAATATTCTCTAGCCCTGGGGGCAAGAAATTATTGCTAAAGGTGGGAGAGTGACTACAAGGCCAACAGCACAAAACGGAAAAGGCAACGGGAAGCCACCCTGTTAGAGACCTGTTACAGAATCCCCAGTATCACCATTTCATGATGAAGTGATCTTTGACAAGACACTCCGGGAGCAAATTATAAAACGCAACGCAAGAAATGAGAATAATGAATCGATGTATTGGGAATTTCAGAGAAAAGATGACCATGATTTTTGGAGTAAGTAGCCTACTACAGAGCAGCGCACAGTTTAAGTGTAATTGTCTTATTGTATTTAATAAAGTAAAAATATTGCATAATTAATATAAACTTAAGTTAACCGATTCAAAAATTTATAAACTACTTGTTGCACTAGCCTTCAGATAGGAAACAAAATCACTAACATTGTGATTGCGATTTCGTTTACAATCTGAAAATGAGCTGAAAGATTCGAAAGCGCTTGTCGACAGGATTGGAAATAATGGAGTGCAAAATGAAATTTCTATATTCGTAAAATATATTGTATTGTCATGTTTTCTGTACCAGCAAATATACAAAACATTTTGTGATTTTCAGAGTTACTTAATTAAAAGCAAAGACAAAATAATTAACGTGTTACAAGTTAAATCATTTGTCAGTTTACAGTGAGAAACCATAACAAGGTGCAAAAACAGTAATAGTAACATTATGAATGTTTACTCATAATTTCCTGACATATACTAGAAATTTAATTCTTTATTTCTTTACACCAGGAACTGTCAGTAGTAACAGTGTTCACATTAACGGATAAAGTAAAGAATAATATATTTTTAGTATATTTATTAATGCACCGTGCTTTTAACAATCTCATAGTTCTCCTTCAATAATAAGATGTAGTCTTATATAGAGTTAATCTGCCATTTTGTACACTGTCGTGAGTGTGACATTAAAGTATTCAGTTTTTGTGTTTATATGTTTTTATTGTCTATATTACAAAATAAATGTGAGCCAATGACTATAATAATACAGATATTTAGTTATATTTCGACTGAAATGTATTTTAAAGGCCTCAAATCGAATGTTGATAAAATAATGTGTTAATTTTGTTGAATTTGCTCCTTATGTAAAGTTTGTATGTAACGAGTACATGAAAATGACATTTGTGAGAGTTACTCCACTCCATTTTTCCAAATATACTACCGGAAAACCACGTGTGATAGAGCAGTCGATGCGAACTTAACAACGAATGTGTAAACACTGAGTTCGCCTTTCGCCATTCGTCTCGTCCAGCCTTTGACTCGTGCCCAAAAAACCGCTCCCGGCGCGAGCGCTGCGAGCGATGAAGCGAGCAACGAGGCGAATGACGAGTGAACCGACCACACATTCGCCTCGCCACTCGCCTCGCGATTCGGGTCGCCGTTCGTGCGAATGTGTAAATGCGGTATAAGAAAGAGTTTGTGTTACGTCTTCGACGCTCTCTAATATTCTTGAGTTGGTCTTACAACGTGAGGTGATGAGTTGGGTGGTATGATATGAAATAAAGTAGTGGACTGTATTTTCTTGAATTAACTGTTTATTGAAGTTTACATGAAAATGATTGCATGGCACGTGCAGTGTAGCGCGGCATACATTGCCAAAGTAGAATTAAATTAAGCATTGAAAGGCATAATAATAAATTGAAGCGGAACTTGCCAAAGTAGTAATGTATTAAGCACTGAAAAGTATAATAATAAGTTGAATTGGAATATTCCGAATTGAAAGAGTTACATAGCCGCGGCGAATGAAGGCTGTTGCCCGATCAGAGTTGAACAGTTAACTAACTAGACTGCTGCGAGCGTAATGGGACACGCTGGCAGCAGTTTAGCGGGGGGATGACGTCACTGCACGCTCCCGCCGTTTACATATGCAGATATTGAAAGGCACGAAGTTTAACATACTGCCCGCACAAAATCGGGTGATTTTGCAGTTTCAGTTGTTATATGAACAGTGCATCATAAGTGTCAAGGCATAGTAATACATAATAATATGAGAATAAGACAGACATAATAATTGACATTACAGAATAATAGAATAATGACCCCAAAATTCAATAATACATTCTTTCGCTCAAAGGGAGATGTAGCCACGAATTGTGGGCATTCAGACAGCCTATGTTTACCGCGACACAGCTGACAAATGTTATTGTTGGGAAATGTTGACCTAGTGAGCTCAACGGGTTTAATAGTCTTGCGATAGGGAATCTTATCGCTAACTTGTGTTCTGTTTGCTGAACTGGTCGAGGCGCCGACGTTTCGCATTAATTGCCTTCTACCACTTAAAAATTTAATAAAATTGTTGAAATTAGGAAATCGCTCGTCGGATAGACTTTCCTTCCATAGCCGACATGTCTGGTTATCGAGTTTCTGCGTTAAATATTAAACAAAAATAATTTCAAAAGTATTTACAGGTAAACTTAATGAATTCAAGGCGTTTATATTTCCGGTGATTTCGTCAATAAATTTTTAAATGCCAACCATGGACTCTTGCTGAATGGACTTCATGCCCAAGACATTCCCTACATGATACGCCGAGACAATTAATTTACTATCATACCTGGCCTTCAATAGCTCAATGGCTACCGCATAATTATCATGGGTGATTGGGAGAGACTTTATTACATTTAAAGCCTCGTCCCTTAGTGAAGAATGTAAATAATGCAATTTCTGGATGTCCGTCAGGTCCGTTCTGATGTGTACTAACTCCAAGAACATGTTGTAATAGTGCTGCCAATCAATAATGTTGCCTGAGAAGCAGGGCAATTTAATTGGCTCTAACTGAATAGGGGATGTTTTAATTGGCGTAACTTCCGCTTGATTTAAAGGTTTTTTGTTCACCTCTTCTACACGTTCTAATAAATTGCGCAGCTTACACTCAATAGTGCAGAGATCATCCTCTGTCTGAACCCTGTCACTTACCGATGTGAAATCAGATTCACCAGCCTCAATTTGGGTCTGAATTTCATCATACTTCGCGGACAACTCTATCAAGTGACGAAGTTTTATTTTTAAAGCATGGTGATCATTTATTTCAGGATCGAAATTGTCCGCGAAGGTGTTTATACGGGATATAGAGGCTTTAATTGTGCCATGTTTTTTAATTAAAGCTTTCACATCAGTCATGATTCAACTGCAAGCTGTGATCCGAAACCGATAAATAAATACAGAACAGGTGAACAATTAATGTAATTTGAGTAGTTTACCAAATTGTGATATAATGCGGCAGCCAGTGAGTGGTATATAACTTAATCTATTCCTTAATATAATATGTACTTATTTTTTTTTTAACAGTTATATGAAAATTGTTTGAAAATATGACTCATTTAAAAATAAAAATATACATATAGCTTCATTCCCTTATTTAAGTTTCTGACTGATTTCTTGTAAAATTGTATAAGTGAAAATTTATGTGAAAATACAGGTCTATAGTCACTTGAAACTGATTTCTGTTTATATAAAAATTCTTTTGCAAATATTACTGATTTTTTACTGTATATAAAATTATATAAGCGAGAAGCTATGAGAAATATAAGTTCATAGTCACTTGGATTATGAGAATCCTCGGCAGGTTTAAGATGGCTCCGTTGCCTGTCGTTTCCTTGGCGATCCTGTCCGGCTGGCCTTGGGTTGGTGGCGCAAGTCTTGTTTCCGCTTGTCGGGTGACGCTTGAAGCTGTAGCTCTCTGTGCAGGCTTGAAGTTCTAATTTTTCACCGATGAATGACAAGTGACGATGAATTGGAATATCTTGCGGTCTTATAGATGATGTCCTGTAGAAGCTTGTATGGCCAAGTATGAAGTTTTTTTTTGAAAGTAATGAGTGTATGCACACGGCCAGCAATTTTACGTTTGAGAAGATTCGGGCTTGACCAAAATGTTATTTGGGCCCATTAAATGAAATATAGATCCGAATCCCGATCCGGCCCGGAGGACCAAATGTTACGTCTTCGACGCTCTCGAAATATTCTTGAGTTGGTCTTACAACGTGAGGTGATGAGTTGGCTGGTATGATATGAAATAAAGTAGTGGACTGTATTTTCTTGAATTAAATTGTTTATTGAAATTTATATAAAAATGATTGCATGGCACGTGCAGTGTAGCGCGGCATACATTGCCAAAGTAGAATTAAATTAAGCATTGAAAGGCATAATAATAAATTGAAGCGGAACTTGCCAAAGTAGTAATGTATTAAGCACTGAAAAGCATAATAATAAGTTGAATTGGAATATTCCGAATTGAAAGAGTTACATAGCCGCGGCGAATGAAGGCTGTTGCCCGATCAGAGTTAACAGTTAACTAACTAGACTGCTGCGAGCGTAATGGGACACGCTGGCAGCAGTTTAGCGGGGGGATGACGTCACTGCACGCTCCCGCCGTTTACATATGCAGATATTGAAAGGTACAAAGTTTAACAGTTTGAGATTACAAAATCATATTACTTTTGTTTCTATAACCACGTTTTTAAAATGTACGTTTATATCAAAAAGGTTGCTTAAAACGTAAATCTGGGCTGTCCAACTTAATAGGCTACATACATTGAGTAAGAAGAGAGTTTACTTATAAAAAAGTTAGCTTCAGAACACATTAACTTTGACATCCGCACCACGCTAGTTTTCAAATATTGTTTTAGCTCTTTACGCCTGTGAACGATAAATGCAAATGGCGGAAGGCAATGTGCCTCAGTTCACACTCATATGAGGCAAAGACATGTGCACTGTAACGTTTCTACAAAGCGTTATTTTAGATTCATGGATACAGAATGGCTGCCTCATAGGGTGCTTGTTGTAGTACCATACTGTCTAAGCAGCACTGAATAAGGAGACAAGAGTTATATTTTTACTGCTTTCTCGTGTATAGGCATATATCTGAATTTATCTAATTAGTAGGCTCAACATATTTGCACATACACAAATATTTCATACACAAAACGTTCACACACACACATACAGTCTGGCAACCCAGTGTGGATATTGGTGGGTATAATTACTGAAAGTTTTCCTGCAATCTTGTTTCTGGTGTACAATCTTAATCGTAACCATGTTCAAGATTGTTCACCATGTTACTCCATGAAATCTTTGGCATTTTCCTCCGATAACATATACATCAAGAGCTTGTAATAATTTCCGACCTGATGATGAGCTTGAAAGCGCTAATCGGAAAATTTTTTCTATAGTGGTGTGTAACAGTGTTATTTCTGTTTGTCATTCAATCGTAATGGCATTAGGCCTTTTTAAATATTATGTCATATTATATCCAACCAAGAGATTTAACTTACGAATTTAACACATCCTGAAAAGTCTTAGTAACAGTATGAAGAATGCTGTAATAAAGCTAGACAAGTCGACATGAGGAAATTGTAAATAGACATAATATTACATAAATTATAATGGCATAACATAATATAATATTATATAATATAATATGGCTTAGTTGAACAGTAGGTATGGACTTCAACGCGGAAGTCCCGGTTTCAACACGCATTAAATCAAGTTACAGTCCCGATGGTCTCACTGTGTAGAGATGTGTACCTGGGATAATGGCTTAGAGTATAAAGAGCCAGGCGGCCTACCTACTAAATTACTTAGAAGCCCTAGGTACCATATACATATTACATTATTGTACCCATTCAAGCGCAAGAACCTGACGAATGGCGTAATTACAAATGGATTTGCATCTTTAGAAACTAACACTAGGTATTACTATCTCTCAGCCTGTTAACGCTTTTCACAAAACAATTTCAGCGTCCCACTTACAGAGACATCATTTAATATATGTAATCCTGTTGTAGGCTTTGTTCAAGGATGAGTCAATCCAAAACAGTTTGGTTAAATAGAATAATATTGTTTGATATTCGAGTTATTATAAAGGGAAAACAAATAACACGCGATATTTAAAAATAATTTCTCGTGAATATCATACCTTTTCTCCCCTGTTGTGTAAAGTCCTTGTCTGTTATTCTGCGCATGCTTGACGCGCGTACCGATCTCCAGGAGATTATTCTGGAGCTCCGCGAACTGGGATGCCCCATGCAGGCAATTTTCCGTCAGATGGCGTGGAGAGCTTCCGGAGGTAGGACCCATCGGCGCGTTGATTCACCTCGAGAGCAAAGGTGAATCGATCCATGACACCTTGGATCAATTCCTGAAAATGAGTGGCTCGGAGATCCAGATCATCACGAGTGACGATCGGGCCGCGGGGAGGGATCGTAACCGCTGAGAGAGCTCATCGTAATAGGAGAGCCTGTTGACTCTCCTAATAAGTTGAGCGGGAGGTCGGGGTGAAACCGACATGTCTCGGGCAGTTATATAGAGGGAATTGTGGTCGGATGAGAAGTCCGACACAGACGAGATCTTGATGTGATGGGTCACGTTTCTGGCAATAACAATGTCAAGAACCTCCGGTCGGTGACCGGTAAAGGGGAACTGGGTCGGGTCTTCTAAGCCGATGACGTAAAAGTGCCGGGTCGTCAGAGACGAACCAGTACAGAGATTTTCCGCAGGTGTTGGCGATTCTGCTGTTCCATAAGAGATGTTTGGCGTTTAGGTCGCCGGCTACAGTGATTGGTATGAGGGTGGTTGAGGAGTGCGTCCCACTCCTCGGGGGGAAGCGCTGACCGCAGGCAGGGCCAAATATACGCCAAAACAAGGCGCAACTCCGAACCGTCTGCTTCCTCCGCCACCGTAAAACCTTCGACAGTAGATGTGTCTATGGGATAGTGGATGTGTCTTCGGTGTAGTGGTCTATGGAATATCTGCCTTTGGACTAATACAGCTGTACACCCCCAAGGGGGCAGCGAGGCCGCTGACGATAACAGGTGTACGATGGTAGGGTGAAGTTGTGGTAGCGAGCCATACGAGTCTTGCAAAGAAGTACGACATCAGCGTCGTCCTCCGTTGCGAAAGTCATCAGTTCGGATCGTCGAGGACATTCCATGCAAAGATCCTAAGACTCCTAGCCATTCAGAGGAAAAAGTGGAAAGTGGATTGACAAGGATGAAGAGGTTGACAATGATTGAAATACCAGGGCTAGAACAGTGGTCGTGTCAGGAGCAGACCTGATGCTGGCAACTAAGTTTTCGGCCCAGGCAGTCAGGGGATCAACCGGGACCCGGGAAGAGTCCCGAGATTCCAGAAGAAATGCGTCACTGGCCTTGGCCGGTGTCGCAGACGGTACAGGGCTTTTGAACTGACAGGTGTCTGCTAGGAGGACTAGGACTAGGAGGTGAAGGATGGTGTCTGGGGACGGGCAACGCCCGCTGAGGTTTGACAGACAAAGCCTTTAAACTTTGCGCTGTTTAGTGCTCCCAGGAGCGGAAGGTTGGACTGGTGAAGCGGCTACAGCCGCGTAAGATGGACCGGGCGCCGTCTGAAGACCGAACTGGAGCTCCGGAGGGATGAGTGAAGTCCTTTCGCCGGTTAAGAGTCCTCCGCTGCAGTTTCATGGCAGCGGTAAAGTCTCGGCACCCTCTGTAGTCAGCCGGATGGTCTCCACCACAATTGCAACGAATGGCCGTCAACCCTCCTTTCCTTCGGCTTATTACAGCCTCAGTGGGGCTCGGCACATCGCACACAACGCGGAGGCTGGTGACAGAATAGACTAGAGTGAACGAACCTCTGGCAGTTGAAACACTGTAAGGGGACAGGCCGCAGGTCAAAAGTTCGGACTTGAACCCGAAGATACAGGAAGTTCTGGAGAACATAGATCTCCTAAAATGGGCCTACCTTCAGACGTTCCACAAGGAAACTGTTGACGGGCTTCTGATCATCACCCTTGCCAACATGCAGTAAAATCGCCACCGTCGGCGCATAGCTTAAGCGACGAGCTCAGACTGATGTAATCAGGTGCAGTGTGAGAGGGGATACCGGAAGTCACAGCTTTGATTTCTCTTCCTGACGGGAATGTATGGAAAGAAATTTTCCGCTCAGTGAGGAAAGCCTGTACTGAGCGGAAGTCAGGAACGGTGGTGGCCATAATTCGCAGCGAGGCGCCTTGACACCTGCTCTCGAGCTTGGCCGAAGGAAGATGCATTGGAGAAATCGAAGAAGTTGCGTGTAATTCTGATTGTCGGGAATGACAACTGGAGGAATTTTGGGTAGAGACACAGATTTTTAAGGAGGCTGAGTTCGCTGATTGTTTCTGTTACCATGACTGGAGCCTGGAGGTGTAGGAGTGGCCGGAGGCGGAGTAGTTGCCAGTTGTCGCTTGCTTTTGGCTTCCACAGGCAAACACGTTCCGTCTCCCGTCCCCTCACTACACATATACATTCACTCGCGGCACTATTACTGTCAGATTCAGGAGGAAGAGGTGTGAAGCGAGGAGCAGAATCGCAGGTTTCCATTAAAGAAACCAACGACCCCGGCAAAGAAACAGGAGCTGCGTTCGACGCCATTCCAGGCAGACCAAAATGAACGTCAAAACTCAAAACAATCTAGGAGTGAGTGACTAACACCAGCACTGATACACTACAACGACAGACAAATATCACGAACACCAAACACGCACTGCCACGATCATAAAGAATTACTCGCGCACAGCACAATACACTAATATGACGTTCACTGGTAATGATGGCTAAAGTTGACAATGATGATGACAGAATAACGATGATGCTGAATAATAACTTTAAAAGCTCAATTATTATCACACAACAGAGTGACACAACCTACCCATTCAAGGCTCCTGGTAGACTTTGAATAGCGACTGACTGACACCGTGGGCTGTGACGTTGATGCGTTGCAGAGACGTACCACAAAGGAATCTGAGTTCCGAGCTGCCTTCAGGAGCTCCTGCCTCGTGGGCTTGCCCACGTAGGGAGATTTGCTCTGTAGCAGGCCGTTCTCGGTTCTTGTGCTAGCCTACACTAGCGCAGTGCTAGACTTTCTATATAAAGCAGGTATTTCCTAGTATTTTATACTTCTGCCCACAACAATGGCGTTAGACTAAACACTTGATAGGTATAGTTTGGCTATTAAAACTTGAGTGGCCCTAAGTATATCATAAAAATAATTTGTTTCCCTACTACCACAGACAAGATTACACAACACAACCGGCAACTTAATAGTACCCCTAAAACTTTTTGTAAATGGTGCGGTAGTCACAATGTATGGTGGGAGACGGTTGTTCACTTTGCAAGCGCTTAACCAGCTAACTACCTAGTTTATTGTCTTTTTACATCGGATCTCGTATTACATGACAGAGTTCTTGCCGCGTCGCGTACAGTGCTCACCAGAATGCGAAAATAAAATGTAGTGAAAGTGACCGGTTAGAAAAGTATGTTAAAGAACTTAAACCGTATATTCAGCTCATACGGAAAGAAACTAGATTGCCAGGCTTGTGGAAAACCCATAATAGCAGATCAACAATAGCAAGTTACGCAACATTTATCCGGTAACAAACATATCACTGCGGTTTCACGTTCTAGTTCAAAACAAGGAGTTTTAGGTGAAACAGGACCCTTACTCTCCTCACATTCGGGACCTAAAAAGTGTTGTGAAGTTTATTCTGATTTTTGCAGATTTTTCATTTCAGCAGACATTCTTTTACACAAAATAAACAATTCGGTGCTTAGAAATTTTCTCTTGAAGCACACGAGCTTAGATCCTCCAAACTGCTGTTAAGAAACATTATAAAATATCACAGCCGTGTGTTAAAAATACGGACTTGTTGATGAAACTAGGATTTTACAGGAATAAAGGTGGGAAATGTAGTTATATTGCTGTGCTTAATAATGAGAAATAGTTTCCAAACTTCCATTTTTGATGGCTTGTAAAGAAATGTTAGCAGCAAATCACATTATAGGCGCTAAGTTGTTCAATGAAAGTATGCATTTATTGTGGCCAATAGGATACTAAATACGATAATGTGTTGCTCTTTATGTGATGCATCGCTGTGTATGAAGGAAGCAGCCGAAGTCCTTTGTGTCAGCTATCCGAAATTGATATATGTTACCTGTGTTGTGCATGCTCTACACAGAGTATGTGAGACTATTCGGTCCTTGTATTCTAATGTGGAGAGATTGGTATCAAATGGGAGGAAAGTGTTAAATCTCTTAGGAGAATTGATCTTTTTGAAAACAAAAATCCTAACCTTTCATTTACCACCAGCACCCATTGTTACTCGCTGGAGAACTTGGCTTTCTTCAGTGTTATATTACGCAAATAATTTTGACAGTGTTAAATCGGTTGTTGATGAGTTGGATAAAGATGATGCTCAATCAATAGAGATCCTTCAAAATCTGTTAAAAGACAGTAGCGTAACAAATACATTGGCATATATTTATTCTAATTTGAGTTTGTTGTGGGACTAGAAGAAAAAAAACTTAAAAAAAAGAAAATCCTCTTATCAGAAACTGTTATTGAAGTACGTTTTGTTGAAAACAAAATCAGTTCCCTCACAGGATCAAAAATGGAAGCCTTAAAACATAAATTTAAATTTATGTCTTAAAAAACACTGTATTTGAAATTGTAAGTGATGTTGCCCATGTTCTAGAAGTCGGCAGTAAACAATGAAAACGTAAGTGTAAGTGATGTTCCTCTTTTATTGTATACCATACTGTAACGTAGGAAGATAATTTTCCCAATATCGGGCTTTATTCCGTGATAATCTGCAGAGATTTGTAACGTACAATTTGGAAATGGCGTTTATTGTGCACTGCGACTCCAATGAATTCTCCAAAAGGAACGAGCAAGTTTGGTGAATACTTATAAACATTTCCCTGTTACAACCTGTTGGATACGTTACACTGAACAAAAATATTTTTAACTTAATAAGAAATTTTGTTGCTGTATTTAACACATAAAAGTAAGTATTTTCAGTTTCTTAGCACTCAAAAACCGTTCCCTAGTCATACGCCGTAATTAGCCTATACAAATTCTTTATGTCGCACGCCACATCCACACATATTACTGTGCGTGAAAGATGCCAATAACTAAAAGCTAGCTATGATCGAACGCGTGGGTAAGGACCAAATTACTCATAGTATTAATGACTTAGAAATAAGTGTCGAGAATTAAGTTAGAGTCAAGACAGCTAGGATATTCAATGTGAACTCTCATGAGGGGTAAATGTTGTCCTGTATGAAGTGAACTGAGTGCATCTGATGGAGGATTTGTCAGATACACTGACCTTTGCACTGTTCTGCCAAACGCCTTGACCAAATCTACAAAGTCTGTAGAGGTTAATTTAATTGTAATTTTCTTACAAACATATGAATCTAGCATGAACTATGTGTGAGTGTGCGTGTGTGTGTGTGCGTGTGTGTGTGTGTGTGTGTGTGTGTGCTAAGCAGTTTTATTCACTTTTCCTTAAAAATAAGACCTGCAGCAAAACATTTTATTTTGTCTCTATAATTGTAATATTTATACTAAATTACATACTGTATATTAACAAAATAGAATTCCATTGCTCTATAAGGTCAGTCCAAATAAAAAATATGTATTTATATATAGGTTTCTGTTTTGCCGTACAGACGTTATACAGATTGACAGGGAACAGGAAAGGAGATAACAGCAGAAGAATGACAAATATGTGTTTAATTGCTGGGTAGACAACAAATCTTAATTAATATGACAATCCTTATGAGGAAGTGTTTCCTTATTATCTTTTCAGCTAACTTCCTTAATGTTTCGTAACTAACTAGAAACAAAGTTCCGATAACACAGTTACGTGAACTTCTTTTCTTTTGGTTTTAGTTGCCACCATATGAAGGTAAACAAACACATTACCAACTAAGTTTCTTAAGAACTTTACTTTTCTCAGTAAGCCTGTTACTAATTATGAACTTTGAAAAATCGATTACTTGCAACCTTACGTCTACATGTAAGATCAAAGTTTCTCCTTGTTTAAAGTTGTTATAATAAGCAGCCTGTTTTGAAATTGATAACGTCTTCTGACTCGATATTGGCATAGCGTAAGTGAATTATACTAGCCTACCTCTTTATACACATATATGTCGATCATGTTTATATTATCTCCTGATTCTTGAGTCTAACAGTTTCCTACGATTAATTAGAAGAATATGTATCACTTACGAACACTGATCCTAATCTGTCACGTCTAAAGCATAGCCTGACTGTCAGAGGAAAAGAAATATCTGAAGAGAGAAAGAAACAGGGTAACAAAGGAAAGTGCAGACAAAAACAGGGTAGTACAAAGTGTTGTCATACATCAATGTTGCTCGTAAGTTGTTGACAAGTTCTATTAAAAGCTTAATACATTTTAAAATAAGTATTAAGCTTACTGTATTCTAATATTTGTTACTTGCTTAAAAATGTATTTGTACAAACGAGAGTACTGCGACGGTCACCTTTTGGAACTTAAACGAAGACAGTTTCTACATCACAAGTTTGCTTACTGTACCTTCTGTGTGAATAGAAAACAATAGCCGAAATCTAAGATTAGGACACAAACATGTTTGCTGTCTTCAATAAACACGGTGTGTTTCTGGGTTGTAAAGTATGTTACGTCGTTGTGACAGCTACAGATAACCCTTTATATTATTTTAATTTCCGCAGCTAATTATCGAGCTATGTATGTAGTCATTAGTAAAAAGCAATCGCTTGGTTGAGCATACAGTATGTTTAGATATCAAACAAGACAATCAACCTGCCGTCGCGTCAGCAGCGCTGAATGTACCAAGTCTTTAGATACCGGTGAAATGAATTCATGGTCCCTACTTAATAGGTGATATGTCTTTGTTTTAAACACATTACTTTTATATGATTGAAGAGTTTTATATCTACACAAACTGAATTTCATGTTTATTTTGACATAATATTATTTACTTAATATTTTATTTAAAGGCTTCTCATCCAAAAAATGTGTCTCCAGTGCAAGTTATTATGCCTACTCTTGGTATAAAATACTTGCACTATAGGTAAGTTTCTTATAAGTTATATTTTTATCTTAGTACATAACGTTTCTATATGGTAAACGTGAAACTAAATTTTACATATAATATTGACATTTTTATGACAATATAAAAAATTGTATAAAGAAGAAATCGTGCAATACATAACAATTTATTTACATACGTAAATTAATACGTACACATAATTTTTTATAGCAACACAAAATAATTTTTCGCTATAAAAACATAAAGTAAATTGTGTTTTCTCCACATTTAGCTTTATTTTGCACTTATGAGATTGTGCTGAGTACTTGGAACTTGTCCAAGTAGCCGTGACGTCTTCTGTCTGTTATGTATATTCCTAAAAAATCTCTCCTAGAGCATGTGATTAACATAAGATAACAACGTCTAAGTTAGGACAAAAGCATCTGTCCAGCACGTAAAACAACCCACGAGTCAAAATACCTAAAAAAGGCTCTCTAAATTATACCTGCTAGAATTAAGAGCTGATGTGTACCTGGGATATCTACAAAAAGCGACAATTAGAAGAGGCCGGTTTAGAATGGGCACGACACCTGGTTTTGAACGTTATGCTATAGGTCAATATAAAAACAGCTTTACACATCATAGGATAATTCGTTTCAACTCTAGTGCTATTTTTGTTCAACTCCGATGAACCTTTGGTTTCAAGTGACTCTACAGAAAGTTTTACCTCTCCTCCGCCCCAGATACAGCAGTATGCTTCCCTTCCGAAGTCATCTACGACTGACGACCAAAGTGCCATAGTAACGTTCTATAGGTATCCTAATGAGATAACGAAAATGAAGTATTAAAAGCAAAATCGACCTCTTGATGACGATGAAAAAGAAATGATTTTGCTTGTAAATTTTAATATTTAAAAAATATTGAATCTTAGGTTGACGTACTTTCTGGACTCACCCTAATACCTAAAATGGGAAAATGGTAATATTTGTATTCGTAAAACAAAACAGAGACGTAATTTCCTAATTCAAGAAGTTTCTCCTTGACGCCAGGCTTCAGGGAGAGTAAAATTACCAAAATTTAGTATTAACATTTTTTAAAGCAAACATGTGAATTGGAAAGATTAGAAGTTGCGCAGTATATTTAGACTTCCCATGTAAAAACGAGAGCCAAAAATTTCTGAAATTAATCATATCAGATTTTTAAAAATCTGTAATTTTATAAAACAATATGACACAGTTTTTATAATTTTATATTTACATATAACAATATGTGATTGAAATAGATACTATGCAGTAAGACATCGATATTGTTTTGTTCTTTTAAGGTAGAAACATCAACTGAAAAGTCTACTGTTCTATATAATTTATTTCATTTAGTCTATATTTGTCACTTGGACAATTCATTCTTGTATTTTTACTCGGGTTATTTTGTGTGCTTGTCAATCATTCAACATTTTAATACTTACTCCTCTGTATAGTTCAGACTTAATTTCATTTTATAGGATTTTACAATAAGTAATATTTAACGAACATAAACTATCACGGCCGGACTTGTCAGTATTATGCAAATTGTGATCCGCGGCCTAACAGCTCGGATAATAATTTTAATTTTAATTTTTAATGTTGTATTGGAGTGTTAGTGGTTTCAAATATTTCTACTAGTAATTTTGTACAAACCACTATGTTGTCTTTGGTACTGACGAGCGCTTTCGGCAGTCAAGCCATCTTCAGGTCATTTACCAATAGACAAATATGAAACTGTTCACTTCTTATATACCGTTCTACCGGACCTATCTAGCCCCGCCCCCTGACGGAGTAACGTCTTACTTAGCTCCACCCATAGTGGGTTGTCTTACATTACCAATTTTATAGCCGTTAGAATTCACGTTAACTCATCTTCTACTCTTTTTTGTTGTCTAATAAATAAGCTGCTAAATATTTCCTCATTTTCAAATGTAGTTTTTATATTCATTAGTCTTTTATCATCTTTATTTCTTATTTTTAATATTTCCACTTCTTCCTTTAATTTCGTTTCTTTTTCTTTACTCATCACTTTTATTATCTTATAATTTACAACTGGATCTATGAATTTATGTCCTTCTTCTATAAAATGCCTAGCGTATAATGAATTCGTCGTTAAGTCTCCTTCACCCCTCTTATGTTCTTCAAATCTCTGGCAAAATTGACGACCCGTTTCGCCCAGATACACTTTGTCACATTCCCCAAAACTAAGCATATATACTCCACTTTTCTTCAATATGTCATCTTCTTCAAAATTCGTAGTTTTTATTATATCAAACTGGGTTTTCGATTTTTTAACCGTTACCTCTATATTATATTTTCTAAAACATTTTTGTAACTTTCTTGTGTTATAACCTATATATGATATGGATCATTATACTCCTTCTCTTCTTTACTATTTTTATTTTTTGTTTCTTCTCTTCGTTTTATATTATTAAATATTTTATCTACTACATTCGTATTATACTTGTTTTTTACAATTATTTTTATTCTTTCTATTTCTTTCTTTCTGTTTTCCTCATCTTTTGTACAACTGTTTAATCTATCACAGAAATTATTTATCGCTGCCATTGTATACTGTATTGGATGGTATGAATCATTTGGTATTATAACATCCGTATATGTGCTTTTCCTATAAATGTCAAATTTTAGTTTATTTTCTCTTGTAATTCTTATGTTTAAATCTAGGAAATTTATTTCCTTGTTTCCTACTTCCATTTTAAATTTTATACTCTCTTCTAATTTGTTAACCTCTTCAAAAAATACCTTTAATTCTTCATCATCACCCTCCCATATTAACAAGATATCGTCTAGATACCTCATCTATTTCTTAATTTTGTCTTTATTTTTCACCGTTGACATTATTTTATTTTCAAAATAGTTCATGTAAATTTCTGCCATTATCGGTGACATTGATGATCCCATTGGAAGTCCCTTCTTCTGAAAATAAAACTTATTATTTCTTTTATGAATTTGCTAACTGCTATAATTTTTATTGTTCGACTAAGCTTTTCGTCATCGCTGACATCATCAGGTCTTAAACAACGTCTATCAACTGTACGTTGTAGGCTTTTATACTTTAGGCCCCTCCCCTTATGTCATCGCCCCTCCTATTGGTTCTAGCTGCTGCCGCTCTTCACGGGAACTTTGTCTACATTTTTCCGTTAGGCATTTTTCTGACGTCCGTCAAATTGTTTTAAGAATCTCCCGTTAATTTCTTCATTCTTGACTTATAATTTTTTTGTAACCTTTTACATTTCGTCATTTTTAGTGTGTTATTCTTATTATTTTAATTTACTTTCGTGTATTGTTTAATATATAATAAAATATTTCTTCATTTGTAAAATCCACTTTTATATTCATTAATTTATTTTTATCTTCTTTTTTAACTTTAAGTATTTCTAGTTCTTCTATTAGTTTTCTTTTTTGCGGATTGTTTTCTATTTTGATTATTTCCATATTTTCATTTGGATTTATGAATTTATGGCCTGATTCATTGAAATGTCTTGCATATAGTGAGTTCGTTACTCTAACCCCTTCTCCTTTTGCGTGTTCATTCATTCGAATTTTAAATTTTCTTCCAGTTTCGCCCAGATATATCTTATTAAATTCCCCACATTTTAATTTGTATACGCCGCTTTTTTCTGTTAATGGAATTTCTTCTGTTTTAGCATTTTTTATATATTTGAATACATTTTTCGTTTTCTTTATTCCTATCTGTATTTCATATTTTTCGAAGCATTTTTGTAACATTTTTGTTTGATATCCTATGTATGTTATTGCTCCTTTATATTTGTTTTCTTCATTTGTTTTTCTTTTTTGTTCTTTTCTATTTCTTTATTTTCCTCTATTTTCTTAACTATTCTATTAATTATTTTAGGGTTGTAATTATTATTTTTTGCTATTTGTTGTATTTTCTTTAATTCTTTTTGTTTGAGTTCTTCATTTTCTAGATAATTTATAGCTCTATAGCAAAATGAATTTAATGCTGCCATTCTATAATTGACTGGATGATATGATTCTTGTGGAATTATTAAATCTGAGTATGTTTCTTTCCTATATATATCGAATTTGAGTTTGTTATCTTCAATTTTTATATTGATATCCAGGAAATTAATTTCTAATCCTCTAATTTCTTCTTGAAATTTTATTGTTTTTTCTATGTTATTTAGTTCTTCCGTAAATTTTTTAAATTCATTTACTTCACCTTCCCAAACTATTAGTATGTCATCTACATACCTGATCCATTTTTTAATTCTTCTTTCTTTATCTATATCTTTTAAAATTTTGATTTCAAAGCTATTCATGAATATCTCTGCCATTAATGGTAAAAGCGGTGATCCCATTGGTAATCCATTTTCTTGTATGTAGAATTTGTTATTAAATCTGAAGTAGTTCTGGCTTAGAAATAATTCTAATCCTTCTATTATTTCGTTTTTCCATTCTACATTACTTAATTTGTTTTTCTTTATTATTTCTACTGTTTTTGCTATTGGTATGTTGGTGTACATATCTTTTATATCCAATGACATTAATTTTGTCTTATTTGTTATGGTTATTTCTTTTAATCTTTCTATTACCTTTTTGATATTTTCTATGCTGTGGATTTCTTCTTTTTCATATGCCATTTTGATTCTTTTACTTATTTCTTTTGTATGTTGGCGAATTTATAAATGATACTATAGGTCTTAATGGCATTTCTTTTTTATGTAACTTAATTTGACATCTAAATTTTGGAGCTTCAGGATTATGTTCTATTTTTTGTTTCTTTTGCCATTCTGTTAAATATGTTGCCTTTTTTATCAATTTCTTTGTTTGTGCTTGAAATTTACTTGTGTAATCATATTTTATTCCTTTATATGGTCCTTTATATAAATTTTGTATAAATTGTTCTGCTTTTTCGATATAATCTCTTTTGTTCATTACCACTGCTGTGTTACCTTTATCGGCTTTTATAACTATCAAATTGTTCTCCATGATTTTCTTTTTTAATTCTCTTATATTTCTTTTTATTTGTGTTTCGTTTTTATTTCTTACATTTTTGTTTTTCTTACATATTTTTTCTACTATTTCTTTTACTTCACTTCTTAATTGATTTTAGTTTCTTCATTTTTTATTTTATCGATAATTTCTTCACATTCTATTATTGTATTTTCTTTATCTATGTTTGTTTTTGTTGCATATTTTAAACTTTTCCCTAATAATTTATGTTCATTTCTGTAAACTTTGTTTCTGTTAAATTTAATACTTTTTCAGCAAATTTTATTTCTTTATCTTTTCCTTTATTTTTATTTCTTGTTCCTTCTATTAATTCCTTGAGTTTCTTATTTAATCTCTCTTCCATTTTTTTTATTTTCTTTTCTATGTATTTTTCACCAAACTCTTTCCTCATTTCTTCTATTTCTATATAATTGTAACTTGTATATAATTTTTGATGTAATTGATACATTTCTTTGTTATATTTATTTATTTTACTGTATAAGTTCTTTATTTCAAGTTTTATCCATATTTTTTCCGCCATATTTTTCACTTGGTTTGCTACTTTGCTTTTGTTATTAATTTTAATTTTTGCGTATTTTGGAGTTATTTTATTAATTAAACACTGGTTATTAAACCAAATTTTCCCTAGCGTTTTTTACATTTTTGCTTAAATTTTTAAATACTTAAAAAATTCCCTTACATTTTTATATTTACCTGCTTGCAAAAAGCTTACTAAGCTTGTTCGAAAAGCTTAGTCGAACAATAAAAATTATAGCAGTTAGCAAATTCATAAAAGAAATAGTAAGGATGGCTGCTAATTTAAACAATACGAAGGATAAAACTTATTATTAAACCTAAAGTAATTTTGCTTCAAACACTCTTGTATTACTTTTATTAATTCTTCTTTCTTTTCGTATCCTTTGAATTTGTTCTTTTCAATTAGTTTTAACGTTTTTTTCAACCGGGATGTGTGTAAACATATCTACTACATCAAGCGATATTAACCTTGAACTTTCCTTTATTTGTACTTCTTCTTTCAGTGCTTCTATCAACATTTTGTTATTTTCTATACTATGTTTCTTCTCGAAATCATAATATACTTTTAGTATCTTACTACATTATTTTGATAACTTATATGCTGGTGCTCCAATAAACGATATTATCTCCAATACCTCCCAGTTAGGCCAATAATATTTTGCACAGGAAGTTAAAAATTTCACCTTAAATAATAATATGTGTGCCTCATGTCACACATTAATTACAATATCTAAAAATCAATTTTACAAACATTAGGCTGAAAATGGACAAGCATTAAAATTATATTCAAGAGCTGTCTCGTTAGACGAATAAAGAAATACCATATTTGCCTTACATTTGTACTAAATTCTATTACCTACACTACACTACTTACACTCCTCAAAATCATAATAGTGTCATTACAATTTAAATTTTATCTTTTGGCAATTTTTGGTCATATACAAACTTTATGAGACACGGTAACCATAACTTCATACTTGGAGTAACGGAAGTACAAATTTTTCTGATGATGATGATTCGACAATATTTTTTATTATCATAACATACAAAGACTTTAATCTAATTACAATAACACAAATAATACTTGTATAATAGTCTACAAGTAATATACTTGTGTTAAAATTTACAATATATTTACAATCTACTTACAGTATTACTTGCAATAACATATTGCTAACAGTTGAAAGAAGCCATTATAAAACAAAAAATCTCAAACATTTAAATTTGTGATGCAAAAAAGAAAAATGGGTCCCTTCTTAGTCAATCGCCGACGTAAAATCAGTTGTCAAGCACAAGGTGAATCCCAAATAAAATCAATACAAATGTTCACATAATAATTGCACAGAAAACCTATTGTTTATTACACATAATGGTAAAGCCATAGCTACTGTGGAGTTTTGTTTAAATATTTTTGTATTCTAAATGAGTATACATTTTAAAAATTAGTTATTCGTTACGCATGACTTCAGCGTGTTTGTGTTTCCTGTGTACTTTTGTAGTTATTTTATTCTTCATTATGTATAAAGTTGCTGATATACGTAAGTATCCATATTGATTACAAGGAAACGCCGCATACCTATATTATGTCAGTTGACAAAATTTTATACATGCCTTTTATGTTCATAAATTTCATTTCTTTATTATCTTATCACTGGATATATAAAAGATAAGATTCTTCTTGTTTCATCATAGATTTTAGAACCAAAAATTCATTGTAAGTAAATTCGCTTATAAAAATATTGAAGAAGATTTAAGATACGGTATCCAATAGACCAGTGAATCCTATGTCTTACACATGGGACTATGAAATGCCTTAACCTTGAAGGGGATTCTAATTATGGTCTTTATATCTAATAGTCTAGTAAATCGGATGGGTTTTTAAATATGAGGAACCAAATAACCTAAGACATCAGGCGAAATTCAATATTTAACGCATAGGGAAATTGCAATAATAAAATATTACAAGGTTCATAAGCCCATGAAATACCTAAAAATTATATCGTTAAAACTGATGCATCTTTCAAACGGGACATCGGTATAAACGATATTAAATTTACTTACATGTATGTTTACATTATATTTCTATTAATTGTTTTATTTTCTGTGCATAATTGTTATTATTTTTAAACAGTATGGAGACGAAGTTTAATGGACTCACTTGGCGTGTTTTCCGATTCAAGCGAGTTGACTACTACAACCAGACTACTTCCTTCCTGAATTTCATTAAACACTTAAAATTTTATATCGACTTTTTATATAAAATACCAAGTGAACATATGTCAAGGTAAATCGTGCTGAAATTTATGTACAAGGTATTATAAAGACTATATTATAAAAATTATAAGGGGTTATAAATCTTACATTTCAAACCAGTGAACAGAATTCAATTCTTTCAGCTTACAAAACTTTTTTCAACATAAAATTTGAAACACTGACAAATGCTGACATCTGAAAGAAATCTAAAAGTTATTCCCGCAACAACGAGCCTTTCTTAACCGTAAATGTAATTATTGTGTACAAATGTTGGTATGAATAAATTGTAAAAAAAAAGTCACTTAAGGATACGTAAATTATGAGTTTTGTCACTTTTAAGTTTATGAATAAGAGAAAACAGGAGCACCTATCTGTGACGCAGTATCTTCAAAAGATATTTTTTCTAAGCTAGAATTTAATATTGAGACGTCGTAGCCAGTGATCTGCAATTAACTGACGTAAGCAGAATTCTACGTACGACCTTTTTACTAGAAACTGAATTTATTTGATCTTAAAGTATATGTTTGTATATATGAGGAACCAAATAACGTAAGACGTCAGCCGATATTCAATATTTAACGCATAGAAAAATTACAATAATAAAATATTACATGAATTGGTATCCAAGTCACTTATTGACAAAATCTGTATAATAATCTCAAATTTATATTTGATTTTGAAATTTAAATTTGAAACTTAAATAATAATTTCAAAATGTTTAACATCTGACAAAATCTGCAAATTTGTCAGGTCTCGAGTGCGCACTCATGTAACGCGGATAGGTGTGGAATTGTTTTAAATATTTGCAATTTTAATATTTAACGACCTCACTTTGAGTGATTTTTTATTTCTGAAGATGAAACTTATGTTTCGAAACGAAACGCGTAAATCAATCGAACGCTACACGAAGTCACACGACGGAAGAAATACGGTAAATAGTCCTATTATACAAAATAGTACAGCCTAAATTATCTGTTTTGAAATATACGTCAACAAAATAAAATATTTAGTGTAGTTCCACGTAATTTTCTGATGAGTAATTTGTAAAATCACTTCCATTTTTTCTCTATTAAATTTTTCTTATTAAATTATTGCAAAATGTGGCTGAAATGGTTTTAAATTCTTTAGTTAATAACTTATTACACATCAAGTCTGTTCTTTTGGCCATACGTTCCACTATCTTCTTTTTCTTTACTTTAAACCGTACATTCCAATATCGGTGTATGTACATATTAGAACCTTAAATCCAAGCCTTACAGCGTTTGAGCTGAATAAATTCAAATTGTACTTTTGAAAAAATTGTGTATTACATATCTGACCTTATTTAGGAGACACTTCTCAAAGTAATTTTACTTTTACTAAAAGGCGAAACATAAGGTAACTGTACTAATTACGTAATTAAGATTAAAAAATAAAAGTAAACTGTGAAGCATATGAACGAGTCTAAAAGTTTGCAATTTTGCAACAATGCAAAAATTCAGGTATCCATGACAAAATCTTAAACAAGATTGTGAAAAATTTTTAGTTTGCAGCTTACATTTTACTTATTTGCATTTTGCTTACAATGGTGAGCCGGAAATCTGAATACATAGCACAATACAATCGTCGATTGTCTAGCGAATTGCGTCGACAAATCTGGAGTGACAACACCGCTAGCCGCTTGCAGTCGATTGCTAATAGCATGGCTAATCATTTCTGGGAATACCAGTTACGACATGATATGGAAGGGGAATCTGAAAATGATGACGAAGAAAAACACGATGCTTGGGCCTTAGGTATTGGAAAAAAGAAACGCGTACGTTGGTTAGAATGTTATACCAGTCAGCCAACTGGAATATCTTCTGACGCTCAGAGAAATTTTAACGAGATGCCAGCACATACCTCCCCCTGGCATTCTGTTACCAGAGATAGTGGAAATCCCCACAAAATAAGGAGGAGACGATCATTAGAAAAACATGATAAGAATCAACGTAGTCAATCTCTTTATCGAGACAGTTTGCCATATTTAACATTAAGAAACTCAAGACAAGTGTATGTGCCTTCTCACAGTGCTGCAGAAAATCATGTTCCATCTCATTATAGTAAAGGAAAACAAAATGAATTACGTGGGATCAGCGAAGAAGTATATGATACTGCTCGAAGTAATCTGAGATCACATTCAATACAGTCACCATTGTTGAAACTTAGAAACAAAGACAATATATCTTTATCTTCTTGTACAAAGAACCACAAACGTTTATTATCTCAGTCAAACAGTAAAAGCCATGATCGACTGTCGGAATGTAGAGAAAAATTTGCAGCCTTCACACCAAAATCCTTAAGACAAAATACAACAAACACTCTGTATTTTAAACATAAAGGCAAAAAGGAACACAAGAGCTCAACGTCTTCTCACAAAATGACCAATAACAATTCAGCCTACTATAGCGAAAGCCAAGGAAGTCTTCCAGCCTTGCACAAAAAAAAATGCTTCTATTGAAGAGACTCAAAGAAATCTAATCAAAAGTGGAATAAATACTTCTTATTTCAAACTTAAAGGCGAAGAACAATATGACAGACAAGTGTCCCCTTCTAGACTGAAAGAGAAGAATGCGAAGAAGCAATTTAGCCGATTACCTGCAAAACGAGAAAATATACATGCTAATGCTGAAAGGAAACACCTGCAAGAAACTGGGGTGCAAACGTCAATCATTGAATTTGATCAACAGGATAAGAAAACTAATGTTACACTGGGCAATATGAAAAACGATTTGAATTTAGCAAGTAAAATCAGAAGTAAGGAATCTTCTTCATCCGAGAAGAAGCCATTACGAGTATTGTATCCTGCAAATTATAGACCTCACACTACTCTATCACCAGCAAGCAGATTTAAGGCTTTTAACAGTATAGAGAATAAAACGCGCCCTATGACCGCAGGAGTACATGAAACGCAAACAAACAACAGAGATAAATGGAAGTTATACAATACCGAAATGAAAACCGTAAACGTAAACATTAGAGACATATGGACAACCGAATATCGCAGACAGTTTACGTATAAGCATATCCTGAAAAAAGAATTATAAAATAAAAGCGGGTTTCGAACGTTAAACTTACAAACGTAAAAAGAGATGGTTTTGAAAAATAGAGTAAATGGCCTGAAATTAAATGTCATGCGATTAACGTTATCAAAAACTATATAGTGTAATAAAATTCATGATTGCCAACGTAAGCAGTTTTGTTTGCTTCTTATATTTTCCTTTGTTTTATTCAGTTGTATTTTTAAAAGTAAGTATGTGGGATAAATAATAAAAGTAGACATGATAATTATAATCAAATCACCACTATTTGTAAAAACAATTATACTTTTCAAATGGCAATAAGTGTCACGAAAAACATTTGTGACTATAGTGTTTAAAACAATTTTGTCATTCAATAATAAATATTTGTTTCTTTTTTGGTAATTCATTAATGTGAGACATTCGCAATAAATATAGGGTTATAATTTCTACATTGAAGTACAAACTTGATAAGAAATCAAAACAAGAAGAAATTAAAGAAATTAAACAAAACAAGAAGAAATGATTTATATGTCCGTTTTCATGTAAAAATGTATTTAACATCTGAAGTTTGCTTGATGTACTTTTTCATTGCTATCATTAAATATAATTTTTTATATAAAAATTGTCTGCTTTCTTTTTAAAACATTTAATTTACATGGAAGAGAGAGACAGAGAAAAGGTAGAGATGGAGAGAGAGAGAGAGAGAGAGAGAGAGAGAAGGAGTGAGAGAGGGGAGAAAGGAAAATTTCAGAAGGAAATAAAAGGAATAAGAGCGAAATGGTTCTGAAAGCACATTTACAACCGACACTTTCAAAGATGGAACCAAACGTCTATTCACTACCTAAAAAATAAATAATAAACTACTGCATAAAAGAAAACAATTATTTAAGAATTATCTTTTACTTTCTAAAGTTTTTAACAAACAAACTTGCGTATTTATATATGAGCGTAGTACATTTATGTATGAGAGATATACAAGTTGAATTCCAGGATATTTTTGACATCATAGGTACTGGTGAGTTTCGTTTAGACTACACATGCTACAAACATAGATTATGAAATATGTTTGTGAAAGTGAATAAGATACACGATTATATTCCATGACAATAACAAAAACAATATAGCCTACGTTGTGTGAGCCACAAATACAGTTACACAAGAATTTAATATTCCTCACAATTTAACTCCAGTTTCAGTTAATAAATGTACAATATTATAAAGTTTCGTTATAAATACTCAGTAAGTTTCAATTCTTTAAACCTTTACTTGAGCCATTTTTAATTTTACTCTAAGTCAGCTAAGATACGCTACGAAGAATCCTATGAGAAGCTCGGACAAATGTCCATTCAGCACAATGGCGTCATCAACAAATAAATCTGGGACCTTTTCTTAATGGAGAGTAACAGCCTTGTACATATTCACAAGTGGTTGCCACACTTACGTGTAACGGAGCATTTTCTATCGGGAGCCTTGAGAAGCGATGAGGAAATGTTACGGGCTAGAACTGGGATCATCATCACCCTGCACTCAAGAGATCACCTGGAGCCCTGGAGAAGGCCACCTTTTGCAGCTCAGCACAGTAAATCGAGTCGTGGAAAGGCCCAGGACATGGGGGCTCAAATCGCTGTGTAAAATGTGGCTGAGCTGCAAACGGGTTATGTTGTAGTTTCTGAGTATGTTGCAACGGGTTATCACCTTCTTCCTCAATCTAAACAGTTTCTAAGCGTCGTGTAGTTGAAGTGTTGGGAATATGAAACAATTCAAGTTATCTACCAGTGGTATTTTGATCAATCAGTTAATCTTATTCTTCATATTCTCCCTACAAGGCTTAGGTGATACCATTTGTTCCAGTCAGCAAAGAGAGATCACCTCTTCCTCGGTGTTCAAGGAGGTCGCTTTTCTTTGGGGTTATAAAAGAGCACTTTACTGGGCAAACTATCTACCATCAATCGGTCTGTACGACGCAGCCATCGACTCTGACGTTCTCCAACCTTTTAATCAGTGAGGAAATATTTAATCCCCGATGCAATATACTTATGTATTTTTTATGCTCATGTTCATACTTTCACAGTGGGATAAAAACCTCATCTCGGAAGCTTGAATCCTGGTCATATCTTTTTGTGTCACTGTCCAATTCTGAAGACAATATAAAGTAGTAGGAACTGAAATAGCTTTACAAACAATTCATTTTGTCTTTTTCTTTTTTCTACATACAATCCTTTGTCTGGCACTACAGATTAAATTAAACTTGGCAATTATATCATCTGTGCCACTGCTGCTGCCTAGGTGATGACATATCCCAGATAGAAGAATTGGGATACTTCTTCCATTGTGGCACCATTTATTATTATTTTTCATCTGCCAGGATCCTTCTATCTAAAAGTCATCACCTTGGTTTCAGCTGTAGAAATTTCTATGTTATAATTATGCACAGGCTTACCAAAGACGTAGACCGATCTTTGAAGGCCACCTTTATTCTCCTGATTAATAATCTCATAGCCAGCGTATAAAATAACATTCAGCGAGTGTGGGTAAATGCTGTCATGTTTTTCCAACGTCTAGTATGAGCGTCACTATATAAATTAAATAATATTGTGGACAAACAGCGCCCTTGACGCTACAAGTGGCCTCCGTCTCCTTGAAGAAAGAGGAAGGTCGCAGTTGGTGGGTAGCGGAAAATCCATCAGATATGGTGGACAGTAACGAATATGGGTAGGACAAATAAGCAGTGCCAAACCGTGGCGGTGTGGAGATGTTAGTGGTGGCGCAGTTACATCTAATAAACAAAATCAGGTGCCCAATGATATTGCTGAAACATGACGAGTAGGCCTAATTGTCGCCATTAAATATAAACTGTCCCATTCTGCCTTGTATGGGAGTGGATTAGCTTCCCGACAGCTGGGAGACAGATGCTGATTTAAACCAAGGATAGTCCAGGGTGTAATCCTGGCTGTAAAGGAAATAACTGTATCTAGGACAAGACACTTTCGAAATCAAATTTCTGATCCTCCTCCAGATTAGGGGACATACGATTGGCTGGTTACTCATCCATGTGAAAATTGTTACAACCTCAGAAGTCAGACAGGGAAAAGCCGGATGGATTTAATTCACAACTAACACGGAATGGAATAGGATGATGTATTAATTATACATTAAATGTTGCAACTTGGAATATAAGGGGAGGTTTGATAGTGCAAGATGAGAAATTCGTGAAGCTGATTACAACTTGAAGAGTCAATAATACTATACTAAACAGAAAATGATAGAAACAAGACACCTAAGAAACAGGAGATAATGTTACAATGCTATATAATATAGTAGAAGATAAGCAGCGTGCAGTGGCAAGTGTTGAGTTCACAATTGATATGAGATGGAAGAACAAGATAGCTTTCTACACTTATATAAGTGAGATCATTTTATTAGTAAGCTTTAAGACTGAGAGAAGATGTGTTTGTCTGAATTAATAGTAGACTAGTTATCCACCTGCTGTTATAAATGTGTACATATATTTTTTCGACAGCTTTTACGGAACTCCGACTCGCGCTACTTTTTTGCTTTAAAATTTCAACTCAACGATTAACACAATCGGATAAGTTTAAACTTATTGTAACGTGTTAAAAATATGTTCACTAGCCCTTAGACTTTAGTGAACATTTAGACTATAACACTGGCAACCTATGACTGATACGTTTAATACCTTACTTACATTTTATACTCTCAATTTACGGGTTTCTTCTATAATAAGGGTTTTGCTTTATTTCAAACACAAAATTTCTATGTCAATTAATTTCAAACATAAAATCAATATTTATCTTTGAATTGTATATGACCAGGGTATTTCTGAAGTCTAAAATTACGTATTTTATTGACATTGTACTGATGAAAATCAGTAGATGAATCTCACTTCATTTTTTGTTGTTAGGCACTTATAGATTGACAGCCTCTATAATAGTTTAGCTAACAGCACGTTAATTGATTAAAGGCTCTATTTATAGAGCTTCCTTTTGCTCTACACTTGGCTTACTCTATCCATAAATTTCCACGCCTCAGTTGGAGTAGAAGCCTTTATGTTTTCTAATATGATAATCAAAACACACACTATATATTAAATAATCAAAGAACCTTAGTTTATGTTAATTGCAAAACGCTCGCGCGCGTATGACACTCAGACTGCATTATAATTAATTCTAGATTTACTTTTTTCTCAAAATTAACTTTTAAATATAAAATAATAGTATGAACAATGAACCAATAATTATTTTTAATTTGTGAAACGGAAGTAAAGCGCTTAATTTTAATACTTACATAACAGAAGTATTTTTAACTATAAGCCTACACGTAATATAACGGTCTACTACACATACTATGCGTACTACTGATTATATAAATAATTAGGCTCATGTTTACTTCTAATGTTATATTAATAAATTAATTAACAGTACATAAACCATAACAAAACAAGTAAATTTGTAAATTTATTACAAATTATGAACATTTATTTTTAAGAAAGCAATAAGATGTTCAACCATACAACCATATTGGATTTTTAAAGGTGTCACACTGGAATTTAGTTAGAAATTTATAAAATTATTTAAAATAATAGTATTGATAATGTTAAGAGTAAGGAATGCATATAAAAACTATAGATTAATAGGTTCAAACTATAGGCCTATGTGCAAAATTGTAAAATCCAAATTCTAGAAATTATGATGTATTAAATGTTAATCAGTAAAACACAAATCATAAGCTTTATGAAAAACTAGGTATTATAATAAATTTTATAAGCCACTGGTGATTATAAAACACCAAAATAATGTACATCACTGAGGAACAAATGTATCTAAATTGGTTTTTAAGTGTAAAACGCTGTATAAAGTAATAAATTCAAAATTATATAATATTATAATGTAAACTAAAGGCAAATAAGAAGAACTACAAATTAGTCTCAACAACGCAATAATTGGTAAACAAATTAAAAAATTCATGCCTTGCTGAATCATCAACTAGAAAACATCACGAAGAAAGAAATAATAATAATTTTAAAACAGGATACTAATATAATATTTAGATTACACAGGAAACTAGTAAATGAAGCAAGTATAAGAAATAAAATAATCCATTTAAATTATTCAGATTACAAATTTGTAAAACACTTTATCTTAATAATAAGAAAAGAAATGTGTTACATTATTTTGTTAATAAAAATTTCTTTTATTTTGATTTTCTCTGCAGGTTGGCTTGAAACTGAGAATTTATATTCTTCATGCTGTAAAAAATAAAATCTAATTGCATGGAACATATTTTGTTGTTAATTTGAAAGTAGCAACACATTAAATTAGTAGCCGTACTATATATATTGTGCTGTATTGTTTACAAGTATTGTAATTAAAATATTTAATTACAGATATTACTTTTTTTTATCTGCACATGAAAAGAAAGCTCTATCTCAGGGTTAACAATTATTAAGTTGATTTATATTATTTAATACTGCGTATGATTTATTCTTTTCTTTAATCCGTACCAAATAACGTTAGTGTATAAATTTATTAATAAATAACAAGGTAAGAATATCTACCTAATAAATGTAAATAGCTTGAATCTGAATTCTTCACAACTGCAACGGGTTCAATTCTAGTTGATGTTTATCATCTTAAAGGTAATGTTAGGCTTCGTAGTCTGTTCCTTCTCTGGGATTTCTTATTAGATTAAATGATGAATTACATTTTCTTCTACGATTATTAACTTGATACTTCTTCGGAATATCGAATTTTATTGTATTGACACTCAAACTATCTTCCAGTACAGGCTTCTTCTTTTAGTTCGGCGTTCTCTAAATGATATACTCAGACTTCTTGAAATATCGTTGTCTATTAAGTTGTATACAAATTATGATTCTTTCAATGTTATAGATTTATACTCTCGTATGTTTATTAAATTCAATATCAATGTGAACTCCCTTCCTTTAAAGGTTTCCTTTATTAAATACAAAATTAAACTCTTTTATAAAAATTAAACTCTTTTAATGTGTATCTTATTACATATAAAATTAGACTTTTTGATGTGGCTCTTCTTAAATATAAAATTAGACTAAACAAATTTTCTTTCATTTGAATACAATTCAAATTTAACAATTTACAATTTGCCATTTAGATACCTAACTACATTCGTCACATCTTTTCATCATATGACTCTTAACAACATATATAATTTTATTAATTATTATTAATTACATTTATTTGCTTTTTTACATTATTCATATAATTAGTATATTTTAGATTACTATTCTATTAATCTTTCATTTTATTTGAATGTTTATTTCCAATTTAATATAATAATTATCAACACATATTTCTTAATGCTGTTCTATATAATATTGGACTCTACCTCTATGTTGGTCGTGACTAACACTCAGTTTTTTTGTTTACAATCCTAACATATGTTCATAATACTATTAATTTTATACATTGGCTTCTTCTAAAATTATCATTTTACTCTTATGTACTATGGTGTATTTTAACAGCAGTACATAATACCTTCCCTTATTTCATAATCTCAGATATAATTTGATATGTGATTTTGAAATAATTAATTTCTTATCACCACCATGGTCTAACATTAATATTGACAACATTTGATTAATTCGCTAATTGTATATCACAAAGTTCTTTTCATACATTTTTTTTTCTATTATTATTAACATAACAAATATGGTTCATCACTATCACGAATCACCGTATCTTACACACTCATTTATGGCTTAAAATAACATCAATCAAACCAACTGGTTTTACATCAAAAATAATAATTATAAAATAACAATTGTGCCTACTTTCGTGGCTAAAAATCTGAAAAAAATGAATACAACATTGTTTTCTTTTCTTTTTAATTTCACCTTCCCAATCTTGGTTATAAATTTCATGTGTGATTTATTTTCGAATTATTTCTCTTTTAATGATTACTTTATTTATACTGGCGAAGCTGATTAATATTTTATGTCTCTTTAAACTTTCCATCTTGGTATTTAATTACTATAAATCCTTTTATACATTGGCTTCTTCTAAAATTATCATTTTACTCTTATGTACTATGGTGTATTTTAACAGCAGTACAATATATATATATATATATATATATTGAAATAAAATCAATAACTTAGATTGAGCCTGTGTGTTCTTAATTGGTGTGTTTAATTGGTGTGGCTCTCGACGTCTTACTGGCCTGAAACACTTCCTTAAGTTTCCCAGCTGGTCGAGTTCCAATTGTAGCAAGACCTGTCAGATAGCGTAATGTTGTTGAAGAAATGTATATGTAGCTTCACCAAAAGTTTCAAAACACAAATTGTTGTTTTGAAGAAAATTAAAAAAAAAATTATGTTAAAAAAAATATATAATTAAAAAAAAATTTCCTTTTTATTAATTAATTAATTATAATCAATTAATTAATATAGGGCTGTGAAGTTTTAAAAAGCGTAACACTCTTCTGAAAAATTTTATTAAAGTTCTGGTATTTTTTAAATAAACTACCACCACTCATAAGATTGTCTCCAAACCAATCGATACTTGTTTACCTTTTCGTTTTTGTAGGTTATATTCACTTATAGGTGGTAAAGTCCTGGTAGATTGTTAATTAGAATTATATTAGTGGTAATTAGTAATATTTGTGAAATAAAGAACTATTTAGTAGTGAAAAGTATTAGGATTTTATTAGATAATAGCAATATTGACTCTTATCGATTATAATATCGACTCTCAGGATATCGAAACAGTTACAAAGTATATTATATAAAATTCAAACAGGGTTCTTTAAACAGCCAATTATTATCAAAGTCAGAGAAATCGGGCCAATATTTAAAAAGTATAACGTTACAACAAGTTAATAATTATTACTAGATACATACATTGAATAATAAATTTGAAAATAATATAATTGTTTTCACCAACAGCTGACGTGAACACGAAGAAGACATTGAGATCGTCAAAGAAAGATGGTCGCCATCAGGCTGGTCAGAAAGTAACTCGTTCCTGCTACGTTCCGAATAATATATTTTCTGGCAGTATTCCTGTTCTGGTGTCTGCAAATCTCTTTTTAAATGTTGTGTAGTGCCTTGTGTAAAGTTTCTGGGTTGTATTTTGTGTATCTGTGTAAATATAAGTTCAAACACTTTTCCCGATTCCGACACTAATTTGGTTATTGTGTTATACCGTTTTCTGGTGTTTTGTAGTGTTTTTCGGGGTAGATATGTATTGTTCAGTGTCATTTAGTGTTTCTTGATTGTTTTTGTCGCAATGTAGATGTTCTGGAAGGATTTTATAAGCCACTCGCGATTTCACAAAAACGTACTATTCACTCGCTCGACATTACCGTTGTAAGTTAGGTTAGATTCGTCATAAAACGCTTGTCATGTTAACCGTTCAAATACCAATAATCAACTATCTTATTTCCTTCAGTTTCAATTAAACTCTTAGCCAATATAATATTATTCTTAACATTGTTCAAATATAATTTCATATCCTGTGCATATATAATAATACACTATATGATTGCCTAAACTTTGGTTATTTATCAATTTTATTTACTAGATGTTATTTAAATTAATCTTTCAGTTCATTCGGCTTATTTTAAGATTAAATAATGCCGTTTTATAGTGTTTTCTGTCCAAAATTAGTAATTTTACTTTCATTTTGTATTCTCTGAAAAGTCAAAACATCTCCAAAATTTACTTCCTGTTATTATGTAAATTCAGCCATTTTATCAGTTATATTTAATATTAATAATCTTATATTGTATTAAAAGGTTTATATTCCCTTGTTTTTATTGTAATTTATTGAATTAGTTGTATTCTAAAACATTATTCTGGAATATATGACTCCCATGTCCAAATTTCTGAGTTTAGTCATTTTCATTTTTATTTGTAATTCTGAATACAATTTATTATAAATCTTTCTAAATGGTATGTGCAAATATATGGCTTGATCTCAAGTTTATTTTGTCTAAACCCCTTTTGTTTATTTGCATTTAAATGAGTAATTTCTCTGTTTTGATGAAGTTCGGTTTTCTTTCTTTGGCATAGGTTTTTTTAACAATTTTTTCTTACAAAATATTTTACAAACAATATATGATGTGTGATACCCTCTCTGACTTTTAAATATAGTCTTATAAACTAAACATTTTTCCAAATTACACAATAACAATTAGTATTGGTTACAATACAAATAACAGTTAAACAAATAAAGAATATTTTTTAAATAAATGGTTGTCTTCAACCTTCAGACATTTTACAACAAAATCCTTATTTCTAACATGGAAATATGGTTCACAAAAAAAAATTTTCTACTAACTAACATCTTAATTACTTCCTACTATTTACCAGTAGTAATTTTTTTACAGTTCTGATGTTAGTTATAGCAGACCCAAACAAATGGCCTTATATCTAATACATTTTTAAACATCCTTATACCATATTCATAAAAAACTTATATCTATATTCTTGTTGCTAACTATTATTATAAGTAGGATTCTACAGTTTTCATACCGTCTTTTACACATTGTCTTTGGGGAATTGTACCCTGTCATAAATAAATAAATAGTATAAATTGTTCAAATAGTATTATGAAATCTGTTTTTTTTCTTTTTGCATATAAAACAAAATGTTATTTTAAACAGATTTATGTCTTATAAGTAACATATTCTCACAGTACACATTTCAAGTCATTGAAAGTTGCATATTTCATTGTATTCAATGTTTGTGATTGCCAAGAATGAAACACAAGGTTTATTTTCTATAATACCCAAAATTATCACTGGTTCACTTTGCACTTTTATATTATGTTATTGCTAAATGGTCGTATAGTCTTATTAACATAATAAGTTGGTTAGTGTTTTACAATGGAGATTTGTTCCATGGGTACTATATTATTGTTTCATCTTAGTTCACTGGCAACTTTTACTTTATACACTTCTCTCTCTTAATTTTATGTACATGTGGTTATCATTTCGTTATACTTTTATTGGTTAATGATTTATTTTGGGGGTATGGGGATTTGGGTGTCTTTTATAAAAGCATGACATTTTCTTCAGGATGCTGCCTTCTTCTTCTTTCATCAGTCTTCTTTTCTCCTGCCTTCTGGGACTGGTATCTTCTCCATCTTCTTCTTGATGCCATCAGGTTTCTTGGGATCTTCTCCATCTTCTTCTTGATTTTAGAAATACACCACCTGTATTGGTTGATCTTGGCTTATTCAGGGTTTCTATTCTATTTATTCTTCCTCGTTGTGGGTTTGGTCATATTCTGTACTGCTTGGTTATTCACTTTCTTACCTTCCTGGGTTATAACTTGAAAACCTTTGGTTATGAGACTGGTTTTGGATGACTCATCACTAGTAACTCATTTTATTTGAACTTGTATTTTTTAAATAATAATGATTTCTTTCCACAGTTGCTATGAATTAATCTTTTTATATTAAACTTAATGCTTTCTTCCAAATTTAAATATTATAACTTTATTATTCTTATGATCAATTGCCATTCAATATTATGCATACATCTGTCACGTTACAGATTGCTCTCCTCCAGAAGTAATTATTTCAGACATGTCTATGGATGAAATAATTTCTTATGATAATTTCATCATTTCTTAAAATTCATTTTCTTCTCCATTTTTATATCGACTTTTTTATATTAGAGTTTAATTAATTTTATATATATGGTTATTTGTTTTACTACTGATCCTTTTCGGATAGTTAGTGTCTTCTGAGATATATTATTATTGTAATACATTTTCTTTCTTTACAAACTTCGTGTTGCATCCTTGGGATATTAATTCCCTAACATTCCCTATCACGTGGGCTGGGGCAGATCAGAGGGGCACTGTACGCTACTTCTCTTCTGGCCATACACCACTTCTATAAATTGACTACAGAGGCATATTCATCCCTGCTCAAAAAAAAACATAATGCTGCTGGAATTATCTTCAGTCAGTCATCGAATAAATAAATAAAAAGTAGTCTCATTTTCGACTAATAAAAATATCTTTGGATTCTTCACTTCGTAGTCTCTCAGATTATCTCACATTTTCTATCTTAATAAATCTTCATAATTATTATTATACTCATTATATATATATTTTTTCAAAACTCTTAACTTGTCTGATATATTTATTTTTATTATGGTTGAAAACCTTTCTTTTAATAATTCTGGTTACTGGTTACAGTGTAACTCTTTTTCTTCTCCATCTGAATTCTCTTTATACTTTCTTCTGGTTACTTATAGTGTTAGCATGGTCTTTATATATAGTCTTTCTTATTCATTATTTGAATGGTCTTAATATATTATATTTAATTTTTTAACATTGTATCTTTACATTAGATATACAGGTTGTTATGTTGATCATTTTATTTAAACATTTTGGTTCTTTCCTTTCTCTTAGAAAGTTATTAATCCGCCTTTGCATTCATTAACATTAATTCATTTATATTATATTTCATGTGGTATTTCTTCTCTTTGCATTTCATATAGGTCTTATTATTATCATTTGTTCGAAATTATCTTCTCCATCTGTTTGGTATGAGTTGTTCTTCTTTGCTCTTAATTAACTGTTTTCCTTATCGTTTCATAAGTAATTAGTCTCTTTGCTTCCAAATTTTTTCCTTCTCTTGCATATTACACTCTTTTTTTTATTCTTCTCTACTCCTTCAAATGCTATTGTGAATATCTAGCATTTATTCTGGATTAAAGTTAATTCTCTTTTCTGAATTACTCACTTTATTTTCTTCTCAATTCAATTATAAATGACACATAATTATTTTTTGGAACTTGGTTAGTTTTAATGTAAAATTCAAACTATTCTTTTTATTTAATTGAAAAATATTTCTCATAAATCCTTGTAATATGTTGATCTTATCTTGTTTCAAAGTTCTGACGTTCTGTCAACATTCAAATTCTGTTTAATTCATTTATTCCCAGAATTGTTTAATTCAGAATTGTTTATAGTAATGTGATCTTACTATTATTTCTGAATGTTTCGGTATTTCTCCAAATTCAAATTCTTCTTAATTATTTACCATAAAGTTTTCTCACAAACTTAGTTATAGTAAGTTGGTCTTACTTCATTTTTAAATTTTTTGTATATTAAATTCAAAATTCCTTTCTTCTTAATTCTTCCAAAATGTTTTTCTCATAATTCAGTGGTAGTAAGCTGTGCTTACTTAATTTAAAATTTTTAATATTAAGTTCAAAATTCAAAATTCTCTCTCTTTCTCTTTCTTCCATAAAGTTTTGTTCCAAATTATCAGGTTGTAGTAAGATGTACTTACTCAATTTAAAATTTTTATAATTAATAAGTTCGAAATTCAAAATTATCTCTTTTTCTCTTTCTTCCATAAAGTTTTGTTCCAAATTATCAGGTTGTAGTAAGATGTACTTACTCAATTTTAAATTTTTATAAATAATAAGTTCAAAATTCAAAATTCTCTCTTTTTCTCTTTCTTCCATAAAGTTTTGTTCCAAATTATCAGGTTGTAGTAAGATGTACTTACTCAATTTTAAATTTTTATAAATTTAAGTTCAATTCAAAACTCCCAACTCATTCTTTATAATATTTCTTCATAGAAGCTTGATTGTACACTCCTTTGATTTTTCCTGAAACGATTTCCCTCAACTCATATGTATTGTTATGCTTATCATTTACCACAACATATGGTCCAGTGTAAAGTAATAATAATTTTTTGGTTATGCCTTCTAAGGTGCTGGGCAGCTCTCGATTTTTTAGGAGGATTTTTTCACCCTCTTTATATGTTACAATACGCCCTATTGCCTTCTGGTATTTGGCTTGCCGTTTTTCCTGATCTTCTGCTACCTTGTTGTAGAACCTCAACTGGTTGAATTTCCTATTATTGTTTGTTGGAAATTCAATGATTTGTTCAATTTCTCGGGGAGTCGGCTTCTCATACATGGCTGAGTATGGTGGAATTCCTATAGCTGGATGGTGGGCGAAATTTAGGAATGTTTCTGTCGCTGCTAGGTACTCTTGCCACTTTTTCTGTTGGTTGTGACAGTACGTGCGCAATATCCTACCCACTTCTCTCAGTACTCTCTCAGCCGGATTGCTACTTGGGTGGTAGACTGACGTCTTATAAGTTTTGATCCCAAGTGCTAATAAAGTATCACGCCATCTCCTCCCCTTAAATTGTGTACCATGGTCGGTAATAATGGAAGATGGTCTACCGATCTCAGGGATATACAATCGATAATCACCACCAAAACCTTTGCTGTTGTTGCCCGATTAACCGGATATAGCTTTATATACTTGGTGTAGTGATCTATTATGATTACCAAGTATTTATGTCTGTGTCGACCACCACTACGGGGAAATGGCCCGCAGATATCCAAAAACACTTTTTCCAGTTTTGCGTTGGAAGTTATCGGTATCATGATACCCTCTGTCTTTTCATTGTTTATTTTTGCACATTGGCAGATCTTACAGGACTTGATGTACGTTCTCACCTTGCGGTTGATATTCTTGATCTTACAGTTTTCCTCTAGAGCCTGTATCACTTTTAACGCTCCCATGTGACCATACCTGACATGGTAATCGACGATGACCTCCTTTTCGATTTGGTGTGGGATTATCACCTTCCATGTCTCATCGTCCAAGGCGGTTTTTATGAATAAAATTCCCTTGTTAAGGTGGTAATATTTAGAAATGGTTTCATCATTGGCTTCCAAACGACTCACAATGTTTTTCAGCTTAGGATCAGACTGCTGATGGATTCGAATATTTATTAGCAAAGCTTGTAGATCGGCTCTGGTCTTGAATATGTTATAAATTTTTACCAAGCTCTCCTTCTCCCCCTCGAAAGCCTGATCTTCCAGATTTATACGTGACAACACATCCGCTACCACGTTCTTCTTTCCTGGAATGTATTCCCATTTCAGGTCATATTCTTGTAGGGCGAGTACCCACCTAGCCAATCGGCCGTGACTCAAATTGCACCTACGAAGGAACGAGATGGATTTATGATCAGTTCGTACCGTGACTTGATATCCGAGAATGTACGTCCGGAACTTGCTGCATGCGAACACCACGCTCAACAATTCCTTTTCTGTCACACTGTAGTTCTTTTCGCACTGGTTCAGTGTGCGACTAGCGAAGCTTATTACCAGATGTTGTCCCTCCTCATCTTCCTGGTATAAAGTCGTTCCTAAGCTTAGGTCGCTAGCGTCACAGTTTAAAAAGAATGGTTTCTTAAAATCTGGGTGACGAAGTATAACACTCTCCAGAAACTTCTCTTTTATCAAGCGGAAAGTAAGATCTTGATCTTCACCCCAAGTCCATTTGTTCTTAGCAGATAACTGTGGTTGAAACTTGGCGGTCAACTCGGAATATCGGCTCTGAAACTTCCTGTAATAGTTACAGAGTCCGAGGAAAGATTGTAATTGTTTCCTGTTTCTTGGTTGCGGGAACCTCTGAATTGCCTCCACTTTCTCTGCTGATGGGGTAATACCTCTGTCGTCTAGGTTGAAACCCAAGAATTGTACCTCGCGCGCTATGAACTTGGATTTCTCCAACTTCAGTGTTATGTTGTTCTGCACTAGTTTGTTTAGCACAAATTCCACTCTGTAACAGTGCTCCTCCCAGGTTCCGGATGTGATGAGTAAATCGTCAACATAGACGGTGGTAAATTGGAGCGCTTCTTGTCCCAGAATCTGGTCCATGCATGCCACAAATATGGCGACAGAATTGACAAGTCCGAAGGGCAGTCTCTTGAACTGGTAATTGCGCCCTTCGAAAATGAACGCTACGTACTGGCGGCTTTGTGGATGCAGCTCTACTTGCCAATAACCACAGACCGTATCCCAGGTGCTAATAAATTTAGTACCATGAAAACGTTTTAAGATCTCTTCTATTTCACCGGGAGATGTTCTGTCATTCACTATCGTCTTGTTCAACTCGCGCGCATCTAAACAGAGCCGGACTTGTCCATCTTTCTTCGGAACAGCAATAATTGGACTAGTGTAAGGTGATTGACTAATCTCAATTATGTCATTTTCTATCATCTTGTTTATCTCTGTTCTCACGGCTTCTTTGAGCGACTGCGCTATTGGATATGACCTCCGGTTAAACTCTACGTTTTCTTTAAATCGAAGTTGACACTGGTAGTTTTTTACCTTCCCTGGTTCATCAGAAAACACCGCCTTGTATTTCTCATATATAGCGATTAGACGATCAGCCAGATGTGTTGGTATTTTCTTGTTATCGCTTCCGCACTGGAAATTCCGTATTTCTTGGATCTTAACTGACCATAAATCCTCTCTTCCATGATTGTATATTATGGGTTTAGAAAGAGGGCTGTTTCTAATAATATTTATTTTACGAAGTTGTTGATGTATAGGGCTGGGAAGTATAGTTGTGCTTCCTATCAGATCTGCGGTCCATGTTACTCCGTCTGGGAAAAGTGATACTTTATTTAAATTAAGATCGATTACCGCCGAATATCTACGAAGAATATTGCAACCGACTAAGATATCAAATGGTAATCCGGTGGCGATTAAAAATTCCATGTCTAAAGCTATATCACGGCTAACGACACTTAAGGAAACTTGCTTCCTGATGGTTTTATTCTGGCGGCCAGTTGCACCTATTAACACAATGTTGTTGACTGGTAACATTGGCAAAGTTTTTCCACATGTACTCTGTATTCTCTCCAATTCATTGGAGTTTATTATTGAAATATTAGCGCCTGTGTCTATCATTATTTTAGCGGGAACTCCTTCCACCTCCGCTGTTATATAAATTATCTCATTATTACTGTTGCTGAGACTCTTCTCGTTCTCTTCCAAAAGTTCAGTTCGTATGTCTTTCAGATAGTGGTTACTTATAATAGTGATGTTTTTATGCTGGTTTGCTTGTCGCAATTCATCCTTTTTTAAGCCAGGAAGTATAAGCAGTAACGAGTCATTGTTGTTGATTACTGCCTCCTCTCGTTTAAATTATTTTGGTCATTGTTCGTGTTATTATTGACCGAGGCATCGTTCGGGAAACTCTGGTTTGTTTCCTGACGTTCTGTACCCTGGTTGAGGTTTAACGCCCTGTTCTGTTGTCGGCCAAGATCCTCCAGGCTTGTACTTCGTCTTCCCTGTTCGTGTCTTGGGCCGTCTCGTTCCGCACTCCTCCATCTTCGGTCGGCGCCGTGGAAGCTGCTCCTCCTCGGTTGATAATATCTCCTGGGTCCGCGATCTTGTGCTCTTATAAAATTTACCCTAGGGCGCGACACTCGGTTATTATTATTGCTATTATTGTTATTACTAAAATTATTATGATAGTAATTTCGGTTAGGTGGGTAAGGTCTGTCACCATTATTGTTGGGATATGGATTTCTCTGACTGTATGGGACATTATTATGTTGGTAAAAATTGTTTCTATTATTTGGATAAGGGTTGTTATTCCTAACGCCTTTAAAGTTACCGTTAAACTGGTTATTACGCGGCGGGTTATTAGGGCCGTCGTAATTACTGGGCTGGTTCCGGTTACTTGTATGGTTATTGCAGTTATTGGGGTAGGTAGTCGGCCTTGCTTCTGGTCTCTCATTTCTCTTCCTGCTCTGCCGATAATACTCCTCGTTCTCGTATCCCTCTAATAACTCGGTCATCGCCTGGATCGTCTTGATCTGGCTGCCTCTCCGGGCCCTGATAATGTCCTCATCATAGTGATACGATATCCTGTTCACTAAACATTCTTCTGGAATTGCCGGCTCGAGGTGTTTTGCCATGCACACCTTCCCCAAGAAATATGCCGTCATACTGCTACCTAATTGTGCCCTGTATCTTCCATTACAAATATTGTCACGGATCAAGTTCTGGGTGGTCTCAGACCAGTATTTTGTCTTAAACATTTTCCGGAACTGTTGGTAGTCAGGAATTTCACTCCGGTTGGCCATCCACCAATTATCTGTTATTTCTCGGAAAGACTCATCGAATATGGCTCTGCTATGGCTCCATTGAGTAATTTTATGCTTGGTCAAATATTCTTCTACCCTAGCCAGGAATTCCATCGGCTTGCGTTTGTATTGCCGGAAGTTGAGCCACTCTCGGCTTTCGTTGACAGGCAATCCGGTGAAATGAGTCGGTCTGTTTCTTATCGCTTCCATCTCCTCTCGGCTTTGTCGCACCTGACCGGTGATATTGGCCATGGTCTCTTGTATATCATTACATCGTTCTGTAACTTGGTTGCGTACTTTTCCGAATTCTTCTTGATTTTCCTTCCTCTGTTCTTCTACCTTCCTACGACTATGTTCTTCAATATTTGTGAACTTGATGTTCACCACTTCTTTAAACTCATGCACCTCCTTTTCGGTCTGGTTGCACTTTCCATCAATCTCTCGAATCTGTCGATTGACCATTATATTTTCTTCTTCCATCTTCTTATTCATCGCTTTTTTGTTAACATTGATTTCTTTATTCAGTTCTTCTCGCAACAATTCCATCCTTTCGTCCAGTTTGTCCAAATTCTCTTGATTGACCTCTCTTAATTCTTCTCTTAAAATTTGATTGTCCTCTCTCAATTCTTCCAGCTTCTCCCCCATCTTCTCTTCCAACTTCTTGTTATCTTCTTTCAACTCTTCCTTCAATTGTCGGTTGTTCTTCTCTATCTTCTTCCTGGTTTCATCGATTTTCTGATTGGTGTTCTCAATTTTATTAATCAATTCTTCTTTAGTTGACTTGAATTCTTCCTTGAACGCTTGGTTGTCTTCCTTTAATTCTTCTAACTTCTTCATCTCTTCTTCCATCTTCTTGTTATCTTCCTTCAAATTTTCCATGTTCTTGTTCATCCCAGTCACCTCTTCTTTTGTGGACTGGTTATCCTTCTTCAATTCTTCTAACTTTTCTCCCATCCTCTCTTCCATCTTCTTGCTGTTTTCTTCCATCTTCTTGCTGTTTTCTTCCATCTTCTCTTCCATCTTCTTGTTCATCCCACTCAATTCTTCTTTTGTTTTTTCTATTTTATTTCCCAAATCTTCTTTCAAAGACTGGCTATCTTCTTTCCTTTCTTTATTACTTTCGTCCAGTTTCTTGTCCATTCCTTCCTTCATTTGCATGAACATTTCCATTAATCTGTCCATTTTTGTTTCTTCAGTTGTCTTGGATTTCTCTACACGTCTTTCCTGGACATTAACCTCCCCTGTCTGTGTGGATATCTCCGGTTGTTCCTCTGGTTGTTCAGTTTGTTTGGACAACACCGGGGGTAATAACTCTTCCACCTTCACTGGCGTCGCCTCTTTATTGTCCATTTCAATTTCTAATTCTTTTTCGGCCTCCGCCGCCCGTTTCTTGGAAGTTGCACGTCGTTGCATTTTCCCTTTAATTTCTCTGGCTTTGTAGCTGTTGCCTAGCTCCAACTAGTGATTGGGCAGAATGTACTGGCCTTCCAATCGCTAATTAAAGCCCCTCAGTTGTGCGCCAATTTGTAATAAAATACAAATTCTGATGTTCTGATGTAATCAAGCCCCACTGTTTGGGCTAGCCAATTTGTAATAAAATGTATATCTTAGATTGAGTCTGTGTGTTCTTAATTGGTGTGTTTAATTGGTGTGGCTCTCGACGTCTTACTGGCCTGAAACACTTCCTTAAGTTTCCCAGCTGGTCGAGTTCCAATTGTAGCAAGACCTGTCAGATAGCGTAATGTTGTTGAAGAAATGTATATGTAGCTTCACCAAAAGTTTCAAAACACAAATTGTTGTTTTGAAGAAAATTTTAAAAATAATTATGTTTAAAAAAAATATATAATTTAAAAAAAAATTTCCTTTTTATTAATTAATTAATTATAATCAATTAATTAATATAGGGCTGTGAAGTTTTAAAAAGCGTAACACTCTTCTGAAAAATTTTATTAAAGTTCTGGTATTTTTTAAATAAACTACCACCACTCATAAGATTGTCTCCAAACCAATCGATACATGTTTACCTTTTCGTTTTTGTAGGTTATATTCACTTATAGGTGGTAAAGTCCTGGTAGATTGTTAATTAGAATTATATTAGTGGTAATTAGTAATATTTGTGAAATAAAGAACTATTTAGTAGTGAAAAGTATTAGGATTTTATTAGATAATAGCAATATTGACTCTTATCGATTATAATATCGACTCTCAGGATATCGAAACAGTTACAAAGTATATTATATAAAATTCAAACAGGGTTCTTTAAACAGCCAATTATTATCAAAGTCAGAGAAATCGGGCCAATATTTAAAAAGTATAACGTTACAACAAGTTAATAATTATTACTAGATACATACATTGAATAATAAATTTGAAAATAATATAATTGTTTTCACCAACAGCTGACGTGAACACGAAGAAGACATTGAGATCGTCAAAGAAAGATGGTCGCCATCAGGCTGGTCAGAAAGTCACTCGTTCCTGCTACGTTCCGAATAATATATTTTCTGGCAGTATTCCTGTTCTGGTGTCTGCAAATCTCTTTTTAAATGTTGTGTAGTGCCTTGTGTACAGTTTCTGGGTTGTATTTTGTGTATCTGTGTAAATATAAGTTCAAACACTTTTCCCGATTCCGACACTAATTTGGTTATTGTGTTATACCGTTTTCTGGTGTTTTGTAGTGTTTTTCGGGGTAGATATGTATTGTTTAGTGTCATTTAGTGTTTCTTGATTGTTTTTGTCACAATGTAGATGTTCTGGAAGGATTTTATAAGCCACTCGCGATTTCACAAAAACGTACTATTCACTCGCTCGACATTACCGTTGTAAGTTAAGTTAGATTCGTCATAAAACGCTTGTCATGTTAACCGTTCAAATACCAATAATCAACTATCTTATTTCCTTCAGTTTCAATTAAACTCTTAGCCAATATAATATTATTCTTAACATTGTTCAAATATAATTTCATATCCTGTGCATATATAATAATACACTATATGATTGCCTAAACTTTGGTTATTTATCAATTTTATTTACTAGATGTTATTTAAATTAATCTTTCAGTTCATTCGGCTTATTTTAAGATTAAATAATGCCGTTTTATAGTGTTTTCCGTCCAAAATCAGTAATTTTACTTTCATTTTGTATTCTCTGAAAAGTCAAAACATCTCCAAAATTTACTTCCTGTTATTATGTAAATTCAGCCATTTTATCAGTTATATTTAATATTAATAATCTTATATTGTATTAAAAGGTTTATATTCCCTTATTTTCTTGTAATTTATTGAATTAGTTGTATTCTAAAACATTATTCTGGAATATATGACTCCCATGTCCAAATTTCTGAGTTTAGTCATTTTCATTTTTATTTATAATTCTGAATATAATTTATTAAAATCTTTCTAAATGGTATGTGCAAATATATGACTTGATCTCAAGTTTATTTTGTCTAAACCCCTTTTGTTTATTTGCATTTAAATGAGTAATTTCTCTGTTTTGATGAAGTTCGGTTTTCTTTCTTTGGCCTAGGTTTTTTTAACAATTTTTTCCTACAAAATATTTTACAAACAATATATGATGTGTGATACCCTCTCTGACTTTTAAATATAGTCTTATAAACTAAACATTTTTCCAAATTACACAATAACAATTAGTATTGGTTACAATACAAATAACAGTTAAACAAATAAAGAATATTTTTTAAATAAATGGTTGTCTTCAACCTTCAGACATTTTACAACAAAATCCTTATTTCTAACATGGAAATATGGTTCACAAAAAAAAATTTTCTACTAACTAACATCTTAATTACTTCCTACTATTTACCAGTAGTAATTTTTTTACAGTTCTGATGTTAGTTATAGCAGACCCAAACAAATGGCCTTATATCTAATACATTTTTAAACATCCTTATACTATATTCATAAAAACCTTATATCTATATTCTTGTTGCTAACTATTATTATAAGTAGGATTCTACAGTTTTCATACCGTCTTTTACACATTGTCTTTGGGGAATTGTACCCTGTCATAAATAAATAAATAGTATAAATTGTTCGAATAGTATTATGAAATCTGTTTTTTTTCTTTTTGCATATAAAACAAAATGTTATTTTAAACAGATTTATGTCTTATAAGTAACATATTCTCACAGTACACATTTCAAGTCATTGAAAGTTGCATATTTCATTGTATTCAATGTTTGTGATTGCCAAGAATGAAACACAAGGTTTATTTTCTACCCAAAACTATCACTGGTTCACTTTGCACTTTTATATTATGTTATTGCTAAATGGTCGTATAGTCTTATTAACATAATAAGTTGGTTAGTGTTTTACAATGGAGATTTGTTCCATGGGTACTATATTATTGTTTCATCTTAGTTCACTGGCAACTTTTACTTTATACACTTCTCTCTCTTAATTTTATGTACATGTGGTTATCATTTCGTTATACTTTTATTGGTTAATGATTTATTTTGGGGGTATGGGGATTTGGGTGTCTTTTATAAAAGCATGACATTTTCTTCAGGATGCTGCCTTCTTCTTCTTTCATCAGTCTTCTTTTCTCCTGCCTTCTGGGACTGGTATCTTCTCCATCTTCTTCTTGATGCCATCAGGTTTCTTGGGATCTTCTCCATCTTCTTCTTGATTTTAGAAATACACCACCTGTATTGGTTGATCTTGGCTTATTCAGGGTTTCTATTCTATTTATTCTTCCTCGTTGTGGGTTTGGTCATATTCTATACTGCTTGGTTATTCACTTTCTTACCTTCCTGGGTTATAACTTGAAAACCTTTGGTTATGAGACTGGTTTTGGATGACTCATCACTAGTAACTCATTTTATTTGAACTTGTATTTTTTAAATAATAATGATTTCTTTCCACAGTTGCTATGAATTAATCTTTTTATATTAAACTTAATGCTTTCTTCCAAATTTAAATATTATAACTTTATTATTCTTATGATCAATTGCCATTCAATATTATGCATACATCTGTAAAAGAGATGTGCGGTGAGCGCATACACGTAAATTTCAAAAATACCCTGGTCATATAAAATTCAGAGATGAAAATTGATTTTATGTTTGAGATAACATCTATAGTATTTGTCTTTGACAAAAATGTAACCGTATTCTTCGGTCGCTTTGAACCAACGGATAGAAACTACTACAATTGCTTCCCGATCGATATCATGAGAGTTGGCACAACTGACCCATTTAAAGTACGTTAATACTGACATTCACATAGTTGCCTTCATACCTCGTTTTACTCCGTTAAAAGCACTACTTGCTTTTCATTGGTTTTGTGAGTGTGTGTGTCTGTGTGATATATGTCATACTTTCTCGTTTGTTACCTATTTTGTAAAGGTGAGACTTTCTGTTCGTTTTGTATTTTAAAGCCAACTTGCTTTTCAATGCTCGTGTGCAAAATTCCTGATGCTACAACTGGTCCACGCGTAAGAAAAACGAATTTTCTCTTGACGAAAACAATACTATTTCATAGCATAATTATTTCTAATAATAACAATTAAGGTCGTGGTGGTAAACGTGGTGGTAAGAAACTATTTTACGGTGGTGGTACAATGAAATGGTGACCAAAACTTCAACTAGGCCTCTATGGTTTTTGGTAAAGACATCGTGACTATTTAAAATTAACTGTCATTTATTTATGATCTGTATACGTTTTATACCGTACAAGCTATGTATGTTAGTGTTATCTTATGTGAAAACGATAATATAATGTGTGATCATAAAAATATTATAATTTTCAAGGCTGATGTGTTAAATATCATTAGTTTCCTCCGTCATCATTTAAGGGCTTCAAATTTACATTCGTTCATTATTAACATATTATTGCTAATTAGACATCAAAATGAACCAAAACTGTTTAAATTTGAAAGTTTTTATTGTTTCTTTAAGTTTGTATTGTTGTATAAAATTTGAAATTAAATTCCGCATTATACATGTTTTCACGCTAAATTCTTGCTTTCCAATTATGTCAGAAGGTTAAACCAACTAGGTTTAAAATTCAGAACATCGGGCTCAACAAAGGGAATAAAAAAGAATAGAATAAAATGGATTTTGTAATAATTCCAATAAGTTATCATAAACTGGGGAAATATAGGTTTATTTTTCCGCTAAAACTGTATGACGTGCGGCAGTGACAAGAATTACGGTATCTATCGTTTACGGGTTGTCCCGTTCTTTTCTTCCGGAAACATATAGGCCTATCTTTTCTTAGCGGAATACGCTTTTCTGAAAATTTTGATAAAGGAAATTCTCTACAATAAGAAAGTTCTTTCGTTAAGATATTCTGATAATCGCATATAGTACGCACGTACATTTACTACTATGGTTCATGACGGGAAGCGGGTTTTTACTTAATTAGTGACTATTTTTTAAATGTTTTGTGCAGTTTCTTAGATTATGCCGGCTTTGAAATCAATAGTTACACAGGCTCAGGTTACGACTTTCATACTTTCAACTTGCAAATATCGGTCGTATCTGATAAAAAATTTAAATTTAACAGTTGGAATACTTTTCACTTGGTCGATATTTATATATGCATATATCACGATTTTATCGCGCAGAAAAATTCCTTGCTAAACAGGAAAACTTGATAGAGTCATATTCAATCTCGTACTAAAAAAATCAAGTGGTATAAATCACTGATGTGAAACAACTATTGTATAAGTAATTTTATAGTTTATTGCATTTCTCTAATAACAATTTATTTCCGAAATTAATTAATTTAAAGAAACTAGGTTATACAAAAATTAACTCACACAACGGATAACATCGACTCATTATTTTATCACATATTACAATAAAGAAACCGAAACTGTATTGTATAAGTCGAAATTTGCTAGTCACGTTTAGAAGGCATGCTGCACATGATTTTTTATAAATTCTTTCATTGAACACTTCAGGGAAATCAAGCGAAAAATACTTGAGATGACTGTAAAATCAGTAGGACAAGAATCCATCATTTGTAAGTACTATTAACAGAACCTTTGGATTGTCAAACTTTTATAACAAGTCTATACTTCATTCGTACCTTACACTTCTCAAAGTAGGCTATCGTTTTGAAACCTAGAACTACATAAGTAGTTCTAATCTAATTTCATTGTGAATATCATCGGAGATTTGTTACTTCTGCCTATTTGCTTATTATTGCATCGTTCACTGCATATTTAAAAGGGCGTGATTGTCAAATCTTTTATTACAGTATATTTTAAATATTCTTTGCCTTTGTTAACGGCAAAACAAATAATCACCGTATGAACCCCATCAACACTGTCAACCCTATTACCATTACTCATCATCATTTAATTAGAATCATTACTATTTCTCCTATATAATAAATTTACCTACCATGCTACTAATTTTCCTACAAAAACATTTGGTTGACAGTTATAAGACTCGAAACGTCTTTCGACACTCCGTCTTCGTTTTCTTTTCAACAGTTCTTTTAAAACTTAATTAAATCGATAAAGTAGAGTATATCACGTTCTCATTTCTATCGTTTTCATTGCTAGATCGTGAAATAACAGTATTATTGCGTATTTGATTTACTCGTCTACATTACGGCAGCTACGTTCAATAGCGTTTTCTACAGTATAGTGTTATAGGAAGTATGGTTGAATTTTTCGGGCAGGAAGTATTGGCTGCAGTGAAATATTTTGTAACAGCAGAAGAAAAATACCAAAATTACAAGCTTACAAAATACAAGCAAAAGAGCTCGGCGTGCTAAGTATGATGTTACTAAGTAGAATCTTACTAAGAGATAAGAGATTGAAGTTGAACTGGGAAGGCAGAAGAAAGTCGAAGAAGAGATGTTGCGAGTAATGGAAAAGCGCTCTGGAAAATGTAAAAAGTAACTTAAACTTCTAGAATCAAAATTAAACCAAAGCACACTATTTCGGGACGAAGACTCTTTAGGAAAGGCAGTGTTTCGCCGCGCCGTTGAGATTAGGCACCATGTGTGTCGCCTCTCACATAGGCTACTGCGAGCTCAGCTGTATGACACAATGCTGGAAATTTGTAGTTACCCCTGCGTCATCCGAAACGAAATTTATTACGTGATTACTTACTTGTGTAGCACAGTAGTGTTTACGAGAAGGTTTAGATGTCTGGAATAGTATCGGCAGCTATAAATTGCCAGAATATGTTGAATTGCGTCATCCCGCTGATTTCCCACGCCATAAGGTCCACTTACGTTCTACATGTACCACCTAAACGCAAAGGCATAGCTTTATATAAATACTGGATGGGAAATAACAAAAAATACATTTCTGGGAAGTAACAAATTAATTAGTTTGAGTATGAAGTTTGTTACTTTCTCAAAGCAACTGAAAAAATATTAAAATTAATTGAAGAATAAAAATGAATGCATCATCATCATCTTCACAGCACGGCATAGGCAAGATGTTGCCTGTTTCGCCTTCAAAATCCGCCAGGCATCTCTTTCTGAGTCTACCCGCACACCTGTGTCCTATACGTTTGTATTTTCAGACTTCTTTGGCCAGTCTGGAAACTGACAATCTTTCTAAATGTCATTTCCACCGTTGTTTGTAATATTTTAATATTTCATTCTAGTTAAAAACTTGTAACTCTTATCTTATGGCCCCATACCTTATATCATATCAAGTTAACTCAAGTTAATATCAAGTTAACTTATATCATACACCTTTTAACTCCTCTTGAGTTACTCCTCCTATGAAAACTTTCTTATATGTAAAATATTATTTTGGTTGACAACGAGTAATATTATTTATAATTGTTATTTTTTTATTTTGTTGACATTATTATTAACACCAAACGTTTCAGAGTTACTATAAACATATAGTCACATCAAAGTAGGGATGAAACGTTTTGTGTTAATAATAATATCATTAAAATAGAATTGCCAACTGCAAAATGTGTTGTTAAGAATTCCGAACACTGAAAAAAACTACCGACGTGCATATTTTGTGAGATGTAGGGATTTTATTTTATAAAACCTTATAAATATTATGACACGGAAGTATCACATGGTAAAATATAAGCGATTATTTGTAACTTTATATAATTCTATATTTACTGCCAAATATATACAGAGTGTTCCATGATGAATGAGTCATAGTTCAGGAATGCATTTTAAAGGCTAAAATAAACAAAAAATTTCACATAAACATAGGTCCGAAAACGCTTTACTTTCGATTTATGGCTTGCGGAAAATTTCACCTTGTTTCTGCTCTAAGGCTACAATTAACCCGTACTGAAATTCTCGGAACTTAAATTCAAGAGTAAATTTGATGGTTTTATATGATTTTTGGTATGAGAAATTAAAAAATGAAAGGTTCCAGAATTGTATTTTAAGTAGTTTTATAGACAAGATTCCTACCTCTCAAAAAACTGGTGTTAAATAACACCCTTTCTTAGGTTTGATGTGAATTTACTTATTTAAATTGCCAATACACAAATGTAAATTTGTAAAGCAATTTATAAATAATTTAGTTCAGAGAAATGTAACCTATTTAAAGTCAATGGCAAACAAGTGAATATTAGAAAAATCAAATTAGATGTATGAGCTGTGTAACTTCATGTAAATAGTACTGTGGTCCACCATCATGCTGAAAAAAAAACATGTGCAGCGTCTTTCAAAGGTGCTTCTAATCAGTTGGCTTCTAAACAAGATTAGCAGCTGATTTTGTACACAATGTTAGTAAGGCGATATTGAATAATAAATGGCACAATTAAGTGATCCCACCATGAATCACTTATACCACACCATATACTTAACGATAATCAGTTTTGAAAGTTTGAATTTATTACTTCATTTGGATTTTCAGTTGTACGTCTGTGACATTTTCAAATTTTGTGTTCCGTTTCTCGCACAAATAGATTCGTCAATGAATAAACACAATTAAAATATTTCAATTTTTCTTGTACCCGTTGGCAAAAATTTAATTTTAACTCACGGTCACCTGGTTGAATGTTGAACAGCATTCTCATGATAAGAATAAACTTGTACGGATTAATGTTCGATTAATAGACTAACAGTAACAGTGGAAATTCAAAGGTACGTTTTAGGATATAATGATCTTAACGAACACAGAACAGCTGATGGCTTACGCAATGTTTAGTGTAAAACTCTTGAAAAATTTATATACAAAATTAATTAATTGCTCACATGTACGATGTTGCTAGTGTCATGTCAGGCGGACTGAATGGCTTACAAGCAAATGTTCGTGAACTTGCACCGTAAGCTGTTTACTCACTGCTATGCACACCAATTAAATTTAGTTTTTCAACGGAGTTATTCTAAAATAAATATGTTAATATTTTTTCTATACTCTACAAGTCATTCCTGTTTTTTCTACGGTTCTTCGAACCGTACTGCTCTTGATGTTGAAGTCTTGGGTAGTAAACGTATTCCTACAAGCAGTGAAGTTCGCTGAAATTCTATAATCAAAGTGCAGTGCATACAAACAAACTAAAAATTAATTGAACAGGACTTGAAATCATTTTCTCGCCACTACGCAGTGAAATTAAACAGATTAATAAAAATGTGATTGTTGATGGTACAATTGAAATTCTTTTCGAAGCATATAAATTATTTGCTCTTACAATTCCTAACCGTAATTCTTACGTAGAGAGAAGCTTTTCTTGGTTTATGAGAATCAAAACCTACTTAAGGAACCGCACGACTCAAGATCGTCTCAGCTTTGTTTCTTTAGTTTCACTTGAATGGGGAATGAAAAGTCTGCAAATCGAAAAGTCGACCGACATGGCACAACTATGTTATCGACAATTTTGCGAAGAAGTGACAGGACCGTAAAGAAATATATTTCTACTCAGCAAATTACTTTTTTTACGAGGAGCAAAAGTAAGTTACTCTTCGGTTTACGTTGTTAGAGATCCGCGTATATTTCTAATAAGACGTGTATGCTGTATAAAGAAGCAGATAACTCTACTGTACTTAATACTGAATAACGAGTGTCGCGGCGAGCGGGTGCTATAACTGAGCGCGCCTTACGTAACTGTCTTGTTCTTTAGGACTCACTGGCTGCCACTACTTTCATCCTATACAAACTTCAATGTAAAAGATATTGCAAGTTACAAACACAACATCCACAAGTAGAAATGCTAGTGCGCACTCTTATCCTACACAAAACATTACTGAAAAATCTACAATCATAATCAAACCCCTGCCGTACTAATTCTATTATCATAACATATTCTGACAGATAACGTTTCTAAAAATTGCAATCATATTGGTAAAAACTAAAAAATGTTTACTTAAAAAAAAATCGAAAATTTACCAAACTTGTTTAGCTATAAGCAGAGATGATTTTCCGAAAACCGACGCCAGCCAACATAGCTTAACGCGTTAGGGACACAAGGTCAATTTCTGTAAACATTGCCTACGATAAAACAAGTTCCTAAACACGTGTTACTTCATATCAACGGAGGCACTAAAAGAAAGTTATATAAAACACAGGCGCTGGAAGTTATAAAAACCAGTAATTGATTTTCACTTGATTTATGTCAGCGATAAAGTATCAGACCTTCCAACACTGTTATTACAGCAATATATTTTACGCGATGAAAAGTCCAACTTTCATTAATCGGAAATTCTGCTCTTCAGTTTGAGATAATGCATTATTGTATTTTTTCATTTACTACGTTTATCTAAAAATGCAATTTTTTCTTTAATTTTACTACTTTTCTTACGAACGAAAACACTTCATTCTTTTACTTCACGATTTAGTAAATAACAATATTAACAAAAATCCCTCTTTTTACATAGCTAAATAACACAAGAACTACGTATATTGTTTAATTTCATCTGCGTGTTACTGGAACCTGAACCATCTACGTGTTACATCTGCGTGTTTATTGAACAAACTGATTTATTGAGTTGATGCGTGACTATGCTAATTGAGCACCAGTTTCTTACAAATTTCTTTGTAAAATAATCCAATTTACACTCTCCACGAATATATGTTATGATGTCGGTCCTCGATCTGAAACTACGTAAACAAGAACTTCTGAAATTCTGCGATACAGGCAACAGGCAGGCAGGTTGATCTTACATAGGCAGCAATCGTTATGAAGGCATCGGCTGTATTCTGAGAGAAACCGTGACCTTCATTTTCCGCAATACCAAGTACAACAGGTACAGAAAAAAGAAATTATTAGGACTATTATATCTACTACAGCAAAATTTAACCGGGGGAGGGGGGTATTGTCTCCACGACCAGCAGAACCAGTATAGATAATTAGGTCTAAACTGTCTCTAAATTATATTATGCGATGAGTACACAGGGACAAGGTAAAAATGTTAACTTAGGAAAGATAGGAAAACGAAAGGCATTTTGTTCTTATCTCACAAATATCATAATTAAATGGTCGTGCGAATGTTTCCAGAATAAACATTACGTAATCAGGTCATAAAAGCATGTTATATTTTTATTGATTATGCGTTTACAGTTGTTTAATACGGAAGTTTTTTAACTATTAATTTTACAACTACTAACCATATCTTTTTAAAAATTTGTAAAAGCTGCAATTACTCTTACGTGGAAGGTTCTGTTCCGTAGAAAGCCAGCGATCACTTGAGCGTAGCAATCCGTCAGCTTGTACAAAAGTTGAGAAAGCCAGACAAAATCAAAAGCTTTCTCGACATAAAAAAAACCGCATTACTTTGTTCCCGTGATTAACCAGTCTCGAAAGCCATCTCCAAGATGCATCGAGGAGTTCCTAGCAAGAAATCCGAATTGCTCGGGGACCAGAATACCGAACCGTTTTAGGTGATCCAGTACTCGCCGCTGTACCAAGCGTTCGAGAACTTTCGACATCGATGATAGCAAGCTGACAGGCCGAAGATTGTCGGCGGACATGGAGTCTTTACTTACCCGGTTTCGGCTTCAGGATCATCTGAGAGTCGCCTGGCGCCATCTCAGAGCAAAGTAGGCGAACCGAAAACAGTCATTGAACATATCAACCAGAAAGCAAACTCCCCTGGCTAAAGTTTGCTTCCGACCAGGAAGCAAAGACCCAGAAACAGCTGCGCGAGCCCTCTCCGGCTCTACTTCCAGACCTTGCTCCTAAGGCAAGAAACCGTTCGGCCCAAAAAGCTTCTTCTAAAACCGCAGTGGAACCTGTAACAGACATCTCGGTTTTGGAGGCGGAAAAGCAGAACCTCTCTACTTCCCCGGAATCTCCAACTCCCGCCTCAGAGTCAGAAGCCTCTTCGCCACCACAGGCACCGCGTTATCCGTGTGTAGTACTCCTAGATGCAAATAAAAGGGTGTGCCCACAAGGGATGATCGCTCTCGAGCTCCTGCCTTCCCCCGCCAAGAAAAATTCTGCATCCCGGTCGTACAAGTCAGACGCAGCGCAGCAGCACATTTCCTCCGTTGAATCCGCTTTGACTAATCCTAGTCTTGCGGTTTCCACTGCCGTCAAGCCGGGTCGCTCTTATGCAGCCACAGTTTCCAGGCAAACAGCCCCATCCGAAACTTCCGACGAAGAAAAGTTTGTCAGTAAGTTTCTGGCCTTAAGAAAATTACATCCGCCTTCAGGTCTATCAGAGATCACCTGGAAACCCCCTACCCTACTGAGAGGTTCATGATCTTAGTGGAACCGCGAAGTCATAGGTCTTCTATGAACCCAGCTCTTATACGAGACCTCTCACTTGTAACCTGGAATGATAATGCAGTCGATCTGAAGCATTCCAATCTTCTGAAGTTACTGGCTCGGGTCAAGCCCGACGTACATCTCTTCCGAGATCGACCTGACCCCGGCGAACCGGTTACCCAATTACGTGGTATGTCGGGATGACAGAGTCAGCCAACAAGGGGGCGGCAGCGTGATCGAGGTGAGGGCCTAAATGACAACTCCGAACGGGAAGCACTTGTTCAGGTATGTTGAATCCTGCCGGGGAACGGTGGTAGGCCCAGTCCAACACACGCTTTTTCTTTTCTCCTTGGCTAACACGACTCTCGACGTCCTGTATATTGCGGTTACACATGGTATTGCTTGCCCGATCGAGGTGTTCTCTTTTACGGAGCTGACATCCGAACACAGCCCCATCTTACTCCACGTTGCTATCCAGCATGGCACCGACGGGACAAGAGGAAGGTCGTCGATTGGGCACGCTACGGTAATGAGCTTTGCCGTCGACTGCCGCCAGCTGGCCCACTTGAAATCGTCCGCCTCATCGACGAAGCTGTTGGTCGATTTGATGAGGCAGTCATCTCCGCGATTTTCCGCATGCGAGCCGGTCTCACGCCCGACTACCAACGTATCCCTGAGGAAGAATCTCTTCTCGCGAGAGGGACTTCTTCCGGAAACGTTGGCAGAGCCGATAAGGCAATGGACTGATGTAGGCTTGAGACACAAAATCTATAGAAAGCCGACGCAGACCGCTATTTACATACTAACTCTTATCAATATCCCGGGCAAAAGCGCGCCTTGATAAAGACTCTGATTGACAAGGCTTTGCGTATTTGTAAGCCACATTACCTTATGGAGAGCTTAAACAGCTTGATATAGCACTACACTCAAACAGTTATTCTACTATGGAGATGAGAAGAGCCATGCGACAGCGTACAATGCATACTCAGAGGGACATCAGGCAGTCGGCACGGCTCATGTCGCGTGTGTAACGGCCCAGTCGAATGCATGCTCAGAGGGACATCAGGCAGTCGCACGGCGTTCTTACCCTATGTCGCGTGTGTAACGGCCCAGTCGAATGCATACTCAGAGGGACATCAGAGGTCGGCACGGCGTTCTTACCCTATGTCGCATCGGGAAGTTGCTCCAACGACGTGGGCTATGTACTACTTTTACAGAAAAATCCAACAACGCCTGCGATAAGTGAAGGACATCAGGAGTCCGTTTTCCTCGTGCGGGGTATACGTACGCCGTGTTCTTGCGGAAAAGTGTGCATCGGTACCATGAAATGCAGCATAAACACCCGCTTAGGTGGCCACGAGCAACACTGCCGACTTGACCAAACATAGAAGTCTGCTGTAGCGGAAATGCTCATTCTAATGTCGACTACACAATTTTATATGGAGAGACCCAGGTCCTGTCCACGACTCGGCGGTACTTTGCTCGGTTGCAGAGAGAGGCAGCTCGGTTGCAAATATACAAGCACGGCGACCGCAGCACGAATAAGAAAGAGGGCATCTGGGACGCGAATCGCGAGACGCGAGGTGTGCAGTGTCACGAGTCTCCAAATGGACTTTTACCATTGGGCCAGGTTAAGTTTATTATATATTAATTTCTAATTGTGGGATGGCGTAAAGCGACCCTCGATTGGTAGATTTTACCACAGGAGCTAACAAACGGGGTCGCTTTCCAAGACTCACCTGGCCTTGGATTGTATTTACCGAGTCCGGTGATTAGAGGATTGTGGGTCACAGAGCAGCCCGACCATAGAATATAAGCACCAGGCGCCAAAAGGTGTCATAAAGAGAGCGGACAAATAGAGCTCTTCTCAAAGCTCGAGAAGAGAACCTACGGCGGACTTTACCCGCAAGCTTATGTCCCCGGTCGAGGACGCTCTGGAGCTCCAATCTATGACAGCTCGTAGGTAACACCACATGGAACAGGTATTGGGTAATAAGCCTGAGGGACACTGCCTTGAGGGACGCCAGCGGTAATAAGCCTCTCCGAAGAGAGTGCGTGGCCTACTCTCACTCAGAAGCTACGATATCGCATAAAGCTCCAGATCAAGAGAACGTAGTAATCTTGGAGAATGACTTCCGTGAGTTTGTAGAGGTTACCCTCGTGCCACACGCGGTCGAAGGTTTTCTCTACGTCTGGGAAGAACGCGGTCGTCTGTTTGCTCTGGTAGTCGGCCTCGGTTATGCTCTCCACGAGTCTCATCAGTTGATGAGTGGACGAGTGCATCTCACGAAAGCCTAACTGTCGGGGATCAGGACCTCTACTCTTTCTAGATGGTCGCGGATCCTATGTTGGATCAACCGCCCGAAAATATTTGACGTTGCGGACAAGAGGCTAATCGGTCAGGGGTTCTCTGCGCAAAAAGAATTCTTTCCCGCCTCGGGTATCACTATCACGGTGGCCGTTTTCCATTGCGCCGGAAAGTAGATCAACGGTATTCGTAACACCGTCTGAGCCTGGCGCCTTCCGGGTCTTGAGCTAGATGATTTTCTGAGTGACCTCCTTCGGCGAGATGGGCTCTAGCTCGACGGCGATACCGGTCAAATGAAATCGTCTACCTCGCAGCAGATGTGCTCAGTGAAGACCGGGTTCTTGGACGCGTTGAGAGCAAACTGTCGCTGTAAATAGTCAGCCAAGAAGGGGAGGGGTGGCCGTGGGGTTTACCACTGAGTGCTTTCAGTGTGGGAAGCAGCGCGCGTTTACGTTTACCCGTTAGGGAACTGGGAATCCGCCAGACATTCCGGTCTCCGTCAGGACCATTCATCTGCGATACAGCTAGTTCCGAGCTACGTCTTCGGGACGGCAGCACACGATTTGCCGCACGCTATGTTAAATGCAGTCTTGTCGGCCGGGTCACGATTCCTCTGCCAGTATCTCCGGAGGCGATTCCTTTCGCAATCGAGCTGAGACATCTTTTCGGAGATGCGCTGCTAGTCGGCCGTGAGCCCCGGCTTCATGCAGGAGAACACATCTACCGCCAATGCGACGGCCGTATCGAAAAAGGCAACGGCCTTGTCGACGTGCGGGATAGTGTCGAGCGGTACTTCCTCGGGGAGGCGGCGACTGCACGCCTGGCCAAAGCGTAGAGCTGCTGTGGAGGCTTAGGCTGGACCGGGACGAAACGTCTTTTCAGAAACATGAAAAACTTAGACCACGGTCTAACAACCCGGAAAAATATAATAATATATAAAGAAATATTAAATGTGACAATACATAATCAAAAAATATTTAAAAATAATCTGAAGTAGATCACACTAAATTTTTAAAGGAAAGCTCTAGTTTAATGCTATAATTTTTCTTTGACAGATAAGGTGATCGTTAGACTACTCTACGCGAAGTGAGTCGGCATTCTGAATAAAATTTCAACACGAAACCTGATAGTTCTGCATAACTCAATTAACTTCGCGCTGAAAACGTAAACCAAAGGTGATTTCAGCCGATTGAACGCGACTGGCCTGGCCTTTGTTAAAGTCCAATTCTCGTAGCAAGAACTTGGTTGAAACAATAAGGTATCGTCTACTGTGCCCGACGTATACAAATTTCTAACAGTATTGATATTCCTCATAATAGTAGGCCTATTATCTAACTTTATAATTGGAATTCGCAAGTATTGATTATACGCCTTAGGGATATAGTAATCTATAGTTGTATGCAAAAATTGGTCTCAAATATTTCACGTAGAACTAACATAAACCTATAAAGAAACTAAATTAAATTAAACTGAATGCTCTACCATATATGGTTTATTAATTTTCAGGATGAAATAATATGATTTAGAAAGCGGTCGACAGCTCTGATTTAGTTTTTGCGGAACTGGAAAGGAAACTGAGTAAAAGAACACTTTCGAAAGTCAGATATCATAACTTTGATTTCATAATCATCCGCCACAGAGATTAAGTCGTGATCTTGTTCAAACAATTCTACAATTCTTTTTCTTTTCGCTTCTTTCTTTCCCTTTGACGTGTGTTACCATATCACATTCACCACCGATTCTTTGTGGTTGTGAATACTCCCTTCTGTAAGCGTATTAACTATTGTTTTTTATATTAAGCCACTGAGCTTTTGTTAAGCCTTGATAACACCTCAAACTTTACTTCTACAGCCTGACTTTTGCTTCCATTTTTATCTCTTGGAGCTTAATTTTACTATCCAAAGACAGTGATGAAACAATCGTTACACATAACTTAAAATCTTCGTGGGAACGGTTTTTACTTAAAAATGTGCTACCATTACTGGATACATCAACATTTATTAAAATAGCGTGAAATGACGCATTATAAATGGGAACACAATTTCCATTGATATGTCCGTCCTTCCCTGTTCCTTTGATCCTTTTTTACATTTCAGTACTAACTTTGCTTCAAGTCTATGTTCATTCCTTTCACTGTTCTGTTCTTTCTTCCAATATTAGACCAGAAGTTGAAACAAAAACCTATCGTGTCGTTATGGTGGTCGCACATCATCGCGTATAAACCGTGGAAATAATATAACTGAACACCAGGTAAATTGCCAATTACAACTTGAATGGCATTTAAATAAACAAAAACACTCTTGCACAACAATTTTCAAGTTTACGATTGCCCAACACATACTACGTGACAATAATAAACATCACTAAATGATCACTGTCGCAATAACTAATACAAGTCGCCAGTTACAGACGTCCGCACACAATAAGCCTTGTCGATAACGCACACTGAATGAGAACTCACAGCTCATAGCTATTCATCATAATAATACGTTTTTAACGCCCCGTTTTGCAACTGTTATTTTTATACCTCAGTAACGCTTTTCCGTTATCATATCATATTAAAATTGACAATAAGAAATGTTTTAATATTAAAATTAAATGGTTTATCAACCAAAACGTGTTAATAAGGTAAAAAAATCACAGTGTTTTGGACTCACAGTGGCGTACGCAGAAATAAATCTTGAGGGGGCTGAACCTTAGCAATCCATATATTTATATAGCACTCTTCTGCAACTTATAGTATAAGATAGAGTACATACGCCAGTTAATGGTTACAATTTATTAGTAGGCGTATTATTTTCAGTAGGTTTCACATTTTCTTTATTAAAAATGTATTATTCGTGATTGGGGGACTTATCCAAAAATTAAAAAAAAATTAAAAATTTTTGTGTAAATGTAAAGTGTTTTTAAAGCAATTTTTACTTCCATGTTCCATAAGGAAATGAAAGTATAGTGATGGCAAAAAAAAAATCGTGGTCGAGATTATTGCAGATTCTGATTGTACTACCCTCAAAACATGAAAAAAGTAATTTTTCGAAAAGTGTCTGTGTGTCTATCTGTCTGTAGATTTTTTTTCTATGCCAAACGATAACAGGCGCAAATTTAAACAGAATCAAATAATGTTTCGCATACAGTCTTGAATTGTACAGTTCTCAAGACCTACTATTTTTGGTGAAGATCGGTTAAGGGAAAGGGGTAGTTTACCGGCCACATTTTATGTCTTAACAAGGGTAATTTTTTCTATGACAAACGATAACTGCCGCACATTCAAACAGAATCAAATAGTGTTTTGTATGCATCCCTTAATTGTAGGGGACTGAAGGTATATTGATTTTGGTGAAGATCGGTTAAGGGAAAGGGGTAGTTTACCTGCTAAATTTTATGTTGTAACAAGAGAAATATTTTCATGACGAACGATAACTGCCGTAAATTCAAACAGAATCAAATAATTTTGTACATATGTGCCTGAGTTGGTGAATACTCAAGGCCTATTGATTTTGGTGAAGATCGGTTACGGGGAAAGGGCAGTTTACCGGTAACATTTTTTGTTGTAACAAGAGTAAAGTACTTAATTTTGATAAATAAAGTATCCTGATAAGAAGATCTTTATAATCCAATGTAGAAACGTAGATGAAATATCTATAAAGGAAGAGGCTAGTTGAACGGGTTGGGGGTAATTTTCTATAAATGAAAATTATAGTTGAAGGGGGAGGGGATAATTTTTATATGTGTACTACGTTATCGGCAACAAAGTAGTAGTTTGTTGTTAAAATTCCTTCCCGGGCTGTTTGTCCGTAGTCCAATGTTTTCTGCCGTTTCGGCAGTGCCGTCGACTGCCATCGTCAGTGAAAATCGAGTGCGATAACGTGTGGTGGTATACGTTAGTGACCACAGTACTGTGGTTAAGGTTGAAGCAATAAGTGGAAAGAAGTAGTTTCTATGGAAACATTTCATTTCGCAAATGATTTTAAATATAAATCTTAGAACATAGAAGTCATGTATGGTTCTCCATACCGATGTTTACTTCCATGTTCCATAAGGAAATGGAAGTATGATCATGGCGAAAAAAATCGTGTTAGAGATAATGGCAGATTCTGATTGTACTACCATCAAAACATGAAAAAAGTCATTTTTCGAAAAGTGTCTGTGTGTGTGTCCGTCTATCTATCTGTGTGTAGAAATTTTTATATGGCAAACGATAACTGCCGTAAATTCAAACACAATCAAATAATTTTTTGCATACAGTTCTGAATTGTAGAGGACTCGAGGCTTGTTGATTTTGGTGAAGATCGGTTAAGGGGAAGGGGTAGTTTACCTGCAACCTTTTATGTTTTAACAAGAGTAAAGTGCTTAATTTTGATAAATAAAGTGTCCTTAAAAGAAGGTCATAATAATCCACTGCAGAAAGGTAGATGAAATATCTATAAATAAAAATTGTAGTTGAAGGGGAAGGGGGTAATTTTCTATAAATTAAAATGGTAGTTGATGAGGGAGGAGATATTTTTTTATAAGTTTTATATGTGTACTACGTTATTGACAACAAAGAAGTGGTTTCTATGGAAACATTTTATTTCACTTTGACAAAATTCTATATTTTTTTAGGATTTATCGAACCGAATTTAAGTAAATGATTGGAACTGTATGAGTACCCGCAATACATTTCGATGTTTTTAATATGCGATTGTATCGATATATTACGGTGTGGAAAAGGGAAAGTGTACTAATTATAAATTGCCCTACTTCTTAATGTAAAGCGAAATTACCTGTTGGTTTCATTTGGTAGTTAGGTAATAATGGTTTTTGGTTTTTAGTTTACTGCTAAAATAAATAAAGGCTGTGGTTGGGAAAACATAACATTAAACGTGTAATACAATGCGTATAACAGAGTAACACTTAAAATAAAGAACCTAACGTTTTTAAGTTTACAAATTGGAAAAATCAACAGCAAATACAAAATGAAAAATACAAATATTTATGGTTAATGGAAAAACAAAAAAACTGTATTTAGAAATGATAACATATGCTCTACAAATTGTACATAATGGATGTTTGTTTTTTGTTAGTCACAAAACGAGTACTTGTCGGAAAAAGAATTTTACCAGAAAAATGAGTTCTGCCACAAAAAAGTGACATGTAGGCCTATAATAATATGCAAGGGGTTGACCCTTGGGCCACTCCCGCCTTACTTCGAGTTGGGTTTTTCGTGGTTTTAGAAAAAAATAGTTTTACATTACACACGTATTGGTTTCTATGTATAATTTCAGTTTTCATGTTAACGTAACATAATCAATTTTTGGTGTCACAGCCACGACCCGGTGATAAATTACTACTACAGTCATTTACCATTAAAAAATGACAAACGAAACCAATTGCAATCACCAGCCAACTATTTTGCAACATACAAAATTAAAATTTGTATAATTCTTTCACTACATAAAATTATGTGCGATATTCACTACATATCTAAGCCCCAAAATCGCATTATCGAAATAACTGCGGGTACGCATAAAGGCAGTACCAAATGATTTTATATATAATTTGAGAACATGGAAGTCATGTATGTTTCTCCATACCGATTTTTTTTTATTATTACAGCAGCATTATTCAAGATATGAAATTAGGAACATTATTAAAATTATCGTTTTATTTATCGATATCAGCAAAAAGTGCTGAATTTAACTTAAGTATTAAATAATATTTTTATGAAAAAGATTTATGTACGTAGGCTACTTAAGTTTCATAAAAATATTATTTAATAGTTAAATAAAAATTCTTAGTGTTCACTGGTAGTAGTGGCCGGGCCGGTGTGGCGTCGTCAAATGAGAGCAAGAGAGAAAGAAAATAGGTAGCTTACTGAACGTTACACTCAGCGTAATACACCGCTTAATGAACTATAAATTATAACTTAAGTATTAATTGTTATTATAAACTACTGTACTTATTTTGTTAGTATTTATATTCCCGTCCAAACCGGCCGAAATATGCAATTTTGTAATTTTAAACTAGAGACTAAGTAAATTAAGGAAGCGCATATTACATTTTTACGGTTTGGGGGCTTGAGCCCCCTGAGCCCCCCTGCGTACGCCACTGATTGGAAACAAACATTTTTCACAACTGTCACAAATTTAAAAGTAAGTTGGGTTTTTGATCCTGACTACGGTGATTATAGTCACCGTACATAACTATGTAACAACGTTATTTCTGAAGTAACAGACATAGGCCTATACTACCTCAACTATATATTTCTGAACTACCGAACCGAAATGTAGTCCACGTAGTTGCACACTTCTGTTATACAGAGATACATTTTGAAATGGCCAAGAGCAGTAAGAAATTGTATAAAAAAGTCAAGTCCATAAAAAAAGATATAATACTAATTCAGATAACTATTTATGTGTGTTTTACGCTTATTCTTGTTAAATCCAGTACCAATGCACCATGTAATTTTTAATTTCTCCAAGTAAAAAGATAGATGCCGCCCTTTATGGGAAACGAGTGATAGGAATCCTGTGGAATCCTGTTATTACACTTTTCTCTCCCTTTGATTGTTTCAAGCACCGTCATTTCCTACCCAATTAAAGAAATGCTTTTCCCATTCCACCTCCGTTCAGTTGACAGTGCCGTCGAAATTTCTCCGATTTATTTTACACAAAGGCAGTCAAACGTCATATTATCATCCTATCACCCTTCAAACAATAGTAACTTTCCCGTCCTTAGTCCGACATTCCATTCCTGGTACTGTTTTCAATTCTATCAAGCCTTCTGCAAGTAGGCCTACAAATCGAAGCGAATAGGAAGATTTGTATTCCCAAATTTATTTAAATCTACAAGAATTCTCTTGGAATTCTGTAAATGACTTTACGTAATATGTGAATACTTATGTTAGTTTATTTTGTTTTCAACAAAATGCCTTCTGTTTTTCACTAAAAACTGCTATTTCTTGATAGTAAAGGCACGAAGGCGTTGTATCATATCAAGGTTTTGTATCATACACCTCGATAATATTCCCTACAATAAACAGCATATCATTATATTCTAGCAGTTCTTGAAAGATTACACTTACAATGATATTACCACAAAATAATTTTCTGTTTACACACAAACTATTTACACGCGAGCCCACTTGCGTGTATGTACGAATACTATTTAACCCGGTGATTAATTTAGTAATTTTAATGAATATTCTGTAGTATCACACACAAGCAATTATTTTGCACAAGTAATTTAAAAATTGTAATGTTATTGACTCTAAGGGACGAGTGGAGGATAAAGGAGGAAAGAGAATGGGACAAACAGGTGTGTGTGTGTGTGTGTGTGTGTGTGTGTTTGTGTTTCTTCATATTCTTCTATATTGCGATGTTTCTTTCTATCGCTACAGTAACCTGATGTTGTGATTGATGTGTTTTAAAATGGTATGTTAAGAAATAACATTAGTCCAGAATGCTAAATTGTATTAACAGTAAATGAATACTAAAAACTAATCGTATTACCAAAGACTTTGCAAGAGCAAAAGATACGAAGGAGGGGAATATACTTGGAATCGAGTTATATGACGACGACGCAGAAAAAAGCAGTAGAACCTTCCAAACAGAAATAAAATGTATAGAATTTTTCAGTATTTTTTTAAAGTGTATTAGTAATGTCATATGCGAACTGCTCCAAACGAAAATTTATAGATCCTCTACTAAGAAAAAAAACTATATGTCCTTGGTTGGATGAAAACAATCGAATACGTAGAATTAAAGTCATTGGGTATTTTAAATATGTGAAAGGTTATAGTAGAAAATTCCAGAGACGTCAGATTGCTTAGAAGGTAATAACGTCCTTACGTAAAAATGTAACCGCCAGCCAATCTGTATACCTGTAGTGCAGAGTAAAGACAGAGTTAAAGTAAGTACAGGAAGTAAGTACTGGAAGTAATTATATGTTAGTGATTGTAGGGTTGTAAATTTTTTTCTTATTACAGAAATATCGCAAATTGTCGACAGTCCGATTTGAATTATCGTATTTTCAAAACAGAACTATTAACTATACAGTTGTTCAAAGAGTTGAATACAGCCTTGAAGATAGTCACAAACCACGGTCTTTTATAGTCCGAATCCGAGTCAGTGACATACACCTTAAAATTTCAAATGAATTAAAAATTTGTTTGCTCACCCTCTCCGTGTCACATCTCAAACAAAAATTTTAAGCTTATTTTGACACACAATAATCCATATTATCAAGTGCTTTACACAAAAGTAAATAATAATAATAATAAATATAAATATTATTATTAATAATTAATATTAATTAATAATAATAAGTAGTAGTAGTAGTAGTAGTAGTAGTAGTAGTAGTAGTAGTAGTAGTAGTAAAGCATAAAAATACCAACAGCATTACCAACAATAATAAAACGAAATAAATTGTTTCGACAATTTTATTATTTTAATTTTAAATATTTTATTAATATTAATTAATAATAATAAGTAGTAGTAAAGCATAAATATACCAACAGCATTACCAACAATAATAAAACGAAATAAATTGTTGTGTTATGCAATGAATTTCGTCAATATAAATAAAATAAAACATTTTTGAATAAATAAAACCAACTACAGAAAAGAGAAAAATGTTTTAACACGCCTGAAATTATTTTATAAAACGAAATAGGAAGTGAATAATAATTTTTACATTCAATGCTACGCAATGTGGAAATTATGAAATTTCGTAATAAACTGTAACGCAACTATATATAATTTACCTTAATATCCGTCCAGTGACGTCAAGCGTAATTTGTATTTGGTTACGCGTTTCAGGCCATGTGGCCCATCCTCAGACCATCACTCCAAGAGGAGCTCGTTAAAAAATACAAAAATCCACATAAAACAAACACATAATAAATAAATACAAAAATATATTAAAACATATAAAAGCGTTCTATTACACGAACACGGTGCACCGCGTGTAGCATGCCTGAACTGCGTCAATGGAACCTGTTATCTATTATTATCTGTAATCGATCGCAGCGCGGTATCATACAGTGGGTTGGACCTGAAGTTAAGTTTATCATTAAGTATGTCGTCACACATATCTGGGTTATTATGACCTCTATATATCTCGAATTCTTCAAGCGCATCCATATAACGGCCTTTGGCACAATAATGTAGGGGTATGAAGTTATTGTTGAAATTTGTATAAGAATGATTACATGAAATCAGATGCCTTGTAAAGTTAGATTTAATATTATCTATGGAAAAATTACCCCTGTTAAAATGGCTTTGTGGTGTGTGTTCGCGGAATCTTTTGATGAACGGTCTACCAGTTTGGCCGATATAAAATCGGTTACAATCGTCACATATAAGCTTGTAATTACCAGTTTTGGATTCAATTGTTGTCTGAACGATTGGGCGAACTAAGTTCCGTAGACGGTTATTTGTTTTAAAAATGACAGTATAACCTAATTTATTTAAAGTGGATGTAAGGATCTTGGGCATCAACTCAGTGTATGTTGTTGTGATGTATTTATTGTTAGGTGTAATATCATGTGTCTGTTTGGAACGACGGGATTTGTGTTTTCTAAGAATATTGTCAATAATTTGGGATTCATATCCGTTGGCCAGAGCTATGTGTTTAATTATGTTGAGTTCACACTCGAAATCATCATTATTTAGGGGGATCATCAAAAGTCTGTGAATAAAACTGTTGTAGGCCGCTAATTTTTGAGAGAAGGGGTGGTGTGAGTCTGCACGTATGGTCACGTTTGTGGTGGTAGGTTTTCTGTAAATTTTAAAGTTTAAGCTGTTAAGTTGCCTGGTGACAGTAAGATCAAGAAAGTTGAGTTCATTATTGGTTTCAGTTTCCATAGTAAATTGAATATTGTGGGTAACGGTATTCATATGATTTTTAAGATTACATATGATTAAGATAAGATTAGAGTGTATTAAAATATAAGCAAACTAGAGACTATAAGGAGCATTCCATTTACAAAAATTAATTATATAAAAGGACTTGTGTACATTATAAGTGTAAATTAACATACTCAAGAGGTACAGCATAGTACTGGCAACTTGAACAATAATAATTACACATAAAATGATTATAAAAGAAAAGGACTAAGGTCATGACGGTAACTGAATGTAATACTACTAATGTAAGGCAAATCAATGTTTATTGCCATAAATTTAATACTAATGATGTATTTTATATGTAACTCATAGCTGAAACTAGATGCAGGAAGCACTAGATATGTACCAACAAATGTAAAAATACCAGAGCAGAACAAAACACTGCCAAACCTTAACATTACTATGATAAACATTACACAAAATAAACCATAATCAAAAGATGAAGGGGTAATGTCAAATAAGAAAAAATGTATCACTCAAGAATACTGATAGATAGCCTGAGGAAAAATGTAAATAAATTAAAATAGGACAATACTAGCTAATACTGAGATAATCAGAAGTTGTGATGATTAGTTCAGTATAAATAGGCAACAGAAAATATGGTTTAGAAACCCATGATAATATAAAATGAATAAAAACAATTAGCAATGCCATAGACCAAGTGTCTAACCAATAGAAATATTATTGTTATGGATAATAATTAAGTAATTATGTAAAATAAGACTGTGCAATAAGAATAAGATATCACACAGAACAAAATTGAACAATAATAATACATTAGATGTAAGAATCCTTAATATAAGAAAGGGATAAAGATATAGTAAAAAATACAGAGGTAGGGCTAAACTATCAGAGACAATTTTTAACGAATTACCACCTGAAAATTTAATGAGAAGGTATAATAATTAATAAGGAAGTAAAAATGATAAGAGTTAATCAAAAAATGAACATAATAAATGAAATAAAATAGAAAATAAGATATGTAAATAGATCGTAAGAAATAGTAAAAAAATGTATTTTGTTAATCCTTATCAAAGCCATATGGTGTGGGTAACCGAAATACTCGTGGTAAAAAGACAAAAGCGATGGGAGTAATGAACTATCGCTATGGAGAACCATACAGGACTTCCATGTTCTAAGATTTATATTTAAAATCATATTTGAAATGAAATAATTCCATAGAAACTACTTCTTTCTACTTATTGCTTCAGCTTTAAACCACAGTACTGTAGTCACTAACGTATACCACCTCACGTTTTCGCACTCGATTTTCACTGAGATGGAAATTCGATGGCACTGCCGAAAAGTCTGGTTTTGCAGAAAACATTGGACTACGGCTAAACAGCCCGGGAAGGAATTTTAACAAAGAACTACTTCTTTGTTGCCGATAACGTAGTACACATACAAAATTTTCTGCTCCCCCTTCAACTATAATTTACATTTATAGAAAATAATCCCCATCCCGTTCACCTAACCTCTTCATTTATAGATATTTCATCTACGTTTCTACAGTGGATTATTATGAGCTTCCTATCAAGATACTTTATTTATCAAAATTAAGTACTTTACTCTTGTCAAAACATAGAACGTTGCAGGTAAACTACCCGTTTCTCTAAACCGATCTTCACCAAAATCAATAGACCTTCAGTCCTCTGTAATGCAGGGATGCATGCAAAAAAATATTTGATTCTGTTTCAATTTGCGGCAGTTATCGTTCGTCATGGAAACATTTCTCTTGTTACAACATAACATGTTTCAGGTAAACTACCCCTTTCCCTTTACCGATCTTTACCAAAATCAACAGGCCTTGCATTCTCTACAATTTAGGAAGGTATGCAAAAAATATTTGATTTTCTTTGAATTTACGGCAGTTATCGTTCGTCATAGAGAAAATTACCCTTGTTAAAACATAAAACGTTGCGGGTAAACTACCCCTTTCTCTCAACCGATCTTCACAAAAATCAGCAGAACTTCAGTCCTCTACAATTCAGGGCTGTATGCAAAACATTATTTGATTCTGTTTGAATTTGCGGCTGTTATCGTTTGCTATAGAAAAAATATTACCCTTGATAGAATAACGTTGCAGGTAAACTACCCCTTTCCCTTAACCGATCTTCAAAAAAATCAACAGACCTTGAGTCCGGTATAATTAAAAAAGGTATGGAAAAGACTAGTTGATTCTTTTTGAATTTGCGGCTGTTACCGTTTGCCATAGGAAAAAATTACCCTTGATAAAAACAAATGTTGCAGGTAAACTACCCCTTTCCCTTAATCGATCTTCACCAAAAACAATAGGTCTTGTGTACTCTACAAATCAATGCTGTGTGCAAAAAATTGTTTGATTCTGTTTGAATTTGCGGCTATCGTTTGCCATAGAAAAAAATTACCCTTGATAAGAAAAACGTTGCCAGTAAACTACCCCTTCCCGTTAACCGATCTTCACAAAAAACAACAGATCTTGAGTACTCTACAATGCAGGTCTGTATGCAAAACATTATTTGATTCTGTTTACATTTGCGGCTTTTATCGTTTGGCATAGAAAACACCCTTCTTAAAATATAAAATGTTGCCGGTAAACTACTCCTTTCCCTTAACCGATCTTCACCAAAACCAATAGGTCTTGAGAACTCTATAAGTCAGGGCTGTATACGAAAGACTAGTTGATTCTGTTTGAATTTGCGGCAGTTATCGTTTTCCATAGAATAAAAAATACCCTTGTTTAAAAAAAACCGTTGCCAGTAAACTACCCCTTTCCCTTAACCGATCTTCACCAAAATCAATAGGTCTTGAGTACTCTACAAATCAGGGCTGTATGCAAAAAATTATTTGATTCTGTTTCAATTTGCGACTCTTGTCGTTTGCCATATAAAATACCTTCTTAAAACATAAAACGTAGCCGGTAAACTACCCCTTTCCCTTAACCGATCTTCACCAAAAACAATAGTTCTTGAGAACTCTACAATACAGGGCTGTATACAATAGAGTAGTTGATTCTGTTTGAATTTGCGGCTGTTATCGTTTGCCATAGGAAACAGTTACCCTTGATTAAAAAAAAACCGTTGCTAGTAAACTACCCCTTTCCCTCAACCAATCTTCACCAAAAACAACACGTCGTGAGTACTCTACAAATCAGGGCTGTATGCAAAAAATTATTTGATTCTGTTTGAATTTGCGACTGATATCGTTTGCCAAAAAAAAAAAAAAAATCTATAGACACACAGACAGACACTTTTCGAAAAACAACTTTTACTTCCATATTCCTTAAGGAAATGGAAGTATGGTGATGGCAAAAAAAATCGTGTTCGAGATTATTGCAGATTCTGATTGTACTACACTCAAAACATGAAAAAAAGTCGTTTTTCGAAAAGTGTCTGTGTGTGTGTCTGTGTGTCTATGTGTCTGCTGTCTTGTGTAGATTTTTTTTCTATGGCAAACGATAACAGCCGCAAATTCAAACAGAATCAAAAGATTATTTGCATACAGCCCTAAATTGTAGATTTCTCAAGGTATATTGTTTTTGGTGAAGATCGGTTAAGGGAAAGGGGTAGTTTACCTGCAACGTTTTTTAACAAGGGTATTTTCTATGGCAAACGATAACAGCCGCAAATTCAAACAGAATCAAATAATGTTTTGCATACAGCCCTGATTTGTAGAGTACTCAAGACCTATTGTTTTAGGTGAAGATCGGTAAAGGGGAAGGGGCAGTTTACCTGCAACTTTTTTTATCAAGCGTATTTTCTATGGAAAACGATAACAGCCGCAAATTCAAACAGAATCAAATAATGTTTTGCATACAGCCCTGATTTGTAGAGTACTCAAGACCTATTGTTTTAGGTGAAGATCGGTTAAGGGGAAGGGGCAGTTTACCTGCAACTTTTTTTATCAAGCGTATTTTCTATGGCAAACGATAACAGCCGCAAATTCAAACAGAATCAAATAATGTTTTGCATACAGCCCTGATTTGTAGAGTACTCAAGACCTATTGTTTTAGGTGAATATCGGTTAAGGGGAAGGGGTAGTTTACCCGCAACCTTTTACGTTTTAACAACAGTAAAGTACTTGAAAATTCATTTAAACTTTTTCAAACAATGGTAATTGTTAAAAATAAAATAATTTTGTTGCCAGGGAATAAAATTATAATTTTTTCATTTTAATGTAAATTATGTATGGTTAATAAAAAATAATTTTTATATATATAATTCTTCTGTACGTGTGTATGTCACTGAACTCCTCCATGTATAATATAATATATCGTTCGTGGCAGGTAAGCATGTCTCAGTTATGCAATGTTTACGTTTCCATTTTATTATTATGCCTACAGCAATAAAAAGGCAGGTAAGAGACACAGACAGACACACACACACACACACACACACACACACACACACACACACACACACACACACACACACACACACACACACAATTCACGTTATTTCTGGCCTCACTCATGTTTATTTTCTTACATTTGCACGCTTTTTAAATGGAAAGTGCCGAAACCCACACCAACATAACGCGTGCAAGCCGAAAAAATGGACATCAATTTGCTTCCTGTGGATCGCTGGGCAGTGTAACTGCACGTGTTTACAGAGGAACGATTCATAGACAGACTTTTCATCTTTAAGGAATGAACCCTCTGCAAGATGCTGAGGGTCCATGAGTGACTTCGGAGCGCTCCTTCTTTATCGCGTGTTTGTTCTGTGAAACATACACTGTAGATTCGCAGCTTTACTCTAAGCAACGCTCAATAGGAAATGTTGAAAATTTTTGTCCACAGTGTACCCTCATTCACACTAAACCTGCTCTGATGTTTTAATTACGGACATCATAATATTAAAACTTTGGAAACTTGAGCACTACTTAATGGAGATCAATCATTAACTTATACAAGCCATTAATTTTATGCATATTTTATATATATATACATATATATATATATATATATTACTATAATACTTATAACTAATTTACCTCAAGATATACTTTTTTCCTTTAGGAACATGTTTCGGGAGATCTTGTTCTCCCATCTTCAGCCTTCGCCATTTTGTTTCTGGTGAAGTATTTGTGTGTTGGCTTCTGGATGTTATTAAGGTAGTTTGTTGGTCTTTGGTCCTTCAAAGTTGCATTATTGTGTGTGGTTGTGGTATCTGTTTTTGTATTTTGTGTATTTTCGATGTTGAGTGCTTTGAATATTGTGTCATGTTTTGTATTGATTTGTATTTGTTCTGGTATTAATTTGTTTTGTGTTTTATGTTTGTAAATCTGTAAATTTTCCCAAATGTTCATTATGGGAACAAGATCTCCCGAAACATGTTCCTAAAGGAAAAAAGTATATCTTGAGGTAAATTAGTTATAAGTATTATAGTATTATATACATCAAGAAACGGACTGTAGCAGAAAGTGATTGAAATATATATATATGTGTGTGTGTGTGTGTGTGTACAACGTTATCGGCAACAAAGAAGTAGTTTTTGTTAAAATTCCTTCCCGGGATATTTGGCCGTAGTCCAATGTTTTCTACAAAACCAGACGTTTCCATCGACTTCCATCATCAGTGAAAATCGAGTGCGATAACGTGAGGTGGTATACGTTAGTGACCACAGTACTGTGGTTAAGGCTGAAGCAGTAAGTAGAAAGAAGTAGTTTCTATGGTAATATTTAATTTCGAAAATGATTTTAAATATAAATCTTAGAATATGGAAGTCATGTATGGTTCTCCATACCGATATTTTTTCATGTTTTGAGTGTAGTACAATCATAATCTGCAATAATCTCGAACACGATATTTTTTGCCATCACCATAACTTACTTCCATTTCCTTAAGGAACATGGAAGTAAAAAAGGAATAGTGTATTCATAAATGAACAATTTAAATTATAAGGAAATAATTAATTACAAGCCCGTGGGCGTACAATTGGGAACCGAAATTCGATAATCTCAAACCCAGAGAGATGACGCCAAGAACGCGTCTATTTTGCCGAATAATACCGAAAGTACACGGAAATTACAACAATTGACCAATCAGAGGCCGTTATTAATTACAAGGTACGAGATTTTGACACAGGTAAGATCATCAGTTCATCTCAAGACTTCGACGAGGAATCCACGCCGGTGACCGTAGCCAACAATACGGAATTAATAGCCGACAGCTGATCACAAGCGTTTTAACCTAGAAACACGAAGTTGAGGTTAGGTCGGATGTAAACAGAGTGAAAGTTTTATTTCATCAGTGTTCTAATCCGGAGTAAAATGATTTAATTCAAATAAATAAAAAAAATTTGTTAATAGTTATACTCCAAGAAACGACTTAGAACGCAAGTATAAGTGACAATGACTAAATATTCAAATAGTAATAAAATATTCGAGGACGCAATTAGCGAAATCAATTAACATAATTATGTAAATTTTAACCTAACCAAGATTGGTAAAATACTTTAATCATTAAATCAGATAATTAATAGTGAAAGATTTAATCGTAACCAAACTTTAATTTTAGAATTAACTTGATTGACATACCGAGATAGGAGGCATCCACCAGTTAATGATGAACTTTAAACAAACTTTGACCTATTGTATACTAAGCATTATGTTGTGTTTAACATTAAGATTATTACTAAATGTGTAATAATGTTCAAACCTATTTGTGAGGAGTATCCAAATACATGTTAACTTTGTATTATCCAATCTAAGAAGGTAGATAATGAATATTATCGCTACATTACATTCCTAACCGTATTCTACGAATATTGTAATGTTCCCTCGTAGTTACAAAATAATAATGTTATAATTTGTTAAAATTTGAAATAAACAAAAATGTTTATTTTCAAATAAAAATTTTGTTTTATCTGAAAAAATATTTGTTTCGGGTTTTTTGTTATCTGTATTTAGGAAATAATTTTTGTTATTGTCTGGTGTAAAAATTTTAATTATAATATGGTTGATAGTGTGTCACTTTCTATGAATAACTTCTAAGTTAATATGGTTAACTCCGGTACTGGTCGATAGACGGCTCTTCTTCTTCTTCAATATGCTCCTTATTTTCGTAAATACCGCCTTTCGGTTAGTCCGTATTCTTGAACTAAGTTATTCTTGAATTATATTTAAAGTAAAATTCAACCAATTTGCAGAATTAGAGTGTTTATTACCAATTTATTAAAAATATCGATAGTAATCGATTGTTGACAACAGTATCGACTCGTTACTCAGGGCCGGTCGACAAAAACTTTAAATTAATAGTGTATATAAAATATTGTTCTTTTAACGGTTATGTTAGAATAGCCAGAGAAGGGTAGGGCCAAGAAAGTATAACATTTACAATTAAAATGTCTTAAAATTAACAATTACAGTGTTATTAATTAATATAGAAAGTTTATATAGTATAATATTCGAACCAATGCAGACTAGACGTTCACTTATTCCAACTCGAATAGAATGCTGGGAAAATCAAAATGGCCGACAGAAGTATGCATAGTTGAATGTCAATCACCTAGACGAATATTTCTTACAATAAAGATGTCTGTTCACTGTTTCTTCGTCTCAGCAATTGTGGATATTAGTTCTGGAGTTAAATGAGGGTTCCTGGTGTAGTGTTCATTAGTTCACTTGGTGTAAATGTGTGTTATTATGTCTATTTCACTTTGGTTAAATGTGTCGTATATAACCATTTTTGTATCATCAGTAAAATTTATTTGTAGTGGTGTTAGTTCAATTATTTAGGCGTATGTGGTTCTGTTTATCTGTAGTTCACTGTTTATTGTTTGTTTTCACTGCTTCTCAAGTTACAATTCCAAATTAAAAAAATTACAAAATTTGCACTGAACTGGATTTAAGTATCGCACGCCATTAATATAGGTTAAACGGGGCAAAACCTCGTTTAAGTGTTCGCTTCAACGGATAATAATTAACTGTTCTCATTTCCTTCGTCTCCTGAAATTCTTAGCCAATTTAATATAGATCATACATTGTTTCAAATTATCTTAGCTTCCGATACATTTTATTTGAATACATTATACACAGAAAATATTTTCATTATTATTTAACTGTATGAAATACTAAATACATATTCGGTTTATTTAATCTATTTTGCTTACTTTGATACTACTTAATATAGTTTTACAAAGTTTTTATTTAAAAAGGTTATATTTCTTTCATGTTGGAAAAGTAGGCTTAAATTTGGGTTTCCTGTCCTTGTCCAGATAATAGCCATTTTCTCTGATATAATTATTATTATACTGAATCTAAGATTGATATAATTGTTTATCTTTCCTTAATTTCTTGCAATTTTGTTCATTAGTTATTGTTTTTAAATATAATTCATTTATCTATGATTCCTCCTCTGAAATTTTAGTAAATACATTTCATTTTTATTTACAATTTTACTTATCTTCTGACAATATCTTTATAAAGTATAATCATTGTACTACTACATTGTATTACTATATGTGGGTTTATCTTACATAAATTTCATCAGTTTAGTTGGTTTATAGGACTAGATTTGTCAATTATAATGTAGTCTAAAGTTACTATCTGGCTTAGATTTTATCTGTTGTTACTTACAAAGTTTTTAATAATACAGTTAGTTCATACCCTTTTCTGACCTTCTATTCTAATATAATATTCATTAATAATTTCTTCTTTTACTACTATAACCTTTAGTATTGATTTTAAACAATTAAAACATAACAATTATTTAACACTAAATCTGGTATTTAGAATCATACCCTTTTTTGTACTGATTACTTACAGTAACTTCTAAAAAACATTTTACTATATAGGAATGATATACACATTCAGATATGGCATTCCTAATTAAAACTACTAAACAAAATAACATTTTATAAATACAAGGATTAATCTCTATTTCTAAATCTTATTTATAGAGTTCATATATGGAAATTGGAACCTAACATTTTGTTCCATTAAATTTTTAACACTCCCTTAAAACTATTTGTTTACAGTCTTATCTGTTTTTCTTAATTTTAGGGATGTATTCCCCGTCACTTTATGTACTAACTCCAAGCTATCTATTTATATTATTTATGCCATTGAACGTTCTAATATTAACAGTGGCATTTTAATAGAAAGAGTATTCATTGCTCCTTCACCATATTATTTGATTAAATATCATTCATGATACTATTTTAAAAACACTTAAAGTTATTTAAATGTACAGTAATTCATGTACCTTCACAAAGTTTATTTATGATAATCTAATAAATTGTACTTGTCCCTTGTTATTTCTTGATACTATCACTAGTCTTTTCATAGTTTTATAATATCAAATTGTTTAATCATGGGGGAACCGTTAAGATTTGTCTTTTTAAATTATACAATAACTTTCTTGGGTGCACTTCTACTTAGCACTTTAAACACTTTTTGTTTTTACTTGGTTTACATGAGTTTATGGCTTGTTGCGGTGTTATACTATCTATAGTGACATTTACTTTCCTTTGGGGTTTTTGTTTTCTCCCTATTGGGTTTCTTTTGGGTATTGGTCGTGTTCTACTTCCTCTATTCTATGTGATCTTCACTTGTCCCTGTTCATTAGGTATATTTGTTTGTTTTGGATATCTTCCTTCTTCGTTCTTGGTTTCTTCAGTACCATTTCGTTATTATTTACTTTTGTTTATACTGGTCTGTTTACTTGGTCTGGGTAGCTTCCTTACATACTCGTATCCTACCTGGGTATTATTGTTATTTTAATTTTAGTTTTCTGGGGTTTTACTTTGTTGTACATTCATATTAGTTGCAGATTTTTTTCTTTATGTTTACTTTTTCTTGTTATAATGGTAATTTATTGTGCTTTTTATTTGGTTCTCATTTGGATTTTTCTGGATATTCCATATATTTGATTTTTACTAATGATCATCTGGTAATTGATTTAAGTGGATTATCTGTCATGCTACAGATTGCTTTCCTCCAGAAGTGATTAGTTCAGATCATACTTGGTTTGTCTGAAATAATTGGTTATGATATTTATTATAAATTATGTTTCTTTACTTCCTTCCCATTTCAAAATTTTTTCTTCTTTATTTTTGAGCTTATCTATATTTCATTATTAACTGGATTTTTCTTGATAGTAATAGTCATCTGAGGTTCATTATTTTTAATTTTTTCATTTTTTTCGTAACTTGGTTTTTTATCCTTGGGATATTTATTCCCTAATATTCCCTAACACGTGAGCTGGGGCAGTTCAGAGGGGCACTGTAGGCTTCACTACTCTGCTGTCCATACTACGTCATTTATTGAGTACAGAGGCAAATCATCTCTGCTCAAACATAATAATACTGCTGGACTTATCTACAGACAGTTATTAATAAAAATTACATAAGAATAGTCCACCTTATGACTATAAAAAAAAAATTAAATATCTTTGGATACTTCACTTCGTATTTGCTCAGATCTGTTAATATTTCTATTTTAGTTAATTTTTATCTCAGTTACTTTTCTCAATTGTTAGCTCTGCTGGCATTTTATTTCTTCTTATGGTTGGAAGCTGGTTTAATATAATTATCACTTGTTATTCAGTGTAAAGTTTTTATTTATTTTCATTCTCTGTTATACCTTGACTGTTATTACAATCTTCTTCTGGTCATTGGTAGCATATGTTTTGTATTATATTTTTTTTTTTTTTTAATTTTTATGAACCGTTCCACTAGTTTTATGTTCTTGCAATTACTCTTTTAATTGTCCGTTTTATAATTGACATTTAATTTATGATCATATTTTTCTTATGGATTTATTTATACATAGTTATTTCTTCCTTTTTCAAAATTTTATTCCGCTCTTGCCTTTTATCCAAATGCACTGTTTAATTATTAATTTTATGTGGTCATTGTGTCTGCTTATTTTGCTTAAAAGTCTTATTAATTTTACTTCACAATAAGTTTATTCATTTTAATTGTATCAGTGGTTTTTACTGCCATTTCTTTATTCTCAAAATTTTTTCATAATTGGTTCCATATATAATTGTTTGTAATGTGAACTTACTCTTCCTTTTGAATGTTGTGGTTATTCTTCAAAATTCTATTTCTTTTCTTTTATATTCCATGATTTGAGTTTCATAGAGGTTTGGTAGTAAGTTGTACTTATTGGTTTTTTGAATTTGTTTTATTCAATTCATTTTCTTTTTACTTCCAGAAAGTTTTTTCATAACTTGTTGCTTGTAAATTGATTTTACAATATATTTGAATTTTGTTGATTTTATTCTAAATTCCTTTTCCTTTTCTCTCTTAATTAATTTCATAAATCATAGGTAGTAAGTTGTGCTTACTTATTTTTTAAATTTATTGAATTTTATTAATTCTTTTCTTTTTCATTAATTCAAAAGTCGTTTCATACATATTAGGTAGTAAGTTGTGCTTACATTGTTTTTGAATTTGTTTGTTTTTTACTAAAATCTTTTTATTTTTCATTAATTCAAATGTCGTTTCATAAATATTAGGTAGTAAGTTGTGCTTACTTTGTTTTTGAATTTGTTTGTTTAGTTGGTAATATCGAGCAACGGTTTCGTCTCCTTCTTCTAATCGAGATTTAAGGTTTCTCAATTTCGGGTCTGCTTGTTGGTGGGTGCTCATATTTGTTAATATTGTTGTTAAGTCGGTTCTGGTGCTAAGAAGATGGTATATTTTTAGTACGCTTTCCTTCTCCCCTTCGAAAGTTTGCTCTTCCCCATTGACACGGGATAACACATCGGCTACGGCATTCTTTTTACCTGGGATGTACTCCCATTTTAGATGGTATTCTTGAAGGGCAAGTATCCACCTTGTTAGTCTGCCATGATTCAATTTGCAGATTTTTAGGAACGAAATAGATTTATGGTCTGTTCGGACTGTAACAGGGTAACCCAAGATGTAAGTACGGAACTTACCGCAAGCAAATACTACGCTCAGTAATTCTTTTTCAGTTACCGTGTAGTTTCTCTCGCACTGGTTCAAAGATCTGCTATCGAAGCTAATTACTTGGTGTTGACCCTTCTCGTCTTCTTGATATAATGTCGTTCCCAGGCTGATGTTGCTGGCATCGAAATTCATAAAAAATGGTAGTTTAAAATTTGGGTGGCGAAGTATTATTGTTGCCAGAAATTTGTCCTTAATAAGTTGGAAAATTACCTCCTGCTCTTGACACCATATCCATTTATTTTTTGATGACAATTGAGTTTGAAATTTTGCGGTTAATTCCGAATATTGTTCCTGGAACTTGCGATAGTAATTACAGAGTCCCAGGAATGACTGTAATTGCTTTCTGTTTTTGGGTGCCGGGAATTTCTGGATTGCTTCCACCTTTTCTGCCGACGGTGAGATTCCTTGATCGTCCAAGTTGAAACCCAAGAATTGCACTTCCCTGGCAATGAACTTAGACTTTTCTAACTTCAGCGTGACGTTACTGACAGATAACTTCTCAAGCACCTGTTCCACACGGTAGCAGTGTTCCTCCCACGTTTCTGATGTTATTAGTAGATCGTCTACATACACGGTGGTAAACTGAAGTGCTTCCTGTCCCAATATCTGGTCCATGCAGGTCACAAAGATGGCAACTGAGTTTACGAGTCCGAAGGGCAATCTTTTAAATTGGTAATTGCGCCCCTCGAATATGAAAGCCAGATACTGGCGACTCCGTGGGTGTAACTCTACCTACCAGTAACCGCACACCGTGTACCAGGTACTGAAGTACTTGGTACCGTGGAATCGTTTCAGGATTTCTTCAATCTCACCGGACGATGTTCTATCATTTATTATCTTTTTGTTTATTTCCCGTGCATCCAAGCAAAGCCGGACATGGCCGTTTTTCTTAGGAATAGCCACAATAGGGCTGGTGTATGAGGATTGGCTATTTTCTATTATATCGCTATTAATCATCCGGTTTATTTTCGCTCTTACAGCCTCCTTTCGTGAATGCGTAATAGGGTAGGATTTTCTATTAAACTCCACTGTATCTCTGAACTTAAGGGTACATTGATAATTTTTTACCTTGCCTGGCTCGTCCGAAAATACTGAGCGGTACTTTTCATAAATTCTGATCAATTGATTCGCTTGATTTATGGGCAATTTCTCCCTAGTAATTCCGCTCCGGAAATCCCTTATCTCTTGTACCTTTTGGGACCATAAATCTTCGTCCGTGTTGTCGTATATTATGGGGTTAATTATTGTGTTATTTTTCATATAGTTAATGTTACGAATTTGCTGGTGGATACTGCTGGGAAGTGCTATCTCGCTACCGACTAAATCGGCCGTCCAGGTCAGACCTCCGGTAAACAGCGATACCTTCTCTGAGCGTAAATCGATGATAGCAGAGTTTTTTCTCAGCACATCGCATCCCACTAATATATTGAAAGGTAATCCTGCCGCAATTAGGAAGATCATGTTTATTGCTATACCCTTACTAATCACGTTTAACGATACTTGCTTTCGTATAGTCTTGTTTTGGCGACCAGTGGCACCGATTAATACGATATTATTGATAGGTAAAGTCGGCAATAATTGACCACATTTCTCTTGGATTCTCTCCAATTCTATTGAGTTGATAACAGATACATTCGCACCTGTATCAATCATTAGCTGTGCGAAGGTTCCTTCTATTTCGGCATTAACATAAATTATCTCATTATTTATACTATGGAGGCGAGTGTCGTCCTCCTCCAGTAGTTCGTTTCGTATGTTTTTTAAGTAATTACAACTAATAATTGTAATATTGTTATTATTATTTGCTCTTGGCAATTCTCTTTTATACCCAGGCGATAGGAGCAGCAAAAGGACCTGATTATTTATTACTGCCTCCTCCCGTTTAAATTCTCATTATCCTGGTTATTAATATTTGGACCAACGGAGGCGTCAGTCGGGAAACCTTGAGTGGATTCCAGCCGTTCCGTTCGCTGTTCGTATATTTCTTCTCTAGTTGGTTGCCGCTCTGGGTCATCTAGACTGGTACTGCGTCTAGGCGGATTATACCTTGAATTATCCCGTTCTCGGCTTCTGCGTCGGTCTTCGTATTCATGGAAACTGTTCCGCCGTTGATGGTTGTATCTGCGTTGACTGTTTCCTTCGGCGCGTATAAAATTTACCCGGGGTCGGGAGAACCTGTTGTTGTTATTAGTATTGTTATTTGGGTAACCCCTATTGTTATTATAATACCGTTCGGTATTATTAGTTTGGTTTGGGTTTCTCTGGCTATTTATATTTGGATTTGGGTAATAATTGTTTCTATTACCGGGGTACCCGTTATTATTTCTGTTAACATTTTGATTCACATTACCGTTATTATTATTATTACTACCGTTGGTATTGTTCTGATTATTATAATTGGGATTATATCGATTCCCTTGGTACCCACTGCTGTTCTGATGATTATTGTTGTTCGGGTATGGATTATTTCGGAATTATGGCCGCTCATTCCTTCTTCTGCTTTGCCTATAGTATTCCTCGTTCTCATAGTTTTCTAAGAGTTCCGTCATCGCCTGGATGGTCTTTATTTGGCTACCCCTTCTTGCTCGTATGACCTCTTCATCATAATGGTAGGAGAGCTTATTTACAAGGCATTCTTCTGGTATGGCCGGTTCCACCGGTTCCAGGTGCTTCGCCAGACATACCTTCCCAAGGAAGTACGCGGTCATCGTATTACCAAATTGTGTCTTGTATCGGCCATGGCAGATGTTGTCCCTTATTAGATTTTGGGTGGTCTCCGACCAATACTTGGCCTTGAACAAATTCTTAAATTGTTGCTAATCCTCTATCTCACTCCGGTTTGCCATCCACCAGTTGTCCGTCATTTCACGGAATGATTCGTCCAACAGCTCTCGATTATTTAACCACCTGTTGCCTCTATGTTTGGCCATGTATTCCTCGATCCGGGCCAAGAACTCCATTGGCTTCCTTTTATATTGGCGGAAGTTCAGCCATTCCCTATTTTCGTTGATGGGGATATTTGTGAAGTTGGTTGGTCGGTTCCGAATTGCTTCCATTTCCTCCTGGCTCTGTCGCACTTGACCAGTGATGTTCGTCATTACTACCTCCATTCCGTCGCACCTTTCAGTAATTTGGGTACGTACTTTACTTATTTCTTCCTGACTTTCCCTTCGGTTCTCTTCTGCCTTCTTGCGACTATATTCTTCGATATTTGTGACCTTGGTGTTTACCACTTCCTTGAATTCTTGTACTTCCCCTTCAGTTAGCCGACATCTTTCATCAACTTCTCTGATCTGTTGATTTATAATTATTGTATTTTCTTCCAACTTTTTATTCATAGATTTCTTATTATCCTTGAGTTCTTTGTTCATTTCTTTTCTTAATAGTTCCATTCGTTCGTCTAACTTGTCTAGATTCTCCTGGTTAACTTCCCGTAATTCTTCCCTTAATAGTTGGTTTTCCTCTCTTAATTCTTCCAACCTCTCCCCCATCTTATCTTCCATTTTCTTGTTATTCTCCTCCATTTTTTCTTCCATCTTCTTGCTATTCTCCCTCAACTCTTCCTTCAATCGTTGGTTGTCATTTTCGATCTTCTTCCTAGTTTCATCAATTGTTTGATTGGTGTTTTCAATTTTATTACTCAATTCTTTTTTTGTTGCTTGGTTGTCCTTCTTCAATTCTTCTTTTGTTGCCTCTATGTTCTTCTTTATTTCATTCAAATTTTCCTTCAATGACTGTTGGTCTTCCTTCCTTTCTTTACTATTTTCTTCTGAGGTGGAATCCATTTTCTTGTGCAAGTTTTCCTCCATCTTCTCGCTACTGGATTTGATTTCTTCCATTATCATCCTGAAAATCTCTTGTATGTTCCCATTCTCCGTTCGTGATGGTTTCTCGGGTTGTTCTACCCGTTCCTCCCGGACATTAATTTCCCCTGTTTGTGTGGGCATTTCCAGTTGTTCCTCTGGTGGTGCAGGTTGTTTATGTTCCACTGGGGTGGCCTCCTTATCCTCCATATTAATTTCTTTTTCGGCCTCTGCCGCCCTTTCTTGGATGTGGCACGACGTTGCATCCTTCCTGTTTCTCTGGCTCGATAACCGCTGCCAAGCTTAAATTAGAAATTGTGCGAGTTATATTAGTCCAACAATCCCTAATTAAAGCCCTTTAGTTGGACCCCAATTTTGTAACGTTCCATCGTAGTTACAAAATAATAATGTTATAATTTGTTAAAATTTGAAATAAAAAAAAATTTTATTTTAAAATAAAAATTTTGTTTTATCTGAAAAAATATTTGTTTCGTGTTTTTTGTTATCTGTATTTAGGAAATAATTTTTGTTATTGTCTGGTGTAAAAATTTTAATTATATTATGGTTGATAGTGTGTCACTTTCTATGAATAACTTCTAAGTTAATATGGTTAACTCCGGTACTGGTCGATAGACGGCTCTTCTTCTTCTTCAATGCTCCTTATTTTCGTAAATACCGCCTTTCGGTTAGTCCGTATTCTTGAATTAACTTATTCTTTAATTATATTTAAAGTAAAATTCAACCAATTTGCAGAATTAGAGTGTTTATTAACAATTTATTAAAAATATCGATAGTAATCGATTGTTGACAACAGTATCGACTCGTTACTCAGGGCCGGTCGACAAAAACTTTACATTAATAGTGTATATAAAATATTGTTCTTTTAACGGTTATGTTAGAATAGCCAGAGAAGGGTAGGGCCAAGAAAGTATAACATTTAAAATTAAAATGTCTTAAAATTAACAATTACAGTGTTATTAATTAATATAGAAAGTTTATATAGTATAATATTCGAATCAATGCAGACTAGACGTTCACTTGTTCCACCTCGAATAGAATGCTGGGAAAATCAAAATGGCCGACAGAAGTATGCGTAGTTGAATGTCAATCACCTCGACGAATATTTCTTACAATAAAGATGTCTTTTCACTGTTTCTTCGTCTCAGGAATTGTGGATACTAGTTCTGGAGTTAAATGAGTGTTCCTGGTGTAGTGTTTATTAGTTCACTTGGTGTAAATGTGTGTTATTATGTCTATTTCACTTTGGTTAAATGTGTCGTATATAACCCTTTTTGTTTCATCAGTAAAATTTATTTGTAGTGGTGTTAGTTCAATTATGGTTCTGTTTATCTGTAGTTCACTGTTTATTGTTTGTTTTCACTGCTTCTCAAGTTACAATTCCAAATTAAAAAAATTAAAAAATTTGCACTGAACTGGATTTAAGTATCGCACGCCATTAATATAGGTTAAACGGGGCAAAACCTCGTTTAAGTGTTCGCTTCAACGGATAATAATTAACTGTTCTCATTTCCTTCGTCTCCTGAAATTCTTAGCCAATTTAATATAGATCATACATTGTTTCAAATTATCTTAGCTTCTGATATATTTTATTTGAATACATTATACACAGAAAATATTTTCGTTATTATTTAACTGTATGAAATACTAAATACATATTCGGTTTATTTAATCTATTTTGCTTATTTTGATTTTATATTTCTTTCATGTTGGAAAAGTAGGCTTAAATTTGGGTTTCCTGTCCTTGTCCAGATAATAGCCATTTTCTCTGATATAATTATTATTATACTGAATCTAGGATTGATATAATTGTTTATCTTTCCTTAATTTCTTGCAATTTTGTTCATTAGTTATTGTTTTTAAATATAATTCATTTATCTATGACTCCTCCTCTGAAATTTTAGTAAATACATTTCATTTTTATTTATAATTTTACTTATCTTCTGACAATATCTTTATAAAGTATAAGTTACATTGTATTACTATATGTGGGTTTATCTTACATAAATTTCATCAGTTAGTTGGTTTATAGGACTAGATTTGTCAATTATAATGTAGTCTAAAGTTACTATCTGGCCTAGATTTATCTGTTGTTACTTACAAAGTTTTTAATAATACAGTTAGTTCATACCCTTTTCTGACCTTCTATTCTAATATAATATTCATTAATAATTTCTTCTTTTACTACTATAACATTTAGTATTGATTTTAAACAATTAAAACATAACAATTATTTAACACTAAATCTGGTATTTAGAATCATACCCTTTTTTGTACTGATTACTTACAGTAACTTCTAAAAAACATTTTACTATATAGGAATGATATACACATTCAGATATGGCATTCCTAATTAAAACTACTAAACAAAATAACATTTTATAAATACAAGGATTAATCTCTATTTCTAAATCTTATTTATAGAGTTCATATATGGAAATTGGAACCTAACATTTTGTTCCATTAAATTTTTAACACTCCCTTAAAACTATTTGTTTACAGTCTTATCTGTTTTTCTTAATTTTAGGGATGTATTCCCCGTCACTTTATGTACTAACTCCAAGCTATCTATTTATATTATTTATTCCATTGAACGTTCTCATATAAACAGTGGCATTTTATTAGAAAGAGTATTCATTGCTCCTTCACCATATTATTTGATTAAATATCACTCATGATACTATTTTAAAAACACTTAAAGTTATTTAAATGTACAGTAATTCATGTACCTTCTCAAAGTTTATTTATGATAATCTAATAAATTGCACTTGTCCCTTGTTATTTCTTGATACTATCACTAGTCCTTTCATAGTTTTATAATATCAAATTGTTTAATCATGGGGGAACCGTTAAGATTTGTCTTTTTAAATTATACAATAACTTTCTTGGGTGCACTTCTACTTAGCACTTTAAACACTTTTTGTTTTTATTTGGTTTACATGAGTTTATGGTTTGTTGGGGTGTTATACTTTCTATAGTGACATTTGCTTTCCTTTGGGGTTTTTGTTTTCTCCCTATTGGGTTTCTTTTGGGTATTGGTCGTGTTCTACTTCCTCTATTCTATGTGATCTTCACTTGTCCCTGTTCATTAGGTATATTTGTTTGTTTTGGATATCTTCCTTCTTCGTTCTTGGTTTCTTCAGTACCATTTCGTTATTATTTACTTTTGTTTATACTGGTCTGTTTACTTGGTCTGGGTAGCTTCCTTACATACTCGTATCCTACCTGGGTATTATTGTTATTTTAATTTTAGTTTTCTGGGGTTTTACTTTGTTGTACATTCATATTAGTTGCAGATTTTTTTCTTTATGTTTACTTTTTCTTGTTATAATGGTAATTTATTGTGCTTTTTATTTGGTTCTCATTTGGATTTTTCTGGATATTCCATATATTTGATTTTTACTAATGATCATCTGGTAATTGATTTAAGTGGATTATCTGTCATGCTACAGATTGCTTTCCTCCAGAAGTGATTAGTTCAGATCATACTTGGTTTGTCTGAAATAATTGGTTATGATATTTATTATAAATTATGTTTCTTTACTTCCTTCCCATTTCAAAATTTTTTCTTCTTTATTTTTGAGCTTATCTATATTTCATTATTAACTGGATTTTTCTTGATAGTAATAGTCATCTGAGGTTCATTATTTTTAATTTTTTCATTTTTTTCGTAACTTGGTTTTTTATCCTTGGGATATTTATTCCCTAATATTCCCTAACACGTGAGCTGGGGCAGTTCAGAGGGGCACTGTAGGCTTCACTACTCTGCTGTCCATACTACGTCATTTATTGAGTACAGAGGCAAATCATCTCTGCTCAAACATAATAATACTGCTGGACTTATCTACAGACAGTTATTAATAAAAATTACATGAGAATAGTCCACCTTATGACTATAAAAAAAAAATTAAATATCTTTGGGTACTTCACTTCGTATTTGCTCAGATCTGTTAATATTTCTATTTTAGTTAATTTTTATCTCAGTTACTTTTCTCAATTGTTAGCTCTGCTGGCATTTTATTTCTTCTTATGGTTGGAAGCTGGTTTAATATAATTATCACTTGTTATTCAGTGTAAAGTTTTTATTTATTTTCATTCTCTGTTATACCTTGACTGTTATTACAATCTTCTTCTGGTCATTGGTAGCATATGTTTTGTATTATATTTTTGTTTTTTCTTAATTCTTATGAACCGTTCCACTAGTTTTATGTTCTTGCAATTACTCTTTTAATTGTCCGTTTTATAATTGACATTTATTTTATGATCATATTTTTCTTATGGATTTATTTATACATAGTTATTTCTTCCTTTTTCAAAATTTTATTCCGCTCTTGCCTTTTATCCAAATGCACTGTTTAATTATTAATTTTATGTGGTCATTGTGTCTGCTTATTTTGCTTAAAAGTCTTATTAATTTTACTTCACAATAAGTTTATTCATTTTAATTGTATCAGTGGTTTTTACTGCCATTTCTTTATTCTCTAAATTTTTTATTTATTGTGCTTTTTATTTGGTTCTCATTTGGATTTTTCTGGATATTCCATATACTTGATTTTTACTAATGATCATCTGGTAATTGATTTAAGTGGATTATCTGTCATGGTACAATATGTTAGAATCGTTAAAGAGATATTAATTATTTAAAGTTGATTAATTCATGTTCCAATGAAACTAGTTTAACATCAAATATCAACTATAATCACATGTTCACTTTTTATGTTATTCGTTAAGGAATTTTAATAATGTTATCACTCTCCTACTACTAAACAATGATAGTAGTGCATTGTTTTAGGTTTGCTTGTATCTTGCAGTCTCAAGCAACCTGCTTTATTTATTAAATAATTTAACGAATTTCTTAGCGTCCAAGGCGACGAAAAATTTGAGTCAGACTTGGAACCCTGGGATATAATAATTTTAAAGAGTCCATCAGTAATCTTGAATTAAAGGAAGATAAACAATATTATTGTATTTTAATTATAATTCAAAAATGAGTTTGAAGAATAAAATTAATTTATAATCCATCCAAGAGTTTTGACCAATTATTTTACTAGACTAAGACGTTGGAGCTTAGGTGGACAGCATCCATGGTTGGCAGCAGTGGTGGCGGTAACAAGTGGGTTTAAATAATTTTAAATTTTTTTATGACCATCAATGCCCATCAGATTTATTATTAAAACACCACTACAAGTAACTGTGTAAACGATTACGTCTATTTTCAGTGAGAAGACACATAAATAGGTCCGTATTAGCAACGAGAGAACGTCAAAATCCAAATGCGAACTCCGTGAACTCGAACAATACAATAAACAAATTATTTTATTTAACCAATATTCAACCGAATTAATAATAATAACATTTTAACAGAAGCATACTCGTTTTATTATAAATGGGCACCAGCAATTAGGGGCTTAAACGTGTAACACTCACGGCGTCTTACAACATACACTTTTGGAAAATGTCTTTTCTTCATGATTTGAGTGTAGTACAATCAGAATCAACCGTTATCTCGAACACAATTGTTTTGCGATCACCATACTTCCATTTCCTTACAAAACATGGAAGTTAAAATAAGTCTGATTCGTTGCACTGGATATGATTTGGTTTATTCTTTTTTGGGTTTAATTCTGTAACGCTTATCATGTTTGTATTACGCATCCTTTACCTGCATATTCAACTATTCTCTGAAATACGATTTACATTTAGGTACTAAGATCTAATCGTGTTCTATTAACATTTTAAAATAAATAAATTGTAATACACATTTTTATACAGAATTAAGTGAAGCAAAGAAGCACAAAATTTGTTAATTTTGTTAAAACATTTATTTGGAATTGTATTCGTTTTTGCACTGTACATCTCATTGCAACTATTTAGTATTTGACGACTGCAAACATTTGGTTTGATTTTTTTCTGTACAATAAAATTCGTCCCTGGCATTTACCCATTGTGAACATACTCTTGTTGGACAGTTTTACTATTATGTTCGCCACGATTAGAACAGCGGACCATGTGTGTATACCGCGAACGCAACATGCGCGCGCGTACCAGAGTTCATGCTGGAGTCAATGCAAGCCGCGCGCACTTGCACTGCCCCTCAACACGCAGACTGCAACGCAGGACATGTCGGCTCTACGCGAGGGCGTCACATGCATGAGCGTGTGAGAATGCGTGTTGGAGTCAATGCAAAGCGCACGCTTGCACTGGCCCCAACACGCAATCTGCACGCCAGCGTATATTCGCCAATCGGGTGTGTGTGAGTGTGACGCCGCGTTATAATCGAACACCATACATAATATTAAAAAACGCCATTCCTTCGAGTATTTCATAACAGGTAAATTGGCCACGAGATGAATTTATTTGCAGATATGTCTGCTGAGAAAGGTCTGTGATCGTTAATGGTTTGAACTAAACTAAATAATTTCGTTACATTTCGATATGTTACTTAGAAACGATAAATTGTTTTCAACAATATTACAACAATAAAAATTTTTAATGTATTTTGCTAAATGATTTAGTACTAAGAGAAAATAAATTATGTTTGAAGAAAATTGCATTTATTAAGATACTTTAAAATGTTCGTAAAATAATTCTGTAGAGTATCTGTAAACATGGAACATGGAAGAAAAAAACACGTTAATTTGAATAACAATCTAAATATTAATTTATTTAATTGTTCTAAGATTAAATTTTAGTATGTGTTACAAAGGTCAACAGAGACAAACTAAGTATTTGTTTATAAACTGTATTAGAGACACAGTAGATATTCAGAAAAATTAATATCATCATTAATCATCGATTAGTGACAAAATTTGAAGATAATTAAGTTTAATAAATTGTAAAATTTGAATAAAATGAACCCGTGGGTAAGCAGGTTGAGCTGAATATATCAGCTATTTTGAAATGTCCAAATTCGAATGAAAGGTTGCACTGATATCTTTATAAACATTGTGTGGTGGTACTGTTCACCTACAAATAGCTAGTGATAAAAGCTTGGATTACAGACAGACAGGCTGACACACACACACCTCAAGGATACAAATAAGCAACCATATCGGACTCACTGACTACAGATCTTGGTAACCTATACATAGTATAAATAAATAGTTTACAAAATGGCCCAGAAAGAAATGTTAGCTGCCATAGAAGCGATGTTGGCCAAACAATCTAGATAAACGCGACATGAAACAAGGGGAATTAATTAAAAAACAACTGGAACAGCGCGACAAGAAACAAGGGGACTTAATGAAAAAACAACTGGAACAGCGTGACAAGAAACAAGGGGACTTAATGAAAAAACAACTGGAACAGCGTGACAAGAAATAAGGTGAATTCATAAAGAAACAAATGGAGAGAACAGAAAAAAGTAAAGTGCAGAAAATAAAACACACTTGGACACATTTCAAACACAAATGAACATACCTTAAATAAAACTTGACGAAAATTATACAGCAAACGAACAAAGGCTAAAGGAATACGAAAATATAATGACAGAAATTGACCAGGGTCCCCAGGAACAAGAACAAAAAAACACACAATTGAAAAAACAAATTGACAATTTAGAATCGTGTGGTACTGGACCGTCTAATCGAGTCACACACACACACACACACACACACACACACACACACACACACACACACACACACACACACACACACACACACACACACACACACACACACACATGGTATATATACCATAACATGGAAGAGCGTGCTCACCATCCAAAATTCCACGGGAATGAAAATAATAACACAATAGACGACCCTGAGGCAATGTGAGAGGGCAATGAGTACTATCGGCTATAAGCTGACTGACCAGGATAAAGTAGACTGTGTTACAAGATATTGTATGCAGCTGAGACGAGAGAAACAATAGTACGATAATCAGAATAATGATAAGACCATTTGTAAAACAAAATGTTCTAAAATAATCGCAAGAGTGAGTCCAGTATATACTGAAATACTAATAGACACTGGTGAAGAGTTATAAGTCAGAAGTTTATATCTAAATACAAATAATGACTTAAGCAGTCACCAATAGTAGATATTAATAATCCACTTTTACAAGCCGCCATAAATACGGAAGGAAACATAAATTAACAAATTTACGTCAACGTAGACAAAGACCAGTGCAGCTGAGAAATTCCTTTATTGTCGTGGATAATCTAATTTATGACGTCATAATTGTAATTAACTAACTACATTTTGTCCAGGCTAAAGTCAGATTGTTTGAACAAATAACGAAGTCCAACATAAAAAATAAAAATGTAGAACATTTATCCTCTACATTTATTATTTGATTAATAATATCTTCTGTTAATTGACCAAGCGTTTCATTAGATTTTTCTATCTTATTATTAGTTTTCCTTTAATGAGTTTTAATGAATTCATTATTTCCTGCAATTTTTTGTTCCATAGATTTATTATTATCACTGATTTTTTGTTTAATTGATTCATTATTTTATGCCATGTTTGCTCAATGAATTTATTATTATCACCGATTTTAATAGATTTACTATCATTATTAATTTGGTGTTTAATTGGTTCATTATTTGCTGCTATTTTTCGTTCAATAGATTTATTATTATCACTGATTTTTTTTCTCAATTGATTCATTATTTTCTATTATTAATTTCATTAAATCTTGGAGAGTTATGCCCTTTTTTTCTTCCCCGTCATTTATATTTTGTAAAGGTTGTACTTTTACGTTAGGTGTATTTCTTTTACGTGAAGTTGCGTTTTGAAGATTTTTTAAGATTGTTATGTGCCACTAAGTTGGAGTACAAAATTTTTAATAATTTAAAACTTGCTCCAAATTACGCCGCTACGATGGTCGCCAATTTTATAACGTAAGTATATTATTTATTATTTTTATCTGTTTCGATTTATCTCTGTATATATTTTTATATCGTTGCCCCACCTTTTTTTAGAGTAAACTCTTTTATGTGCGTTTTTTTAATTCTTTTATGTGACTTTTTAAAAATTCTTTTAAGTTTTTGTGTTGTGTTTTCTAAATAAAATAAAATAAAATAAAATATTCTTGTTTGATTGTTTTCCAGTATTATTTCCAATACTGGAAATAATGATAACAATTGAGTTACTCAGGGTAGTGGATTCGTTACTAGACGCGTTAGCTAGGCTGTGAGAGAAGTCGCGCGGCCTCGCGCACTGTGTCAAGGTTGCAAAAAATTATGTTCTGATGTTTCTTAGTACCATTCTTGACGCGCAGTGTGGAATATTCTGGATTTTCGGCGGGGTATAAATACAAGTACTCAGCGACGCTCACTTAGTTTGAGTTGCGAGTTATTGTCGGGCGATTACTCTGTGCGTTCAAGAGGTTAATAGTGAAAAGTAATTATTGTGGCGAAGTGTTATGTGTTTTATAATCGTGCGGGATAATTGTACTACAATTGCGTTTTATATTAGTTGACATTTTATTGCGTGTGAACAATTTTGATTTGATTTATTGTAAGAGACTATTTTGTTGATTCTAAACTGTTTAATTGTGATAATTAAAGCTGACTGGTGATTAGTGACTTCATTGGTGTGTCTTGTATTTTGTTTTCCATTGGACGATCAGTTTGACCGTCGTAACTATATATATATATATATATATATATATATATATATATATTATGTACTGCTGTTAAAATGCACACAGTACATAATAGGGAGGTAATAAATTTTAAAAGGGAAAGGATGCAGATTTTGTATTGAATGTAACATATGTTTTAAAATGTAAACAAAAACGTTACTCTCAAAAACTTTAATACAAGAAATATTATTCTAACTTTTATTCTGCTTTTACATTTATGTACAATTTATTTTAATACTGGTTGAATGTCTTTCATTCCAACTTTAATTAGTGTCTTTAAAATGTCTATAATTACAATGGTTTTTTATCAACTCGTTTGACGTGGTTAATCGTCCTTACGTCCTCCTTTGGTCCTCTGGTCGGATTCTCCTTGTTCTTCTGGTCATCTGGTCGTGTCCTCCGTGTCCTTCTGGTCCTCTGGTCGTGTTCCACTGCATGTGTTATTTAATAGTCGTCTCGCCTCACATCATTTGTTGCCGGTGTGGTGTGTCCATAGACCTCATCGTATGTACTCTGCTGCTCTGGTTGGACATCTAGTTTGTCCTGTGATTCTTACTATAGATGTGAATTAGCGTCGTCGACTGACATAGCCTCCGGTGGCAACGGTTGAATCGAGAAGATGAAGCTTTATTAGCGCGACCTGGTATTTATAGTCAGGTCGGGCAAAAACTCATGTCTGAACAATATTTAACCTGTCAGATTCTGTCGAATCGTCACTTCTCCCACTCTGGTTCAATTCACACTTTTCGCCTATATTCGCGAATTACGAAGATTGTTTCACATCACTCGATGCTCAATCGATCACTAATTTTTATGTGTTTACTATACGTAAATTACACTTCTTTATGTTAATCACAAAAAGAACTATTCACTTTTTACGTATAGTAATTGCACCTTTCGTCACATCGGTACGGTCTTTTAACACTTTATTCACCTTTAATTTCTATACACTTTGGTGTCTTTTGTTTTACCCTATCGTACATAGTTTTCTTATAATTAAAATAAAACATACATAATAGACGAAATAGAAAGGAGACAATTGACTTGGTTTGGGCATGTGAAGAGATTGGAAGATGGCAGATGGCCCCGCAAAATATTGGAATGGATACCACCGGTGAGGAGGAAAAGAGGACGTCCACGGAGGAGTTGCCGAGATGACGTAGCGGAAGCAATGGTTGAAAGAAATTTAGAAGAACTTACATGCTACGATAGGTTACAATGGAAGTTGGGGACGGAGAAACGGCGACAGCTGTAAAGATCAGTTATATATATTGTAACAATCAAACTGTGTCGTACCTGCAAAATGTGTACATAAAATAATGTGTTTTGGATGATTAGTGCGTTCGCCTCGCACCGGGTCGTTACAGTAATTTTGGTGGCTAGCGATGTTCGTAGCGTAGTTCTGATCACCTGTATATTACGGCAGTAACCTTACCTGTTATTCTTAGGGGGTGTGATAATCCCGGGTGGCGCCAAGTCGTTTTACAAAACAACTAAAAACTGTATTTGAACAAGTTATCAGCGTAGCGGGTTGGTGTATTCAAATCGTTCCCGCTCGCACAGCCGTCTCAATCGTCGCTTCTGACGAATAACTGGCAACTAGCTTACTGCTACGATTTATTCTTCAATACAAGTAATTATTATATAGCACTCCCTATGAAATGATAACGCTGGTTACTCCCTGTAATGAATATTTTTTAATGGTGATATCTGGAAACATTTACAATTACAACAAAATAATTATCGTTTGATTACATGAGATCTTATTTTCAGGGCGGCGAATTAATTTAGAAACCATTTAACCTAGCGTCTGTTTACGTTAGGCTTATTATAGTTTTGGTTTCAAAAATCCGTGGATTCTTTTGGCTATGAGTTAAAGAACTACAATGGTTACAATAAAAAATACAAATTACCTTAATCTAAATGTACATGAAAGATAAAGTGTGCTGTTACAATCTGTGGTGTTGTGTTGTAAAAGTGTTCTGTAAGTTCGTGTTCAATTCTTAGGTTATTTTATGTTAACAAAGTTTCATTATGTTTTAATTTGCTTAAACACTCTATGAAAGAGAAATATTATCTTTATAGTGTGGTAATTTTACCTTTCAAACTTATTTAAAGTGATTAGGGTTGGTGGAAAATAAATAATTGGATAGTACTTAACAATTCGACGTGTATAGGCCTTTGTAGTTGGTTCGAGATAGGAATTGGCTGCATAAAATCAGTTTTCTTGGATTTTGGGCTTCATTAAAATGTGGCGTCCTTTCGTCTTGTGTTTGGACGTTCTATTTATGGATAATTTCCGTTTATTCAGGTCTTGGGTCTTGTAATATTGGTTGTAGTGGTCATCTGCTTCTTTGACGATTGGTTTTCAGCAACTTTATACTATTATTTTCATGATTTACACTGAAAAAACTGTCTTCCGAACTTCCGCATCTGTATGGCTTGGTGACGCTTCGCTTCTTTTTTTTTTCTCTACTAATTTCTAACGGTATTTTCTGTCAACAACCGCTGTTTCCATAGTAACGGTATTTTTCGAATAGGCTTATTTTGAGTTGATGTATTGTTATCGAAACTTCGAATCCTTCGTATATCTTCTGATTACTGTTATTCCTCCATCTTCCTTCCTGGTTAATAAATATTGTCACTATAGTATTTATTCTCGTTCATAGATTATTTTGATACCCCACAAGCTTGGGTATTTTCAGATTTTAAGTTTTAACAATTATGTTAATGCTTGTTAATTACATTTCTTTTTATATAATAATGCCTATTACAATATTTTGTGTTATAAATGATCTACAATTTATCCTTGGTGATTCCTTCACCTCAGATTTTCTAAATTCTGATTCAATTTGTTATAATCTTTGTTTGTTTGGTTCTGACAGTTATGTTTTTTTCTAGGCCTAAGTAGCCATTATAATAATTTACTTATTTCGTTCAAATCACATTTTAGTTCAGCCTATTGGGCTTACTTTGTTATTTTTATTAGTTGTGTTGTGTTTTGAGTCTGTAGGTGTTTTGTTTATTATTCAATATTGCTTTCCTCATTTCAATCTTAAAAGTATAACATTAGGTTTATGGACTGCACATTGCATTCAGCCATATCCTCTTATAACAATAACATGAACACAATTTTTTATAAGTTATTAGAGTTATTGTTTTGATTAAGAAATATCATCACTCACTCCTAACTTATCCTTATTTGCTAATTTTTTAGTTTATAACACATATTATCTGTGTTGTGATAAACAACATCACTTGTTATTAAATTAATAATAGTCCTTTATAAATTAGGTATATTTGTTAGTTTTTTGACTTCTCAATCTCTAAACAATTTTTATATTCCCTCCATGGTAACACCTTCAATTTATTCTATTCTGGAATCCTCCCTTTTTACTTACTACTGGCTATAATTAACTTAACTCTATTGAACATCTTTTTAAATAAAAAGTCATTATCACTTCTAGTGTTTTTCTATCACTTATACTATAGTTCACTCTTAATACTACTTATTTATCAGCTATTTATGCACTGTTTATTTCCAACTTTCAACTTACCTTCACTTGTAAATCACTTATTGTTAATTACAATTTCACTAGTGTCACACTTCACTTTGGGGTTCTTACACCTACACTATTACACTATATCACTGTTTATATCATTGGTTTGATAGTGGGTGACCCCTATACTTATCTCTCTTTCATGACTTAATCCTAATGACAATTAATACTTAATAACTAATACTTACTGACTAATAACAATTCTAATTTGTGGTTTCTGGTTGCCTTTTTAATGGGTAGTAACCGTTATCTCTCCTTCCTCCTGATAACCCTTGTTTTGGTTTCAATGCTCTTGTTGAGTGCTATTTTACTTGTGTTGGTGAACCATTCTTGGTTTTCCCTTTGCTCGTCTCCCTCCTTCTTCATTTTCCTTGTTTGTTTAATATATTAGGTTTTTCATCCGTTCATTTGGGCATTTTGGGGTCATTTAAACCCATAAACTTGTTTCCTTGTGGCTTAGGTTTATTATTTCCTCATTCTCGTTGTTTATTTGTGGTTCCCTTCTTTATGTTTGAGTTGTTGTCTCAATCACTTTAAAATATTTACATTTTACTAAGTATGTTCCGTGGTTCCCTTCTTTATGTTTATGTTTTTGTCTCAATCACTTGGGTTGGGTTGAAGTCGTTGTATTGTCGTGTCATATTCCTTATATTTTAATTAAAATCAATCAGTTCATTTGATAAGAAGTATTTTTTTTTCCAATTATAAATATATTTTTTATCTCTGGTACGGGGTTGGCTATTTGTGTCGTGACATAATGCCTCTCCTTTAAAATTGATCATTTTGATAAAACACTAGTATAGTTTTTTATGAAATTATCAGTTGTACATAATCTTTTTCCTTTTCTTTCTTGGCTGTTTCTCCATTCTTTATTTCTCTTCTTACTGAATTCATTCCATTTTATGTGGATCTGTTTTTTTTTTTTTTTTTTTTTTTTTTACTTTATTTCCATTGGTGTGTTCTCCCTTTTCCCTAACTTTAGTAGCTGGTTTCTCCCATTACTACTCATTTGTCTGAGACCAGAGGCACGTCATCTCTGCTCAGTTTATTTGATTGCTGGACTCTTCAACAGTCAATCATAAATACCTTTTTTGTCAACTTGTGACTTACATTAATAATATATTTTGGGATTGTCCACCTTGTGGTTTGTTTTTAGATCACTTTGGCCTTTTACTCATTCTTCCTTCCGCTGTACCTTAACAATATACTATCATTTGCTCATACATTGATTGTTTTTTATTTATTTATATGTTAATTTCATCATTAACTTTTCATTTTTCGGTTTTCAATTCTCATTGTGATCATTTTAATTATCTTAGACATTGTTATACTTTTCTCAGTTAATTAGCAAGATTTTGCTTTAGCCATAGCTTGTATATTTGATTCATACATAACTTCTCTCTTTCTTTGTACCAGTTTAGATTTTTTATTTTACAGATAAATATCTTTGATTCATTATTATAATTTCATGTACTTATCTTATCAGGTTTGGTCTGATTTTATTTTTGTATATTTCAGTTTGTATTAATTCTTTGTAAGTTAATTTTCTTACACCATAGGAATTTGTGTAGCGTATTCCTATTTTGGTACATTTTGTTTAATTATTTCATATACTTCACACATCAACTTTTTAATATATTGTAAGTTGATTTCACTTAGTAGGAATTTATGTATCTCATTCCTTTGTTTTGATATTTTTTATTTTAGACCTCATAAGTCATCGATCTGTTGTTGCAAGTTGTGTACACATAATTTTTGAATTTTGGTATCTGTATTTTATTTACAGTTACTTGTCCTTCGTGATGACATATGGCCGTACATTTTATTATACATATAATTTTATTTTGGTATCAATTCAATTCTCACGGTTGTGGATTTACTATATTATCATTTCCATTCCATATTATATCCTTCTCCTTTTTGTTCGACACTTCGTTATTATGCACCTCTTCTCCTTCAAGTGTATGATAGTCACACTTATTCTGGATGATCGTATTCCAGTTATTTAGTTTTCTTCATAGAACTTCTTTATGGAAGCTTGGTTGTACACTCCTTTTACTTTTTTGGTGGTTATATTACTTATCTCGTAAGTGTTGTTTCCATTGTCCTTTGTGATGACATATGGTCCAACGTATATTATTATACATAAGTTTATACGCTATTACTATATATTGGACCATTTTATTACATTTTTGTAAGTCGACTTCTCCTTTTCTTTCCTTGTTATTGCCATCTCTTATATTTTTCACTCTTTGTTGTCTTGCTCCTCTTCTCCTTCAAATGTCTGATGGATGACATTTATTCTGGATAAAACATCGGCGGCAACATTTTTACGCCCTGGAATGTACTCCCACGTTATGTGGTACTCTTGTAATGCGAGTATCCATCGTGTAAGCCTCCCATGACTTAACTTACACTGTTTCAAAAAGGAAATGGACTTATGGTCACTTCGGACGGTGACGGGATATCCAAGGATATACGTCCTAAATTTTCCGCATGCGAACACAATACTGAGTAGTTCCTTTTCAGTAACATTGTAGTTACGTTCGCATCGGTTCAGTACCCTCCTGGCAAAGCTGATAACCAGGTGGTGTCCGTCCTTATCCTCTTGATATAACTCGGCGCCCAGGCTCACATCGCAGGCGTCACAATTTAAATAGAACGGCTGTTCAAAATTAGGGTGGTTTAGCATTATGGTTTCAAGAAATTTTGTTTTGATTAATTTTAGCACTTCATCTTGTTCCTTCCCCCAAGTCCACTTTTCTTTAGCTGATAGTTGTTTAGAGAACTTTGCTGTTAAATAAGGATAATTGGTCTGGATCCTCTCCAATTCAGGTTGGTTTACGAGAGATACATTTGACCCAGTATCGATCATTATGACAGTGTTGATTCCATTAATAATGGCTTTTATATGCACTATTTCACTATTTGTTGTTGACAAGGGGTTATCCTCCTCCTCCAGAAGTTCTTCCCTGATGTCCTTTAAATAATTGTTTGATATTATGGTTATCTTCTTTGTTTCACTTTCCGTCGTAGTTTGTCGATTTAACCCAAGTGATTGGTCATGTGAAGGGTCCTGGTGGTTTCTCACTGACCTTTTTAGTTTAAAGGTGGCTAGGAACCACTGGCCAGACTGTTTACTTGGTCTGCCGTTTCATTGGTTGAGGTTGATTGATCACTTATGTGATTCCTTGGCGCTTCTATTGTCCTCGTTCCTGTAACTTGCTGGTTGTCGTATTGGGAATTGTTGTACACTGTGCTGGTTCTAATGGGACAATATCGCCGATGGTTGTTTTGTCTCCTCCCGCTGATAAAATTGACTTGACGCCTCATGTCACCCCTATTTTGGTTACTCCCGTTTCCTCTGTTATATGGGTAATTCGGGTCGTACCGGTTGCCATAATAATTGTGATTATTTGGGTGGCCATTTGTATTCCTTCCTTGTTCTATCCCCCTGTTGTGATTATTCGGTGCCCTAGGGTTTTGTGCATTTCTGTTATTTGGTTGGTTCCCTGGGTAATTATTTGGGTTACGATTCATTATGTTCCGGTAGTTGTTCTGGGTATTACTATAGGGTAAGTTGTGGCTTGGCACGTTGTAACTTTCATTCCCCCGGTTGTACCTTTGGTTGATCACACGATTCTTCTTGTACTGGCTATCGTTTTCATGGTCTTCCAGCAAGTTGGCCATTCCCTGTATGGTCTTTATTTGTCCCTGTCTCCTGGCCCTCTGTATGGCGTCTTCGTAGTGATATCCCAGTTGGATGACTAGGGATTCTTCGGGTATCCTTGGTTCGAGATTTCGGGCTAGGCAGACCTTGCCCAAGAAGTAAGACGTTAATGTATGCCCAGCCTGTGGCTCATATCTCCCGTTGCTTATATCGTTCCTCACTACATTTTGGGTCGACTCCGACCAGTACTTTTCACGAAACAACGTTTTAAATTCCTGCGTACTGCTGATTTCTGGTCGTGTGGCTGTCCACCAATTGTCATTCGTGTCTCGAAACATCTCGTCGATGAGACTTCTCACCGTTGTCCATCTGGTATCTCTGTTCCTCTCGATGAGCTCCTCCACCCTTTTCAGGAATTCTATGGGGTTTCTTCGGTAACTCTTGAAGTTGATCACTTCCCTATTTTCATTCGTAAATATATGAGTGCTACTGCAAGGCTTCTCCCTCAAAGCGTCCAGTTCCTCTTGCATCTGCTTCTCTTTCTGACTGATTTCTCTAATTTTTTCTTTATTTTCTTGCGTTTTCTCGTCAATCTTGTTGATGGTGGTGTATACCCTTTCAACGCGTTCGCTGACATCAGTCTGGATTTCCTTGTGCCTCTCCTTCAGCTCTTGAAGCACCTCCTGTTTCTTTTTGTTACACTCATCGGTGGTGGTCTTCTGTATTTCTTGGATCCTGAGAGTTCCTTTCTCTTGGACGTGATTTATTATTTCTGTCAACTCTTCCTGGACGTGTATTATTGTTTCGTTCGTCTCAGTGATAGTCTGTTTGATTTCATTTTTGCACTCCGCCAACTGTTGCCTCCATTCATCTTTTGATTTCTCACCTTCTTCCTTCAATTGTTTTTGGAGTGTTTCCCAGTTGTTTTCAATCTTGTCATTTAACACTCCAAGATCCTTTGTTATTTTTCTCTTCAACTCATCACTCTTCTCTTCTAACGCCTCTCGGTTGTTTTCCATTTTGTTATTCAGGATCTCTAAGTCCTCCTTGAATTGCTTCTTCAATTCTTCCTGATTTTGGTCCAGTTTTTCGTTCAGGAATTCCCTGTCTTCCCTTCTCAATGACTCTAATTTTTTATTCAATTCTTCTTTGTCTTCTCTCCTTCCCGCTTGCAATGATTCTAGTTTTGTATTGGTTGACTCTAATTTTTTATTCAACTCTTCCTTGTCTTGTCTTCTGTCTTCCTTGTCTTGTCTTCTCTCTTCCTTGTCTTGGTACATTTGTTCCATCAGCCTCCTGAGCATCTCTTGCGTGCTCAGGTCTTCCTTCTGAGTGGGTTTGCTAGGTTGGTCCCCTACCATTACTTCCACTTCCGGTTCTGGCTGAACTGGATTTTCAGGTTGGTTTTCCTCTTCGAGATGAAGAGTTAGTCCTCTTCGACTAACTCCCCGATTATTTCTTCAATTTCTTCCATCTCTTCTGGCTGGCCTTCACTTTCAATTTCTTTCTTTTTATCCTGTCTGGTAAACATTGAATGTCTCTTCATAGCCGCCGTGGGCCTTCTTTTACAGCCTCACCGGTTGGTCGCCAATCTGTAACAATCAAACTGTGTCGTACCTGCAAAATGTGTACATAAAATAATGTGTTTTGGATGATTAGTGCGTTCGCCTCGCACCGGGTCGTTACAGTAATTTTGGTGGCTAGCGATGTTCGTAGCGTAGTTCTGATCACCTGTATATTACGGCAGTAACCTTACCTGTTATTCTTAGGGGGTGTGATAATCCCGGGTGGCGCCAAGTCGTTTTACAAAACAACTAAAAACTGTATTTGAACAAGTTATCAGCGTAGCGGGTTGGTGTATTCAAATCGTTCCCGCTCGCACAGCCGTCTCAATCGTCGCTTCTGACGAATAACTGGCAACTAGCTTACTGCCTACGATTTATTCTTCAATACAAGTAATTATTATATAGCACTCCCTATGAAATGATAACGCTGGTTACTCCCTGTAATGAATATTTTTTAATGGTGATATCTGGAAACATTTACAATTACAACAAAATAATTATCGTTTGATTACATGAGATCTTATTTTCAGGGCGGCGAATTAATTTAGAAACCATTTAACCTAGCGTCTGTTTACGTTAGGCTTATTATAGTTTTGGTTTCAAAAATCCGTGGATTCTTTTAGCTATGAGTTAAAGAACTACAATGGTTACAATAAAAAATACAAATTACCTTAATCTAAATGTACATGAAAGATAAAGTGTGCTGTTACAATCTGTGGTGTTGTGTTGTAAAAGTGTTCTGTAAGTTCGTGTTCAATTCTTAGGTTATTTTATGTTAACAAAGTTTCATTATGTTTTAATTTGCTTAAACACTCTATGAAAGAGAAATATTATCTTTATAGTGTGGTAATTTTACCTTTCAAACTTATTTAAAGTGATTAGGGTTGGTGGAAAATAAATAATTGGATAGTACTTAACAATTCGACGTGTATAGGCCTTTGTAGTTGGTTCGAGATAGGAATTGGCTGCATAAAATCAGTTTTCTTGGATTTTGGGCTTCATTAAAATGTGGCGTCCTTTCGTCTTGTGTTTGGACGTTCTATTTATGGATAATTTCCGTTTATTCAGGTCTTGGGTCTTGTAATATTGGTTGTAGTGGTCATCTGCTTCTTTGACGATTGGTTTTCAGCAACTTTATACTATTATTTTCATGATTTACACTGAAAAAACTGTCTTCCGAACTTCCGCATCTGTATGGCTTGGTGACGCTTCGCTTCTTTTTTTTTCTCTACTAATTTCTAACGGTATTTTCTGTCAACAACCGCTGTTTCCATAGTAACGGTATTTTTCGAATAGGCTTATTTTGAGTTGATGTATTGTTATCGAAACTTCGAATCCTTCGTATATCTTCTGATTACTGTTATTCCTCCATCTTCCTTCCTGGTTAATAAATATTGTCACTATAGTATTTATTCTCGTTCATAGATTATTTTGATACCCCACAAGCTTGGGTATTTTCAGATTTTAAGTTTTAACAATTATGTTAATGCTTGTTAATTACATTTCTTTTTATATAATAATGCCTATTACAATATTTTGTGTTATAAATGATCTACAATTTATCCTTGGTGATTCCTTCACCTCAGATTTTCTAAATTCTGATTCAATTTGTTATAATCTTTGTTTGTTTGGTTTTGACAGTTATGTTTTTTTCTAGGCCTAAGTAGCCATTATAATAATTTACTTATTTCGTTCAAATCACATTTTGGTTCAGCCTATTGGGCTTACTTTGTTATTTTTATTAGTTGTGTTGTGTTTTGAGTCTGTAGGTGTTTTGTTTATTATTCAATATTGCTTTCCTCATTTCAATCTTAAAAATATAACATTAGGTTATGGACTGCACATTGCATTCAGCCATATCCTCTTATAACAATAACATGAACACAATTTTTTATAAGTTATTAGAGTTATTGTTTTGATTAAGAAATATCATCACTCACTCCTAACTTATCCTTATTTGCTAATTTTTTAGTTTATAACACATATTATCTGTGTTGTGATAAACAACATCACTTGTTATTAAATTAATAATAGTCCTTTATAAATTAGGTATCTTTGTTAGTTTTTTGACTTCTCAATCTCTAAACAATTTTTATATTCCCTCCATGGTAACACCTTCAATTTATTCTATTCTGGAATCCTCCCTTTTTACTTACTACTGGCTATAATTAACTTAACTCTATTGAACATCTTTTTAAATAAAAAGTCATTATCACTTCAAGTGTTTTTCTATCCCTTATACTATAGTTCACTCTTAATACTACTTATTTATCAGCTATTTATGCACTGTTTATTTCCAACTTTCAACTTACCTTCACTTGTAAATCACTTATTGTTAATTACAATTTCACTAGTGTCACACTTCACTTTGGGGTTCTTACACCTACACTATTACACTATATCACTGTTTATATCATTGGTTTGATAGTGGGTGACCCCTATACTTATTTCTCTTTCATGACCTAATCCTAATGACAATTAATACTTAATAACTAATACTTACTGACTAATAACAATTCTAATTTGTGGTTTCTGGTTGCCTTTATAATGGGTAGTAACCGTTATGTCTCCTTCCTCCTGATAACCCTTGTTTTGGTTTCAATGCTCTTGTTGAGTGCTATTTTACTTGTGTTGGTGAACCATTCTTGGTTTTCACTTTTGCTCGTCTCCCTCCTTCTTCATTTTCCTTGTTTGTTTAATATATTAGGTTTTTCATCCGTTCCTTTGGGCATTTTGGGGTCATTTAAACCCATAAACTTGTTTCCTTGTGGCTTAGGTTTATTATTTCCTCATTCTCGTTGTTTATTTGTGGTTCCCTTCTTTATGTTTGGGTTGTTGTCTCAATCACTTTAAAATATTTACATTTTACTAAGTATGTTCCGTGGTTCCCTTCTTTATGTTTATGTTTTTGTCTCAATCACTTGGGTTGGGTTAAAGTCGTTGTATTGTCGTGTCATATTCCTTATATTTTAATTAAAATCAATCAGTTCATTTGATAAGAAGTATATTTTTTTTTCCAATTATAAATATATTTTTTATCTCTGGTACGGGGTTGGCTATTTGTGTCGTGACAATATATATATATATATATATATATAACATACAACTATTCTACTTGAAAAGGGTTGGTTACATTTCAGGAACGGACAGGCTTCACACACACAAACAAAATACGCGTGTACACAACGCTAGCGACGTCGAAAATGCATGTCCATGCATGAATTCTGCGCTCCCTATTTTTAACTACGATCCAGCTTATGCAATCTGAATCATGTTTATTAATTCATATTTATTTATTTTTATTATTATTTCATTTATTTTGGCAATGCACAGTACCGTTAATGGTTGTACTGTTCCAATATGTGTGTGTGTGTTTGTGTGTGTGTGAACACCGATATTAAAATTATATATGTTAAATATGAGATCCCGCAGGAGTTGAAATAAAGACTTAGTAACTTGGGCACCGAACAGGACCAGGATCCTAGCATATTGAAGGGGAAGGAAAATTTACGACAATTTATCACCGTTATAAGTAAAGAAGAATGTTCTCTACAAAACTATGGATGATTACTGGAAGAATATCGTACCTCAACACTTAGTTAAAGATGTAACATGGACATGCCATAAAAGCAGGTGCCTACAGGTGTTACCTTGCCTTACGAGAGGACTTCATTTGGAACTCTATGATGAAGAAGATACTGGCAAATTTACGTACGTGTCATGATTGTCAAATATCAAAATACCCCAACCAGCAGCACATATATGTGGAGATGAATAACTAAGTCACAAAGGGTAAAGGTGAAATATTGTGTGTTAACTTTCTAGGTTCGTTACCGAAAACCAATCGGGGACTTGAACACGTAACAGTGTGCGCAGATGCCATTACTAAGCTAGTAAAATTATATGCCATCACACAATCTATAACTAAAGCAGTATTAAATGTAATTCTTATGAAATATATTCTTGAGCATAGACAAGTCAAGAGGGTATTGAGTGACCAAAGTACACTATTTCATAATAAATTGTGGTCCGATAATCTGACACAGCATGGGATTCAACCTGTTTTGACTGCTATATGGTGACCTCAAGGTTATTTAGCTGAAAACGTCAACAGGGAGTTAGGTAGGTTGTTCCGTGTATACTGCTATGAACGGCATAATAGTTGGCTGCAGAATATACAATTCTTTGAACAATCTATTAACGAGAATTATAATACTGTCACCGGTTATACACCGATGGAGTTGGATTGTGGGAAACAACGGAGTAGATTTTGGGATTGATGTATAAATCGTGTAAGTACTGCTAATCTACCTGTTTCAATGCGGTTAAAGAGACTGCAGGCGAAAGAACGATTTTGAAAGATAGCAAACAAGATAACTGAGGAATTCAACGCTATGCACAAGCTTCGAACTTTTCCAGTTGGAGAATTAGTATTGCTGAAAGCCGTTGTAATAATGTTGGAAAAACGGAGAACAATACAGCGACGAAATTCATTCGACACTGTAATGGACCACTTTACGCGATGAAGTCGGTAGAAATATATTTTTTGTAGCATATGAACAGAGAAACAAAATTATCGGTAAATTTCACGTATCGTAGTCATTTCTAAAATATTATCAACACTGACATATACAAATTAATAATAAAAAAATAAATAAACTAATTAAAAAAGATTATATAATACAAATGTAGTAACTGAATGAATAAGAGCTAAGCTGATCATCTGGTGTAATGTAAACAAGGTATTGGAAAAATTGTTTTAGCGATAATCAGATACATACTTTAATTATCTGAACATACGCGTATGCTATTATAGGCGGGAAGTTGTGATTCTGGCAGAAGGTTGTTTGTTTACGTTGTTATTTCAGTATTTTAGTTATAATTTTATGAAGAAATTTGAATTTTAAAATAAGAATTGTGAACGTATAGTGAATCTCTCTTCAGAATCGATAACGAGTAAACGCTACTCTGTTCCATGACGTTTGGTCTACCTGTTGTGAAGAAAAAACGAATATTCCTGTAGAGTTGCTGGGATACTTGTTATAGTTGTGTGCTATCCGCGAAGTGCAAGATATTCCGTTTAGCTTATATAGATACTTAAAGCAAACTGGAAAGATGAAAGCCTGATACACCAGTTAACCAGTAACAGTATCGGTTTGCGGTGTGAATGTATGAAACCGTACCCTCGAGAAATATCTTCACGCCCGGAAGCGATACTGAGTCCAGGCAAATTGGTGGTGAATGTCAAGGTAGACCCACGGTTGAAGAGCTTGAACACGAGAGGCATATTTGTTTTTAAATATGACAATATTCATTCTATTTCAGCTCTATTAATATAAATTAAAGTAATGTATACAATCATCTCTCTATTTACGTGAGCTATAAACGTGTATTTACACGTATCTATTTTCATTTTCTTCAGTTTTCTTTATACAGACATAAGCATGTTACGTTTCACAAACTAAAATCAAAATCCGTATATCTCAACGAGCGTTATTAAATTAAAACGGTTCCGATCGATAGCTGTTAACACTTGGCGTTTATTTGAAAAAACGTTTGAACCTC